>CM048754.1:66493158-67140658 GCA_026315105.1 Locusta migratoria | reverse complement strand
ATGTGTTGCAATCAAGTTAATGAGCTACATTTTGAGTGTGTGTGTGTGTGTGTAACTACCAGGATCAGATAGTGAGGATCTACATCCAACTTAAACTAACTTTACCTTCACAATCAAAGTCTCTAGTCGTGAATTTTTTTAAAATTTGTTGTTCAGTTTCCTTCTGGAGGATGACAAATGTATTGCTAAAATCAGAAGCTGTCAATAACGTATATTCATAACCAAATTGAAGGCGGACATTTCTAATCGTTCATGAGTTTGCAAAGCAGACACGTGAATTAGGCAATAAATGAAATGTAGCTCCGAAGTTTGTGCGCTAATGTCGCGCCAGCGAATTGTGAAAACTTTCAAATTGTCATCAGAAGGAACTCTTTGAAAAGGGCCGCGGCGGAGTGGCCGAGCGCATTGAGGCTCTAAGTTTAGGAACTGCTGACCTCGCAGTTAAGTCCCATAAGCGTAACAAACATTTAAACATTTTAAGTTTACGCACTTTTATCCCAGTCGCGTCTTTACGCAGGATATTTCACACGAATTGGGCTACGCAGGGTTCTGAACAAGAAATATCGCTCAAAGCGTTTTTAATTATATTTTTATACGTAATTACTATACCAATTATAGTACCTTAAATCAGGTACACATCTATGTCTGTACTATAGTCTTATTTCTGTTCTCCAAAATAAAAAGAAAAATTCTTAAATACTTAATGTTTTGTTGCCCATCCATGACGCATTACAGTACTTTTATTTCTCTCCTGTATTATAAAAAGTTTCTTAAAAACATTGCGTTTACTGCCCATCTGACAGACGCGAAAAATACTATCCATAGTTTTATTCCCATCCTGTGTAATAAAAAAATTCAGAAAGATTTTTGCGTTTTATTGCCCTTCTCCGGTTCAGAAACACTAAATCGAGGTACAGTTGTATGTTCGAGATAAATATATCATTTCAGGCCGTACGGCTTCGAGTGCAAGCTTTTTTTAAAATTACCTAATTATTGAATGTATTTTATTTTTTGACCTATTTAGGTGAAATCTAACTACCGATACCATGTTGTGGTATCATTAAGTGGATTTGACCAATTTAGGTGAGATCTACCTACCGATACCTTTTTGTGGTATACATGTGTTCGTAGTATTTATCGATTATGTACGACGTCATATGTGTATCGGAGACTAGAGTTTATCCCTTCCGTCGGATACAGAAAATGCTATCCATCAAACACACACACACACACACAAATTGCCGTAAAACTAACATGAATGTAACGGTCAGTCAGTTTGCACGGAAATAATAAATGTATACAGGTAGGTACCCTCGCACGACTGGTACACGCGCGCCTTGAGTTACATCTTTTTATTTGTGTGCCGTGTAATAATAAAATACTTTATTGTCCATCAATCACGCACAAAAATTCCCAGAAAACAAACGGGAATTGCAACGCTCACTCGACGCCCATTCAGTTTATAAGCCAGTGCACGATATAGGATTCGCGTCTGGAACTGAGCGCGGCTTTGGACAGGGAGTTGGCGTAACAAAGCCGTGCTTGTTTCGTGGCCGTGTTGCCTCGTATTCAGCACGGAAATGGAAATAAGCCACCGGGACGTTACGCCTGTGGAGGCGGCAACACTTATTACGTCTGAGATGCGCGGGTTGCCCGCCTGTCAGGCGCCGTTTCCCTGTATTACCGCCTCTGCTCGTACCCACGTGGACCACAGCGAAGACGTGCCACGTGACACACACGCACACACTACTACGTTCACCACATGAATATACCCGACGCAGACATTGCTCTACGTCTTCTTCCGCGTCTACTGCAATTGCATTGGTTTCCAGTAAAATGCATCTTGAAGCATCAGGTGTTTTATTAAATCCTTAAAATCAACTAGTTTCGGTCCAGGACCGTCTTCATGGATAAACTACACAAAAGTAGAGAATAAGAATAATTAATGTACACAATAAAAGGGAAGTAAGAAGCAAAATAACACACACATGATGGAGAAGTGGAAGTATCAGACTACTTTGCGTTAAAAATACTTAAAAAAGTAAAGCAGTCAACAATCCGAAGATTGGTTTGAACACCACAGTGGTTTACTAGGCATGGTCCTGTTTGGAGGTGGTATGCCGTTGCCTTCCTCCGACCTTCGAACTGACTTACCTAGCCAGTTATAGGGGGACCTACAGTTTAACGTGGGTTCCGAACCACGGTGCTACTCGGTATTTTTCACATGAGCAATACTGCCAGAGGGGAAAGAAAGGAAAGTGACAGATAAAAATCCTAGGACCTGGTGGGAATGGAACCCGCGACCTTTGGATTCGTATTCTGGCACTCTACCACTGTGCAACCGAGGCGCACGTACGATATATTAAAACAGGTATTTCTAATCTACTCCATAGTAGCATTTAATATATTAGTAGTTTTACTCTCTCACGTTTCTATTTGCAAAACAGTGCAATTGAGGTTTATGTACGAGGTACGTCCAGAAAGTAAGTTCCGTTTGGTTACATAAACAAATGCGTGCAGACACAGAAAAAATATTTATAGTACAAAAATCTACAACTGTTAAACAACTTTTCTACTTTGCTTCCGAAATTTTGTACGCACTTGTCATAATGTGGCACACGTTTTTATATGCTACCTTCATGGAAGGTTGCCGCGTACGTGTTCAAATTGGTAATCTGTTCTGTCAGCTCGTCATTATCGCTGATCTGTTGACCACCAAGGACAGATTTTAGGTGTAAGAAGAAATTGAAGTCGGTAGGAGCGAGTTCCGGGCTGTACGAAGGATAATGAAACACATCCCTGCGAAATTCCTGTAAGAGGTGTTTGGTCACATTCGCCGTGCGAGTTCGGGTATTGTCGTGAAAAAGAAAAAAAAAGAACTTTTGATAGTAATCCTCTTCTTACACCTAAAATCTGTCCTTGGTGGTCAACACTTCAACGATGATGACGAGTTGAAGGAATATGTTACTACATGGTTGAACACACAGGCGGCATCTTCTATGAAGGAGGCATACAAAAACGTGTCCCATGCTATGACAGCTGCCTACAAAATTTCGGAATCTATGGAGAAAAGTAGTTTAACACTTGCAGATTTTTGTACAATAAATATTTTTCTGTATCTTTACACGTTTGTTTTATGTAACCAAACGGAACTTACTTTGTGGACATACCTGGTAGTTATCAATCTTGTTGCAATGTAAACCTTTTTAAGACTATCATCACTCTTGTTTTGTCACTAGTAACACAATATATTTCTGTAGGTAGCATTTAGTGTTGGAAGCTGTGAGAATGTTTAATTGTACCACATTTTATTTGTTTACGTAAACTTTTCATAATACTCCTATTTTTTTTTCAAAATTTGTTGATGACTGCATATTTAAATTTTGTTTACTTAGGCTGTAAGCAAAGATGTTCCGCCAAAGATACCCCACACCGGACTACCCAACCACATTCTAAAAGTCTCTTATTGACAAGACAAACTCGTGACAACACTGAACCGTAGCCTTTGGAGAGTCCTTACGTAAATGATACGAAGTTCATCCAATGCAAGCTGATATCTGTCATAGGGTAAGATGGTACAAATTCGCTATAATTACAATTCCGATCAACATACGTTTGCCCGTCATTTGTCAGTGTCGTAGAGTTTCGTTGTGTGTCGTTGTAGTGTAGCAGTTTTCTACAGCTCCTCCTGTCTTTTCCAAGAATACTCCACTTTGTGCTAGGGAGATATAATTTTTTTTTCCTGTTAAGAGGTAAGTGAAGCTACTTAGTCACTCTCATACATTTTCTAGTCAAGGCCGGCTGGATTCGCTGCTGAAAATGCAATGTTTGGTACCACGAAGTATGCGTTGGTGCCTGACGGAAAAAGTGCTTTTTACGTGGAAGATGCCCATAATCAAAATTGTACCAGGAAGTGATCACAGTTGTACCTAGTGTGGTACATTTTCGATCGATTTTTCTGAATTCTGTAACCTTTTTTGTGGTTATACCAATAGTATCTGAAAACCCGGCGTTGCCCGAGGTAGTAGCTGAGCGGTCTGGAGCGCCACGTTACCAATCGCGCGGCCTCCCGCGTTGGAGGTTCGAATCCTCCCTCGGGCAGGGTTGTGTGTGTTATCCTTTTAAGTAAATTAGAATTCTATGGGGTCACGGGAAATGCTGCAAAATGATTCAAGTCGTACCTCACTAACAGGAAACAAAGGGTGTCAGTGCAAGTGACTAGTGAATTAAGCCAACAGTCATAATCGGATTGGGAAGAAATTACATGTGGTGTAAAAAATGTTCAAATGTTTGTTAAGCTTATGGGACTTAACTACGGGGTCATCAGTCCCTAAACTTACAAACTACTTATGAACTACTTACGAACTAGGACGGCACAAATATCCATGCCCGAGGGGGGATTCGAACCCCCGACCGTAGTGGCCGTGCTGACCGTGACTGGAGCGCCTCAGTCACCTCGGCCACCGCGGCCGGCACATGTGGTGTACCTGAGTACATTAATGACCTGTCATCAGTTACACTACCAGAATCGGAGTTCGTTATGCTTGCAGATGATACAAGTATTGGAATAAAAAGTACGTCAGGCATAGTTATAGAAAGGTCTGCTAATGATATTTTCATGAACATTAATAAATGGTTTAAAGCCAACTCATTGTCATTAAACTTTGAAAAGACTCGCTACATGCAGTTCAAAACATGTAAGATATTTCCCGCCAGCATATGTATGAAGTATGAAGAAGAGCAGATAGAAAAGATTGACAGTAATAAATTCCTGGGATTACAGCTTGATAATAAATTTAGCATATGATGATGGCATCCTCTCCGGTAAAATATTCCGGAGGTAAAATAGTCCCCCATTCGGATCTCCGGGCGGGGACTACTCAGGAGGATGTGATCATCAGGAAAGACAATACTGGCATTCTACGGGTCGGAGCGTGGAATGTTAGATCCCTTAATCGAGTAGGAAAATTAGAAAATTTAAAAAGGGAAATGGATAGGTTGAAGTTAGATATAGTGGGGATTAGTGAAGTTCGGTGGCAGGATGAACAGGATTTCTGGTCAGGTGAGTACAGAATTATAACTACAAAATCAGTTGGGGGTATCACAAGAGTAGGACTGATAATGAATAAGAAAATAGGAATGCGGGTAAACTACTATGAGCAGCACAGTGATCGCATTATCATTGTCAAGATAGATACGAAGCCAACACCGACAACAGTAGTACAGGTTTATATGCCAACTAGCTCTGCCGATGATGAGGAAATCAAAGAAATATATGAGGAGCTAAAGGAAATTATTCAGACAATTAAGGGAGAGGAATACTTAATTGTGATGGGAGACTGGAATTCGGTAGTAGGACAAGGAAGGGAAGGGAAGATAGTAGGTGAATATGGTCTGGGTAAAAGGAATGAAAGAGGAAGCCGCCTGGTAGAATTTTGCACAGAACATAGTTTAGTTATAACAAACACCTAGTTCAATAATCACAAAAGAAGGTTGTATACGTGGAAGAGACCAGGAGACACCGGAAGATACCAGATAGATTTTATAATGGTAAGACATAGATTTCGGAACCAGGTTCTACAATGTAAGACGTACCCAGGGGCAGATATAGACTGACCATAACTTGTTAGTCATGAACTGTAGGCTGAAACTGAAGAAACTACAAAAAGGTAGGGAAATAAGGAGATGGGACCTGGATAAATAGAAGGAACCTAAAGTTCTTAAGAATTTCAGAGGGAGCTTTAGGCACCAATTGACAGAAAAAGGGGAAAATAAAATAGTAGAGGAGGAATGGGTAAAACTGAGAGATGAAATAGTAATGGTAGCAGAGGACAAAATAGGTAGGAAGGCAAGACCTACAAAAAGTCCTTGGATATCACAGGAGATACTAAATTTAATCGATGAAAGGAGAAAATATAAAAAATGCAGTAAATGAAACAGGCAAAATGGAGTACAGAAGACTAAGAAATGAGATTGACAGGAAGTGCAAAATGGCTAAGCAGGAGTGGCTAGAAGGCAAATGTAAGGATGTAGAAGAATGTATAAATAGGGGGAAAATAAATACAGCCTACAGGAAAATAAAAGAAACATTTGGAGATAAGAAAAACAGCTCTATGAATATCAGGGACACTGATGGAAAACCAGTTCTCAGCAAAGAAGGGAAAGCTGAAAGGTGGAAAGAATATATAGAGGGGCTCTACAAAGGAAATGAACTTCGAGACAATATTGTAGGAAGGGAAGAGGATGTAGATGAAGATGAAATAGGAGATACTATAGTGAGAGATGAATTTGACAGAGCACTGAAAGACCTAAGTCTAAACAAGGCCCCTGGAGTAGATGATATTCCTTCAGAGCTACTGAAGTCTCTGGGAAAACCAGCCATGACAAACCTGTTTCACCTGGTGTGTAAGATGTATGAGACAGGCGAAGTACCCTCAGACTTTAAGAAAAATGTAATAATCCCCATTCCAAAGAAAGCAGGTGCAGACAGGTGTGAAAACTACAGAACCATCAGTTTAATAAGTCATGGTTGCAAAATATTAACACGAATTATATACAGAAGGATGGAAAAGCTGGTAGAAGCCGACCTTGGGGAAGATCAGTTTGGGTTCAGGAGAAATGTAGGAACACGGGAGGCAATACTCACTTTACGGCTTATCATAGAAGATAGATTAAGAAAAGGCAGACCTACATTTCTAGCTTTTGTAGATTTGGAGAAGGCTTTTGACAATGTTGATTGGAATAAACTCTTTCAAGTTCTGAAGCAACCAGGAGTAAAATATAGGGAGCGAATGGTTATTTACTACTTGTACAAAAACCAGACAGCGGTTGTCAGAGTTGAAGGGCATGGATACAGTGGTTGGAAAGGGAGTAAGACAGGGTTGTAGCCTTTCTCCAGTGTCATTCAATTTGTACATTGAGCAAGCTATAAAGGAAAGCAAGGAGAAATTTGGAGAAGGCAATTAAGTTCAGGGTGAAGAATTGAAAACATTGCGTTTTGCCGACAACATAGTAATTCTGTCAGATACAGCAGAGGACCTGGAAGAGGAATTGAACGGAATGAACAGTGTGCTGAAAGGTGCATATAAGATGAACATCAACAAGGGCAAAACTAGGGTAATGGAGTGCAGTGTAAGAAAATCAGGTGATGATGAAGGAATTAGATTGGGAAACGAAGCAATAAAGGAGGTAGATGAGTTTTGTTACTTGGGCAGTAAAATAACAAATGATGGTCGCAGTACAGAGGATATAAAATGCAGAATGACAATGGGTAGAAAAGCGTTCTTGAAAAAGAGTAATTTGTTAACATCGAATATTGATTTAAGCCTAAGGAAGTCCTTTCTGAAGGCATTTGTATGGAGTGTTGTCTTGTATGGGAGTGAGACATGGACTATAAACAGTGCGGACAGGAAGAGGATTGAGGCTTTTGAAGTATGGTGCTACAGAAGAATGCTGAAGATTAGGTGGGTGGATTGCGTAACTAATGAGGAGGTACTGAACAGAATTGAGGAGAAAAGAAATTTCTGGCATACCTTGACTAAAAGAAGGATAGATTGGTAGGACACATTGTTAGACATCAAGGAATTGTGAATTTAGCATTGGAGGGAAGTGTGTGGGGTAAAAATCGCAGAGGAAGACCAAGATATGGATACAGTAAGCAGATTCAGACAGATGTAGGTTGCCGTTCTTATGTGGAGATGAAGAGGCTTGCTCAGGATAGGGTATTGTGGAGAGCTGCATCAAACCAGTCTCCGGACTGAAGACCATAACAACAACAACAATAAATTTAGTTGGGAGGAGCACACCACAGAACTGCAGTGTTATCAGACATAGGAGACATAAAAATAACAATGCTCGCATACTTTGCTTACTTTCTTTCCATAATGTCATGTGGTATCATATTTTGGGGTAACTCTTCAAGTGAGTCAAAAGTGTGTAAAACGTATTATTTGTGCAGTAAATTCACGGACGTCCTGTAGAAGCCTGTTCAAAGAACTGGGTATATTAAGTACTACCTCGCAGTATATTTATTCCTTAATGAAATTTGTTATAAATAATATATCTCTTTTCCCAACGAACAGCTCAGTTCATACATACAAAATGATCTACACAAGGACTTTAAAGCGCTTACTTTAGTTCAAAAAGGGGTCCAGTACTCAGGAATACACATTTTCAATAATTTACCATCAAGTATAAAAAATTTAGCTACAAAAAAGGTCAATTTAAGAGGACCTAAAAGACTTTTTAGTGGCTATCTCCTTCTACTACATTAGCGAATTTCTAAATTGTGATGTATCGGTACTCATACTCTATTAGTATTATTATATTATCAGCTTAAAAAAACTTAAATATGTATATACCTGTATTTATAGTATTAGTATTATCTATTATTCAGCTTGTAGATTTTGTTTCTTGACATGTTCCACATCCATGATGATTTCCTCAACGTGGATCTACGGAACGATAAACCAATTTAATCTAATCTAACTTAGTTTAAGTATTCATCATGAGGTTTGAGAAGCTCTTCAAGCTCCGTGTTTGCTTAGAAAATAAATTTGGTTTATAGGTACCTATAACGCATATACCTATAAAGCAAATTTGTTTAGTTTAAGTAGTTTGTAAGACTAGGGACTGATAACCAACGTAGTTTGGTCCCATAGAATTCAAATGTTCAAATGTTTGTAAAGATTATTGGACTTAACTATGGGGTCATCAGTCCCTAAACTTACAAACTAGTTATGAACTACTTACGAACTAGGACGGCACAAATATCCATGCCCGAAGGGGGATTCGAAACCCCGACCGTAGTGGCCGTGCAGACCGTGACTGAAGCGCCTCAGTCTCCTCAGCCACCGCGCCCGGCCCATAGAATTACAGAACTCGTTGTGCTAATTAAAATATTAGTAATAACTGACTGCTGCAGTGAAAATTATTTCATAAAGTTTTTAATACAGTGGCAGATATAACATAGATCCTCATAATATGTATAAATGTACACATTAACGTGTTTGATTGCTTGAGCTGTGTGACTGGAGCTGGTTCCCTTCAAGCTCCTCTACTCGGTCTGCTGCTAGTGGGCGGGTCCCTGTCAGAATGCCGCTGGCTGAGACGCGTCAAAGCGTCCTATTCTGGGAAGCGCGCCGCAGCCGTATCTTCTTCCGCGCTTGTAATTAAGGAAAAGGCTGACACCGTACCCTGCTGTAGACGCGTCGTTAACAGAGAGGCTAGAGACAAGTATGGCGCAGCGCGAGGTCTCTGAAGACGTAGCAGCCTGCTTTCTCGGCCGCCTTTCATCTCGCCGCAGTGACGCTGTAGAGCAGCCGTTCTGAGCTGGCCACTGCACGTCTAGTTTTACACCCGCCTACTAAACTGGTATCTAACCTGCAACGGGCGCAATATCCACCTACATGGGATACTCTGCAAATCACATTTAAGTGCCTGGCAGAGGCTTCATCGAACCATCTGTATCCTATTCATCTCCCGCTCGAATAGCGCTCGGGAAGAAAGAACACCTGAATCTCTCTGTTCGAGCTCTGATTTATCGTATTTTATTCTGATGATTATTTCTACCTATGAAAGTGGGAGTCAACAATATATTTTCGGATTCGGAGGAGAATAATGGCGATTGGAGTTTCGTAAGTAGATCACGTCGCAGCGATAAGCGCCGTTGTTGTAATGATTCCCATCCCAGATCCTGTATCATTTGGCCACTACGGACGGGGGTTCGAAACCCCCCCTCGGGCATGGATATTTGTGCCATCCTTGGATTAGCTAGTTCATAAGTAGTTTGTAAGTTTAGGGACTGATGACCCCGTAGTTAAGTCCCATAGACTTTACAAACATTTGAACATTTGCTGTCTCCCCTGTATCGTGACAATACAAAACGAGCTGCCCTTCTTTGGACTCTTTCGATGGCTTCCGTCAAACCCACCTGATAAGGATCCCACACTGGGCAGCAATAGTCCAAATGAGGACGGACAAGCGTAGTGTATGCAGTTTCATTTGTAGTTCTGTTGCATCTTTTAAGGGTCCTGCCAATAAAACGTAGTCTCTGGTTCGCTTCCCCACGACATTATCTACATGTTCTTTCCAGTATAAGTCTGAAGTAATGGTAATTCCTAGGTATTTAGTAGCGGATGTGCAGACCGTGACTGGCGCGCCGCAGACCGCACGGCCTCTCCATCCGCCTTCAAATAAGAAGGGATGCCATTTCTTTTATAATTTTTATTTATATGTCGAGAAACAACAAGCGACATATGTGATAGTGTGCATGATCTTACTACTCTTGAAATCTAAAGCTGAAAACTATAAAGTTTGAGCTAGGTGACGGACTGTTTTAAGAGCGCTATTGTCTCGGCTGTTCACGTGAGAGTCGTCTGTGCTGGACTGCTCGCTACAGAGCACTGCTGATCCCTCATACCACCGATTTTGGCGCGAACCGCTCTTTCTAGAACTTCTACATTCAAATGTTTTTACTAACTAGAGCGTAATTACACGAATAAAACATACCACAGTAAAGTTTCATGTAAACACATTAATCACACAAAATGGAGGAAGGAAGATTAATGTTTAACGACAGCGTGGTCATTAGAGACGGAGCTAAAGCTCGGAGTGTTTGGATAAGAATGGGGAAGGAAATTGGCTGTGCCCTTTGAACGGAACCATCCCGGCATTTGCCTGGAGTGATTTAGGGAAATACACGGAAAACCTGAATAAGGATGGCCGGAGGTGGATTTGAACCACCGTCCTCCCGAATGCGAGTCCAGTGTGTTACCACTACGCCACCTCGCACGGTAATCACACAAAATCACGTTAAGTTCTATGCAGTAGTTTGTCTAATATATATAATTAAAAAAAATCGTAGAGAGGATCTCAAACAGAGGTGAGAGCAGCCCCATAAGAATACATCTAGGCACTATTGGCGCAATTTCTCATGGGATTGCGACATTACACCAAATGTCATCTTTTCCGACCCATTCCACCTATGACGTGATCTACAAGGTATGAAGTTTCGGTGAAACTTGTAACGTAATTTTCCATAAATATGAAATAAGGAATTTTTATACAACCCCATCGCTACGGGCTGGTCCCCTATGGCCAGTGAAATTTATTTCGTACCTCCTTTTGTCTTCCATATCGCTGACCAGAGTGGAAGAGACAATGACTGTTTGTTATCTGTGGTCATTATTTTACGAGACGTAGTATGATTCAGACACAAACTGGATTTGCTTCGCAATCTTTACGTAAGTGTATCTCCTTTAAGATATTAATTAAAAGAAAATGAGTTAAATTTACTCTATTGGTGTTATTATTTCAAAATATTCTCCCTCTGACTGGTAACTTTCTCATTAAAAGATCGAAATTTTGAAAGTCATTTTTGATTGTATCATCAGCCGCCATTACTCTGAAAATAATTTCGATGACATATTTCTCGGTATACATTGCCATTATCATAAAGCAACTTCCTGAAGTAAAAGATTTTTTCATAGTTGACTTGCCTACTCTTTGAATATTGCGCTCAGTAATATCGATACTATTGTAACATGACACTAGAAGTTAACATACCAGGATATGTCTGTATTGCGATATTTAATGCTGCCTTTTAATATTATTAAGAAATGAATTTACAAATATTATTTAAATGATTTATGTATGTATGTACGTAGGTCCATTAGTATCACACCTTTTATAACGTTACCTGCACAAAATATTACTTTTTAAAATTTTAATAAAAACCATTGATTATTCTTGCCATATGTTCCGAAATATTAAAATTCTTCACCTTCAGATAATATTTTTATCGGATCTGCAACAAGTATAGGCTACGTGTTCACAGACAGAATTTTATTTTCTATCCGTTTCACTAATGAAACAAGCAGGTGACGTTATAAACTCAGTACTTATGGCGATGAGCCAGCCATCCTATAACATGCTAACGGGCATCATTTGCTTTCAGACAGAAACTGCTTTCATCTCCTGACTTCAGTGTTCGAGAGTATAATAACATATGGTATTATTGTTTGGGGAACCGCTGGTGGTGTGTTTGACATCTTAATCTTATAGAAGAAAGCAATTACGATAATTACAGGCTCATCACATAAAGCTCACTGCAAACCATTCCACAGACTGTAAAAATCACTAAAAAGTTACGAATTTGTAAGGCATAAGTCATTTAATAAGCTCCCATAACACATACAAGGTCTACCAGAAGCCACATTCAAGGAAACACTATATGACTGGTTACATTCTATGATATAACGGAATGTGCCAACTGCAAACTAGAAATGTAATGTTTGTAACTAGACTATGTTATATTATCAAATGTATTATATTATGTATTTGGCATTATCTAAAAACTGTTCAAATGTTTGGGGACTTAACTGCAGGGTCATCAGTCCCAAAACTTACAAACTATTTATTAACTAACTTATACTAAGGAGGGAGGATTCGAACCTCCGACGCGGGAGTTCGCACATTTGGCATTATCTACTGCTGCAAGTAAACTGTGTTATCAACGGAAGTGTATTATGTTTTGACGTTGACTATTGCCATAATGGCCTAATGACAAAATTATTATTATTATTATTATTATTATTATTATTATTATTATTATTATTATCATGTGTACTGCATGGTGCAGGACATATTAAAGAAAGTATGGTTGAATAAATGTTATACAGCATGGAAACCATGCATTTCTGGACAGTAGTTCAATTGACCAGTTTTTGTTTGTATCATCTCCTTTGTATTGGAGGTATGACAAACATGCTATGTTTGGTTGTGTGGCCATCTTCCGCAACAGCTGTTAAAATTGATTATAAGAGATAATGCGTCTTATGCTGACTGCAATTAACAGATTTATTTTACACCAGACAAGATTCGCTTTTTTATTTTAAGAGCATCTTCTTTGGTCTGTAAATGATACAAGGGCTTGTACCGTTTGTTTTCGATAAATAGATTAAAAACAGTTGTTAGAAAACTTTGTGCACGTTAGGCCTAATTTTTTTTTACTTAATATCCGGTCTACTGACGGTGTTGATGTCTCTTCTTTACATTTTACCACTGTTTCTCCGTCTTGTTGGCTGGTGGTCGTTTGTTCCTGGCGTGTGTTTGTCGGCTGTGTACAGCACTTTTCGCGTGTTTTTCTGTCGTTTCTTTCGTTTCATCACAGCACATCACATCACATCACTTCACTTTTTGAAATGCAGACAGATTACATATCACCTGTTACAAGTGGCATGCCTATCTATTTATTTATACATAGCCACACTGTAGTGAAGCGATAAATAAATAGACAGGCATGCCACTTGTAACAGGTGATATGTAATCTGTCTGCATTTCAAAAAGTGAAGTGATGTGATGTGCTGTGATGAAACGAAAGAAACGACAGAAAAACACGCGAAAAGTGCTGTACACAGCCGACAAACACACGCCAGGAACAAACGAACTCCAGCCAACAAGACGGAGAAACAGTGGTAAAATGTAAAGAAGAGACATCAACACCGTCAGTAGACCGGATATTAAGTAAAAAAAAATTAGGCCTAACGTGCACAAAGTTTTCTAACAACTGTTTTTAATCTATTTATCGAAAACAAACGGTACAAGCCTTTGTATCATTTACAGACCAAAGAAGATGCTCTTAAAATAAAAAAGCGAATCTTGTCTGGTGTAAAATAAATCTCTTAATTGCAGTCAGCATAAGACGGATTACCTCCTATAATCAACGACAAGCATGGATTGTCAATAAATACTGAACCTGTCAGTTAATAATTTTTTGGATCTATGGAGATGATAGTGTTCCTGTAGATTGCTTAAATTTGGAGCAAAATGAGATGAAAGGTCATCAAAACTTTCTTCATAAATGGACCTGCAGCAGTGAGCATATCGTAATATGACATTTTTAATAAGTATAATATTCTTTTCTGCTGCTTATTAGCTCTATTTATTTGTCCACTACAGCTGTTTCGCCGTATTTGGCATTGTCAAGTGGTTTTTCATGTAATGAGCATCAAAACAGCTGTGAAATAAGAAAGTCATTTCATTAAAAATTATTGTTGGGCCCGGTGGTCTTGGGGTAAAGTGTTCGACTGGAAACCGAAGGGTCGCGAGTTCAAAACCCGGTCGGACCTCGGAATTTTTCAGTCTGCACTTCAACCCATCCTTCACCTCTCAACGATGTGAGGAGTCGCCAGAACGACACGTGGTTCGGATTCCACATTAAGCTGTAGGTCCGCTTTCCTTTCCTTTCCCGGTTGGATAACTGGGGTAGGCTAGGGACACGCAAGTCGCCGAAGTGGCGTCCAATTGAAAGACTTGCACCAGGCCAATGAGCCACACGAAATTATTATTATTATTAAAGATTATTAAAAAAACGACTTACTAAGAAAGGTACCTATAAAAATTATATATACAGATGCTGTGTGTGTATTACCATTACATGAAAAACCACTTGACAATGCCAAATACGGTGAAACAGCTGTAGTGGACAAATAAATAAAGCTAATAAGCAGCAGAAAAGAATATTATACTTATTAAAAATGTCATATTATGAGATGAAAGGGTTATTGAATTCATAGGTTCGGGGGATGCTGCCTTTATAGACTTTCAAAAGCAAGGAAAAAAGTCTCGCTGCTAAGTGAGCTCCATCTAAAGTTCATTTTAGGAGCATGTATTGCCACCGTTAGGGAAAACATGTCCTCGCAAGCCTTATAGCCCGCTGCAAGGTTTAGCGGGATAATTTTGCCGTGGCGCGTTACACAGCTCCGCCACTAGTCAGGGGTAGCGCCAGTTAAAACTCAATTTCGCGCCCGGCAATTCGCCGGAGGACGAGAACGACGCCCGTAGTCGGGGTGTGGGGGGTGGAGGGGGGTGCTGATGGCCGACAGGACGGAGGTTTTCGCAAAATAATAACCGCCTAACGTCATTTCCCAGGGCCTCCCCTTCCAAACAGATTTTCGGTCCGCCTAACGTAATTTTCGGAGGCCTTTCGCGCTTCCTGCCTGCCCCCTGGCGGCGGCTTTGCGGAAGCTCGTGCGGCGCGCCGCCTCCGCGAGCTTCCGCGCGCTGCCGCCCGAGGCCGCCACTGTCGCTCATCCCGTGCGCGCCGCCTTTTCGATTTCCTGCGAGGCTGCCGGCTGCTCCTGCCGTCATAATTTCGTTTTATTCTGAGTCGAAACGTTCTTCCCCCCCACCGCACCCCTTTTTCACCCTCCACCTCCTTCCCCCCTCCCCTATCCCGCCTCCCTTCCCGCCACAACCGGTGAAAGCCGCGAAACGAATAAACAAGTGGTTTTGCCTCTTTCTTTTTTTTTTTTATTTACTCCACCGCGGGGGAGCGAATTTAGAAGGTAATGCGGTCGCCCAGTGGCTGGAAAATCTGAATAAAAGTCTTGCAGAAGAGGACGCGGCGGCAGCAGAGAAGCCACGGGACACGGATGGCCCCAGTGGGGTGCGTTTAACAGGCCGCGGTATCTCAAAAGCGCCCCACAAAGCTATTACGCCGAACGAGAGGGGAAAAGTAGAAATAAAAGGCAGAGCTCTGGTTTTCCTTTTAATCTTGTTTACTGTTTCAATGGATGGCACGATGTTCAGAGAAAATGTCCCACTGAAGCACTTTTATACTCGTACACAGCCTGCACTCTTAACAATCGTACGATTAATTACCTGTATTATGCGACTGCGGATACTAGTCGCTCTCGGCATTCAAACAGATACTGAAAAATGTACCGAGCTTCACAATAGGCATTCATGCTTGTTTGGGAGACAGGGGCCAATAACTGTGATGCGCTCTCTTTATGGCGACGACCTGCTACAGCTTCAAAAGGGTGGAGTTTATGTTCTATAACCTAGAAGAGAGATTAAGCAAAGGCAAACCTACATTTCTAGCTTTTGTAGAATTGGAGAAGGCTTTTGATAATGTTGATTGGAATAAACTCTTTCAAGTTCTGAAGCAAGCAGGAGTAAAATATGGGGAGTGTAAGGTTATTTACAACTTGTACAAAAACCAGACAGCAGTTGTCGGAGTTGAAGGGCATGAAAGGGATGCAGTGGTTGGGATGGGAGTAAGACAGGGTTGTAGCCTTTCTCCAATGTTATTCAATTTGTACATTCCACAAGCAGTGAAGGAAAGCAAGGAGAAATTTGGAGAAGGAATTTAAGTTCAGGGTGATGAATTAAAAACATTGCGTTTTGCCGACGATATAGTAATTCTGTCAGAGACAGCAAAGGACCTGGAAGAGCAGTTAAACATTATGGACAGTGTGCTCAAAGGTGCATATCGGTTAAACATTAACAAGAGAAAAACTAAGGTAATGGAGTGCAGTCTAAGAAAAAGGTGATACCGGATGAATTAGATTAGGTAACAAAGCAATAAAGATGGTAGATGAGTTTTGTTACTTGGGCAGTAAAATAACAAATGTTGGTCGCAGTACAGAGGATATAAAATGCAGAATGGCAATGGGTAGAAAAGCGTTCTTGGAAAAGAGAAATTTCTACATCTACATGGGATACTCTGCAAATCACATTTAAGTGCCTGGCAGAGGGTTCATCGAACCACAATTATACTATTTATCTACCATTCCATTCTCGAATAGCGCGTGGGAAGAATGAACACCTGAATCTCTCTGTTCGAGCTCTGATTTCTCGTATTTTATTCTGATGATCATTTCTACCTATGTAAGTGGGAGTCAACAATATATTTTCGCATTCGGAGAAGATTGTTGGCGATTGGAGTTTCGCAAGTAGCCCAGGCCGCAGCGATAAGCGCCGTTGTTGTAATGATTCCCATCCCAGATCCTGTATCATTTCCGTAACGCTGTCTCCCCTGTAGGTTGACAATACAAAACGAGCTGCCCTTCTTTGGACTCTTTCGATGTCCTCCGTCAGACCCACCTGATAAGGCTCCCACACTGGGCTGCAATACTCCATAAAAGGACGGACAAGCGTAGTGTATGCAGTTTATTTACTACTTCTGTTGCATCTTTTAAGGGTTCTGCCAATAAAACGCAGTCTCTGGTTCGCCTTTCCCACGATATTATCTACTTATTCTTTCTAATTTAACTCTGAAGTAATAGTAATTCCTAGGTATTTTGTGGAGTTTACGGCCTTCACAGTTGATTGATTAATCTTGTAAACAAAGTTTAACGGATTTCTTTTCGTACTTCTAAATATTTAGAGTCAATTGCCAATTTTTACACCATACTGATATCTTATTCAGATCGTTCTGCTGTTGGTTTTGATCTACAGATGATTTTACTAGACGGTAAATGACGGCGACATCTGCAAACAACCTAAGAGAGCTACTTAGATTTTCCCCTAAATCGTTTATGTAAATAAGGAACAGCAGAGTACCAATAACACTACCCTGTGGAACGCCCGATATCACCTCTGTTTTAGTCGATGCCTTACCATCGATTACTACGAACTGTGTCCTGTCTGACAAGAAATCCCATATCCAATCGCAAATTTGGGGCGATATACCATAACCACGCAATTTGATTAAAAGCCGTTTGTGAGGTACAGTGTCAAAAGCTTTCTGGAAATCAAGAAATACGGAATCGATTTGCGAACCTTCGTCGATAGCACCCATCACTTTGTGTGAATAAAGAGCTAGTTGTATTTCGCATGTACGAAATTTTCTAAATCCGTGTTGACCTTGGGTCAATAGATCGTTCTGTTCGAGATAATTCATAATATTTGAATACAGGATTTTTCCAAAACCCTGCTGCAAATTGACGTCAGTGAAATAGTCCTGTAGTTTAGTGGGTTACTCCTACTGCCTTTTTTGAATATAGGTGTGACCTGTGCAACTTTCCAATCTTTTGGTACAGATCCTTCTATGAGAGAGCGGTTGTATATGACTGTTAAGTAAGGAGCTATCGCTTCAGCATAACCAGATAGAAATCTAATGGGTATACAATCCGGACCAGAAGACTTGTTTTTGTTAAGTGATTTTAGTTGCTGCACTACTCCGATGATATCTATTTCTACGTTACTCATTACGGCATTCGTTCGTAATTCGAAATTTGGAATATTGGTTTCGTCTTCTTTGGTGAATGAGTTTCTAAAAGCTATGTTTAGTAACTCTGCTTTAGTAGCGCTGTCATCGGCAGGATCGCCATTACTATCGCGTAGTGAGGGTATTGATTGTGATTTGCCCCGAGTATATTTAACATATGACCAAAATCTCTTTGGGTTTTCAGTTAAATTTCGAGAGTTTCGTTGTGATAAATATTGTAGGCATCTCGCATTGAAATACTCGCTAAATTTCGAGCTTCTGAGTACGATTACCAATCCTGGGGATTTTGTGTTCGTTTAAATTTAGTATGCCTTATCCCTTGCTTTTGCAACAGTGTCCTGACCTGTTTTGTGTACCAAGGGGGATCGCCTCCTTATTTTATTAATTTATTTGGCATAAAAGTGTCAACTGCTGTCGATACCACTTCTTTGAACTTGAGCCGCATCTGGTCTACACCTACGTTTTGTGTAAGAAACGAGTGGAAGCTGTCTTTCAAGAAGCAATGTATTTTATTTCTATCTGCTTTCCTGAACAAATATACTTTGCGTTTTTTTGGTAACTTTGGGACTTTCGATATTCAATTTCGCTACGACAGCTCTGTGTTCACTAATACCTGTATCCGTTTTGATGCTCGTTATGAGCTCAGGATTATTTGTTGCTAAGAGATCAAGTGTGTTTTGACATCCATTTACAATTCTAGTTGGCTCGTGAACTAATTGTTCGAAGTAATTCTCAGAGAATGCGTTGAGTGAAATTTCGGACGATGTTTTAAGAGTACCTCCTGATTTGAAAATATAATTTCGCCAACAGATCGAGGGTAAATTAAAATCACCGCCTACTATTATCGTGTGAGTCGGGTACGTTTTTGTAATTTGACTCAGGGTTTCTTTGAACCTTTCTGCTATTGTATCGTCAGAGTCGGGAGGCCGGTAAAAGGAACCGATTATTAACTTCTTACGATTTTCGGGAACAATCTCTATCCATAATAGCTCGCAGGAACTATCAACTTCAACTTTGCTACATGAAATACTACTTTTGACGGCGACACACACGCCCCCACCTATTTTGTTTAATCTTTCCTTTCTGACCACACCGTTAGATATTTTGCAAATACTTCTTCTGAACTTATTTCCGACTTGAGCCAACTTTCGCTGCCTATAATGATGTGTGATTCGGTGCTTTCTATTAACGCTTGGAGTTCTGGTACTTTCCCGACACAGCTATGACAAATTACAACTGTTATACCGATAGTTTTGTTAATATCGAATATTGATTTAAGCCTAAGGATGTCGTTTCTGAAGGCATTTGTGTGGAGTGTTGCCTTGTATGGGAGCGAAACATGGACTATAAACAGTGCGGACTGGAAGAGGATTGAGGCTTTTGAAATGTGGTGCTACAGAAGAAAGCTGAAGAGTAGGTGGGTGGATCACGTAATGAATGAGGAGGTACTGAACAGAATTGGGGAGAAAAGAAATTTCTGGCATACCTTGACTAAAAGAAGGGATAGATTGGTAGGACACATTCTTAGACATCAAGTAATTGTGAATTTAGCGTTGGAGGGAAGTGTGTGGGGTAAAAACCGGAGAGGAATACCAAGAGATGGATACAGTAAGCAGATTCAGACAGATGTAGGTTTCCGTTCTTATGTGGAGTTGAAGAGGCTTGCTCAGGATGGGGTATTGTGGAGAGCTGCATCAAACCAGTCTCCGGACTGAAGACCACAACAACAACAACTTCTATGAAAATCGACGTGTGTATGTATATTACCGGTCGCTGAAATGTCTGCAAATACAACTGTAAACACAAAAAGTCAACTGTTAGAAAATGTTTACAAATCGGAATAAAACTACCAAGTTATTCTATCCATACTACACTCATAAATGTTCTTCAGAAAACAAAACTTTTATTTGTACACCAATAGTACTTAAATCAAAATCATCTTCTTTGTTTGATCCAAATTGACTTCCTCTCAAGCACATATTACCTCCATACAACGTCCAGAATATTTTTCATGCGTGTTTGCAAGAGAACTTCTGTGAAGTTTGGAAAGTAGGAGGCGAGGTACTGGTGGAAATAAAGTTGTGAGGCGGCATCGTGAGTCGTGTCGGGATAGCACAGTCGGTAGTGCGCTTGCCCGCGAAAGGCAAAGGTCGCAGGTTCGAGTCCCGGTTCCGGCACACAATTTTAATCTGCCAGGAAGTTTCGTATCAGCGCACACTCCGCTGCAGAGTGAAAGTTTCATTCTGGATATGAAAAATTGTTAATATCGTTATAAGTAGGTGATTGGCAAACATATGATAGCCAAGAATATTTGAAATACATCCACTATAATAGTAAATAAAATACAACATGGGCTGATTCCGGCCTTAAGTCGAATGTTATACTAAATTCCATGATACATTCGACTTGAAATATACATCAGTAACACTAATAAGATGACTTGAAATAGATTCCGTTCTTTAACTACAAAACAAATGATCAGTAAAAACTTTGAAAACAATAATGTATCATCACATTGGTATGTTCTACTTAATAGCATTTAACGTAATACATACTATGCTTATACAGTCCTCATTGCCTTTAACCCATAGTAACAAACTAATATCATGTTCTAACATACGGGTCACGCAGTTTTACATGGCCCCTCTGTGTTTGCAAGAATTTGGGTGAGTTCATCAATCTACGGAATGTTTACTCTCTCTGCCAACCTTACATAAATAACAGCATTGTGCACCGTATCCATAGTCAATGTATTGTTGATTCATGCATAGTATTGATTGTTGTCTTGTACTTTCTTCTTTCCAAAAATAACTCCACATATCCCGACAACTACTTTGAGAAAAAACGAATGCTGTCATTGAATGTAGTGGGAGAAATGCAATTCTGATTGCTATTCCATGCTGCGACAATAAAATGATGAAGAAGTGTTCCTACACATCCGCTTAAGGATACAGGCCACGGTAAAAATCAAGACCTGTTTCTTTCACCATCTGACATCGCACGATGGAGGCGACCTGCATAGATTAATTATCTTCAAAAGAAAAACGCCAAGATCGCCATATGGTTATTTGATTTACTGATGACCTGTTTCACGGGGCCATGCCACCATCATCTGGTCATATAAAATTCTACAATGTCGTCATCTCACGATATTTAAAAATTGGAGGTTAAAGAGAACTTGCAACATAGCAGTTAGTCAAAATATCAAACGTTTCAATGTTTGTAAATCTCAAAAAAAAAAAAATGTTCAAATGTTTGTTAAGCTTATGGGACTTAACTACGGGGTCATCAGTCCCTAAACTTACAAACTACTTATGAACTACTTACGAACTAGGACGGCACAAATATCCATGCCCGAGGGGGGATTCGAACCCCCGACCGTAGTGGCCGTGCTGACCGTGACTGGAGCGCCTCAGTCACCTCGGCCACCGCGGCCGGCGTTTGTAAATCTATCGGACCAAACTGCATGGTCATCAGTCCGTAGCTTACAAACTACTTAAACCTAGGTAAACTAACCTAAGGACAAACACATACACCCATGCCCCAGGGAGGACTCGAACCTCCACGGCGAGCAACCGCGCGCTCCGCAGCTTTAGACCGCTCAGCTACTCCACCGCGACTACTTTTCAGTAAGCCATGTATTTTCATTAATATCAACTATCCGAAACTAGGGACCACTACCATTCGAAATTAGGAACCCTTTTTCAGGAGTTGTCAAACGAGCACTTCTTTAATTCCATTAAATTAGTTCAAAATATTTTAAGAATACAGGAATTCTGATCATGGATCCTTGAAGGATATAGATTAGTGAGTTCATGAACGAATTTTCATTTTCTGTGAAACATTATTGTTTGAAAATTTTGTGAAAATGTAAATGGTATCAGAAATACGGCTACCTTACCCTACTATCTAGATCTTAATGTGAAAATAGTGTGAGAACTGAAGTGGCCACTTCCGTTAATTGTATATACATATGGTGCTGAATAAAAGACATAACTCAAAAGATGAAACATTGTGTTGGGAACTTCTGTGGTAAAAAATAGTAGCACCAACAATGTGAGATTAACCAGTGGATACGGAAGAGCAATCGAGAGTATCAGGCATCGAGACTATGAAAAGTAAGGACAGGGTGGTAACAATGCGATGGGCAATGTGAACTGGCCTTTAAGTGTACGTAACTAACTGGGTTGTGTTCGGGTAACGGCCAATTCACACTGTCCGTCACGTCACGTCACCGTCCGTCAGAACATTCCGCAATGTATTTCTAATGGCGGCATTCACATTGTCCGTCACGGGACCGTCACTTCGCGTCAACATCACATCCAGCTTTCTCGAGAAGAATGTTTTGACGGAACGGTCGTCTGCTAACATCGGAAGTTAACCTACTTTCGTTACGCAAATTACATGTTGCAGTCGACGATTCCACTGTTTATATGCAAAACTGTCTTATTCATCTTTATTTTGTTGTTATACTTCGTTTTATGGGTAAATCTCAAATGTTTCATGACGACTTAAATATTTATGTCAATTGAGTGTCCCCCTAACATCGAGGTCGGATATTTGAAACCAAAAAATGGTTTATGTTACGTAACAGTGTAACAGGAAAGACTGAAGCAAACTGTTTATTAGAATAAGTTTGTACTCTGATTACGCATTTTTCATTAAATAACTGTTCTAATGAAAGACAAAAATTGAGTTGTTTACGACGGTATTAACAATGTCAGCGGGCAAATCGTAATGGATAAAGTAAACAGGCGCTATTTATGCTCTTATAAGTATTGTTTGATGTTTACATATGTTTATTTTTTCGCTTGAAAATAGATGTCGATGTTTTGAAATGTTGTTTCAGTTACCAGTAAGTTGGCCAAAAACATACACAGTGAAGTTTTCCTTGGCCGTCAGTAACATTTAGTGTAGTTGTTCCCTCAATACTAGTATTAAACTATGACTTTCTACATAACAGATCGCCACTCATAACCTCACTTTCAACATCGCGTATTGAGATGGGCGAATTGACGCGACAGACACTGACGGACAGTGTGAATACAACTTGACGTGACGGTGCCGTGACGTGACGAACAGTGTGAATCGGCCTTTAAGGATTTAACTCAAAAGTTATAACATTGTGCTGTGAACTTTTGTGGTAGAAAATAGTAGCGCCAACAATGTGAGATAAGCCAGTGCATACTGAACAGCGACCGAGAGCATCAGGAATTGAGACTATGAAAAGTATGGGTGGGATGGTAACAATGTGACGGCCAATGTGAACTGGCCTTTAAGTGTACGTAACTAACAGGGTTGTGTACGGATAAAACAGTCATAAGAAAAAGGAAGAAACTCATATAGCTGAGCCACCTTTATGGTTTTGATGTAATGGTAAGTCATGCGTCACTTTAAGATGGCTGCACCAGGCATCGGCAGTGATTTCTACAGAAACGTTTAACTCTGGCGTCTGAGCACATAATTGCAATGTGCCAGAACATTCATATGTTTCACATTCGATATCGCATTCTCTGCCACGTTTAAATTCGGCAAACGAGTTTCCAGCAGCTATTAAGTGACAAGTAATTGCTTGCTTACCTCTTGCTTTGGAATTTAAGTCAATATGCTATGAAACAAGCTGATATAGGAGCGGAATCGAAGCGTAGTTTATTTTCGTTTTGTTGTAATACTTCATAGCAGCCATGTTTGAATTTGGCAAGAAACTAAATATGAACATCTATGGCTGGCACGCTCAGATAGCTGAAGTTCAACATCCAGGTAGTGTGGAGATCGGGTGATTCTATTTACACTTCGGTAAAATCAGACGTGACGTCATTATGTCGTATCCACACTATCGACGTCCAGAAGAGCGGCGCATCGATTTTTGCGATCGTTCAAGAAGTTGGTTTTGGGTGGGACAACACGCTTAATTCGACATTCTTTCTGAACTGCATACTTTTTCCCTTCGTAGTTTAGTGACAAAACTAGGCCTTACTTAATATTGGTATCATGTTTTGGAAAGCACTGACGGAAATTTCAGTAAATGTAAATTGAATATTATGTCAGAAATAACGCAGACGAGGCCTTAGAGAACGACAACTTCACACATTTTCAAAGAAAACTTGCATGATGCTGCAACTTGGCCGTAGATGAGTACCCAGTTTTACGAAATGTTTTACCTGATGTTTTTAGAGCCTGTGTAACAAATGATTGTATTAATATCCAGCTCATTTGATTTATAGTTTCGGCGAAAACATACATATACCTACGGCGACTATATGCTGTTTTTGTATATCGCATATTTTGACATGTCCAAGTACACATTGTCGCTTCATAGCCTGGTAACCGTATTTTGTCCTCTTAGTTTAACGTAGACTCTGTACTACAATGCAACTCGGTAGCATTTTTCGCTTAGAGAAAGTTTCCATTAGTTTTAAACACAACCTTCACAAATGGGCCACGATGACATCATCAGATTTGGCTGAATAACGTATCAGAGCTCACAGTGTAGGTCCTTTTTCGGAAAGTTCGTAGCTTCTTACTTTCAAAAAAAGTAATGAATTACCATTACCAACTGAAGATATTATCAGCTACTCGTTTAATTCGTCTGCTACAATTGCAACTGCAGTTTTGCGTCTAGAACGACCACACAAGTCGATCATGGCTCCAGTCGTCTTCGATAGTGTGGATACGTCATAATGACGTCACGTCTGATTTTACCGAAGTGTAAATAGAATCACCTGCGCGGCAGTCTGCTGTGGCGCCCCGCTAATATGGCGGCGCGACAAATGACGGTCGATGCGCCGCCGCCCCGCCCCCTTTTTTTAATCTCGCGGCGCCATCAGCCACAACAGCGGGGCAGCGACGGCGCGCACGTCGACGCGCGATTTTCCGCCGCGTCCCGGAAAACGGCCGGCCTTCGTAGCAGTAGGCGGTGGAGCGGCAGCAGGAAAAACGAGAAAGAATGCAAAAAAGCCAGCACGCGGTCTACACGATTCTCATCATTGTTGACGTCTCTGCCTTAACCTTCAAGTACTACGCAACGACCTTGTAAAAATAACGAGACTCCCTGATGGCACTGCTGTCGCAGGATAATTTGAACTTTCGCCCGGCCGCCATGGTAGTGGCAAGCGTCACATAAGTACGAGTGTTGTTAGCAGGTAAATAGTGCATTAAATAGCTACTGCGGGATATATACGCAATTATAGTCACGTCTGTACTGTTTCACTACTGCAGTGTACACGAAGAACGATAGTGAAGAGGTGCTGACCGTTTAAATACATAAATCAGTTTAAGAAAGGAATAAAAAGATCGAATACTAGAATCAAACATCTGGAAACATCCCTTAGGCTGTGGCTAAGCCATGTCTCCACCATATCCTTTCTTCCAGGAGTGCTAGTCTTGCATGTTTCGCAGGAGAGCTTCTGTGAAGTTTGGAAAGGAGGAGGCGAGGTACTGGCGAAAGTAAAGTTGTGAGGCGGTATCATGAGTCGTGTCGGGATAGCTCAGTGGTAGAGCGCTTGTCCGCGAAATGCAAAGGTCCCAGGTTCGGCTCCCGATTCCGGCACACAATTTTAATCTGCCAGGAAGTTTCATATCAGCGCACACTCCGCTGCAGAGCGAAAGTTTCATTCTGAATTCTGTGCAAATTT
This sequence comes from Locusta migratoria, assembly GCA_026315105.1. NCBI lineage: Eukaryota > Metazoa > Arthropoda > Insecta > Orthoptera > Acrididae > Locusta > Locusta migratoria. The sequence goes on along the minus strand of CM048754.1, from coordinate 67,115,008 downwards.
GCCACTGCAAATAATAAAAATCTTAATATCTACAAAAATTGAGGTGTTTCTGTCTATATTTCACTCTGCAGCCAAAACTACATGTCGCAAACGAATAGTGTTTGTATATGGTAAAAGGTATCAGTCTGCCTTTTTGCACTATGGTGGTAGGGGATTGATAACGATAAGGGGGTGAAAGATATGGGAGTTGAAAGTTACCGACTTCTATAAAATTATGCGTGTGGTTGTCACTATTTTGCTCTTCAGCTAAAACTATACAATGGAGACGAACGATCTTTCTGTGTTGTTGTAGCACAAAGTCACCCGTTGTACACCGTAGCAGTTCCGTGTCGATAGCTATAAGGGGGTGGAAGATATAGTGGTTGAAAGTCGTCAGGTTATATAAAATTCGGACTAAAGACCAACAATGACTTTTGACACTATAATAGCAGAGAGGTTATATGCAGCGAAACGTAATTCCAGAGACCTTGTAAAATAAAATAGACTCCCTAACAGCGCTGCTGTAGCGGGATAATTTGAAACTTTGGCCGGCAGCCATGATAGTGGCAAGCATCACATAAATACCAGTGTTGTTAGCAGGTAAATCGTGTGTTATATAGCTACTGCGGTATATAAACAACTGATAGTCACGTCCACTCCCATGAACCACAGACATTGCCGAGGTGGGGTGGCTTGCGTGCCTCAACGATGCAGATAGCCGTACCGTAGGTGCAACCACAGCGGAGGGGTATCTGTGGAGAGGCCAGACAAACGTGTGGTTCCTGAAGAGGGGCAGTAGCCTTTTCAGTAGTTACAGAGGCAACAGTCTGGATGATTGACTGAGCTGGCCTTGTAACATCAGCTAATGTGGCTTTGCCACACAGCTACTGCGAACGGCTGAAAGCAAGGGGAAACTACAGCCGTTACCTTTCCCGAGGACATGCAGCTCTACTGTATGAACATATGATGATGGCATCCTCTCGGGTAAAATATTCCGGAGGTAAAATAGTCCCCCATTCGGATCTCCGGGCGTGGACTACTCAGGAGAATGTGATCATCAGAAAAGACAATACTGGCATTCTACGGGTCGGAGCGTGGAATGTTAGATCCCTTAATCGAGTAGAAAAATTAGAAAATTTAAAAAGGGAAATGGATAGGTTGAAGTTAGATATAGTGGGGATTAGTGAAGTTCGGTGGCAGGATGAACAGGATTTCTGGTCAGGTGAGTACAGGATTATAAGTACAAAATCAGTTGGGGGTATCACAGGAATAGGACTGATAATGAATAAGAAAATAGAAATGCGGTAAACTACTATGAGCAGCACAGTGATCGCATTATCATTGTCAAGATAGATACGAAGCCAACACCGACAACAGTAGTACAGGTTTATATGCCAACTAGCTCTGCCGATGATGAGGAGATCGAAGAAATATATGAGGAGCTAAAGGAAATTATTCAGACAGTTAAGGGTGAGGAATACTTAATTGTGATGGGAGACTGGAATTCGGTAGTAGGAAAAGGAAGAGAAGGAACAATAATAGGTGAATATGGACTGGGCAGGAGGAATGAAAGAGGAAGTCGCCTGGTAGAATTTTGCACGGAACATGATTTAATCGTAACAAACACGTGGTTTAAGAATCACAAAAGAAGGTTGTATACGTGGAAGAGACCAGGAGACACCGGAAGGTATCAGATAGATTTTATAATGGTAAGACATAGGTACCGGAACCAGGTTATAAATTGCAAGACATACCCAGGGGCAGATATAGACTCTGACCATAACTTATTAGTCATAAACTGTAGGCTGAAGCTGAAAAAACTGCAGAAAGGTAGGAAAATAAGGACATGGGACTTAGATAAATTGAAGGAAAGTGAGGTTCTGGAGAATTTCAGAGGGAGATTTAGGCAACAATTGACAGAAACAGGGGGAAATAAAACAGTAGAAGAGGAATGGGTAGCATTGAGAGATGAAATAGTGAAGGCAGCAGAGGACAAAATAGGTAGAAAGGCAAGACCTACAAAAAATCCATTGATATCACAGGAAATACTACAGTTAATTGATGAAAGGAGAAAATATAAAAATGCAGTAAATGAAACAGGCAGAATGGAGTACAGACAACTAAAAAATGAGATTGACAGGAAGTGCAAAGTGGCTAAGCAGGAGTGGCTAGAAGACAAATGCAAATCTGTAGAAGAATGTATAGCAAGGGGAAAAGTAGATACCGCCTACAGGAAAATAAAAGACACATTTGGGGACAAGAAAAGCAACTCTACGGATATCAAGAACTCAGATGGGAAACCAATTCTCAGCAAAGAAGGGAAAGCTGAAAGGTGGAAAGAGTACATACAGCAGCTCTACAAAGGAAATGAACTTAGAGACGATGTAGGAAGGGAAGAGGAAGTAGATCAAGATGAAATAGGAGATACTATTCTGAGAGATGAATTTGACAGAGCCTTGAAAGACCTAGGTCGGAACAAGGCCCCAGGAGTAGATGACATACCCTCAGAGCTACTAAAGTCTTTGGGAGAGCCAGCCATGACAAGACTATTTGAACTGGTGTGTAGGATGTATGAGACAGGCAAAATGCCCTCAGACTTTAAGAAAAATGTAATAATCCCCATTCCAAAGAAATCAGGCGCAGACAGGTGTGAAAATTACAGAACCATCAGTTTGATAAGTCATGGTTGCAAAATTTTAACACGAATTATCTACAGGAGAATGGAAAAGTTGATAGAAGCTGACCTCGGGGAAGATCAGTTTGGATTCAGAAGGAACATAAGAACCCGGGAGGCAATACTTACTTTAGGTCTTATCTTAGAAGATAGATTAAGGAAAGGCAAACCTACATTTTTAGCTTTTGTAGATTTGGAGAAAGCATTTGATAATGTTGACTGGAATACACTCTTTCAAATTCTGAAGTCAGCAGGGGTAAAATACAGGGAAAGGAGAGTTATTTACAACTTGTACAAAAGCCAGACCGCAGTTATTAGACTCGAAGGGCATGAAAGGGAAGCGTCAGTTGGGAAGGGAGTAAGACAGGGTTGTAGCCTTTCTCCGATGTTATGTACATAGAGCAGGTGGTGAAGGAAAGCAAGGAAAAATTTGGACTAGGTATTAAAGTTCAGGGGGAAGAAATAAAAACATTGCGTTTTGCTGATGACATTGTTATTCTGTCAGAGACAGCAAAGGACCTGGAAGAGCAGTTGAATGGAATGGACAGCGTGCTGAAGAGATAATATAAAATGAACATTAACAAGAGCAAAACAAAAATAATGGAATGCGGTCTTAGAAAATCAGGCGATGCAGAAGGAATTAGATTAGGTAACGAAACAATGAAGGTGGTAGATGAGTTTTGTTACTTGGGTAGTAAAATAACATGCGATGGTCGCAGTACAGAGGATATAAAATGCTATGGGAAGAAAAGCATTTTTGAAAAAGAGAAATTTGCTAACATCGAATATTAATTTAAGGGTAAGGAAGTCTTTTCTGAAGTCATTTGTGTGGAGTGTTGCCTTATACGGGAGTGAAACATGGACGATAAGCAGTGTGGACAGGAAGAGAATAGAGGCTTTTGAAATGTGGTGCTACAGAAGAATGCTGAAGATTAGGTGTGTAGATCGCATAACTAATGAAGAGGTACTGAACAGAATTGGTGAGAAAAGGAATTTTTGGCATACCCTGACTAAAAGAAGGGATCGCTTGGTAGGACACATTCTTAGACATCGGGGAATCGTAAATTTAGCATTGGAGGGAAGTGTGTGGGGTAAAAATCGCAGAGGGAGACCAAGAGACGCGTATAGTAAGCAAATTCAAGTGGATGTGGGTTGCCGTTCTTATGAGGAGATGAAAAGGCTTGCTCAGGATAGAGTAGAGTGGAGAGCTGCTTCAAACCAGTCTCCGGACTGAAGACCATAACAACAACAACAGTCACGTCTGTATTGTTTAAAATTCAAAAAATGTTCAAATGTTTGTATAGTCGATGGGACTTAACTACGGGGTCATCAGTTCCTAAACTTACAAACTAGTTATGAACTAACTAAGACTAAGGACGGCACAAATATCCATGCCCGAGGGGGGATTCGAACCCCCGACCGTAGTGGCCGTGCAGACCGTGACTGAAGCGCTGACCGGCCGGCTGGCCGGCGGTATTGTTTGACTATCGCAGTGTACATGAAGCATGATGGTGAAAAGCTGCTCAGCGTTTAACGGCATAAATCGATTTAAGAAAGGAATAAAAAGAACGACTACTGTCTTCCCATTTATAAGGAATACAAGTAGCCGTACTACTTGCGTTCAGAGATTGTTACTCTAGCTTAACAGACTGTTAGTGACGACAATATAGTATTGAATGAAAGGAATAACAGGCTTTTACAGTACTGGCAGCTCTTAAGAAGGAGCTACTTTAGGCAGTAAAGGTGGACAGGAAGTTCAAAAAGTTTCATTTTATGATTGTGTAAAATAACTATTGGGGGCACGAGATCAGTTGCCTCACTGCAGTTCGAATTTTTGTTTATTACATTAATATTAGCAACTTGTAAGGCAGAATTTAAAGGTGATGTGCTTTACATATAGGTATAACAACTGAAAGGGGTTTGCAGAACAGTGTATATTTCCATATATGAATGAAACATAGCCACAGTGGAAGCACTTTGTGAAGTTTAACCCTGTGACAATTGACTTTTGAGCAGTTCGCACTACTGTAAGGTATTTGGCTTACAGCATTAAAATGCTGATATTTGTGCTAGATACCACAATGCTAATGTTAGATGCATTAGTTAAGAAAAACTATGATGTACTTCGTGTTCTTTAAAAGAATTTGGTAGTGTCTGGTTTCTGTATTCGCAAGGTAAGAAGCTATTTTTCAGTTATGTATCTGATGGCATATTTCACTTTCACAGTCGATTTTTAATATTAGCTGTTTCAGGCAGCCCTGTTTCATTCTTTGATACTTTGAAATACCTACATATTGGAGAATACAACACTACAAGATAGACGTAAAGTCTGAAACTCTTCAGAAATAATTTTTGTACAATAGTTTCCCAATCGTAGACTATACTGAAAGAGTGCCAAAGAATCGTGTCTGACGATAAATTCCGTTCATATGTTGCACTTAGAACAATAAAAAACTACATGTTATAGTTCGGTCCGTTAGGAAGAGGAAACGCTGTTGGCCAATTTCTACACCGTATGTATAATAAATTTACACACAACCGATAGTTGCTGTATATTCAAGGGGCCTGAAGCTGTTGTGTAGTTATATATTTCAATTAGACATTGTTTTCGGAACTTAGCTCAAATGAATACTCTCTCTAATCAAAAGAGTCTTATGCACATTTAAAGTTTGCGTGGAAGTTTGCCACCACAATGGCCGCCGAGGCGCTCTTCAGTTTGTCCGCTGTTCGCAGTCGGCCGCTTACGCGACTGTGGGGGCTTGGTGCTACGTCATACCATTTTATTCTCATAACATCTGTGGCGGCCCGTGAGAATCCATTCTGGGTGTTCACAAATTTTTAGATTCAGACAAATATAGAACTCTCGTCTCACGTGTTTTATAAAAGTTAGGATTATAAACAAATTCGTGCAAATTTGCGAATGATAATAATAATAATCTTAATATATATAAAATTGAGGTGTTTCTGCCTATATTTCACTCTGCAGCCAAAACTACACATCGCAAACGAATTGTGTTTCTGTCTGGTAGTATGTATCAGACTCCCATTGTGCACTATGGTGGTAGAGGGTTGATAACGATAAGGGGGTGAAAAATATGGGAGTTGAAAGTTACCGACTTATATAAAATTCTACGTGTGGGTGTCAATATTTTGCTCTTCAGCAAAAACTATACAATGGAGACGAACGATCTCTCTGTGTTGTAATACAAAGTCTCCTGTTGTACACCATAGCAGTTCCGTGTCGATAGCTATAAGAGGGTGGAAGATATAGCGATTGAAAGTCGTAAGCTTACATAACATTAGGACTGAAGACCAGCGATGACTTCTGACACTATAATAGCAAAGAGGTTACATACAGCAAAACGTGATGAAACAAGTGTACGAATAAAGAAAAATAAGTACATACTTACAGTTTGAAAAGTAAAATACCAAGAAAGATGGCAAAACGTAAGAAATAAATTTCGCGTCCTCGATCCGTTTCTAAAAGACAGAAAACGGCACTGAAAAGTGAATCTGCAAATGATAGAAACTTGAAATTTGTAGACGTTTTTTTATCTTACACTATAGGCATCAGCGATTTTTCGATATTCCCATCCCTAAGGAGGTGAAATAGGGGATGCAGGTATTTTTTTAAAAATTATTTTGCTATTAAGGCAATTTTGACGCACGAAATACAAAACTTCCGATTTACATTTTTGATTGGAATTTTGAAAACAGGTGTCTCGATATTTTTGAAAATTCGACCATTAAACGGATGAAATAAGGGAAAATATTTTAAGGGTGCTACTAAGACTATTTTGATGCTAGAAATGCGAAAATTTGGATTTGCAACCATGGTTATAGTTAAAGAAATTTTCGGGATGTTTCGAATTCTGCCATTAATGGTGCAATAGGGGGTGGCCAGTTGTATGAAATACTTTATTAGGAAAGCATTTTTAAAGCTAAATCTACGAAAATTTCTATTTATAAGTAGTAAAAACCAATGCACACCAGCCAGTGTACACGTGCAAAGCAGCAGGAATTACGCTAGGGTTTTATAAAAGTTACGATTTTAATCAAATTTGTGCAAATTAGTCTGTGCTAATAATAAGCGTAAATTTCATAATGAAGTAAAGCATTATCCTTTGGAAATGTGTTGTTTCGTACATAATTACATATAGCATACATCAAGAAGAAAACATTTAAATGTATCAGCTTTCGCTACTCTACGTTTTGTCGGTCATATGGTAATATCACTGAAGCGTTATCACTCACAAGTCCTCTTATCCTGAAGTAAGAAACCGCATAATTTCTTTTTATGAAGTATACTGTCCATATGTATGACTTAAGAAGTTATTAGTAAGTCTCCAAAAGTTTATTTAATAGTTATGCGTTCATCTATAATAAGATCCTGCGCCTCGGTTGCACAGTGGTAGACTGCCAGACTACAAATCCAAAGGTCGCGGGTCCTGGGATTTTTATCTGTCACTTTCCACTTCTTTCACCTCTGGCAGTACTGCTCATGTGAAAAATACCGAGTAGCACCGTGGTTCGGAACCCACGTTAAACTGTAGGTCCCCCTATAACTGGCAGGGTAAGTCAGTTCGAAGGTCGGAGGCAGGCAACGGCATACCACCTCCAAACAGGATCATGCCTAGTAAAGCACTGTGGTGTTCAAACCAATCTTGGGATTGTTGACTGCTTTACCTTTTACCTACACAGCTGAGTTAGTGGTGAATACCAGATTCTTGTACATAGTATATAGTACATAATACCTCGTCTGAAGCAGTTTACTATTAGTGACAACGATAAAGAATAAAAATGTCTTCGCTGATCATTTTTATCGCAGCACTCTAAGCTGTACTGTTAGCTTGACGCCTAACCACACCTTAGGTAATCGCAATTTAAAGAGTAAATATACTGTGTTCCATGAAATACTGCCACAAATGCCAAGGCTCTCCATAAATTCCCGGCCGCATCAGAAATTTTTAATTAAGTGCTTCACCTTGTAACGATACACTGAAATTTTTATTTATTTTTTGTTTATCTTTGATCAGCGGTACTTATCGCCTCCGGTTCCCTCTGACTCGCAATGCAACTAATTTAATTTCGTTCGTCATTTTTTTTACTCCCAAACAAGTGAGAAGACGGAACCGAGATAGTAGTTTTACTCACTCTCTTGTCTATGTTCGTTCTCTACGGACGTCTTCCATTCATGTATCCATTCATTGTAAGTAATTCTGATGCAAGATGTTTTAAAAATATGTTACTTAAATTTAAAATCATCCCCTCTCTTTGGCTTTTATTTAAATGAATCCCTCCACGTCAAATACTTATTTTCTATTGTTTTCAGCTCCTTCGCCTCCGTAATAGTTTATTGTTCAGACACCACTAAATCGCTTCGCATTGTCTGCAAAATTTTAATCAATCAATCATCCTTATACTATACATTGCTTGATTTTAGAACCCGCAGTCATTTCTTTTGTAATTTCACGAAGTCCGATCATTTTTTAAAAAAAATATTTTATCGTTACCAGTAACTTCATGTTCCATCCACGGTTACACAACAATGAAAAGCGAAGTGAACAGTCTGAACATTGATCTACGGAAAGTATCTCGGACAGTCACTTATTAAATAAGACATAAAAGTTATCATTTCCAGCTTCTACAATACGAAGTGAAGGATCCAGCTAGATGCTTTCCATAAGTTTTATAACGTGCTGTTGCTTGTATGGTGCCCAACTTTAATATGCAATCCGCGGTTTATTTGCTTTAATGTTCATTTTGTGCTGTACTTTAACTTATTTCAAATTCAAATATTCGGTACCATCAATTCTTTGTCCAAAAAATATAATCGCGGAATCTACTTTTAACAATTATGGCATCATACGAAGCAAGGGCAACGTTATAACCTTTAACTTTAATATCTTTGACATTTTCGAGACACAAAACAGTCTCAGGGTTTGTAAATTTATAATTGTAATAATACTTTTTATTTTATTTACATTATTTTCACGATCAGCTTTTTTTTTCCAAGGGGTTCACTGAACCAGTGAAGACATAGGACGCGCTGATCCGGTCAAAGTAATCTTTAGACTCAAGAGACTACAACAATAACACCGAAAAATAGCATTCAGGCAAGTGGCTGGTATCGGACACGGTGAGCTGCCCGTGCACGGCGGCAGGGGAGGCTGTTTACCGGCGCGACGGCAGGCTGGTCAACATGCCGGTCGATGGTGCTGTTGGCAGCCCTGGCGGGCGCCTTTAACGAGGTGCTTGTCGGCCGGCCGCAGACCCAGGGGATCGCGAAAATAATAATAAGGGTGGGGGGTGAGGGGAGGGTGGACCACCCCAACACCAGGCGCTGGGCCTCATAAGAGCTGGCGGTGGAATGCGGGCGACGATTTCCCTCACCATATACGATCCTCAACACCGAGCACGTCAGTTCTTGACCAGCTGCTGATACACTGTAGCTATTAGGAGGCGCGTCTAGAAAGTAAGTTCCGTTTGGTAATAAAATGAAATTGTACACAGATACAAAAGAAATTTTTATTGCACAAAATTCTGGCACTTGTCATAGCGTGCCACAAGGTTTTGCATGCATCCTTCACAGCAGGTTGCCGCCGGTGTATTCAACCATGTGGTAACAGCTCTTTATCATCGTCGAAGTGTTGACCACCAAGGACAGATTTTAGGTCTAAGAAGAGATGAAAGTCGCTAGGAGAGAGGTTCGAGCTGTATGGGGGATGATCAAACAGGCCCCATTGAAATTTCCGTAAGAATTGTTTGGTCACATTCGGTGTGTGAGGTCAGGCATTATCGCGAAAAAAAATCTTTTGACAGTAATCCTCTTCTTACACCTAAAATCTGTCCTTAGTGGACAACACTTCGACGATGATGACGAGCTGAAAGAACATGTTACCACATGGTTGAATACAGAGGCGGCAACATTCTATGCAAAAGGCACACAAAACGTTGTGGCATGCTATGACAATTGCCTACAAAATTTCGGAAGCTATGTAGAAAAGTAGTTTAACAGTTGTAGATTTTTGTACAATCAAATTTTTTCTGTATCTGTACCCGTTTGTTTTATATAACCAAACGGAACTTACTTTCGGGACGCGCCTCGTATATCTCCTGGATTGTAAGGCCGTGTTCTTGGAGTCTTGCTGCTTCCTAACGTTTCGTCCGATGCTGCGTCGGACTTGTTCGTCTGTTCAGTCTTCCCGACTGACGCGTCGGGGTCTGAGAGCTTCTTAAATACCGTCAAAAAGGGCGCGTGGCGAAGATCCACGTGATAAGCAGAGGTGATGCTTGTCAAAGATAGAGCTATGCTATCGAAGCAATTAATTCAAGGAGGTTAGAATTAACTAAACATAGGGTAAGGTGGTACAATTTCGATCATTTCGGACAAATGTCATTGTAACTGGAAATGTACTGAGAAAATAAATAATTTTAACTATTTTACTTGTTCCAGGATGTTTAATGAATATATAACACAAATATTAGACAGTTACAATTGTTGGTATAAACACAGTGGCGGCTCGTACAAAATTTGACCAGTGTGCTACAATATTACAAAAATAAACAGGAAAGAAAATAAACTAAAATAAAAAGCGTGACTGACAATGGAAATAACGGAGCTTTGCAATATAGCCACCACGTCATCTGAGTTCTACACAAGCGACCAATGAAACTGCTTGTTTGTGATTCAAGTTTTATTTACAGAAATTAAAAATTTGGACTCAGAGGTATTTGAATACGAGCCTCACACAAGTAGGTTTGAGAGACAACGCGCAAGACCCCTGAGCCAGCGCGCTATTTGACTCTGTATGCCGCAGTATTCGTCATACACTATTCTTCCGCAGCCGTTACACGCTGCGCGGAGAGAAATATTGGTCTGGTGCTGCAGTCGGTCTCAGCACACATGAGCTGCCAGGCCTGACGTTACGTCTGCGCATGCGCACTAGCGAACAGACGACTGCGCCGCCTCTCTGCGCACGTACCAGCGCGGCTGAATCCCACTTCAGCACACGGAGCTGGTTTCCAGCTATCGCGGCGAGAGCGCGTTTTCAACCTTATTACTAGCATTCTAATACGTATTGGAAGGGAATTGGCATAATTTTGTTGTGATACCTGGCTCGCATTCCAAGCGAAAGGATGTAATTTTAAAGCGATTTCTCGCTTGCTTTCGAAGAGAAATTGCATAATTTTAGTAATATATTTACAGTGTGCTGCAGCACATTAGCACATTATCACCAGCCGCCACTGTATAAACACTAGAAAAGATTGCAGAATTGAGAAAAGTCGATCGAAAATGTACCACATTAGGTACAATTACGATCACTTCCTAGTACAGTTTTGATAATGGGCATCTTCCACATAGTAAGCACTTTTTCCTTAAGGCACCAATGCACAGTTCGTTGTAGCAAACATTGCATATTTAGCAGCGAATCCAATTACCAAAAAAATGTTCAAATGTTTATTAAGCTTATGGGACTTAACTACGGGGTCATCAGTCCCTAACCTTACAAACTACTTATGAACTACCTTATACTAAAGACGGCACAAATATCCATGCCCAAGGGGGGATTCGAACCCCCGACCGTAGTGGCCGTGCAGACCGTGACTGAAGCGCCTCAGTCTCCTCGGCCACCGCGGCCGGCAATCCAATCACCCTTAACCAGAAAATGTATAAGAGCGCGTTGGACTAAGTAGCTTAACTTGCCTCTTAAAAGGTAAAAAATTATATCTCCATAGCACAAAGTGGTGTATTCTTGGAAAAGACAAGAGGAGCTGTAGAAAACTGCTACACTACAACGCCACACAACGAGACACCATGAAATTGACAAATGGCGCGAAAACTTATGTTGAGCGGAATTGTACCTATACCACCTTACCCTACTTAGAATGATAAAAGATAGTTTCAAAGTTTTTTTTCTACTGTACTTCGGCTCGTTCAGAGCATGCCTCATAAAACTCAGCATTTTATGGAAATTATAACTAGCTTGTGTGTGTAACAGCGAGCTTCAAAAGAGTGCAAAACCACGCACGATCACAAATTAAAACTGGCACAAGCAGAAAACTTGTGATTGTCGTTACAGCACACAACCATCCCTCCTGAAAATGATCGTAATGGGCAATCAGTAAGTACGTGGGTCATCGTTTGTGTGTCTGGTCTTTTTTTTTTTTTTTGTGGTTTTAGGGCGCACAACTTCTATGGTCATTAGCGCCCAGCCAAGAACATAGATTCGCTATGATCTAAAAAAATGTAGACTGTCAGAACATCAACAAGAGGCTAAAAACGAAAGATAAAAGACAATTAAAAGAGTTAAATATCCTTGGATAAGTTGGCCAAGTTGATAAAACGCAAAACTCGAGCAGCTGCTCGTGTGTCATCAGCTAAAATTTCCTCCAGAGTAGACGGAAAGTGAAGGGCTACACGGAGATGATTAAAATTAACACAAGTCAGTAAAACATGTCGCACTGTCAGCAGTTCATCGCAGGAGCATAGCGGTGCAGGTTCGGCGGATAGCAAGTGACGGTGGCTGAAACGGCAATGACCGATCCGCAACCGAGCCAGGATGACCTCCTCCCGCCGAGAGGGGCGTGAGGATGTCCTCCAAGCGGTCGGGATCGGTTTGACAGTTCGCAATTTATTGTTGTACAGTGAAAGCCACACACTGTGCCATTGCGACACGATACTCCGGCGAAGAGCCCGTTGAACATCGTCCGATGGGACGCAAAAGGTAGCCATGCGAGGCAAAAGAGCTGCTGCCTTGGCTGCTGTGTCGGCGGCCTCATTCCCGGGCACACCCACATGGCCAGGGACCCACAGGAAAGAAACGTGACAGCTGTCATCCGCCAGCAACTGGAGGGAGCGTTGGATCCGATACACGAGAGGATGGTTCGAGAAAAGGTCCTTAAGACTCTGCAGGGCACTAAGGGAGTCAGAACATATGGCATAGAAAGGGTGGCGGTGGCGGCAGGTATACAAAACGGCCTGGTGGAGGGCGAAAAGCTCAGCCGTGAAGTTTGAACACCGGTCAGGGAGCTTGTATTGGAAACGGTTGTCCCCGACGACGAAGGCAGATCCGACACCGGCAGTGCTCTTGGAACCATCAGTGTAAATAAATACGGCATTATCGAACCGCGAAGGGAGTTCGACAAGCCTCGAGCGGTATACCAAATCCGGAGTGCTCTCCTTGGGGAGCGAACTAAGTTCGAGGTGTGTGTGAACCTGGGCCTGATGCCACGGTGGCAATGGGCTTTCGCTCAACCGAAGGGTGGAAGGAAGGGTAAAATCGAGCCGCTGTAGCAGGCGGCGAAACCGAACTCCCGGTGGAAGCAAGGCAATCGCAGACAACTGATATTGGCGATCGAGTGAGTCGTCAAAAAATAATCTGTAAGATGGATGGTTGGGCATCGACCGTAGGCGGCATGCGTACCGACACAAGAGTATGTCACGTCGATTGGTCAAGGGTAATACAGCAGCCTCGGCATACAGACTTTCAACAGGGCTGGTATAAAATGCACCGGTCGCTAGACGTAATCCACGATGGTGGATAGAGTTGAGACGGCGGAGAATCGACGGCCGTGCTGAAGAGTATACAAGGCTTCCATAGTCGAGCTTCGACTGAACAATGGCCTGGTAAAGGTGAAGCAGGACGGTACGATCCGCTCCCCATGACGTGCCACTGAGGACACGAAGAACGTTAAGGGATCGGGCACAACGGGCAGCCAGGTAGGACACGTGTGTGGACCAGCAAAGTTTCCGATCCAACATGAGTCCCAAGAATTTTGTAGTCTCCACGAAAGGGAGAGCAACAGGGCCGAGACGTAGAGAAGGTGGAAGAAATTCCTTGTATCTCCAGAAATTGATACACACAGTTTTCTCAGTGGAGAATCGGAAGCCGTTTGCGATGCTCCAGGAATATAGACGGTCAAGACAGCGTTGGAGAGAACGCTCCAAGAGACACGTCCGCTGGGCGCTACAATAAATTGCGAAATCGTCAACAAAAAGAGATCCGGAGACGTCGGCTGAAAGGCAATCTACGATCGGATTGATTGCAATGGCAAAGAGCGCCACACTCAAGACGGAGCCCTGTGGTACCCCATTCTCCTGGCAAAAGGTATCTGACAAAACAGAGCCCACCCGTACCCGGAACTTGCGATCCGCCAAAAACGCTTGAATGAAAAGAGGAAGGCGGCCCCGAAGGCCCCATGTGTGCAATGTGCGGAGAATGCCCGCTCTCCAACAGGTATCGTATGCCTTCTCCAAGTCGAAGAACACTGCTACTGTTTGACGCTTCTTTAGAAAGTTGTTCATAATGAAGGTCGACAACGTAACGAGGTGGTCAGCAGCAGAGCGGTGTCGACGAAAACCGCATTGGATATTAGTCAGGAGGCGGCGAGATTCGAGGAGCCAGACCAACCGAGCGTTAACCATGCGTTCCATCACCTTACAGACGCAGCTCGTCAGAGAAATGGGGCGATAACTGGAAGGAAGGTGTTTGTCCTTCCCTGGTTTGGGGATGGGGACAACAATGGCTTCACGCCAACTTGTGGGAACATGACCTTCAGTCCATATGCGATTGTAGGTACTAAGAAGAAAGCACTTGCCCGCAGGAGAGAGGTTCTTCAGCATCTCAATATGAATGGAATCGGGCCCGGGAGCAGAAGACCGGGACAGGGCGAGAGCACGATCTAGCTCCTGCATGGTGAAGGCGACGTTATAATTTTCACGATTAAAAGAGCGGAAAGAAGGCGGCCGTGCCTCCTCTACCTGTTTGCGAGGGAGAAAGGCAGGGTGGTAATGGGCAGAGCTCGAAACCTCCGCAAAGAAACGACCCAATGCGTTTGAAACATCAGCTGGGTCCACGAGGACTGCGTTCTCCACGGTCAGGCCAGGAATCGGGGAGTGGACCTTGATGCCGGACAAACGATGTAGGCCACCCCAGACAACCGTGGAGGGAGTAAAACGGTTAAAAGAACTAGTAAAAGCAGTCCAGCAAGCTTTCTTGCTGTCGTTTATGATACGACGGCACTGCGCTCTCATACGTTTGTAATTGATGCAATTCTCCAAAGTTGGGTGGCGGCGGAAGGTGCGTAAAGCACGGCGCCGGGCTCGAAGCGCGTCGCGGCAGGCTGCAGTCCACCAAGGGACCTGGACACGACGTGGAGAAGAGGATGTACGAGGTATGGAACGTTCAGCAGCAGTGAGAATAACCTCTGTGAGGTATTCGACCTGACTGTCACAGTTGGGAAAATGCTGATTGTGAAAGACAGCCATGGAAGAATAAAGCCCCCAGTCGGCTTTAGAAATGTTCCAACTGGTGGGACGTGGAGATGGGGAATGATGTAGGAAGTGGATGATACAAGGGAAATGGTCACTCGAGTACGTGTCAGAAAGTGCATACCACTCAAACCGACCGACAAGCTGAGGAGTGCATATTGCGAGGTCTATATGGGAATAAGTGTGTGTTGTGTCAGAAAGGAAGGTCGGTGCACCGGTGTTGAGGCAGACAAGATCGAGGTGGTGGAGAATGTCCACCAAAAGGGAGCCTCTCGGACAAGGTGCCGGAGAGCCCCATAGGGGGTGGTGGGCATTAAAGTCGCCTACCAACACGAAAGGTGAAGGGAGCTGGTCAACAAGGTTTAGCACATCTGCCCTAGTAAGGGCAGATGACGATGGCGAATATATATTACAGAGGGAGAAGGTAAATGTGGATAAGGTGATGCGGACGGCAACTGCCTGTAGGTGAGTGTGCAAGGAAATGGGATGGAAATAGACGTCGTCTCGAAGGAGCATCAGAACCCCTCCATGGGCTGGGACACCTTCCACGGGTGGCAGGTCGAACCGCACAGAGGTGTAGTGTGGAAAGTCTGCACGATCACGTGGACGCAACTTAGTTTCCTGGAGGCAGACTAGAAGCGGGCAGTGCAATCGAAGGAGTAGTTTTAACTCCTCCCGATTAGAACGAATGCCGCGAATGTTCCATTGAAGGAGCGCCATGATAAAAATGAGAGAAGAAATAAGGATAAAAACCAAGTAGCGAGCGGGGTCACCTCGACGGCCGCTGAGGACCGGATTTCGAGGGAGCACTGCTATCGCTGTCTGGGGGCAAAGGGTCATGTTCCATTGGTTCGACCGACGCGCCTGCCGCCTCCCTGAGTTGATCAGGAGGGGCAGTTTCCACCGCCGGTAAAGGGCCGGGCGCCCGGCAAACGGAGCGTCCCGGTGAAACAGAAGACGGCCGAGGCCGGCAACTGTTGGACGGCGTGACAGATGGGTCACGCCTCGGCGGGGAAGGAGAGGAACTCTTTTTCTTGTCAGCTCTTCTGGAAGAGTGACGGCGGGAAGAGGCAGTTGACGGTTGGGAAGCCTGAGAACGCAGAAAATCCTCACGGACGGGTTCCTTTTTCAAGGTCCGGGCATCTTGTTTAGGTGCCCGCGGTTTACTAGAGTTTGACGAAGACTGTACCCTAGAAGCAGCAAGAGGGAGCGGGGACGTGGAACGGGCAATCTTCGGGCTGGCGGATCGCACAACTGTGTCAGCGAAAGTGAAGTCACATGTCTGGGTACTGGAATCCTTGGTAGGTCGAGTTGAGGTGAGTACCTTACTGTATGTACCCGCTGGGAGGACAGTGGGCTTTCGACTCGCCAACAACTTACGAGCGGCAGATGTCGATACCTTCTCCGTAACCCGAATTTGCTGGATTACCTTCTCATCCTTGTATACAGGGCAGTCGCGAGAGGAAGCCGCATGGTCACCGTTGCAGTTTAGGCAGTGAGGGGACGGAGGTGGGCAATCCCCCTCATGGGCGTCCCTACCACAAGTGACACACTTTGCTGCATTTGGGCAATGTTCACGGGTATGGTTGTACCTGTGGCACTGAAAACAGCGCGTTGGGTTAGGTACATAAGGGCGGACGGAGATGACTTCATACCCTGCTTTGACCTTCGACGGGAGGTCAACTTTGTCAAACGTCAAAAACACAGTACGAGTCGGTGTCAGATGGTTATCGACCTTTTTCATGACCCTGTGGACGGCTGTCACACCCTGATCGGACATATACGATTGGATATCTTCATCAGACAACCCGTCAAGGGATCTCGTGAAGACTACCCCCCGTGACGAGTTGAGTGTGCGGTGCGCTTCGACCTTAACTGGAAAAGTGTGCAACAACGTAGTACGTATCAGTTTTTGGGCTTGGAAGGCACTTTCCACTTCCAGCAACAATGTGCCATTGCGCTGACGTGAACAGGTTTTAACAGGGCCAGCAATTGCATCTACACCTTTCTGTATAACGAAAGGATTGACAGAATTGAAATCCTTTCCGTCGGTGCGAGAGACAACCAGAAATTTAGGTACATTAGGCAGAGTCTTTTTAGGCTGAGGCGAGTCTAACTTACGTTTATGGGTCAACGTCACGAAAGAAGATAAGGAAGTCATCGCGGAAGTGTCCCCCGTGATTACCGGCGTCTCCGATGGCGCGCTCCTTCCTAGTGGGGGCCCTCTCCGAAGGCTTACCCGCCTTAGGTGATTGTTCACACCTCAGGTCACACCTCCCGAGAACTGACGGAGGGACCAATCGGCACGTTCGGAAGGTACCAGCTCGGGTAATCACCCCTCCCTGGGCCTGGCCTTTACCAGGGGGTACGTATGTGCCTTACTTGTCTACCCGGGGCGGGGAATTACGCGTTACTCCGTCACCTGCTACGCACGATAATGCGTGGGTCGGCCTTCAGACACGCACAGGGAGGAAAGAAGAAGAGGATAGGAAAGGAAGAGAAAGAAGGAAAGAAAAGAAGTGTCTCAAACGCCGAGGCGGAGACTAATGAGGAGAAGAAGGCTAGGAGAGTTCAAGGAGAGAAAGACAGAAAACGAAGGGTAAGAAAGGAAGGAACGAAGGAAGAAAAACCACAACAAGAACCACCGTATCTCACGAAATATGCCCGTCTCCGGGCGAAGGCATAAACCGGGAGGGAAAGTGAAGCAGCCTGGGGCAGAAGAAAGGCTGCTCCGGCTCGGGGCCCCGTGCGCGCCACACACGTACCCACAAAAGAACTGTGGGCCCCCTGGGGGGGTGTGTCTGCTCCACAGTCACATGACTGGTCGTCTGTCTGTCCCCATTTGAATTTCCAATAGTTACAGCGACCAGCACCAGATCGGAAGCGGTTGATCAAATACCATTCTCTCCTGGGAAGGTCCATTCCTTGGAGCTCCTTCGAGGGATCGTCTATCCAGATACTGTTTTGTCCGTTAAACGAATCCCAACTTCTTGCCCAGTTCGATTTAGGGCAAGAACTTAGGATTGTATATATACCAGTCGACACACAGTCGCATCTGAATATTAAAGCCTCATTGTATTTCACTTGTATCGGTTTCGACTGTAGTCCTACTTAAATTTCCAATCAAGAGGTAAGCAAACAATTCTTTGTCATGTATTAATTGACAGAAAATCATTTGCCAAATTTAAACATGGCGGACAATGTGAAAACTAGTGCAAAACTTATGAATGTGTAGGCACCGAGGAGGTTAGAATACAGGGACACGCTGCAAAAGTGAAACCTGCCTCCGCCATATCGCTAAGTTTTGTAGAAGTGTTCGTATTGTAGAGCTAATGTTTTATGTCACTTAAAACGGGAATAAAACGTCTGACAGTTTTGCCATGATGTACAACTTGTTAAAAGAGTGCAGATTAGCCGTTAAAAATTAAGTTAGAGCATCGACTTAAAGCATAGATTTAACGGAGAAATAGCATTCCAAAACTGACCAAGATGGCGAACAGGCTGCATGTGATGTATGTGCTTGGCATAGATATTGCCATCTCCCTTTATTCTAACCTCCTTGGGCACGCTACAGTTTTATGCTCAGAAACCAGAGTTATACATCCCGTTTGTATAGAGCTTCCACCATAGATATTGGTAGAATAGACACGACATCATTTTCATTGCACCAACATCTCTACAGCGATACCACGTGACTGTTGGCAAAACAATATTTCTATCTAGTCGTGTTTATGATTATACGGAAATTGTTCGGGATAGGAATAACGTTAAATTTCACGTGCAAGGTTTACTACTTTAAAATAATGGCGTTTGTATGATTACCACCCAATAGAAATATTGGTAATTAATAGCATTTGATAATTAAACAGTATGAAGTTCACTGCAAACATTGACAATGCCAATGCACTAATGTTACACAATTTTAATCTCAATAATTATGGTAGCAATGTATGTACGCAGTTGGGTGACAACATTTATAGTTAGGCCATAGGTAGAAATTCTCCACGTTGAGATTTGCTGTGTGCTTGTAGCTGACGGGAGGCCAGCGAGCAGGCCGTCGTTGGTGGCTTGTTCCATCATAGGATTTTCCAGTTTCGTTTCCGGTGAGGGGAGAGAGGGACAATGGCGAGTGCCAGGCACAGTGCAGTGCACAGCGTGCAGTAAAATATTCTAATACTACTGGCATTTGAAGTAATACGATGCAGTCAGGAACCTTTAAGGCCCTCATTACAAAATAGCCTGTTGATAAATAAACAAGACATTAGCTGATATAGTCACATCTGGCGTAATATGTTTAATTGACAATGAAAAGTAATAAATTACCAATGAATACAAGACAGTTACACAACTAGCATAGCAATGTTTGTTTATAAAAATAATATATTAACTATTTCTCATTTTATTTTCAATTAATCTTGTGTATTTTATCTTGAAGTATTCAGTTAAATCACTTATCTGTGATATAAGAAATTGCACGATTATAATAAATAGTACAAAGGATGTTTATACCAATATAAAAAACTAAGAAGATATTTGTTTAATGTGGAGTGTAATTATTTTGATTTTAAGTAAAGTTTTAGAAATGTATTGGCTGAGCGCTGTACGTCGGCAAGTCGGTTAGAACTGCTCACCGGAAGTTGATGACGTAGGGAAAAAACCCGGCAGTTGGACTTTTGGCGTGCCCGCGCGGCCCAGGAAGTGACGAGTCGGGAGCACGTGTGGTAGCTGGCCGGGCGGCGTCGCTCTGCATCAGTCGGCATGTGGATCTCCAGGTGGAGACTATAGATTTTTGTGTGGCAATTGGCAGGTGTGGTTGCTCGTCGTAGACTGCACCAAGTTGAATCGAGTGCTACTGTGTGTTGTGAATATTTAGCCGGTGGAACAAGGTGTGCATCGCACTGAATTAAAGTGACTGTGTTTTGTTAATGTAACACGTGTCGTCGCATAGGCACGAACATAAACGGTGTTGAGACAGGCACATGGTGTAAAAACAATTTGCGACAAATATTCGTTTTTTGTTGTTGTTGTTGTTTTAAGGGGACTAAACAGCTAGGTCAGCTGGGGGCTCACGAGCTATAACTTTATTTGATAAATGTGTCGATGTACAGACGTATCAGCCACAGGGTTTTAATATGGTGTAATAAACAACATAAAGTGAACTTTCACGTGTTTTCAAAAATAGTAGTTAGTACACCCTTTTCTCTCATGAACTTACTTTATTATGAATTTTTTTCTTAATCATATGCAGGGAAGGAAAGCTGCGGACGTGTGATATCATCCCCTAGAAAACGAGTCAAACAGTTCCAGCGTTTATGCATGTTCAGGAATTTGGTTCGCAGTTGGTGGTTGTGAGTTTTAAAAATTAATCTTTCGCTATTTAAACTCTCAACCCGATGTCTCACCCTCGCACGTTTCTTGAAAATCGCCTTATCGTTTCTTATATCCGGCTAATGTTTGCCAACAGTCACGTGGTCCTATGTTGCCATGTTTATAGCTGCTCTGTTGTTTGCCCGGTCTACCAGTATCTATGGTCGAAGTTACAGAGCAAGAAGATTAGAATCTCTGGAGATGCCCTGAAAAAGTGAAGCCGGCAAACTGGGCACTCAGGCATGTGTTTGTGCCCAAAACATTGGACGTAGTGTGTGTGTATAGGAGTCTTAGTCGTTGAAATGTACGTCATATAGTAAATACTCCAATGGGTCTGTCAATTTAGTTGCTTTACGTAAAGAAGGCAATATTCACACGGGGTTTTAACCGAGAAATCTTTGTTTTGGGAACTAAATCTTAGGCCCCCTGGCTTCAACCAGTGTCTGTTCTCAGCATAGGTAAGGCCACCGCCCTTCAATAAGATCGCTGGTTGTTTAATTTGCTTCACTCTGCCCCTCTCTTTGGTAGAAGACTGTGGGAACAAGTGAAGAATGATATTACGAACTCAAACAAGAATTTGTTGAAATATCCTCAAGTTGAAGATTAGCCTCAAAGCAATTGTTAGAACATAATGCACTTTTAAATAAGTGATTGATGAAAGTTTAGGGGAGGGAAATTTTAAAATATCTGTAGTATGTGTGACTTGAACTGTAAGAACTTTAAGAACGAAGTCCAATGCTTTTCTTAATATAGACATTTAACGAACTATAAACGGCATTACTATGTTTGAAGGCAATTGCTACATTTAAAGAAAAGAGAGATTATAATTTTGTCTTTTGAACTAATTAAACTACATCGTAATCCATGGCGACAAGATGATGCGTTATCACAGCTTAGAGCTCCTAAAACCACAGGCTGGCGCATCCGCCATTTTCTTTCCCTGCTGGCCGCGGTGGCCGAGGGGACTGAGGCGCTCCAGTCACGGTCTGCACGGCCACTACGGTCGGGGGTTCGAATGCCCCCTCGGGCATGGATATTTGTGCCGTCCTTAGTGTTAGCTAGTTCATAAGTAGGTTGTAATTTTAGGGACTGATGACTCCGTAGTTAAGTCCCATAAGCTCTACAAACATTTGAACATTTCTTTCCCTGCGAATGCTAGACACAACACGGAGCTTATGGGAACAGTGTTGTTTTATTTAAGTTTAGTGAAATATTTTAGAAGTGTCCGGTAAAGAACCTTAGACCGCGCTACTTTGAGCATGCATTACACTCTTGTTTAAATCGATATGCGCATTAGACACAAAAATCTCGTGTTTTCTTTACTCATTGCTGCATTTCTATGCTGTCTTAATAGAGAGAAAAAGCGCAAGAAACATATACATTTCAGTGATAAAAAGTCACGTAATACGTTTAATTTTGACGAAACTGGTCTTCCAGATAAAAGTTTTAAGCGATCTTGACTTGTATTTGAATAATGACTGTCAATATTCGAGGTTTGTTTGCCGTCTTGCAACAATTGTTTGTTGTCTGCTGTGACAAATACACCACATCGGATTTTAGTACTCATTGCTGAATGAACTTCTATTACGTTATTGGAAAAGTTTCAGAATGTATTACAACCTCTAAAACTAAAGGGAATATTAGTGTACAGGATCTAAACTTTACGGTCGTAGAGGCACACGCTGCCGATGTTGGCAACATCCGTTTCATGATATTTGAAAACGTAATAATGAGAGGAATAATAATGAGAGGAATAATCCTTTGTGTTGACCATGAAATAAATAAATAATTCTATTTCTTCTCTAACGTTGACAGGTTTTTGTATGTAACATAGCCTTATCTTGTCAGTAATTTAATAATCCTTGTAAACCAAACATTTCGTTTCCAACATTAGCACACTACGCCACCGCAGCCGCAAGTAAAATTTACCCACTATTGTGGGTCATTTATGTTTTAGT
This sequence comes from Locusta migratoria, assembly GCA_026315105.1. NCBI lineage: Eukaryota > Metazoa > Arthropoda > Insecta > Orthoptera > Acrididae > Locusta > Locusta migratoria. The sequence continues at coordinate 67,092,756 of CM048754.1, read as the reverse complement.
CTCTTGTAGATAAGCGTCAATATTGGCATTTACTAATAAGAAATTGAACTGAGGGTGTATTTTGTGATAAAACATCTGGTACTATTCTTTCACACTCCACACTACAAGTTATGACGCAGAAGGGAACCACGCCATTCTGCGCACTCTCGCGTCCTCTCGCTGTTCCCCGTCAGTCTTCAGAAAAGGAGCGGACGAACTAAGAGGGCGAGGGATGTGCGAACTAGTTCGCGTAGTTCGCCTGTGGGAGCGCTCGTCCGAACTAGTTCTCGAACTACACGAGGCTACTAGGTACCTTCCAGCACGCAGTACGAGCTTGCGGAGTGCATATACACACTCGTAAGGAAAGAAGAAGTAGAGGTGGCGTGTATGTTGCACAAATTTCAGCGCTGCAACCTAGAGCTCCTAAACACCCAGGCTGAATCGTCCGCCATGTTTTCCCCAGCATGGTTGGGATTGCGCTGCACCAACAGCATAGAGGCGCACACCCTGCCAACTTTCACAAACGATTTCGCGAAAACTAATTGGAAGAAATATTTAATTTTTTCGCTACTTAAATCTTTGTATGTCAGCATTGCGACGAAATCGGCATAATTTCGTGAATAGTCATAGTTCGTAAGATACTGGCTTTGAAATAAGAGACAGCGCTAGGTTAGGAAAAGTTTGCAGTAAAAAATAAGGGCTGCTATGATATTCCGTTTGGTGCATGTTACACCACATGTTGCTGCGGATTAAATTTTCCTGACGTATTGAAATTTATTTCAAACTTAGCAGGAGATCTTTACCTTTCACTCAAATTGCTAAAATTTATTTTATGTGGCGAACTCATTTCCGATGGCGATATGTACAGCATGAAATATACATCGTTGGAGGTATCAAAATGATATTTTGGCAAATGATAACATGCAAAGATGGGCGTATTTTTCCATATGGTTACTACGCAAAACTTCATTAACTGTCACTTTATTCAAGGAAATGTAGATTTTTTGAACGAAAAAGAGAAAAGTTAGGGATTTAGTAATCAGTGTACAGGTATTCCTTCACCAGTCACAAATGTTTATTTCTTTGCTTGTTGTTCCAAAGTGTTTCAGACCTACTACTCAGTTTGCAAAAACTAATAGGAATTACATTTTCTTCAATTTAACGCCTAGCAATAATAGAACGAAAGTTACTAAATCTAATGTGGATTTTATGCAAGAATACTAGAAAATGGCAGATGAATGTGTGCACTACCTAATGAACTGACTTATTTCCTCACAATTTGCATTTACAATGTCCTTTTCATAAAATTTAAAAATTGAAATTGAATATTACATAGATACACAGCACTTTTGTAGTTTACAACTATTAAATTTAATGGGTTAAGAAGTCAGTAACAGTATCTTCAAGTATGGACATTATGCAGTAAGAACATGTGCGTAATTATTAGGAGCTCTAATACGGAAGACGTGTTACTACTAGACGGGCGGGCGGATCCCAGTGCATCATATTTAACTGACATTATCTCAAGTTATTAATTTCTCACATAGTTCCTTTTTGGAGAGGATGAAAATTTGATGTATTTTGAACATTTCCTTCGCGTAATGTGTTCACCTAACTTCAACAGGAAAAAAAAAATTCCTCGCATGTGGAAAATTCCGTAACGTCGTCAGAAAGTGCATGGTCGTAAACTATCAGTATATGCTGTTTATAAATTATTGCCATAAATAAAACTAAAATGAAAATGTTGTGTAGTTCTTAATGAACACATTGATGAAAATTCCACGTTCATACAGTGAGTAGTTTGCGAGTGTGAGCGAGTTGAATGAAATGCGAGGTAACGCGAAAGCTTCGTCCGGAACGTGGTAACTGCTATAGCTTAGGGAAAAAATGGCGGATAGTTCAGCTCGGGTTTATAGGAGTCTTAGATCAAAGCGGTAACGGAGACTAGATTTGACCCGACATTCGCCTCGTCCATCCGCCATGTACTAGGTACTAGAGTTGGAACTGAGTTGATGTTGCCGACCGCGGTGGCCGAGGGGACTGAGGCGCTTCAGTCACGGTCTGCACGGTCACTACGGTCGGGGGTTCGAATCCCCCCTCGGGCATGGATATTTGTGCCGTCCTTAGTTGTAGGTAGTTCATAAGTAGTTTGTAAGTTTAGGGAGTGATGACCCCGTAGTTAAGTCCCATAAGCTTTACAAACATTTGAATTTTGAGTTGATGTTTCGACTCAGTAAATCGAGTCAGCGAACTGTTCGACTGAGTCGAAACTTGAATCGGCACTGTTTCGAAACAACGAATCTTGTGATTCATGTATCGGACGCTAGATACCGTTTTGCTGTCCGTCTGCCTGGGTTTTAAGTTGTTCCCCTAACGCGCCTGGCGAGATTTTGAATTATGCTACCGGTACCCTTCAACTGAGGTTTGAAAACTGGGATACCACCGAGAAAAGTTGTGACGTCCTTCGGCGTTTTGAGGTAGTTTCGCGTGAACTAAGCGTTGTTATGCATTGTTGCTACATCTGTACCAGGTGAACGCATCTTTTCGAAGCAAGGGCAAATAATTTCAGTGAGACGAAACCGCATTCTCAGTAAGATGTCAACATTTTTTTAAATTTCAATTTAAATAAAACTGTAACTGATTCTCTTTTATTTTACTGACTGAAGATAAATCTGATTATTAGAACTGAAAAAAAAAAATTCAGTTTTGTGATTTCGTCACGTAAATTGTGAAATGAGTTCCCTTGTGTTAATACTTGCAGTAATATCTGTTGATTGGATTAAATGTGTCTCAGGAACTAATCTTAAATATTTTTTTTATATTGACTGGTTAGAAAAGTTATTCATTTCTGGATGCACGTAGACATTTGGCCATAATCTTTCTTGTTTTATTTAAATTTTATAATGGAATTTTGAAGGTTGGAAAAAGTTTCACGACTTTTGAATATCAACATTACTATTCTGTGCTTCCTTTGTTAAGTATTTGTTTGTATGAAAATACGAGTAACTTAGGAAACAATTACGCTTTAACACGGTTGTAAAATCGTAGTAGCAAACAAATCCTGTGCCGTTCAGTTAAGTCTAGTGAATAACGTATTACAACCATGTTGATATTCCATAGATGTTTCGTGTTTGCTGTATCACCACAATACTGCAGCTTTCTTGGCTCACATGAATCAGCGGAGGTAGCGGGACACAGGGCTGCGGCACGTCAAGTGTTTCGAGTGCCGAAGCAGCGAGTCGACTCACTAGATTGGATGATCCGTATGTTTCGAAACAGTGAGTCGACTCACTAGACTCAGATGATCCGTATGTTTCGAAACAGTGATACGACTCACTAGATCGGATGATCCGTATGTTTCGAAACAGTGAGTCGACTCACTAGACTCAGACGATCCGTATGTTTCGAAACAGTGAGTCGACTCACTAGACTCAGATGATCCGTATATTTCGAAACAGTGATACGACTCACTAGATCGGATGATCCGTATGTTTCGAAACAGTGAGTCGACTCACTAGACTCAGATGATCCGTATGTTTCGAAACAGTGAGTCGACTCACTAGACTCAGATGATCCGTATGTTTCGAAAGAGTGAAGTGATCCCAACACTACTAGGTACCCTCCAGCAGGCAGTACGAGCTTGCGGAGTGCATATTCACACTTGTAAGGAAAGAAAAAGAAGAGGCGGCGTGTATGTTGCACAAAATTCTGCGCTACAACCGCGTACAGAACGAGCTACGCGCAAGACGTTTCTAGCCTCTGCTCCATCGTCAGGGCAGGAACGTGAATAGAGGCGAGGCAATCTCGTTACTGCGGGCACTGCGAGACAGATGCCTGCACACGTCACAGTGGTGGCTGTGTGTGTGTGTGTGTTGGCGGTGAAAGCCTGGCTGCTCGCCAATAATTCAGCAACCCCCACCAGAAAGGAAGCCGCCCCAGGCACAACACACGGCGCCCTTTCATCCCCTATCCGCCGAAATACTTCCGGATCGCCAAGCTCGCGCAACACATTTTTTTTCCTCTTCCTTCTTTTGCTACCTCTTCAGTCTGCCGCTAACATTACTTTTCATTGGCCCGAGTAGGACGCGAATGCGGGGCGGTGGGAAAATGGAGAAGGGGTCGAGAGGTAGAAAAGGAAAAGTATAAAAGAAGAAGGAAAAAAAAAGTTGTGGTACAAATGGGAAGCATATGGTGCGCGGAGCGTAAAGAAAAGAGCAAGGTAGCAAGCAAGAATGTTGAGCCGCAGTCGGCGTGTTTGCGAGGTGTCTGCGAGATGAATATTTCCGCGGAGGGATACATGTTTGATCCGGGTGTCGCCGCCGAGTGCGCTATTTTTCTGGTGGCGTAAGCACGCGCGAGGGGGAAAAGATCGCGAATGTAGTGAGGGAGGCGAAGTTTTAATACCGCTCCAGACGGCAGAGCCGAGGCTGAGCTGGTTGCCTGCCTGCCAGGCTTCTGAAACACGTCTACCTTACTCCACTCATTGCAAATGAATATTTTTATTTATTTATTTATTTTTAAAATCATCCTGGTTTTACAAAATATTGTGTCTTTTACAACTAAAAAACACATACACAATATTCGCCATTCAATTTGGTTGTAAACGTTACTATTTACATTTCGTTACTATTAATGAAGTACTTCTAGTATCGTCTTTACAAGGCTGCTCCCAGCCTATAATCCCGGCTTTATTTCAGATTCATAATGGGCAGAATATTCACAGTTTAACCCTTTCATTATCAGTGATGTTCCTCGCCAACACGTATGAATTCATTGGTTCAGTTTTATCTTTAGCGTATAAAAAAATTATTTATACCGTGACAGGACGCGGCTAAGTGGTAGTAAATTCCACTTTTCTTTAAAAAAAAAAAAAATCCCAAATTGTAATGTAAAGATGAAAGATTCTGTGATATTTTGCCATTGTATTTCAACAAATCCCAATTTTGTGTCTCTTTCATGTTGACGAAAATCGGCGCGAAAAATATTTTCGGACACTGATCTAAAATTTGGAGTAACAAGAACAGCAGTAATTCCACCGTTTAATATTCTCTTCCAGTCTTTCGCCAGCACGGAACTTAATATGCAGCACCTTTTCTTCCACTAAAATAAGTTTTTTTCAAAAAATATTTCCGAAGTTGGTTATTTATTTAGAGGAATAAACTGGAAAAATTGCCAAGATGGCTGCCGAGTTATCAGTGTAACAAAGCGATCCTCGCTTGTCTCTTGCGAAGTTTCTCTCATGAGAGTGCAGTTTAACAATAAAAACATACCTTATCATTCTTAAAATATTTCCGGTAAATTTTGCGTGTGAAGTGTTTAGGGCATTTTTTTCTAATTTTTGACGAATTATTATGGTCAAAACTGGCATGCATCATACAATAATGGAATCTGAGAGCAGTAACTATGTTTCGCAACAGTCAACACAGCCTGTTGATGACAATATGGCGGGGAGATCAATTGAAATTTTTCCGCTCATGGTGGATGAAAATATAGCAACCACGTCACTTGCGACAGATTTCTCGACGCAATCACCTAATGGGCAAGACGAATGTTTTAGACGTTTCGAAACATTGTTCATTAGCGTGGACATGGAAAGGGTGGTGGGGGTAAGATGGCGATGTGGGTAAAATGACGAATTCGTTATTTCTCCACCACAGTCATAGATGGCAGCACGTATTCAAGCACTTTCCGAGAAGCAAACGATTACCTACGAAGTTCACCGAGAGGAATCTCGGGGCACATTGTTGTGCGAGCAGGACTGTATTGTTGTCAAACCTTTGCAATACTTAGACTTAACATCATAAGGAATAGCTCGAGTACGGTAAGCCGTTTTTAATTATCCATTAGATATTCTCAAAATGCAACTCCTAAAGTAAAGAACAGTATGCAATGTAAGTAGGTGGATATGCGCTGGAGTAATTAAAACTAATTTTATAACTGTGACGTGGGGTAAGAGGACAAAACATATTTTCCTTTACCTATACTTCAATTTTTTAATTTTTTTATTATTTATTTATTTATTTATTATTATTTTTTTTTTTACAAAGATTGGTTCCGAAACTGAGCGTTCCCTGCAGTTTTTTTTATTTTAGGTCAATCCTGATGTATGGTTGTTAGTGGATGAATGTTCTGGGTTTTACAGATATAATGGCAAGGAAATATACGAGGAAATGTGTCAGGGGAAAGTGGGACAAGGAAGCAATGAATGAAGCTATAGCTGAAGTAAACAATAACTCTTCAAGTGTAAATGCTTCAGCAAAATGGAGATAAACGTGGCAGAGCCAAAACTACGGAGATACTTGAAACAGAGATGTGGCCCCAGCGGAGAAGTCGTAAGCATTTCTGTAACAATTGATAGAATTAAAAATTAGCGAAGCAAAAGGCGCGCCCTGGAAATGTGATTTTTTTGTTGGCATATAACGTGTAGTTCTAAATTTTTGTTTTGCATTATTATTCTATTTTACAGTGTGTGCTATCTAGTATTGTTTTTTAAGTGTTTTGTCTTTGACTTTTTAAAATTCAAATTTCACTGTGAAGTTATTTGCCTGCAGATTTAAAATTAAGTTTCCATCTGTTGACTAACTTTATGTCTGTTCGTCATCATATCCACCACCCGTCGTCATCTTCCCCTCAGCTGGGGTAAGATGACGAAAATCACCCTTTTCTTTTGGTAGAACATTTTTCAGAATTTGAGTGGAGATAAAACAGTTTCAAAGCTGTTTGAGAAAAATAATCGTTAAAACATTTGTCCCTTAAAAATTTCATGTCTATAAACTAGTTATTGTGCCGAAGGGGTACAACAGAACCTTAGGTCCGTCATCTTACCCTACTTTCCCCTAATCAGGTTTCCAGCTTGAGTCAGCAAATTGAAAACTTACGCCCGTCCACTAAAGATGAACTCCACAATTTACGAATTTTGACGAATTATTATGGTATAGGTAACTGACATATTATGCTTATGGAGAGCGATCAAAATTTATATAAAAAAACACATACTTCAGCGAAGATCGCTAGTTTATTTGTTGGTTTTTTAACCGGTTTCAATGAACTATGTCATCATCTTCAGAAACAATTTATTTTTTATAACAATTTTCTCCTATTTTCACTGCAAAAGTTATAAAGATTGATAAAATCTGTAAAGTCCTTGTTTGTATACAAATAAGATAAAGGTTAACAAAGCACGTACAAAACCTTTGGGATTCAAGTAAATAAAATTGTTTTTCTTTTTCTTATATTTGATTTTCACAAGTAACTCTTTACATTATGTGAGTCCCAAAGGTTTTTTACGTGATTTGTTAATCTTTATCTTATTTTTATACAAACAAGGACATTACAGATTTTAACAATTTTTATAACTTTTGCATTGAAAATAGGAAAAAATTACTATAAAAAAATAAATTGTTTCTGAAGAAGATGACACAGTTAATCGAAACCGGTTAAGAAACCAACAAAGAAACTAGCGATCTTGGCTGAAGTAAGCGTGTTTTATAAAGAACTAGATGACCCGGTGGACTTCGTATCACTTACCTCTTAATATAAACCATATTAATTTAAGTAGTATGTATTTTAGACCCAGTAGCTTTATAAAGTCCTCATCAGATAGTCTAAGTATCGGCTCGATAGTGGGCGGAAAGAGTGGGCAAATCACGCACACATGTCCAGGATAATGTTCATGTCACATTCGTGGAAGTTCAGGGAAGGTTTAAACGGTGATAAGACATGGAAAAATTGCGAGGAAAATTTAGATTTAAAACATGGAAAATAATGGCTTGTTTGTTGTATTGCGTGCTGTCAGAAATATTTTTTGAAAGAGTAAAGTTCGCTTTGCACGATCTGAACTCGTATATGAACTGTCAAAGATAAAAATGGATTGCTGTTCGTTAGTCTCGCTAAAACTAGAGAACGCCTGAACCGATTTGGCTGTATATCATTACATAAACCACTGAATCTATTGTGATGAAACCTGGTGTCGAGTGCCGGATAAGATACTGTAGAAAGTGTGTAATTCAAGATATTTTTTTATTTGAAGTATATAAAACGAAATATAGAACAATAATTACTCTCTGGAAAAGCTATTTACCCTTGACTTCTTAACTATTTTTCAGAAGTTACAATTAACTTTTAAAAATGCATTGTACGTTTTGTAGAAAGGGGATAGGACGACAGAACAACGGAAGTACCTGTCAGTTTTCCATACATTTTCCTATTTTCTGGTCAACTCTTCCAAACTCCTTTCTCTCGCTTTGAACGTCGAATATGAAAAATATTATCGCAATCAGACGAATGATATCAATGTCTCATTGAAAAAAGCTCTTTCAGTTTCTCGCGAATTTTCAAATTTTCCGGATAACTCTCCCAAATATTCAGTTTATAAGAACGTTCATCTGTGGATTTTTAGTCATAGAAAAAAATCGTTTTCTGTTTTTCCTAAATTTTCCTACTTTCCGGGCGACTTTTCCAAATTTTTATTTGATGCGAACCTTCCTGCTGCTTTCAACATGAAATGTACAAAATTTCATCACAATTGGACGAACGGTATTGACAACTCACTGGAAAAAGCTGTTTCAGTTTTTCCCGATTTTCCTCTTTTCCTGACAACTTTTCCATATTTTATCACCGTTTAAACCTTCCCTGGACTTATACGAATATTTCAAGACGAAAATCTGCAAAATCGGTTCAGGCGTTCTCTAGTTTTAGCGAGACTAACGAACAGCAATTCATTTTTATCTTTGACAGTTCATATACGAGTTCAGATCGTGCAAAGCGAACTTTACTCTTTCAAAGTATATTTCTGAAAGCACGCAACACATCAACCAATAAATTATTTTACATGTTTTAAATCTAAAGTTTCCTCGCAAGCCGGCCGCGGTGGCCGAGGGGATTGAGGCGCTCCAGTCACCGTCCGCACGGCCACTACGATCGGGGGTTTGAATCCCCCATCGGGCATGGATATTTGTGCCGTCCTTAATTGTAAGTAGTTCATAAGTAGTTTGTAAGTTTAGGGACTGATGACCCCGTAGTTAAGTCCCATAGACTCTACAAACATTTGAACATTTGATTTCCTCGCAATTTTTCCGTATTTTATCACCATTTAAATCATCCCTGAACTTCCACGAATGTGACATGAACATTATCCTGGACATGTGTGCGTGATTTGTCCACTCTTTCCGCCCACTATCGAGCCGATACTTAGACTATCTGACGATGCCTTTATGAAGCTACTGGGTCTAAAATTCATACTACTTAAATTAATATGGTTTATATTAAGAGGTAAGTGATACGAAGGCCACCGGGTCATCTAGTTCTTTATAAAACACGCTTACTTCAGCCAAGATCGCTAGTTTCTTTGTTGGTTTCTTAACCGGTTTCGATGAACTGTGTCATCTTCTTCAGAAACAATTTATTTTTTTATAGTAATTTTTACCTATTTTCAATGCAAAAGTTATAAAAATTGTTAAAATCTGTAATGTCCTTGTTTGTATAAAAATAAAATAAACGTTAACAAATCACGTACAAAACCTTTGGACTCACATAAAATAAAATTATTTTTCTTTTTCTTATACTTGATTTTCGCAAGTAACTCTTTACTTTATGTGAGTCCAAAAGGTTTTGTACGTGCTTTATTAACCTTTATCTTATTTGTATATAAAAAAGAACCTTACAGATTTTATCAATCTTTATAACTTTTGCAGTGAAAATAGGAGAAAATTGTTATAAAAAATAAATTGTTTCTGAAGATGATGACATAGTTCATCGAAACCGGTTAAAAAAACCAACAAATAAACTAGCGATCTTGGCTGAAGTAAGCGTGTTTTATAGGGAATTACTATGGTTAATAAAATATGGAAATGCCTGGAAGATCTAAAAGTGCCCAATTACCTGATTGACAGAGTAAAGATGCTGTATCAAACTTGCAATGGTAGTGTCCAAATAGGAAATGGTCGCTCTGAGTGTTTTGAGACGAAGAGGGGAGTCCAGCAGGGAAGTGCCCTATCACCACTCTTGTTTATTATTGTAATGGACTGAATCCTAAAATCTATTAAGGAAACTGCAAATGAGTCGAGATCACTGGTATTTGGAGATCATGGTGTAATATGGGGAGAAGCAGAAACAGAAGTGCGGAAGAGCCTGACTGTCTGGAACAATAAATTTAAAGAATTTAACCAGAAAATCAGCAAGAGCAAGACGGTTGAGATGACCATAAGCAGAGAGGGAACAAGTTCAAACATCTACTTAGGGGGGAACAAAAATTAAATCAGTTTCCCACTTTCAGTACCTTGGAAGTATTTTCTCCAAGGACAACACCATCCGGCAAGAAATCCTCAACAGAACACAAAAAGCATAAAATTTCTACATGCAAGTTCGGAATCTACTCTGGGACAAAGGCAGCAAAGGCAGCAAAGTTAACTTTGTATAACACTTACTTAACTCCAATCCTTATATATGCTATGGAAACATGTACATTGTTAAAGAAAAGGATTACAGCGGAATCCAAGCAACAGAAATGAGGTTTATCAGGACTATTATGAATCAAAGTACCAGGAGAGAAGATCAGAAATGAGGTACACAGGGAAACAGCTGGTATCAGGGTCCGTATTGCGAACATCTTGGGGAAACGAAGACTGCAGTGGTATGGCCATGTAATGAGAATGGATAGCACAAGAACAGCTAAAAAATACTTCAAAATGGAAGTGGGAGGAAGAAGACCAGGAGGAAGGCCAAGGCGCTTCAGTGACGGTCTGCACGGCCACTACGGTCGGGGTTTCGAATCCCCCCTCGGGCATGGATATTTGTGCCGTCCTTAGTCTTAGGTAGTTCATAAGTAATATTCATAGAATATATGACATCAACTGCGATTTTTTTTACTTGGTGCGGGAGGTGGGAAAAAAATAGTAGTAACGGAATAAACAATCATAAAACTAGAAAGTACATAGGAAGATAATAACAAAGAAATACGACATTTTCCCCTTCTGGGAATGGCAGTCCTAGGTGGCCAGTTTCGTTTCTTTACCGAACAGGGTTAATCGGGGAAAAAAAAATTTTACCTGCAAGACGTATACTTTTCAACTAATTACAGTATAACACTCCACATAATGAACAATTAAATTTAATGTTCACTGTAGCGAACAACTAAACGGATAAACCAAAAAGTGTCTTCATCAACAAACACAACATGGATGGAGCAAAGAAATGTCTCTCTTGCAGAACAATGACGCGGCATGTAATTTCTTAAAAGTTAGAAAATTAGATCATATCTGCTATCCCACAGCTTCCTAGTGAATTCCGATGACATGTGTCAAACAAGTCACACGAAACAGTTTATAAAAAGCATCCTCCATCTAGAGGAGACACGATGACATCCGATAGTTCCGAACTATTCCTAGATTTCACAAACGAAAAACAAACAAATGTCACAGTTAAACAACAATGCAATTTCAAAATCCGGAGTATCACCACAGTCCTGGGTTCCCTCATCTTCCCCTCGTCACTCCGTCACAAACTCCACGAAGCGTTAACAAGATTATGAAAAACAGTAGAGATATTTTTATGAAATTTTGAAAAGTCTCTTGATAATGTATGTGTCCTCTAATATACTGATGTTGTTCCCACAAAAACATGAGGAATTGAGTTGCATCGGTAAGTTGTAGATGAAAGATGGCATACGTCACATGCGCGACGATCCAGGTAGTGGCCGCCCGTTTACTTGCGGGGAACGGGTTGAAGTCCGGAACCAGTGTTGTAGTGGCATCAAAACAATCAGCGGTATTGCAGGTATCGCACAGGTCAGACGGAGAATGTTTTATCGTGTGCAGCCGAGCGTTAGTCGCGATAGTTTTATTGACGACCTTGTACCAGGTAGCCTTGACATGCGGGGAGAGATATCGGGCCGAGATGTTCTGCCACGCGATCTTCCACAACCGTCGTGGGTTCCGAACTTCAAACGTGTTAGGCGACGGGTTTCCTCTAACTGCTTCATAAAATTTCTTTGCTGTCCTATTGCGTGGCTCGAAGTATTCAGATGAAATATAACTCTTCTGCATGAAAAATTGGCGCACATACATTAACCGGAAAGGAATTGCCATCGGGTTAAGTGGAGCGACCTGTGATTCCGGTTGATGGATACGGAAGAACTCAGCCGTAGGCCCGCGGGGCTGTTTCTCACAGACGGCAAGTGTTCGATGTACTAACAGCGCGGCGCTCTTAGCCGGCAGGTCGATCAGTCCAAGTCCTCCCTCTGCCGGTGGCAACGTGCAGGTCGCGTGAGAGACTTTGAAAATCTCTCCTCTCCAAAGCAACCAATATACTGCCTGCACGATTGCTCTACCTATTTCCTCAGGTAGGTGAAAAACTTGCGCCAAAAACCATGCCTTGGACAACAAGAAACCATTAATGAGAAGCACTTTTTGTCCCAATGCGAGATACCTACGGGAATGCAACTTTGCTATAGCCCTAATAGAGTTAAGTAGAAGACGCCAGTTGTAAGACGTCGTCCTTTGTAGGTTGGCTTGAAAGGAAATACCTAAAATGGTATGCTTGTCACTGATCGTAAACCAAGGTCTACGTATCGGCACAGAGGACGGTCGTATCGGAAGCAGCACAGTCTTGCGTCGATTGACGTCGGAGCCTGAAGCACGGCGATACAGCTGCAGCACCGAGTACGCCACGTCGACGTCGTCCCACCTGCTGACGAACAGTCCGAGGTCGTCCGCGTACGCGCGGCACACAACCCGCGCGCCTCCCACCGTTATCCCCTGGCACATGGAGGTCAGTTTTCGGAGGAGGGGGTCCAACGCGATGGCAAACAAACCCATAGAAAGGGGGCAGCCTTGTTTCACGGAACTGTGTAGCTTCACCGGGTCTGACAGACAACCATTGATCATTATTCGTGAGGTGGAATTTGTCAGCAGGTGCATAATGGCGGTAATAAATTTTGTGCCAAATCCAAGTTTAAACATCACCTTCCGCAGATATTCATGGTTCACCTTATCAAATGCCTTAGCAAAGTCAACGGATAACACTGCTAAAGGCGTTTGCGTTGTCGCAGCAAATGCAATGGTGTCCCTATATGTGAGTAACGCATCGAAAATTGTTCTGCCCGGAACGGCACAACACTGATATTCGCTGATCACCTTTGTCAAAGCAGTGCGTAGTCGAGCAGCAAAACAACGAGCAACCAACTTATAGTCTCCGTTTAAAAGCGTGACCGGCCGCAGGTGAGCTGCGTCACATTTGCGAACATCCTTCGGCAACAAAACAATGACGCCCTCTAGAAAGGCTGCAGGAACAGCAACGCCGTTAACGATTTCATTGACAATGTCCGTAAGTGTGTCACCCAACAAATTCCAGAAACGCAAATAGAATTCAGGAGGCAGACCGTCAGCCCCAGGAACCTTGCCTCTGGCGCTGGTTTTAAGTGCATGAAGAACCTCATCTGCTGTGAAACGTTCGTATAGAGCCATCCTATCCACCCGCGCGAGAGGATGTGGGAGGCCTTGTAGAAGAGCGTGAACCGCAGCATCGTCTACGTCTGCACGTTGAAATAGGGCGGTAAAGTAACGATGAGCCTCTGACAACATCGCAGCATTAGTAGTGAGACGCTCTCCATTACTTGATTGCAGAAAAGGCAACTGGCATTGCTTCCGGCGTTTCATTTCCCGCGTTATGTGATAAACAGATGGTGCCTCACCAGGGATATTGCCGTCAGGTTGACTACGGATGATTGTACGTTCCGACTGAGCTCGCTGTAGCGACAAAAGTTCCGCCTTGATGCGCTTAAGCCGTGGCAAAAAGTCACTTGCATTACGAAGATCTGCACGGACAGCATCCTTCAAGCACTGAAGATAAAACTCGACAGTCTTTCGACGCCAAAACGCCTTCTCTGCACTGTAAGTTTGCAAAGTACTACGCAGTGTGGGTTTAGCACTATTAGTCCACCAACCTATTAGAGTACGATAGTTTGCGCGCTTTTCTAAACATTGAGTCCAGGTTTGCTCGATTTCCACCTGAAGAACAGCATCTTGTAAGTGCTGGACATTGAACCGCCAAAGTCCGGGTCGTTTTAATTTCACCAAATATGGCAACGTAACACGGCAAGTATAGGCACTGTGATCAGAAAACGCTAGGGGCTGTGCGCCGACACTAAATATGTTAGGCGCACAGTTTCTCGTCACATAAATAAGGTCCAGTCGGCTCTGCCCCGTCACATAAAAGTGAGTAAACTCCGTGTAAGTAGGGTGGAGTTGTCGCCACGAGTCCACAAAATTAAGATCGTCAATTAAAGCCTGCAATGACGAGCATTTGTGCGGGTGAGGTTGCTGGTCCGCGTCATCAATTACACAAAGTCGCCGCCCAGTACCGTGGTGCTATTGTGTCCCGTGAGCAACGGGCAAACGTCGGCAGCAAAAAACTGATCACGGGCGTGCCGGTTATCTGTACCTGACGGGGCATAGACATTGACAAATAACACGTCCTCTACAGTACACGCAATGCCTCGACCATCCGGTAGTTTAACAACATTTCTAAAATCCCATACTTGGTTAATTAAAATTGCAGTAAAGACAACATCAGCCTTAATAACTGTTAAAAAATCTATTAGGGACTCAAGTTTATGTGCACGCTCGATCTTGTTAATATTGACAGTGGTGACCGTGCAAGCATTCCCGCGCACAATAGAACACATACAAAGGTTCAGAGGGGACGACGAAAAACTAGAGTTCCTGGGCGGGGTCCGCCCCCACGCTACGCCGCTGATCCTGAGCCCACTCCATCGGCGCGATGTTTACGACCGGCAGGCCGGCGGCTGCCGCGCTAGCGTGACGTCACTGTGCGAAGCCCGCCGCGTGCGCTGAGACACCGCGGCCGCCTCGTCCTCGCTCTTCCTCTTGCCCGAGGTCTGTACTTCGACACTCGGAGAGCGCAGACTTTTGCGCGCATCCTTGCGTTCGCTCCTACGGGGTTCGCCGATGGGTTTTGCGAAAACTGCGGAGTCAGAAGTCGACTGTTCGCCCTCATTGCTACTGTCGTCCGTAGGCGACGTTTCCTTCGACGTCTTGTTACGGCGCCTCCTCTTCTTTTTCGCGACCGGTACTTCCGATTCCCCATCACCTGACTGAAAAGCAAACGGAACCTCGGTTTGCGAAACAACTTCCATCGATTCTTGAACGGGGTCAGGTTCTTCACTCACAGATGCGACAAGTGGGACAGGATTCAAAACCGGTGCCTCCACCTCCACTGACCAATCTCCCGACATCTCCGGACGCGGTGAAGCAAGCCCTTGCACAACGTCACTGAATAACGGTTCTGACTGTGCTCCGGCAACGACCGTGGGTTCCCGAGGCAACTGCACACGGCGCCGACCTTTGTTTGGACAGTCACCACGAAGCTGTCCTACCGTATTACAAATCCCACAAGTTTGCGGTTGTCCAGGGTATGAAACAAACGCCCGACTACCACCGATAATCAAGTAAGACGGGATATGTTTCCGTAGGTTGACCTTCACAGTACGCACACCGCTGTCCACTTGATAGTAATACGGATCCGACCACTTTTCATTGATAATACCATTTGCAACGACATCACCGTACGGACGTAAAGCAGTTTCAATCACTGAATTAGGACATTCGAAAGGTACATTGAACACCCGTACGTCACGAACTCCCTGCCCAGCGTGTTGCACACGGACGTCACTAATAGAGCCATCCACGTGTTTAAATTTCCGAACCCCGTCATTTTCGGACACAACCTTTTCACAAACGTCATCATCCGACAATTTCAAAAACACTGAATACAAGTAGAAGTCAATTTGCAGTCCTAGTACTACTTCCCGTGGCAAACGAAGCGTATCCCGAATCCATGAATGTATTTCAAAACCGGTGGGCCGTAACGACTTCCGATCAAAAGTGCATTGCACCGTACGATTTCGAAGTGGATTGAATGCCATCTCACTCACCGAATTAATGAAATTGTATAAAGCGCAGCCAAGCGAAGCGAAGACCGCTCCCACGAAGCCAAGGAGGCCGGTGCCGAGACGTAAACACGCCGCCGAGCCGGAGAGCGCGAGCACACGTGTTTCCTGGCGGACAACCAGCCAAGTGCTGGGCAAGCACGACACTGCTGACCCCTACACCGCTGGGGACACGGTGATCACCGCACCTGCAAGGACTACCTAAGCACGCCTCCCGTCAGACACAAATTCCCAGCTTCGCCCTGCCCACAGTACTCAAACTCGTTGTTTAACTAATTCCCGTAAGAGTGAGGGCTTCAAACTTGCCCACCCCTCCCCACTAACGATAGGATCATTGCCCGTCACCGGCATATTATATATATACATGTGACGTCACTTCTGATCCTGCAGCTGTTATTATTTAATATTCATAGAATATTCTATGAATATTAAATAATAACAGCTGCAGGATCAGAAGTGACGTCTGTTCTTTCGAAACAGACGCCACATGTATATATAGTTCATAAGTAGTTTGTCAGCTTAGGGACTGATGACCCCGTAGTTAAGTCCCATGAGTTCTACAAACATTTGAACATTTTTTTGAAGGCCAAGGAGACGATGGATAGAGGCAGTTAAATCAGACATAGAGGAGAATGGTTTTAACTGGGATGATGTCCAGGACCAAACGTTATATCAAGATCGGATGAGATGGAGAGCGCTTGTTAGCCACACCCGGGAAACTGGAGATGGAAAATGATGATGATGATGACTATGGTTAAGGGAAGGCACTTGTTCTCACCTTCACGCGCCTGCTATCACCAGTCGTGTTCTGCAGTCTCAAAATCAAATGTTTGTATAGGTTATGGGACTTAACTACAGGGTCATCAGTCCCTAAACTTACAAACTACTTATGAACTAGCTAACACTAAGGACGGCACAAATATCCATGCCCGAGGGGGGATTGGAACCCCCGACCGTAGTGGCCGTGCAGACCGTGACTGGAGCGCCTCAGTCCCCTCGGCCACCGCGGCCGGCTCTGCAGTCTCGTACGTGCCTCTATATCTAACGCATGTTCGTGTTTTAGTCTGCAGCAGTTTGCTGCTCGTTGCTGAAAGCTCCACACAGCAACGCGAGCTGTCAGGGATCGACTTAGCCTACTCGACTGCAGGTCAAGACGCCTCTGAGTGTTAGGGATGCAGAGCCAGTGGTCAGTATTAGTGGAGCTCACTGGCGGGACGCGGATGCGTTGGCCGCACAACTGGACTGCAGCTTGCGCCGTATCGACCCGGGCCGTATGTTTATCGTCGGTGACGTTATTGAATTATTCACTCCATTACCGAAATTAAGTTTTCCAGAGACGAGGATTGGCGAACAGCGCGCAAATATCGTGCCCGCTCTGAAATTCCGCCCTCTCGGCGTGCAGTGCCTAGGTGTTCCGTTCGTTTGCCAGTTTATCACTGCGCTGCTGGTGCTAGATCCCTCCCACCTGTACCGAGCCAGGTGGCGTTAGCAGTGGTAACGCACCGGCCTTCTTTTAGTGGCCATATCGAGGTCTTCACACTTCTCATTATTAAGGGCCAATTTTTTTTTTGTACATCTACATAGATACTCTGCAAATGACATTTAAGTGCCTGGCAGAGGGTTCATTAACCACTTTCATAACTTTTCTCTACCGTTCCATTCTCTAATAGCGCGCGGGAAGAAAGAACACCTAAATCGTTCCTTTTTTGAACTGATTTCTCTTATTTTATTGGGATGTTCATGTCTCCCTAAGTAGGTGGGTGCTAGCAAAATATTTTAACCTTCATGTACAGCACTTGGTCTTTCTCCTACGGATGATAGGAAAATTATACAACCCATCCCAGGGCTGCATAGATAAAATGGGTTGGAAGCGTTGTCAGGATGGAAGGCGGAGCGGTGAAGGCTTGTCGGCGCCCTAGGAAGGGGTGGCTGACAAGCAAATAAGAGATAGGATGCAAGTTAATATTTGGTATATTCTGAAATACGGGATACATGGCGGGACTCGCCCTGGGGTCGGATGCAATGAATGAGTGCCAGTCTAAACAGATTAGAAAATTGAAAAGGTTACGGTAATGGTTCACACAGTTGGTGGCTGATGCCGAACAGCCGCTAGGCGGGAGCGGACGGCATGCGGCCGTTCGCCCCGCACAGACGCTGAGCCTCTGGAGGCGTCTGTTCTGTACGAGAGCTCAAACTGAAGAGAGCCAAGGAACTGATGCTAACACTTCTCAGTCCTCCAGCAGTAGCGCACGTGATCAAACGTGGGTGTCTGCTATTGGCTCCACGGTAGCGTGGAAACGTCAGTAGTTTTAGCACGGACGCCAGAAGGGTGGCGTGATTTTAGAATCAGCATTCAATACTGGTTCTGGCCGGCTCTGTCCTGCAAGGTGGACAGCCTTGGTCACGTTGTTAAGGCGTATGTGGCAGTGGAAGAACACTTGTAAAACTTAGGCGAAGTTTTGAAATAATTTTTTTTAATTTTTCCCTAACCTGTTTTAGACTGGCTGGTCATCCTGTACATTCAGAAGTAAAATTCGGTGTTTGAAATTCCGCAAATAGATCTCGCCAAATGAGTAACGTCTTTCTTTTAATGATTTCCACCCCAATTCGTGCAACATTTCCGTGAGACTTCCCCCCCCCCCCCGTAACGTGATAGAACAAAACGAGCTGCCCTTCTCTGAACCTTCTCAATATGTTCCGTCAGTCCCACCTGGTGAGGGTCCCACAAGGGGCAGCAGTACTCCAGGAGAGGACGCACAAGTCTGATGTAGGCTGTCTCTTTGGTGGAGCTGGTGCATCTTCGAAGCGTTCTGCCAATGAAACGTAATCTTTGGTTCGCCTTCCCCACAATATTTTCTGTGTGTTCTCTCCAGTCAAAGTTGTTCGTAATTGTAATTCCTAGGTATTTAGTATAATTTACGACCTTAAGGTTTGACGGATTTATCGTGTAATTAAAGTTCAGCGGATTTCTTTTAGTGGTCATGTGTATTACTTCACACTCTTCTTTATTTTGTGTCAATTGCCAATTTTCGCACCGTGCAGAAATTTTGTCTGAATCGCTTTGCAGTTGCTTTTGATCCTCTGTTGACTTCACTAACCGATAAACGACAGCATCATCCGTGAACAATCTAAGGGAGCTATTCAGATTGTCTCCTAAATCGTTTATAAACACAAGGAAGAGTAGGGGACCTATAAGGCTTCTCTGGGGAACGCCTGATATCACTTCTGTTCTACTCGATGACTTACCGTCAATTACAACGAACTGTGTCCTTTCTGATAGGAAATCGTGAATCCAATCGCACAATTGGGGAGATATTCCATACGCACGCAATTTCATTAGAAGCCGCTAGTGAGGTACAGTGTCAAAAGCCTTTCGGAAATCCAGAAATATGGAATCGTTTTGAGATTCCTTGTCGATGGCACTTATCACTTAATGTGAATAAAAGGTAACGCACTGGACTCGCATTCGGGAGGATGGTGGTTCAAATCCACCTCCAGCCATCCAGATTTAGGTTTTCCGTGATTTCCCTAAATCACTCCAGGCAAATGCCGGAATGGTTCCTTTCAAAGGGCACGGGCAATTTCCTTCCACATCCTTCCCCAAACACTCCGACAGTAAGCTCCGTCCCTAATGACCACGCTGTCGACGGGACGTTAAATTCCAACCTCCACCTCCCTGTACCCTTCGCGGATCTCTCGTCTACCAAAGTCTACAACTACAAGTACGTCTGCACTCGACAGTCCACCAGAGAGCGATAGTGGGAACACATTAAAAATAATGGTAAAATTCCTTGCACACTCCATAAGAAATACTCATTACGTTGGTTTCATGAAACAGGCATTTAAAAATGTAAAAAAAAAATGCCACCATTAATATGATTTATTAAATTCTAGTCATGAAATCACGCCGTTGGCAGTCAGAATCATTCAGATTTACATTAATTACAATAACGAAAGACATAATATTATCGCTGAGGTATGACTTGTCCGAATGTTGCGCACCAATCCGATCTGTTCATCTACATCTACATGGGATACTCTGCAAATCACATTTAAGTGCATGGCAGAGGGTTCATCGAAGCATTTTTATGATATGTCTCTATAGTTACACACTCTAATAGCTCGCGGGATAAAGGGACACGTAAATCTTTCCTTTTTCCATCTGATTTCTCTTATTTTATTATGATGATTTTGTCTCCCTATACAAGAGGGTGCTAAGAATATACTGGGCGATCAAAAAGTCAGTATAAATTTGAAAAGTTAATAAATCACGGAATAATGTAGCTAGTGAGGTAAAAATAGGCTACACATGCTTGGAATGACGTGGGGTTTTATTAGAACCACAACTACTGTTATCGAGCCTTTTTTCTTCGGAATCCCATCATCCCCAGCCTGGCTGATAAACACCTGCTGGAACGTACGATTTTTATGCAGGATGGCGCTCCACCCCATATTGCTAGACGCGTAAAAGATCTCTTGCGCGCGTCGTTTGGTGATGATCGTGTGTTCAGCCACCACTTTCGTCATGCTTGGCCTCCCAGGTTCCCAGACCTCAGTCCGTGCGATTATTGGCTTTGGGGTCACCTGAAGTCGCAAGTGTATCGTGATCGACCGACATCTCTAGGGATGCTGAAAGACAACATCCGACGCCAATGCCTCACCATAACTCCGGACATGCTTTACAGTGCTGTTCACAGCATTATTCCTCGACTCTACATCTACATACATACTCCGCAATTCACCGGAAGGTGCGTGGCGGAGGGTACACTGTACCACTACTAGGCATTTCCTTTCCTATTCCACTCCCAAATAGAACGAGGAAAAAAAGAATGCCTATGTGCCTCCGTACGAACCCTAATTTCTCTTATCTTGTCTTTGTGATCTTTACGCGAAGTGTAAGTAGGCGGCAGCAAGATCGTACTACACTCAGCTTCAAATTCCGGCCCTCTAAATTTACTCAACAGAAATTCACGAAAAGAACGTCGTCTTTCCTCCAGCGATCCCCAATTGAGTTGCCGGAGCATTTCCGTGACACTCGCGCATTGCTCGAACCTACCGGTAACAAATCTAGCTGCTCGCCTCTGAACTGCTTCCATGTCTTCCTTTAAACTGATCTACTGCGGGTCCCAAACACTTGAGCAATACTCAAGACGTGGTCGTACAAGCGTTTTATACGCGGTCTCCTTTACAGGTGAAGTACATCTTCCCAAAATTCTCCCAATAAACCGAAGTCGGCTGTCCGCCTTACTCACAACTGTCCTTACATGTTAGTTCCATTTCATATCGCTCTGCAATGTAACGCCTAGATATTTGAACGACGCGACAGCATCAAGAAGCTCACTACTAATGCTGTACTCGAAAATTATAGGGTTGTTTTCCTACTCATGCGTATCACCTTACATTTTTCTACAATTAGAGCTAGTTGCCATTCTTCGCACCAACTAGAAATTTTGTTTAAGTCATCCTATATGCTATTACAGTCAGTTAAAGACGAAACCCTCCCATACACCACAGCATCATCCGCAAACAACCGCAAATTACAACTTACTCTGTCCATCATATCATTTATATAGATAGAAAATAATAGCGGTCCTATCACACTCCCCTGGGGCACGCCTGACGATACACTCGTCTATGATGAACACTCGCCGTCGAGAACAACGCACTGCGTTCTATTACTTAGGAAGTCTTCCAGCCAGTCACAAATCTGTGAACCTATTCCATAAGCTCGTATCTTCGTTAGCAGTCTGCAGTGTGGCACCGCGTCGAACGCCTTTTTGAAGTCGAGAAAAACACAATCCGCCTGTTGCCCTTATCCATGGCTCGCAAGATGTTATGTGAGAAAAATGCAAGCTGAGTTTCACATGAACGATGTTTCCTAAACCCAAAATTCCTTTAATTTCTTTTTAAATTCTAGTTGGCTATCTGTCAGACTTTTGACGAAAGACTTTTGTGGCAGCATAATACACCCCTTTCTGAGCCAAAGCTGGATTTAACCTTGAATAGTGAATATCATCCTTACTCCTAGTGTTGTAGCTATGCACACTGCTATTACTTTTGAATTGGGTCGGATTGTTAATAACAAATTTAACGAGTGAAAATATATATTGTGAAGCTACAGTGAGTATCCCTAGATCCCTAAATAAATGTCTGCAGGATACCCTTGGCTGGGCTCCAGCAATTATTCTGATTACACGCTTTTGTGCAATGAATACTTTTTTACTCAATGTTGAATTGCCCCAGAATATGATCCCATATGAAAGCAGTAAATGAAAATAGGCGTAGTAAGCTAATTTACTGGGATTTATATCACCAAATTTTGCAATGACTCTGATAGCATAAGTAGCTGAACTCAGGCGTTTCAGGAGATCTTCAATATGTTTCTTCCAAATCAGACCCTCATCAATGCAAACACCTAATGGCGGAAGGGGTCAAAATGACCCCTGTCATATTTTTTTCCTTCATTGTCATTTTAGTTTATTTACTTTCCTAATGAAATCATATCACTTTTCCTAATTTGTTCTCCTCTTTATGATGATATATTAGAATTAAAAAAGTATTTATATTTTCCTTGACATTTCTATCGATGTACCTAGAACGGCGAATGGGGTCAATTTGACCCCACTGTAATTTCCTTCTGAATATATGTAAGTAATCCAACAATGTAGCGGCAACAGTCAACAGTATTGCAGAGTAGTTGCCTGTCATTGTTGCAACTTGGCACGTGTTCGTTCCAGTCTGCCACAGTTTATATCGTGTCATTCTGGTGATAGTTTTTGTCCTCGAAACACGCTTTTGAACATGTATCGTCAGCATGGACTTTCTGATGAAGGAGTGTTACAGCTCTTAGAGAATTCCGAATTTGAATCGGAAACAAACTTTGCTGATGAAGATGATGATTATGTACCTCATACAAGTGAAATGAAGACATAGTGAATGAGGAGCGATTAGTGGAAGAGGATTCACGTGCTGATCTACATCAGTCACCACATCTTTCATCACAGCAGACACAGTTGGCAGCGTCTACAAAGATGGTTGCTAGGGATGGAACCGTATGTGAGACGACCAGTTTTTCATCTTCTGGAAGGAGGTCGGCTGTGAACGTTCTGAAGTAGAAAGGAGGACCCACTGCTTATGCTCGTCAACGAATAGACGACTCTGTCACTAGTGCTTTCCGTCTTATTTTTGACGAAGCAATGCTACCTCCCATGAAGAAATACACAGTCATATGCATGAATAGTACTGAAAAACAATAACTGGATTGTTTCGTTTGAGGAACTGGAGAAACTGGTAGCCATCGTGTATGCTCGGGGCGTTATTTGTACAAAAGGTATGTCTGTGGATGATATCTAGTCGCATTCTTGGGGGCCTACTTTTATCAAGGACATTATGCCGAGCGACAGATTTCAGGAGCTTCTCAGATTCCTCCCTTTCGCTGAAAAATCAACCCGAGTTGAACGCCTGGCAGCCAACAAATTCGCTCTTTTATCTGAAATTTGGGGAAAGTTAGTTGAAAACAGTATTTGCACTTACCGTCCTGGAGAAAATATGACCGTAGATGAGCAACTATTACCAAGCAAAACAAGATGCATGTTCACTGAGTTCTTGTCCAACAAACCAGACAAATATGGCCTCAAATTATGGTTGGCTGTCGATGTGACGACAAAGTATATATGTAATGCTTTTCCATACCTCGGCAAAGAGGACATGCATAGAGAGAAGCAACAACTTGGAAAGTATGTCGTTCTGCTTCTCATGGAACCATTTGTAAATCAAGGAAGAAATGTGAAGACAGACAGCTTCTTTACATCTCTTCAACTTGCTAACAAACGCAAAGAGAAGAAAACTTCATTAGATGTTACTATGAACAAGATCCGTCGTGAAATCCCTGATGCAGTAAGGAAGTCCAATGCTGAAATACACTCCACCAGCATCCTGCACCATATCGGCAACCCAGAATGCACCATGACTGTATACCAAGGAAAGAAGAATAAAAACATCATTCTTCTGAGTACACTACATTCTGAAGTAGCAATAAGCAAGGAATGAAAGAAGAAACCTGAAACAGTAACATCTACAATGCAACAAAGTATGCGGTGGACGTGGTAGATCAAATGACCCATAAATATACTACAAATGTTTCATGTAGGAGATGACCAATGCATGTCTTTTACAACATCTTGGATATGGCGGCAATAAAAGCATGGATCATTTACAACATAGTAATAAACAAGAAAATGGAAAGGAAGAAGTTCATACTTCAGCTGGCTAATGTACTCGAGGGAATGATCTAGCATCAGGCAAAGGAAGAGAATACTGGACCGAAATCAAATAGAAAGCGGAGGAAGTGCCAAATCAGCCTCTGCAAAGGCAACATGACCAGTGAGAACTGTGGAAACTGCCACAAAGCTGTGTGCGGAAAATGTGCGCGTAAAACAGAAATCATACGTGCTAGGTGCCTCTAGCAGATTCCAGTAACTCGAGAGAAAAGTGATACAAAGGTGTTTGTAGACCACGTACGAGAGTAATATGGACCAAGTATACTAAATGTGTCTACAAGTTTATACAAATAGGAAACTTGTTAGCAGTAGCAGCAATAAATTTGTAAGATACTAGCTGACCCCCCGAGTTGTTTCTTTTTAATCCTGATAAAGAATCCATATCTTAAGTTTCGTAGTTATAGCTTGAAATTTGAGTTAACAGCACCATATTTTTGAAAATCAATTTTTGCATCTCGTATTTCACCAACTTATTGGTCGAATTTCCAAAAAATGCCGAAACACGTGTCTTTTAAATTCGAACCCCGAATCCAAATCCGAAAATTTGTAATTTTTACTTCAAAATTGCCTAAATAGCAACAGATTTTCGAAAAACACCCCTTCTACAATTTAACCTCCTTGATGGTTGAATTTCCAAAAATATTGAAACACGTATTTTTAAAATCCTAACGAACAATACAAATACCAACTTTTGTAGCTATAACTTCAAAATTGTCATGACAACAATGTGTTTTCGAAAAGAATTTTTGATCTCCTCTTTTACCCCCTTAGTTGTTGAATTTCCAAAAATACAGAAACACGTCTGTTTTTAATCATGATCAAGAGTACATATTCTAAGTTTCGTAGTTATAGCTCGAAATTTGAGTTAACAGCAACATATCTTTAAAAATCAGTTTTTGCATCCCGTATTTCACCCCCTTATTAGTCTAATTTCCAAAAATACCGAAACACATGTCTTTTAAATTCGAACTCCGAATTCAAATCCGAAAATTTGTAGTTCTAACCTCAAAATTACCTAAATAGCAACAGATTTTCGAAAAACATCCCCTCTCCAATTTAACCACCTTGATGGTTGAATTTCCAAAAATACCGAAACACGTATTTTTTTAACGTCTTACCAACTATACAAATATCAATTTTTGCAGCTCTAACTTCAAAATTGTATCAATAGCAAAGTGTTTTCAAAAAGAATTTTTGAACCTCTATTTAACCCTCTTACTTGTTGAATTTCCAAAAATACTAAAAGTCATGGATTTTGAATCCTGACCAAGATTCCATATCCGAAGTTTCGTAGTTGTATCTTAAAATTTGAGTTAACAGCAACATATTTTTGAAAAACAATTTTTTGCGTCACCTATTTTACCGCCTTATTTGTCGAATTTTAAAAAAATGCCGAAACACGTGTCTTTTAAATTTTAACCCTGAATTAAAATCCGAAATTTTGTAGTTCTAGTATCAAAATTGCCTAAATAGCTACGTACTTTCAAAAAACGCTTCATCCCCTATTTCACTCCCTTACAGATGGATCGAAAAATCGCTTCTTAAATGACGCCTACAGAGTAAGATCAACAGCCTCCACAAATTTCAAGTTCCTGTTTTCAGTGGTTTGGGCTGGGCCGTGATGAGTCAGTCAGTCAGTCAGTCAATCAGTCAGTCAGTCAATCGGGACACTTGCTTTTATATATAGAGATTTCGCTGTTGAAATAAATAATTATTGATTATTATTAATTATGGTTTTTAATAATTATTGTCCCTGCTAGAGAAAAGGTGTGGATTAACAAAAAAAAAAAAACTTATTTAAGTCTAATATGAAAATTTTTATGTGGGGGTCAAAATGACCGCTTTCCGCCGTTTTAGGAATGTCAGAAACTCCACCGTTCTAATGTTGAATGTGACCACGCAGGGAAAGTAATGTTAGGTGTCTGACAGTGAGGACTGCAAAGTGAGAACCGCTGATAGTGTGGGAGTGTGAAGCAGCGACCGCAAGGCGCCGGGACAGCCACTCTGCCCTGGAGTGCAGGGGGGGGGGGGGTGATAGGGCGTGACGTGTCGGCCATCAGAAAGCACTCAGCATCGCGTTAGCTGAGGACGGCCGCCGTGCCTCTGCCGAAACGTCTTCAGGAGGCGCTGGCTTCCAATCCCTGTGCCACGTACCACCGTAGCTCGTTGGCTCTTCAAGTTCTCGTAGATCTGCGCTTTCGGGAACAGCCGGTCGAAGTTACATGTGGCAAAACTAATCTGTTTATAATCTTCTGGGCCCGGTGCGTCATATATGTCATTTAGGGCCGGTTTCGATTCCGCTCCGATATCAGCCTACAACATCGAATAATGAATTAAATTCCAAATCAAGAGGTAAGCAAGCAACTCTTTGTCACGCAATAACTAATGGAAACTCGTTTGCCAAATTCAAGCATGGCGGACAATGCGAAAGCGGGTGCAAAACATGAATGTGCAGACACGCTGCAGTTCTATGCTCAGATACCAAAGTTATTCATCCAGTTGGTATAGAGATCACTGGCTAAAATACATCAATATATTCACGTAAAAAAGACCGATTTATCGAACAAAGTAACAGAAGCACTACATGTATGAAAAACTAGTGTGGAAAGCAGCTTTATTGGTAAATTGTATTGTCATATTTCTCGCCCTATCCATTTCAGTAGCGGTTAGATGAGTTTGATACATTGCAGATACGCAACATAACCTTAAAAATATTGTTGCGATATCAAAATACAAACTTACGGGTAACGACTAGTTGAGTGAGAATCGGTATGATCAAAGTGGCTGGAATAAGATTTCGTAGACAATTACTACGATGTCAATATTTTGGACGCTCTAGAGGACATTGCCCCTATAAGGCGTCCTAGACATATTTATCTTCGTCCAAATCATTTTGAATGCTGGGATGATGCAGAATTTATTACGCAATTTCGTCTTCGAAAAGCCACTTTGGAAATGCTGCATGAAAAACTACACGACCATCTGAAGAGACCTACATATAGTTACGAATTTTGTAAGTTATCTGTTGTAATAAAACACAGAATACATTATCTATGTGTGCAAACTTATTAAGTCTGTATTTACTTATGCTTGTTGCACCTATGTAAGGTCTAAAATGTGATTTCTTTCTCCGATCTACAGCAACAGTGCACTGTCGCCTACGTGCAATTTATTGCTTGCACTAAGGTAAAATTTTACGACGCCTCTCGCCGGTCTCCAATGCTTATGTTGGCAACAGATGAACAATGAAGTGTAGAACTGCGTTAATATTTTTCACGAGCTACAGAGTGAATGTTATTGCTGCTCTTTTCACTCGCAGCAAATTTAATACTGTACCTGCTCTATGGTCGACAGGTTCTTGTATGTACCCTTGTCCGATCAGAAAAAATGGCCACTACGGTCGGGGGTTCGAATCCCCCCTCGGGCATGGATATCTGTGCCGTAGGTAGTTCATAAGTAGTTTGTAAGTTTAGGGACTGATGACCCCGTAGTTAAGTCCCTTAAGCTTAACACACATTTGAAACATTTTTTCATTCCATGTCGTAGCGTCGTTTTTTTTTTTTTTTACATTCCAATGTGTCATATTTCTCTATTAAGGACACGAGACACTCGCACTAACTTCTTGTAAAATTCGAGCTTCTTTCACGTTTGTTTGCCATAGCGCCAAATAACAACTGTCTGCTAACCTCTTCCCTGAAGTCAAATATGGGGAACAGCTGTTTATTCAGACATCACTTTCATTTGTTTCTATTGCCAACATATCGAAATATATCGTACCTTCTCGTTTTCTCCAAGTTAGCAAACGAGAGGTATATGTGGCAATGACAAACGCAGCGCACTTAACGAGTACATTTAACGAGACGTTAAAGGCATCTTCTCGTTTTCTAACGACAAGATTAACGAGAGATGGACGAACCGGCCCTTAGAGACATTGTAAATTATTGATACCAAAGACGATGCTTTTTATTAAATTATTTAATACGACAGACCTTGTAATGATACTCGTTTGGTTTTAAGTTCTGTTAGGTTTAGGCCTTCGTTTATTCAAAAAAATATTTTTGCCTTTATAGTAAATTCATTTCATAGAATCATTTAACGAGACGTTAAAGGCATCTTCTCGTTTTCTAACGACAAGATTAACGAGAGATGGACGAACCGGCCCTTAGAGACATTGTAAATTATTGATACCAAAGACGATGCTTTTTATTAAATTATTTAATACGACAGACCTTGTAATGATACTCGTTTGGTTTTAAGTTCTGTTAGGTTTAGGCCTTCGTTTATTCAAAAAAATATTTTTGCCTTTATAGTAAATTCATTTCATAGAATCATTTAACGAGACGTTAAAGGCATCTTCTCGTTTTCTAACGACAAGATTAACGAGAGATGGACGAACCGGCCCTTAGAGACATTGTAAATTATTGATACCAAAGACGATGCTTTTTATTAAATTATTTAATACGACAGACCTTGTAATGATACTCGTTTGGTTTTAAGTTCTGTTAGGTTTAGGCCTTCGTTTATTCAAAAAAATATTTTTGCCTTTATAGTAAATTCATTTCATAGAATCATTTAACGAGACGTTAAAGGCATCTTCTCGTTTTCTAACGACAAGATTAACGAGAGATGGACGAACCGGCCCTTAGAGACATTGTAAATTATTGATACCAAAGACGATGCTTTTTATTAAATTATTTAATACGACAGACCTTGTAATGATACTCGTTTGGTTTTAAGTTCTGTTAGGTTTAGGCCTTCGTTTATTCAAAAAAATATTTTTGCCTTTATAGTAAATTCATTTCATAGAATCATTTAACGAGACGTTAAAGGCATCTTCTCGTTTTCTAACGACAAGATTAACGAGAGATGGACGAACCGGCCCTTAGAGACATTGTAAATTATTGATACCAAAGACGATGCTTTTTATTAAATTATTTAATACGACAGACCTTGTAATGATACTCGTTTGGTTTTAAGTTCTGTTAGGTTTAGGCCTTCGTTTATTCAAAAAAATATTTTTGCCTTTATAGTAAATTCATTTCATAGAATCTGTATTAGAAATAAAAGGTTTTAATTTCCTATTACGTTCATTGAAATATTTGCTGCGATAGTTTCAAGTCTCTGGCTAACTCAGTCAGTTAAAATTTTAGTTAACGGCCCTCAGTTAGAACGACTATCATTACAACACAGCTCCATATAACTTATGACCAATTGAACTTTCATTTTTAGTTTTTGATTAATATTCGACAAAGCTATATGGAACCTATTCCTGTAACTAGTCTGAGTGCAAAAATCTTTATATATGATCTTTAAGTAAAATTCTATTTTGTTACATAGCACTGAAATTACTACATATCATTATTCAATGAAGCTACGAGTGTCTGATAGGCTAACTGATCTTACGTAAATGTTTTCAATAAGTTTTTAGTACCACAGATAACTTTTTTCTTACTGAATTAAAATTGCAATATTCACTTCCCCTTTTATTGAGAGAGCAATTTATATGAAAGAGACTGTCTTTATCTGTCCACACGTTTCAGTCACACTTTTTTTTATCACTTGCAAACCTCGAGATTTCCATTGAAGTCCAGAAGGCTGAAAAATAAGTTATGTTAAGGTTCTATCAATCTTACAACCTCCCGACCCTGATTTCTAAGATCTGGTACTTTTAAATTTGCCGCGCGGATATTCAGCGGCTTATGCAATTTCAATCGCTGGCTGCAAGCTGCGACAACTGGTAACGTTTTGGCTGAAACTTTTTACATACATTTTATAAATGTGAGGTCTGGATAATCTAAATTTAAATAATGTAAATGCACTTTTAAACCCATCAGTATATTTTGATCCACTTCTAGAATATTGGAATGTTACACACCTTTACTATAATCGGTTCCATTGTCATCAGAAAAGACAATCTAACCGCTCTTCTCATAATACAATCTCTAATAAGAAGATGCACAAGCGATAATAAGCAACAAGTAGCAACCAGAAGGAATCCTTTTTTGTACATACATTTCATATCAATTATTTACAAACATAATAAAATATAATTGTTCTCTGCAATTTCATACAGTCTCTGGTTGCAAACGTTGTTCACACTAGTGGCGTGTTTAAACAGTTTGTTACATACAACGTAAGTTCACTTTTCACAACAACAGTCAAAAATCGGAAGGACGTTACAGCCTGTTTCGGCGTGAATGCCATCGTCAGGTGTACTGTAAAATACGAAGGCGGGTATACTATTTAATTTAAGAAGATAATTGTACTCTATACTACATTGGTAGCTCTTCTTACCTATGTATATGTATACGTTCTTATTTACATATGTAAAAGAACTGTTGTTGTTGTAGCTCTTATATAGCTGTATATATACTTACAAAATAATTCTTATGTTGTCGATGTTTGACAGGTATTTTGACAAATATGCCAGCGATATTACATGTTTACAATGCAATTACTTCTTTGCTATTACATGAAACATATCTGGTCTTATTGGTATGGCTATAGGATGTTTCATTACTGGTATGTAAATGATTATTAGTTTCTCCATCACTAGATGCTTGCTGTTGCCGCAACTGTGGTTCAAATTTAATGAAAGTCCAGCTCCAGATGCATTTATCAGTGCTTTATTTAAGCCCACACTATCGATTTCGGCCTCTATGTTAGGCCATTTTCAAGTGTGACAGACCTGCATATAATGTGTAGCAATAAGTTTACTAAAATTACATGGTACAAGACAGAATGTTACATATATAAAAAGGTACTGTACAGAAGCAGAAGGAAACTTACGTTATGCCGTTGAAAAAGTAACGTCAAGTAATTAAAACAGTAGAACTCAGAGAATTTAAAACGTTTGGCGCCCAATGGCGACACGAGAAAAATGGGCGTGTCATATTTAACATTCCAAAACATTATAATCGCCATGTTCTGATGTGTTCTGATATGAACATTACATCATTGAAAGCTTAAAATTCTAAATATTAGTTGATAAAATGTAAAGGTCAGTAGTAAAATATTACAACTGTCAGTTAGGATAAAAAACGGAACATGTAGCGGCCATTTTTCTCATGTCACCATTGCGCGCCAAAAGTTTTAAATTCTCTGAGTTCTACTGTTTTAATTACTTGACGTTACTTTCTCTACGGCATAACGTAAGTTTCCTTCTGTTTCTGTACAGTACCTTTTTATATATGTAATATTCTATCTTGTACCATGTAATTTATGTAAACTTATTGCTACACATTATATGCAGTTCTGTCACAATTGAAAATGGCCTAACATAGAGGCCGAAACTGGTAGTGTGGGCTTAAATAAAGCACCAATAAATGCAACTGGAGCTGCACTTTCATTAAATAAAAAAAATGTAAATGATTAACCATGTATTATTTTGTGGAATTAATTTCGGTGCAATTTTTGAGTTTTTATGATTTTTTATTATGATCCATAACAATAATTTAATAAAAAGCAGTGTCTTTGGCATCAATAATTTACAATGTCTCTAAATGACATATATGACAAAGTGGGATCAGAAGATTATAAAAAGACTGGTTTAGGTGGATATGTGTACTGCATAGAGACACACGTCTACACACATCCATTTCTGTAATGTACAGTATA
This sequence comes from Locusta migratoria, assembly GCA_026315105.1. Classification (NCBI taxonomy): domain Eukaryota; kingdom Metazoa; phylum Arthropoda; class Insecta; order Orthoptera; family Acrididae; genus Locusta; species Locusta migratoria. Next base: position 67,060,917 of record CM048754.1, on the reverse strand, counting down.
CATTTTAGGGGCGGAATTATGAAATGAAATAGCGTTGTAGCCACAATTGCTTTGTATTTAGAGACGTTCTACATCTATTACTGATAAGTGTGCCGCCCCTGTCTACAGAAGTATGCCGGCCCTCCAGTGCTGTTCGGCGACACCCACGGCTCGCTCTCTGCTTTAACCGCGCCTAACGCGCCAGCCTACACGTGGAGCCGTCGACGTGTGCCCGTAATGCAGTTAGCGCGCCAAATGACGTCGGCCCAAGGCCGCCAGAATTCATCACGCCGCCATTAAATAAAATCTGACGCGACAACACCCCGGGCTAGCGGTCACCGGTCGCTGATACATACAGGGTGTTTCACTAAGTGTGTTTGCCTCTGTAACTTATAAAATAATAGGTGACAGGAAATTTTAATGCGGTAGGTCAACACAAGAAATGTTACACTTTCTGCGGAGCTGAATTCCATATATGAATGACACATAGCTCCCTCCTTCGCATGTATTTTCGTTAAAAGATCTGCAGAATGTATTTCCGCGGCTTCTTTGCGCTTTCTTCAACTCGAGATGAGGCGTTGTGCTATCAAGCTTCTTTATTACACACTTTTCTTCCAAGCTTATATATCAATACCGCATTTTTTACAACAAAGAGTATAAATGTCAGTTGTCCTAAAAATCGCGACACATTTGCAAAAATCGTCCAAAATTATACGTGGCAAGTAATAATACAAAAATCATTGTCCCCGTAACTGTTGAAAAGAACACTGAATTAAAAAAAAAATTGCTTGCTGCCAGTCTCACATCCACTAACTTAGACAGCGCATAGCGATGTCACTAACCACACCGCTACTCTTGCTAGGAGAACGGTTGTGACTTGAATATTATGAACACTTTTACAGTTGAGGCGCCTTTAACTTATAAGGTATTATGGCATATCTGACGTGGTTTTGATGAATCTTCAATGCACCACAAACAAATATGAAGGGCAGATGTTGCCTTCATGGAGGATAGTTACATATAATCACACAACATGGAGTGAAATTCAAAATATTTAAATTAAAAAATTATTGATACTTACATAGCGTACATAAATTATAATAAGATATCATTTTAGCCAAATATGGCAACATCAAAATTACAATAAGTATTGTGACTGATTGTTGAAAATTGTCCATTTTACATCTGTTGCATTTCATCATTAACTGTTACTAATGAGATTAATGTTTTGTCATAGACTGTAATAGGATTCACAGATTACATTATTGCAGTATAAGAATGTTTGACAATGAACTGCAGGTATATTTTATCAATATACTGATTCTATCATCTTTGGTGACAAGTTAGTATAGAATCAATATGGCGTCTATAGCAGATGGAACATGGAGGTACAATACACAAAAATGTCTGTCATTACATATAAAAACTGAAAAACATTCGTATTAGATATTTTGACCAGGCGTTTGTCATTAATTATGTCAATAATAAAAACAGCCATGTTGTGTGAAATCGTATTAAAATATATTCATTGTCAAACCCACTAAGAAATTTATAAAATATTGTCATGAAAATTCTTATATGAAACCTAATAATCAATTAAAGCATTAGTAAATAGTACATATATTAATATAAATCACAAATGATGTCATTGTTAAGTATATATATATATGGTGTTTCGCTAAGTGTGTTTGCCTCTGTAACTTATAAAATAATAGGTGACGGGAAATTTTAATGCGGTAGGTCAACACAAGAAATGTTACACTTTCTGCGGAGCTATGAATATAGTTTATTGTATCATTTTCCAAAGAGTTACAGCACAAAGATATAATTTTTTAAATGGAACAATAGTTTTTTCTATCGTGCATTGGATTCGTTGAAACCAGCTGCGTCCAAATCAATTTAAACTACATTATTTTGTGTCCCAGCCTCGTCACCGCTTTTGTGTCTCGTTTCCGCCGGTAGTTTTAGGTGTCGGTAGCCGAGTGGAAAGAGACCGACACAGGAATAAAGGATGCACGCTCGTGCAGGTACGGAGGTGACCAGCCAGTGGGACAGCAGAAACTAGAACACTAGGCTAAATTAGAACTAGATATATATTTCAAAGAAACGTTCTAATACTTGTCTTTTACAAAGTTCTTGACTGCAGAATGCTGACACATAAATTAGATAGAGGTCTGTCTACTGATGTTTCCTAGTGGCTATGCAATAGCCAAGTCTTCACTGGTGCCTGTCTGATTCCCAAGTCTTAACTGATTCCTATCTGAGTCCCAAGTGGCCGACGCAGCAGTCGTGGCCATGAGTGGAGTTGTAGCAGAGGGCGCTCGTGGCTGACTTAAGAACGCCGCGCCGTGCGTGCATGGCGGCGCGCGGCGAAAGTAAGTGGCGCGCACTTCAGACTTGTGCGACACCACACATTGCTATCACTGTTAGTTTGGAAGCTACAACCCTTCAAATTTTCAGAGGCAGATACCACACGCTGTACATAATACATGGCTGTGTGCTGGGTGATGGATGTTATGGCGGTGGGAAGTTGATTTACACGAGATGTTCAAATGTGTGTCCATGTTCCTCAATGCATAATGCAATGCGCCGTCGAAAGGATCTGCGGACGAGATGTAACATCGCCGGTGTGACGTTGCGACATGCGTCATCGATGCGCCGTTTTACATCATCTGGGGATGTGGGCTAAGTGACATAAACACGATCCTTTAGATATCCCCACAAAAAGAAATCTACTGGTTCAAAAAAAAAAAAAAAAAAAAAAAAAGTTCAAATGTCTGTACATCTATCGGATCAAACTGCGTGGTTATCAGTCCGTAACTTACAAACTACTTAAATCTAGGTAAACTAACCTAGGGACAAACACACACACCCATGCCCCAGGGAGGACTCGAACCTCCACGGCGAGCAACCGAAATCTACTGGTGTTAAATCGGGCGACCTTGCAAACCTGTTGTTTAGTTCTTCCACAACAGCACGCGCAGAATGGGCTGGGTGACCATCGTGCTGCATCCACATATGGACTCTCGTGTGTAGACTCATATGTTCAAGGAGACCACTCAAACTGTAGGCTATAAAAGCGCGATATAACTCACCTGTCAGTGTACCTGGGAAGTAGTGTGGACCGATGATTTCATCCCCAAGGATTCCACACCACACGTTAATAGACCACGTACGTTGACGGTCGACAGGTCGTACCCACCGAGGATTGTCTGCGGCCCAGTAGTGCATGTTATGGCGATTCACTGCACCATAATTTGTGAACGTGGACTCATCAGAGAACATAACACTTTGTAAAGACTCCAGCGTGAAATTACGCATGGCCCACTCACAGAATATTACTCTTTCACGGAAATCGTTCCCATGCAGCTCCTGGGTCAGTGACAGGCGGTACGGGTGAACCCTGTGGCCGTGTACTATACGCCACACAGATGTGAGACTGACACCAGCGACTGCAGCAACGACTCGTAATGACAGGAGGATCGTGGTGTAGTGCAGCTAAAACAATCACCTCCATCTCCACAGGTCTTCGTCTGTTACTGCGGCGCATTACCAAGCTGCCTGTTTCCCGTAGTCGTTGTTCGGCACGTAAGAACGTAATGGCTGCCGGGGCTCTTCGCCTAGGATATCTCACGGCATACGCCGTGGCTGCTTCAGTGGCATCGTGTCGGCACTCGCCGAGCATCAGCAACATGACAACGTACTCGTTGTTCGTGTATGCCATCGTCATCCGATGTCAGTAACTGTGGTATATTGAGCCCCGGTTGTTTGCGTGGCTCCAACCGTCGGGTATACGGCCGTGTGCGGCGACAGTCGGCAGTCTAACAGCGCATCTAGGAAGCTTCTCGCTCCGTGACACCGGCGACGTTACAACTCGGCCGCACCACATTTAAAAGGCGCATTGCATTATGCGCAGCGTTTGTGGTATCTGCCCCTGAAACTTTGAAGGGATGTAGCTCCGAAACTAACAGTGATAGGAATGTAGTTTATTTATTTGGACGCATCTGATTTCAACGAATCCAATGCACGATAGAAAAATCTATTGCTGCATTTAAAAATTATATTTTTGCGCTGTAACTCTTTGGAAAATGATACAATAAACTATGTTCATAGCTCCTCTGAAAGTGTAACATTTCTTGTGTTTACCTACCGCATTAAAATTTCCCGTCGCCTATTATTTTATAAGTTACAGAGACAAAGACACTTAGTGAAACACCCTGTATATAATTTACTCCAATGTGTCAACCTGAGCTGCTGGCAACTCCGGAATATAACACTTCAAATAATTACCGCTCCATTCCAATAAAATAAATTACTCATCCAGACTGGTGAAGCGCCATCGTAATATTTTCAACACAATCGGTTAACTATGAACTGAAAAATTTTTACCTACATTTTGGATAAATTAATAATTTCAGTAAATAAATTAATGGACCAGAGTGCTATGAAAAATTTGGGAAGCGAATAACAAGTAAACTTGAACTTTAAATTGAAATGTTACTTTACATGTTGTCTGGGAGACGGTCTAAATATTTTTGATTAAGCAGACAATACCTATAGTCTTGACCGCAAATTTATGGACAGTGAGAGGGAGACAGCAGACGCCCCACCTGGTATTCGTGGAAGAGAAAAGTGTCCACGTTGTCCCACGGCCGCTTTAAGTGGGAGAGTTCCCTTCCCGGTCCGGAGTTATTAATACCGGTAAACACATTTTTGGCCCTTTTGCCGATAAGGGCGCAGTTTAAAATGGAGGGAGGGGAGGGGTGAGCAACGCCCCCTGGCCGGCAGATAGCACCCCTAATGGCCTCGTTAGGCCAGGCGGCAGATGGCGGCGATAGGCGCACACTCACCCCCCACCACCACCCCCTAGCGCCTCCCCCCTCCACAGGCACAGGGGTGCAGCCGACCTGGGTCTGCAAGATTCACCGCTGCGCCAGGGAGCTGCGAATCGACATCTGCCTCTACATACACTAGTGCCATAAGGTGACCTTAATCACTGAATGATGACATACTGAAGAGACGAAGTATTAAACATAAGGAGAGGCATTGAATTAAAATTTGTGCTGTGGCGGGGATTCGAACCCGGCACCTCCTACTTACTCAAGAGTGAACTTGCTTCGTAAGATTGCTGGCAGCAATTGGGGTGCGGACGCCAATACCCTACGCTCTGCTGCGCTCGCTTTTGTGTATTCTGCTGGGGAATACTGCGCGCCAGTGTGGGAAAACAGCGCTCACATAGCAAAGATTTGCGTCCAACTTAATGAAGCCATGAGGATCATCACTGGCACTGTCAGATCTACGCCCATTCATTGGTTACCTGTCCTGGCTACCATTGCTCCGCAAGATCTGAGGAGGAAAGCAGCTAAGATGAAATTGATAAAGAATGTCGAGGCGCACAAGAATTCTCCCTTGTATGATGCTCTAAGGGATCCCCCAGCATGTCGTCTGAAATCACGAAAACCTCCCTGGTGTGACATAGAAAGCACCACTTCCTTCGACGTGACCTCGAAGTGGCAAGAACGCTGGAACGAAAATCCACCGCACAACGGCCACCTCGTGCAAGGTCCATCCAAGAAGGTTGAGGGATTCCATCTACCACGCCAAACCTGGTCGAGACTGGACCGCATCAGGACTGGTCAAGGGAGGTGTGCTCACAACATGAAGAAGTGGGGTTTCCTTCCATCTTCTGACTGTGACTGCGGGACAGAGGATCAAATCGTAGGGCACATCGTCAAGCAGTGTCCACTGCGAGCATTTAGCGGTGACTTGCAGAGTTTACATCAAGCAACAGAAAGTGCTCTGGACTGGCTGTTAAATTTGGATATTTCCATTTAATTGTATGTGTATATTCTTGTTTACTTGTGAAAACCATACGATAAATAAATAAATCCCACTTACTAGGTAGGCGCTTTAGACTATTCAGCTAACACAGCGTTGCAGCCAAAGCGACTACATGGACTGTCTTAAAGCACGCCTCCCTCCACACCACATACTTTAATTCTGCATCATGTTCCCTCTGAAATGCGTATAAAAGGGAGACGTGCTTTAAGACAGTCCGTGTAGTCGCTTTGGCTGTAACGCTGTGATAGCTGAGTGGTCTAAAGCGCCTATCTATTAATTGGGAGGTCCCGGGTTCGAATCCCAGACACAGTGTAAATTTTAATTCAATTCCTCTCCTTACGTATAATACCTTAGGTATAACGAGACAATGTTCCCTCAAGAAAACGTATTATTTGTTGATATTTATATCATCTCAGCCTGAGGAACAACGTGGGAATGTTCCCATTCGCGTTCTTTACCAGGGTGCCATTCTAATATAGGAGAGCCATGGCAATTCAATACGCATTTCACAGGGAACATGAGACAGAATTAAAGTATGTGGTCTGGAGGGAGACATGCTTTAAGACAGTCCGTGTAGTCACTACGTCTAGAACGCTGTATTACCTGAGTGGTCTAAAGCGCTTACCTACTAAGTAAGAGGACCTGGGTTCGAATCCTGGCCACTGCACAAATTTTAATTCAATGCCTCTCCTTATGTTTAATACCTTTGGTATAAGGAGACAATATTGTATGAAGGAATGGTATTATTTGTTGATTTTTAGACGAAGTGTTGTTAGTTCACAGTGTTTAGCTCTTCGTCGTGGGAACTGTCTTGCCGAAGCTGAAGCGGTCACCAGTTGTAGTTGCCATTCTGGTAGGTAAAGCCCTCCTGTGTACTGTGGACGCTGTGAACTCCTAGGGTAACTCATTCCTGCTCTCAAAATGCTATTCCATTATACTCATCTTGGAAGACGTTCCCGGTGACAATGGTGGCCAGTGCCCGCTTTGCCCTCGTTTTCCAAATCATCGGTCTGGCCCTCTCTCCGGTAGATACTCTATGTCTCATCTGTTCCCTGTTGTAATCTTCCTGTCGTTACTCTATGGAGGCCCCAGGCTTCGCTTTCGCCACAGCAAGGCTACCTCGTGTTGACCCCTTTGAGGGGTAATGTAGTATACATGATCTATGGAACAAGCATAAATCTAATCTAATCTCGTGCCTCACTTCACTCTCGCCATACTTCAGCCTGCTGTGTCACTAACCGAGGCGCACTGTGACATGGGTTTTGGCTGGCTGTTACACATCACAGTGTGTTCTTAACAAATTACCCTATGGCGACGAGAAGTGACACAGACCTTACTTTCTTTCCATGGTTCTTGTTGTGGCGTGAAGTTAGCGCCACACGCCAGACGTAAGAGAACGATCGTGGAGAAGGCAGCGATCGACCGAAAGACAATCACAAGCAGGCACCGCGCGTCCTGGAGGAGGAGGAGGAGGAACCCAAGATGCGCGCCCTCTACAAGTGGCTGTATCTAGGCCGACGTACGTCTGGACTGACCGTCAGAGCTCGGCTGCCAACTAGGCAGTGACTAGGTCAGAACGCGGTTACGAACTTTGCAGGAACTAGGTCTCAGCCATCGTACAGAAGATACCGCGAGAAACTAGGAGAGAAGTAACAGACACATGTTCTAAAGATGAGTATTATAATGTTCAGTCAATAAAAGTTGTATTATTATTTTGAATAGTTGTTACAGTTGAGATCGATTCCTGCACCAGTGCCTTTACTGACAACTAGACCGGGGCTAGGAAACAACAAAAGGCGACGAGGTCACAACAGTTATAACAAAATAATTGCCTTGACTTTCCTCCTAACGCGCACAGTAGTTATTCACTACCTCCACAATCCAGGGCCTTAAGATTAAGCTGTACTTTATTAGTCTGAAAATATATACGATTCCAAAAAAAAAAAAAAAAAAAAAAATCAAAAAAAAAAAATTGTTGCTCAAGTCTATAAGTTTTGCATGCTTCCCCTGCCCTACTTGTAGAGCAGTTATTACAACTAAAGTCTTTGTTATTAATCTCTAGCAAACTCTGCATCATCTAATGTCTTACACCCAACAATGACTAAGATTTTTCAATAGAGAAATGCAGTTTGATTTGGCATGATCACTCATTTATTTTCAAAATGCACATGCATATAAAACAAATTTAACAAAAGGACTAAACACCAAACTATGTGCCGCTAGTTATTAAAATGTACAGCCTAATTGCGTTAGCTCATAAAACACTATGACTGTCTAACTCAATAACTTTTACTCGACTTCGAACGCTCAACCACTGAACTACTGGTGCCGCACAACAGTCGTATTATATGTTCTAAGATATTACTCTATATGTTACAAAATACATTACTCTATATACAATGATATCTTACAGTTTACCTGTCATATGGGCCATTCCATTTTAAATAGGACAGCAGGTTAGAATGGATTTTTTGTGAGGGTTCAATTTCTGTCATAGAAAGTAGACAAACTTGGCGCTCTAATATGTAAACCCTTCCGGTTGTTTTCTTAGCAGCTAAAGTAGCTTAATTTAATGAAATCTCACGATTGTGACACTCATAGCTCGAAAACTATTCCTACTAAAATTTTCAAACAAATTACGAAATGAAAGCACTACTTTTATAATTAATTTTTTTTAATTTTTAATGCTTCTAAATAGTTTTATTAATCCACTACAGCTGTTTCACACAATATGTAAATGTCAAGTGGTCTGCAAAATTATAAATACGTTTTTTACAAATATTTTTAGAAATGAAGTATAGTAGGTTTCCACAAAGACAAATGTGGTACTTACATTTTATTTTATTTTGCTACACTTAGCATCTGTACCTCTAACTGATGTTATGTGGGTACAAAGTCGTTTATGTAATTGACTTTTCTATTTGACAGATGTTATGTGTTTACAAAGATGTTATGAATTTGATGGTCCCTTTGGTTATGATATATTTGCCATAATTGGTCTCTGAGATATTTATTTTAAAATTGGGCGTTCTCTTTGACTATGGTTAAAAGATTTTGTAATCGGAATTTCATAGTGTCTGTCGTTATGAAATATGATGGCAAATATATCATAACCAAAAAGATACCATCAAATTCATAATATAACATCTTTGTAAACACATAACATCTGTCAAATTGAAAAGTCGATTTCATAAACGACTTTCTTTAATCGTACCCAAATAATATCAGTTAGAGGTACAGATGCTATGTGGAGCAAAATAAAATAAAATGTAAGTACCACATTTGTCTTAATGGAAATCTCCTATACTCCATTTCGAAACATATTTGTAAAACACCGTATTAATAATTTTGCAGACAACTTAACAATGCCATATTGTGTGAGACACTTGTAGTGGAGTAATAAAACTATTTAGCAGCATTAAAAGAAAGTATTAAATATAAAAATACGTTGTATTACGAAATATTCAATGCTGCTGGACCCATTTTGAAACAAGTTTGGACAACAGGTTCAAGAGAAGTAACATGCATAGTTCTGCAATTTATAAAGTTAAAATTAAAAATAACAAGGGTAACTGAATTCATGAAATATAAAAAAGATGTTTAAAATTTGGAGTGATTCCTTCATACATTAACATCAAACTATCACCTTAAACGAATCCTACCCATCTCATCAAGAATGGTGCTAGACTTTGGATGAAGGAAGAACTAAACTTCAAATTTCCCTGCAAGGAAATTATAAATCAAGAAATGTATGTAACTCTTTTAGCATTATGAAATAATGTATCTCCATTGGTCTTTGATGTTCAAGGCGTCTTTCCTTGTTGAGTGTAGCGCGAGCTTATGTATTTATTACTTAATTGTTTTTTCCATGTTAATGATTTAAATGTTAAGGAGTCCTTTCTGAAAGCATTTGTCTTGAGTGTAGGATCGTATGGGAATGAAACGTGGACGATAAGGAGTTCAGACAAATAGATGATAAAAGCTTTCGAAATGTGGTGCAACAGACGAATTATGGAAATTATATGGGTAGATCATGTAACTAATGAGGAGGTGCTTAACCGAATTGGGGAGAAAAGGAGTTTCTGGCATATCCTGACTAAGAGAAGGGATAGATTGGTAGGACACATTCTGAGACATCAACTTAGCATTAGAAGGAAGTATGTGGGGTAAAAATCGTAGAGGGAGACCGTGGGACGAATACAGTAAGCAGATTCAAAAGGATGTAGGTTGCCGAACGTATTCTCAGATGAAGAGACTTGCACAGGACAGAGTAGCGTGGAGAGCTGCATCAAACCAGTCTGCGGACTGAAGACCACAACAACAACAAGAATGATAATACCTAAAACGGAAACTGACGTGTAATAAAATGAATTTCAAGTCTATGTGAGTATAATCCTGATGAGAAATGCACTGCTTTAAGTATAAAGCAGAGTGTCCTTATGTTTGTGTGTACGTGTTGCATACAAATCTACAGTTTTGTTCCAATCTTTATGAAATTTTTAACACGTAAGCTTCAATTCATGAGGAGGGTCGCCGTAAGTGTAAGACTCACGTACGATACATACTTCAGGAGTTATGACGTGAGATGCGAGAAAAACCGCTGCATTAAGTGACAATGCTGCACATTTTCTCCTAAACCACTGGGCTGATTTCAACCAAATTTGGTACACATATTGCTTACGTGAGATAACAAATGCTGTAGGAGTAATAACAATATACGACATATACTCCAGGTGATATGACGTTATAAACAATAGGAATTGCAAGAAACTGCCACATAACGCATCTTGACTTGATAAATACACTATACGAGAATGAAAGTAATTAGCGGTTTGCAACAAACTTTAAACATAATTTCAAACCTCTAATAAACTTTTTCTCGCTGACAGCCATAGGAAAATGATGAAAGGAAAAACGTTTTTCGCTTACTACTTTTCCGCTGTTCATGGACTAAAACTACGACATTCGAGAGGACGTTATAATTTGTACACTACAATTTGTAGCAGCAAGAATTTCTACTGACAGTATACACACACAGAACTGATTGTAATTTCCAAATTTAACACAGTACAACACGTTCTTCATGAGATATGAGCACATAAACAGTACTGTCCATAGAAAACCATTCCACCAAGTTTTAACCTATTACTTCTTTACTACTAATTGTATTCGCAACAGATTTTACAGACACACAGCACTTATACAGATGAATATATACCGGAAAATTATACAATTGTACAATATATAACTCAATAAATATTAGATCATATATATATTGCGACGTTTTATTACAATTATTATTTACTGCTAAGACACTCCTGCATTCCAGTGAGCTTAAGGAAATTCCTGAAAGATGACACTACTGTTGACAACTCTGAACCAACTTTGAACTGTAAAGTGCACACGACTTTAGGTGAAAGCAAAAGACTTCTATTGAGCTACAGGGAAAGGAAGAGAATGAATCAGTGTACAGCCAACGAATATCCATTATTTGCGAAATATCTGGCTTTTAACTTCTAGAGACTTCAGTTTCCAGTGAGACTTGCATTTTCTATTGAGATTAATAAACCACAGGGCAACCTGTTAAATACCATGGAGTGGGTTTGACACGTTCATGTTTCTCACACGGACAACTACATGTTGCTTGTGCAGGGGTGGGCTCCCCAAAGAGTTGATTCATATGAGATTTTCGACAAGTAACCAAATATATCCTTGAAAATCAAGTTTTGAATTTAATTTTGGGGTTACATACCACTTGCATCATGATGACTACCTTTCTTTGTTTGGATGCTGCAGTTATTATTTTGTACATTATGCAAGACAGCCTTATTTCTGGAATACTCTATCATAAATATGACATGTTATATATATATATATATATATATATATATATATATATATATATATATATATATATATATATAATAAAAAAATAAATGGAGATGAACAGAGACAGAAGGGATATAAGAAGAACTAACTCAAAGCTTGAATAAATAATTCAATAAATAAATACCTCGGCAAAGCCCGGTTTTCACCTAGTATTTTAATAAATTAAGAAAGGTTTTACAATAATGAATTAATTGTTGTGGTGTTATTGTTATAAAGGGTGAAAAGTATTTAAACCGACAAACTCAGTGAGGTTGTAGGGGCTCCCAAAACAAGTATTTTCCCCTAATGTCATTTTTTCCTATAAGGAGTATTTAAACCGGTGGAGGCCGTTAAATGGCAGCCACTATTACAATTGCCAGAATTGCTGGAAGACGTTCCTCACCCTACAAGACAATGCATGTGGTTCCAACGTGATGGGGCGCCGGCACATTTCATCTGTCATCCGACGGATCCCAGAAACGTGTGGTCCTGTACTGTGGCCTGCTCGATCCCCAGATGTGTCCTCTCTCGACTTTCTTGTGTGGGGAGAGATGCACAACCTTGTTTATGCAACTCCTGTTGTATCAGAACAGGATAGTAACAGCAGCAGGAAAAAATTATGATACTACCAGGGTTTTTGCCCGTGTCAGACAGACATCCGACGGTGTAACCTTTGTTTACATGTCAATGGAGGAATTTTTGAAATTCTACTGTAACTGAAATTCGGTTGTGTTAATATATTGTGTACTGGTAATAAAAAATGGAAAAATGTTTGTTGGCTTAATTAATTTGCCTCCAGAGAAATCTTCCTCTACAGGTTTAAATACTCCTAATAGCAAAAAATGACATTCGGGAAAAATATTTGTTTTGATGTCCCCTACAACATCCAACAGTTTGAGGGTTTAAACACTATTCACCCTGTATACCTAAATCAACTTTAGTTATTAGTTTCATAATGAACCGTATTTCACTGACATCGTGTTGAGGTTCTCGCATAGTAGACAAAGTGTCATGCTCAGAAGATTAACTTCACTGAATTTTAACTAAAAACAAAAGTTAATTTTACAGAGAAATCCATGTTTAATGTTACTTGCATATGTAGAAATATTTTTTTTTAAATACGAGGTCAGTTTTCCTATGCAGGGTGTTACAAACAGGTACAGCCAAACTTTCAGGAAACATTCCTCACACACAAAGAAAGAAAATATCTTATGTGGACATGTGTCTGGAAACGCTTAATTTCCATATTAGAGCTCATTTTAGTATTTACGGATGAGGCTACATTCGAATGTGATCAAAATTTTCACAATCAACATGTGTGGGCTGATGAAAATCCGCACGCAATTGTGCAATCACATTATCAACACAGATTTTCTATGAACGTTTGGGCAGGAATTGTTGGTGATGTATTGATTGGGCCTCATGTTGTTCCACCTACGCTCACTCGAGCACGTTACCATGATTTCATACAGGATACTCTACCTGTGCTGCTAGAACATGTGCCTTTACAAGTACAACACAACATGCAGTTCATGCACGATGGAGCTCTTCCACATTTCAGTCGACGTGTTCGTACGCTTCTCAACAACAGATTCGGTGACCATTGGATTGGTAGTGGCGGACCAATTCCGTGGCCTCCACGCTCTCCTGACCTCAACCCTCATGACTTTCATTTATGGGGGCATTTCAAAGCTCTTGTCTACGCAACTCCGGTACCAAATGTAGAGACTCTTCGTGGTCGTATTGTGGACGGCTGTGATGGAATACGCCATTCTCCAGGGCTGCATCAGCGCATCAGGGATTCAGTGCGACGGAGGGTGGATGCATGTATCCTCGCTAACGGAGGACATTTTGAACATTTCCTGTAACAAAGTGTTTCAAGTCACGCTGGTACGTTCTGTTGCTATGTGTTTCCATTCTGTGATTAATGTGATTTGAAGAGAAGTAATAAAATGAGCTCTGCTGCGGTGGAGTAGCCGAGCGGTCTAAAGCGTCTCGCTGCGGAGCGCAGGGTTGCTCGCCGTGGAGGTTCGAGTCCTCCCTGGGGCATGGGTGTGTTTGTTGCTCTTAGGTTAGTTTACCTAGGTTTTAAGTAGTTTGTAAGCTACGGACTGCTGACCACGCAGTTTGGTCTGATAGATCTACAAACATTTGAACATTTGAAAATGAGCTCTAACATGGAATTTCAGTGTTTCCAGACGCATGTCTACATAACATATTTTCTTTCTTTGCTTGTGAGGAATGTTTCCTGAAAGTTTGGCCGATCCTTTTCGTAACACCCTGTATATCATCCGGTTTCAAATGGGACAGCCCGTACAAGTGGCCGATTCAATCGCACAGATAGCATTGTCCGGCCCCCGCAGACAGCAGGGCTTTCATCGCGTCCGCATTCACGTCTCGCCCGGTATCTCGTCCGGGAGTCCGCCCCGCGAGCGAGGCCTGCGGTTCCGCGGTGTCGGTTCGTTTCCGATAAGCGTCTCGCCCGCCGCTGCTCGGGTCCCCTTTCTGCCCCTCCTGTGGCGATACCTCATCGCGGTCTTTTCAGAACGTCGCGCTGCTCAAGTATTCACGAGGCAATCTGGATGCAGCAGTCCACAGTGGACGCACACAGGGGCGGGGTAGGCCGCCCGCGCGCCTGCATCGCGGGTCTGCCTGCCGCCAGGGGCGCCAGCACACAGCCGCAGCGAGGCGGCAAAATATTTGGACGCCTAATTAGCCGCCGCCTTTGCGGTTTATCCGTTTGTCGAGGCGCGTCGCGCGCCATTGTGAGAGTGTTACCGCACTCGCCTTTTGTTGTGGGCTACTTTTTGCGTTAGATTAGATTAATACTTGTTCCATACGTCATGAATACGACACTTCGTAATGATGTGGAACGTGTCACTTAAATGATATGTTCTATACATATACATGACACTCAATATTTGAATATTTTTTATTTTATTATTTTTTTCCTAAAGTACTAACTTTTATCAAGAAATTCATCTAATGTGCAGAAGGAATTGCCATTCAGAAATTCTCTTAATTTATTTTTAAATGCTAGTTGGCTATCTGTCAGAATTTTGATACTACTCGGTGAATGATCAAAGACTTTTGTGGCATAATAATTAACCCCTTTCTGTGACAGAGCTAAATTTGTGGTGTCGCACAAGTCCAAAGTGCGCGCCACCTACTTTCGCCGCACGCCGCCATGCACGCACGGCGCGGCGTTCTTACGACGACAGCCGCGAGCGCCCTCTGCTGCAACTCCGCTCGTGGCCACCACTGAACCACATCGTTCACTTGGGACTGAGATAGGAACCAGTTGGGACCTTAGGAATCAGATAGGCACCAGCGAAGACTTGGCTATAGTATAGGCACTAGGAAGCAGTACTAGGCAGGCTTCTAGCTCAACTATGTATCTTCAGTACTGAGCAAGTAAAAGTTGAGTATTGTATAAATTCTGTGCAATATATATCTCGTTCTAATTTACTCTAGTGTTTATAGTTTCTGGCTGCTCCCCTCCGTACCTGCACCAGCGTGCTATCTTTATTCCTGTGTCGGTCTCATTCCACCCGGCCACCGACACCTACGACGGAAACGAGACACAAAAGCGGCGACGAGGCTGGGACACAAAAAAATTGAACCTTGAATAGTGTAAGTCACCCTTTCTCCTATGCACACTGCTATTACATTTGATTTCAGTTGCATTGTTAATAACAAATATTATAAGTGAATATATATATATTGTGAAGCTACTGCGGAGATTCCTAGATCCTTAAATAATTGTCTGCAGGATGATCTTGGGTGGGCTGCAGCAATTATGCTGATGACCCGCTTTTGGGCAATGAATACTTTCTTACTAAATGATGAATTACACCAGAATATGATGCAATAAGAAAGGAGAGAATGAAAATAGGCAAAGTATGCTAGTTTACTGAGTTGTACATCACCAAAGTTTGCAATCACCCTAATAGCATAAGTAGCTGAGCTCAAACGTTTCAGTAGATCTTAAATGAGTTTCTCCCAATTCAATCCCTCATCAATGCATAAACCTAAAAATTTTGAATATTCTACCTTAGCTATAGATTTCTGGTTGAAGTCAATATTAATTAATGGTGTGATGCCATTTATTGTGTCAAACTGAATATACTGTGTTTTTCCCCGGACTGACTCTCTGCTTCTATAAACTATGAAAAGTGACTGAACAAACTTCAGGGACTTGAGAAAGGCATATAACGGTTTGTAGTTTATATAAATTTATCTTATGGATTTCTATTATAATAGCACACTTTGTAGTACCTCCGTAAAAGTCAGCGATAATAGCGGGGGCAGAAGTCAGCAGCTGACACAGAGACTCTTTGTAAATACGGTTATCTTCATGCAGGGAAAAAAGGATGTATTTGAATGGAATGTATATGTCTTTCCAAAAGACCATCTTCAGAACGATCTGAATAAGATATCAGTATGGTGTAAAAATTAGCAGTTGGCTCAAAATAATGAGATGTTTGAAGTCGTACGAAAAGAAATATGTTAAACTTTGTTTACAAGATAAATCAATCAAATGTGAAGGCCTTAAACTCCACAAAATACCTAGGAATTACTATTACTTCAGACTTAAATTGGAAAGAACGCGTAGAAAATGTCATGGGAAAGGCGAACCAGAGATTACGTTTTATTGGCAGAACCCTTAAAAGATGCAACAGAACTACAATAGAAACTGCATACACTACGCTTGTCCGTCCATTTTCGGAGTATTGCTGTCCAGTGTGGGATCCTTATCAGGTGGGTTTGACGGAGGACATCGAAACAGTCCAAAGAAGGGCAGCTCGTTTCGTATTGTCACGATACAGGGGAGACAGCGTTACGGAAATGATACAGGATCTGGGATGGGAATCATTACAACAACGGCGCTTATCGCTGCGACGTGGGCTACTTGCGAAACTCCAATCGCCAACATTCTCCTCCGAATGCGAAAATATATTGTTGACTCCTACTTACATAGGTAGAAATGATCATCAGAATAAAATACGAGAAATCAGAGCTCGAATGGAGAGATTCGGGTGTTCTATCTTCCCGCGCGCTATTCGAGAATGGAATGGGAGATAAATAGTATAATGGTGGTTCGATGAACCCTCTGCCAGGCACTTAAATGTGATTTGCAGGGTATCCCATGTAGATGTAGATGTAGACGTAGATTAGATGTATAAAGCACAAAATTGTCAAAATACACTAATTAAGTGAAAATATAAAGGATCCTAATGCTTATTTGGCTATTACACGTTGCGAACTGCATTTAATATATTGGGACAGATCTTCTTTGTGGTTAGTATTCAAACTCGCCAGCTGTATTTTTTTACTGTTAACTAGCCGTGTTTGTGAAGTTAACAATAGACTGCTTGCTTACAAAATCTAAGTATGGCGGTATACACACAGCGGCGGAAGTATACAGTTGGGATTAAGCAAATCTCTGATTCTATAAGTTAAGCAAACAGTTCTACCTTTACTGTAATCTTTAGAGGAAAATGGACACAATTAAATAATGATCCGCAGTCATGGATCTAAATCAGAAATCATAAATGTCGACAATGGAAACGCAAATATTGTCTCCTCCAGAAGGGAGCAGAGACATAAGATACAGGAACAAATTTTACCCCACATTAATCCAAAATAAATGATGAAGGGAGAATTTAAATTAGCACAAAAGGATTATAGTTTAACAAGTTAATTTATTGTCAAAACAAGAAGAACAAGGGGGAAGACCATTTTTTTAAAAATTACAATAAGAAACACACCTTACAAAATATTCAAAATATCTACAATTACATAGCCCTAAAATTGCCCACCTGCAAAGTTGAGTACAGGTTAATTACGATCACGTTTCATAGGGGGGAACGGAGGAGTTTCAGCACATTCACACACCGATTCATACGCCAAGCCATGCAGGTACTTACTAAGCACCCGACACCAATACACCAAGACGACAGCCAAGCAATGCGGAGAATGCAGATCGAAGATTCACTCGCGCACAATGAAATAGTGCCTCGCTTCCATAACGTGTCAAGCTAGTGGCCTAGGCTTATGATAAGCTATCAGAAACAAACGCACTTGGTTTAAGACCACAAAGTGTGGTTTACAGACGGAAGTTAAGGTTTCCCTAGAACTTTTAATTATACATTAAATCACGATTTCATTAAATAATATCTAAAAACGGTCACTCCGGCGTTCATTTAGCACAGGGAGAAGATAACTACAGAATGTTAAAGTTGTTAGATCAATACAGCACTCTACTAAGTCGGAACACAAAATATGCATTAAGTTAACAAAATCAATTTTGGAGAGAATAAGATCGCGAAATATATCGTGTAACCATTCTTTCTGATCAGACGAATGATATATATTAGGTAAGCAAGGTTACAGATTGCTACAGCACAATACAGAGTTCGGTCACAAAAATTCAGAGAAGTGGAATAATTCTGTTTCATTAAAATTAAAAACACGATAGACGTCGTGCAAAGGTTCTTTCTACACAGAGGAAAAAGATCTATTTAATGGTAATAACCACGACAGGGAACACGCTGATCGGCGCACACGTGGGCCGACAAGTACACAGATTACAAGTTAGAATGGACAGTTTTCGGGGAAAATTATCACGCTACACTCACTAGGAGACACATTAGCAAATTAGCTATACAATTAGTAACCACTCATATGCACAGAATGATGGAAAAGCTGAAGGCTTAGTCTGATATCGTCCACGTGTTCTGTCGACAAAGTACGAACAGTATAGGCACCGCAAATCTCCAAAAATATTAGAATTCAACTACGATAAGAATGCGAAAGACATTGAACATATTTAAACAGGCAAAGAAATGTTTTAAAAGTTATAAAGTGCAAGAACTATGCTAACGAAACACCATCAGACCATCGGAATCAGATTCCAGCAAAAATCGACATAAAATTAGCATTCCTGTAGGAAATTAAGCAAAATCTCACTACTACACATAGTGTAGCTGCTACTCCCAGAATTAAACTCGTGAAAAGGCATAAGTACGACTATTGAGCCTGAACTGAGTCGATCCACGAGGCCACAGCAGAACCAAACCCAGAGGTACTTACCCTACCAGGAACCAAGAAGCGAATGAATAGCTCTCTTGACCACTGCTTAACAGTTACCAGAGGGGTAGTGGAGGGGAACCCAGAGAACGTCACCATTCGTCAGGCAGGTAACCTGACCAACTCCCAGCCAAGGAGGTTAAGAGCAAGCTACATTAGGAATCTTTGCTGAGACTGGGTTCTGCTCGGCAGTTGGCAAACCTACTTCTCGCCCAGAGACATTCAACACCCAGCATTTGAAAGAAACGACGACACAAAACAGACGAGGTGCGCATAGCACTTCCTAAATTTTCTTACATACAGAGTTTCATTCATTCTGTGGAAGCCAGGGCCAGAGGGAGCACATCACAGTACATACTAATAACATGTACAACATAGACACTTAGAATTTTACGTACAGATAAAACTAAATCAGTATATAATGCCTGGTATCTCGCATATTGCTAGTGGAGTGTCTTGATACACTCAAAAAAATGTCTGAAGCTCGTCAACATGTGTTCATGGGGAGTCAATTAAATGGAACACATTACGTGGACGTGTTTCAGTATCTGGATGTTTGTTGATTTGAACCTGAACAATCTTCGGTGACCAACAGTTTGAATTATAGTGGAAATATATGTTTGTAACGGATCATGCATCCAGAACTTGGCTAGAACTGAAACTCATACCTTCAGTTCGCAAAGTGAAAATCCCTAGTGTGTGTGTGTGTGTGTGTGTGTGTGTGTGTGTGTGTGTGTGTGTGTGTATTGTTTTTATTAAACTTTTACTGTGCTGTTCGTCATGACTAGTCGTCACATCATGCAGACACTGCATCTGACTGACATTTATCTTCTTTTCACCAACGAAACTTAAACTCACATACATATACTCACAAACAGGTACCAAAATATTACAAGTCCTATGCCCATTGAGGGAGATAGTAAACTATATATGTATGACATATATCACGCTGAGAAGAGTAATTAGCTACTCTGCATGTTTTAAAATTACGATAAAATGATTAATAAAGTGAATAAATTTGTACAATAATGGTAAAATAGAAATAATAATAACACAGATACAAGAATACATTAGGAAACTACGCAGCTCACAAGTTTACTAATAGAAATGGCATCCTACCTCCCAAAGAACAAAAAATGTAGCGATCATCCATCGCTGCGGTGGAGTAGCCGAGCGGTCTAAGGCGCCTTGCAGCGAAGCGCGCGGTTGCTCGCCGTTGGAGGTTCGAATCTTCCCTGGGGCATAGGTTTGTGTGTGTTGTCCTTAGGTTAGTTTACCTTAGTTTAAGTAGTTTGTAACCTACGGACTGATGACCACGCAGTTTGGTCCGATAGATTTACAAACATTTAAACGTTTTGATCATCCATCGATCATTTGGGAGAATTTCAGGTTACTCATGTTGCAGTACCATACGATTACGAAAAACAAATTCACAATTTGGAAGTACGCGAAGTTCAAAGATCATTTTGGATCATTATTTAACGATAATAAAAATTAAATTCGACATTCAAAAGGAAATTAAAAAGAAATATGTCGTGAAGGCTGAAAATTGTAGTTAGTTAGGATGTTTTAAAATATTGATTAATTTATTCATAAAATAAATAAATTTGTAAGATAACGATATTTTTCGCGTTCGTGGACTAGCTTTCAGACTGTGTATACTATTAAAAGTGACTGGAAATACTTAGGGCACTTGAGAAAGGCACAAAGTGTTTTATAGTTTCTGTAAATTTATGTATTTCTATATAAATGAGAGATAGGAGGCTGAGAAGTATATTTAGTTACTTAGCATGTTTCAAAATGTTGATGTAGTCATAAAATGAATAAATCTGTTACATAACGGTATTTTTCGCCTTCCTGGAATGGTTTTCACATTCTGTATGCTATGAAAAGTGACTGAAAATAATTCAGGCACTTGAGAAAGGCACAAAGTGTTTTGTAGTTTCTCTAAAAATATCTTATGTATTTCTAACGCTCAGAGGTTGTCAATGGGCACTTTGTGTAGCCAAAGCAGGTCAGTTTCAGGTAACATTTTTCTTCCCATCCCGACGACCTCAGGCGGTTATGTTAGCTGCATCAGCAGAACGGTAGAAAATCTTTGCCGAGATATTAACGTTATAAATGCGAACGACATAAGAATCACTTGATTTGTGGTGGGTAAGCGTGAAGTAAATAAACAATTCTGTTCCTTCTCTGTTATTGACTGATTCTCGTTTGTGCCCTTGTCCGCTCAGTAAAAGTAACTGCTATCGTGAAACGAAGAATTCGTGACGAAACATTTGCGTTGTCACGCGATTGGCTAATCCCAACGTCACGTGATTGCGGGCATTCAGAATCATTTGCCGACGATAATCACGCGACGTCGCTGGGATGGAAACTAAAAGTTAACCTCAATTTCGCTTAAGTAATGTCAGGCAAGAAAACGTGCAATGCGTTTATAGTGTCGGAATTAAAGCGGTTGACTGGTTTGTTATTTTTGCGAGTTTATGTTTGCGATTGTGTGACATACTTTCTGCCAGGTTCCGAGTATCATTAAATCACCACATTTCACGGATCTTTTCACTGTTTGGAATACCCAAAAACAATTTATAATTGTACTAGCTGTAAACGCGGCTTTGCCTGGGTGTTTATTTATGCTACACTTTCATATTCCACATCCCCTTCCCCCCTCTCTCTGCATCCACCTCTTTCTCTCCCATCTCTCTGTTCGTTTCCATCTTTCCCTCTCTCGGCAAAGTTTTCTGCAAGGTACCCTCTGTCCTGTACCATACAAACATTTATGTACCCAGTGATCTTCCTCTTGGTTTAAAGATCACGTGTGCAAAAATTCATAAAGATTGGAGCAAAATTATGCATTTCGTAAAATTCCATAAGTACCATCCACCATGCACCGAACAAAATTTTATACATAAATTGACATTCCTCTTGTTTTTAAGGTAAAGTGTGCAAAATTTCATCAATATCGGAACGAAACTGTAGATTACTATGCAATATAAATGCAGGGTCCCATTGAAAAATGCACTTTGTTGTTCTTAAAAATATTTCAGTTTTATTTTATATAACCCTTGCTCTAGGAAAAAAAAGAAGAAAGAATGTACTGTGAAATCGGTTGAGCCGTTCTCAAGTTATGCCGCAACCAAGGTATTTAGGGATCCATTTTTTATATTTTTTATGTTGCAAAATGGTAACCATGCACTGTATGAAACGTAAGGTAGACGGTAACCTTCCTCTTGTTTTGAAAGTCAAGATCGGAATGAAACTGTAGATTTCGTAAGTATGTAGGAGAAGTATGCTCCGCCATGCGCCTATCACAAAATACTTCCTTAGCTGACTTTTTGTACCTATAAACTACATTCCTGCCACATTTCACCTTCATAGGTGAAGTAGTTTTCGAGATTTCATGTTTAGTCAGTGAGTGAGAGTCCTTTCGCTTTTATTAAGAAAACAGATTGCTTAATTTTGGATGCAAGAGAATTAAGGGAGACTCGCTGACAAAAATAAATAGTAACATGCAAATCTTTATTTGATACAAGGTCATGTCTGATGCGACAGTTTTACGGCATCTACCGCGAAACTGTTGTGAGAGGTAGACTTCTTTTCGTTTCATCATTTTGTGTGTGTGTGTGTGTGTGTGTGTGTGTGTGTAGGGTGGGGGGGGAGGGGGGTCAGTTACAAAACACTTCATAAACGTCCGAAATTCCATGCAAACTTTGATGCAGGTCCCTGACTACTCCCATTTTGCAATAATTGACGCACAAATGTGGGTACTCTCACGCGGTGGCCTCTCATTATTTATGACGTCATAACTCCTGAGCTATGTGTCGTGCTCTTTTGTTTTTGGGTCAGGAGCGTTCGTGGGCGTACGGTGAACAGTTCACCAAAGTTTCGTTGCGGTTGAATGACTGGTTTATGAATACATAAAGGACATTCATTTATATATATGACTCAAGTAGAGCGTTTTCGCGGTTTTTAAAATTATTTAAATATTTTTAATATTCACTTTTCTCTGTTGTGGAGAAAAAAAGAATCTAATGTTCAATAGAAGAGGGTAAGGTATTAATGGAAGGGGCCATACCTATGCAATCTGCTACATCTGAAATTCCACCCAATTCTCCCTTTGAAATTTAGAAAATAATCAAATGACTCAAAAAGTCAAAGCTCGTATTCAATTTCTAACTTTTCCAGCAGAATACTAAAAGCTTGTCCCCAAAAGAGTAATAGGATTCTCAGACATTCGTGTGAAATGTCTGTGAAGCAGGGTATTTTCCCAGGGAGCCTAAAATAAGCTCTTTTTAAACCATTGCACAAAAAAGGAGATACTTCCAATGTCAACAACAGCCGCCCAATCTCACTTTTCACAGTTTTTACCACAGTTATTCAGATAGCAATGTATTCAAGAGCAGCTACCCATACTTCTAAAAAGATGTCAGTTTGGTTTATAGCAAGGCTATTCTACAATAAATGCTTTATATGCTTTCACTGATCAAATATCAAATAATGTGAATAACCAAACATCACCTGTTGGGAATTTTTGTGATCTACCAAAGTCTTTCGATTGTGTAAATCATGAAATTGTTCTAGATAAGCTTAAGCATTGGAGTTTTAGTGGGACACTGCACAAATAGTTTTATTCATACTCAACTGGAAGAGTCAGAACGTTGAAACAAGTGGTTCAGGTAAGCTGCAAAACTCAGCTCATCCACAAACTAGGGGGCTAACAACACTAGGGTCCCTCAAGGTATCCTTTGCTATTATTGATTTATATTAATGATATGTGCGCCTCGGTTGCACAGTGGTAGAGTGCCAGACTACAAATCCAAAGGTCGCGGGTTCGATCCCCGCCAGGTCCTAGGATTTTTATCTGTCACTTTCCACTTCTTTCACCTCTGGCATTATTCCTCATGTGAAAAATACCGAGTAGCACCGTGGTTCGGAACCCACGTTAAACTGTAGGTCCCCCTATAACTGGCTGGATAAGTCAGTTCGAAGGTCGGAGGAAGACAACGGCATACCACCTCCAAACAGGACCATGCCTAGTAAAGCACTGTGGTGTTCAAACCAATCTTCGGATTGTTGACTACTTTACCTTTTTTACCTTATTAATGATTTGCCATTTATATTAACGATGATGGAAAGCTAGTTTTTATGCTGATGGTACAAGTGTAGTAATTGCACAGAACAAACAAGACTTGACTGATGAAATAATGTCTTTCAGAAAATGATTAAGCTGTTCTCTGCAAATTCACTCTTATTAAATTTTGTAATACGACAGTATACACGGTTTCATGCAGTGAATAGCATAACACCGTTAATAATATAGTTTGTGAAAAGAATACTGTAGCTAAGGTAGAGTATTCAAAGTTTTTAGGTGTGTGTATTCATGAGAAATTCAATTGGAAGCAACACATTGATGATCTACTGAAACGTTTAAGTTCAGCAACTTATGCTATAACTGTTAGTGCGAATTTTAGTGACAAAAATCTCAGTAATTTAGTTTATTATGGCTATTTTGATTCACTGATTTCATATGGCATATGTTGAACAACAGCGTGTAATTCTAGTAATTTCTGGAGCCCACCCAGGATTATCTTGCAGACACTTATTTAAAGATCATTATTGTAGCTTCACACAAAATATGTATTCTCTTATGAAATTTGTTATTAATAACTCAATCCAGTTCAAAAGTAATAGCAGTGTGCATAGCTATATCACTAGGAGAAAGGATGATTTACACTATTCAAGACTAAATCTGTGGCACAGAAGGAGGTGAATTATGGTGGCACAAAAGTATTTGGTCAGACACTGCCCTTTGATGCACAGCAGTTTTTTCATGCATGTGGTGTGCAAATCTGCACGCCACATTTTAATTGGATGTATTTTATATCGTGCTGAGAGGGCAGCAGCGAATCTTGATGGTGATGTGCCCTCTGTCTCAGCTGATAATGAGGCGAGTGTGACGAACGTTTTACAATTTTGTGAACTCTCAGGACTCTGGCCTAAGATGTTAGGATGATCAGTTAATGATATCCTGGAACTGCGTTAAGAGTACTTTTAGGACCGTGTACTTTAGTGGGCCAACCTGCATTGTTGACATCCTGTATTTGTTTGTTCGCTTCGTCGCCCATGCCGTTTGTGTAGTTTCGGAACTTTACTTTCCTGTTGCCTGTTCATCTTTGTTCACTTTTCACTCAGGTCACACTCGTCGACTAATTATTTTGTAAGGGCGCTAAAGACCGCGTTGTCTGGCACCCACATCACCCTATCCATCCCTCCAAATATCTGGTCACTTAACGAAAAATGCCAAATGTCTGAAAGACAGTCAAGCAGCATTTAAAAACAAACGGAAATAATTTCTGAGTAACAACTCGTTCCACTCAGTAGATGAATTTTAACATACAAATTAATAAATTTACAAAATAATTAAATAAGTAAATAAATAAATGAAAAATAAAACAAATAACATAAAGAAGTTTTGAGGTATTTGCATTGATGAGAAATTGAATTGGAAGCAACACATTGATGATCTACTGAAACATTTCAATTCAGCAACTTATGCTATAACTGTTATTGAAAATCTTAAGGACAAAAATGTAAGTAATTTAGCTTAGTATAGCTATTTTGATTCACTTCTTTCATATGGCATTCGTTGAACAACATCATGTAATTCTAATAATCTGTGGAGTCCACCCAGGATTATCTTGCAGACACTTATTTAAAGATCTTTACAGTAGCTTCACACAAAATATGTAGTCTCTTATAAATTTTTTTTATTAATAATTCAATCCAGTTCAAAAGTAATAGGAGTGTGCATAGCTTCCAAGCATTTGGTCACTTACCAAATAACATCAAATGTCTGAAAGACAGTCAAACAGCACTTATAAAAACAAACTGAAATAATTTCTGAATAACAACTCGTTCCACTCAGTAGATTAATTTTAACATACAAATTAATAAATTTACAAAATAAATAAATAAGTAAATAAATAAATAAAAAATAAATGAAACTTAAAACAAATAAAATAAATGTATGTAATGTAATTTCATCGCTTAGTAAACTTCCACATTCCACATCATTATGCTATGTCTTATTCTGTGGAATAAGTATTAATATAATCTACTCTTCTATATAATATGTTTTGACGCCATTACACAACTGTTTCGCAATTATTACTGTACTTCACACACCAGTTGTCAATAATAAAATATAATAAAATATATATGTCAACACGACATGTTTAGGGACGACATTATCCCATTATCAAGTTCTGTAAAACAGTGGCAAAACACACAAAAACTGAACGACTTTCTTTGGTCATCATAAATGATGGTTTGAAAGTCATGCACTATGAGGACAAAGGTTGGCTATTATCAAAGGAATTGAGATCTTTTGTGCATTGAGAGAGGATTCCACCATCATGCTCAACGAAAAGACAGAACTATCTAAAAACCATCACTGGACACATTTTAGCAACCCCCTCCTTGAGAAACATTGATGAGTGTGCATGTATTAAATACTGTCTTATTTCTTTTAACTTCACTGAAAAATTTAGAGCATAGTTCCTTTAATTTAGAGATTGAGTTTATGAATGAATGTCAGGTATGTTGACTAGAATACCTTTGGCCACCAATGACAGCGGTTAACAATATGGAGAATGTTTGAAGTTGGATCAGCTGTCCGCTAGTGCACAACTTGCTGCCATCTGAGAAACATGTGGTACTGCGCAAAGTTTTATTTTTGACAGTGTACATTCAACTGTTTGTAGAGTCTATGGGACTTAACTACGGGGTCATCAGTCCCTAAACTAGCAAACTACTTATGAACTAACTAAGGCTAAGGACGGCACAAATATCGATGCCCGAGGGGGGACTCGAACCCCCGACCGTAGTGGCCGTGCAGACCGTGACTGAAGCGCCTCAGTCTCCTTGGCTACCGCGGCCGGCAGTGTACATTCACAGCTATTGTGTTTAACGATGCTTCCTAGCAGGAGATACGTTTTATGGTAGGTAGGAGGTTAGTTTCATTGGAATATTTGTGGTACAGTCGTTGGTATATAGTGCACTTATTATTCTACGTTTCTTTCTTTTACAGAACTTGATAATGGGATAATGTCCCGAAACATCTCGTGTTGACATATATATTTTATTACTGACAACTGGTGCGTGAAGTACAGTAATAATCTTATGTAAACATTTAAGATGATTTCCAAAACACTGGAATACCCTCAGTAATTCAAATGAAAAAAAAGGGGAAAAAAATTAGCCGGCCGCGGTGGCCGAAGAGACTGAGGCGCTCCAATCACGGTCTGCACGGCCACTACGGTCGGGGGTTCGAATCCCCCCCTCGGGCATGGATATTTGTGACGTCCTTAGTATTAAGTAGTTCATAGGTAGCTTGTAAGTTTAGGGACTGATGGCCCTGTAGTCGAGTCCCATAAGCTATACAAATATTTGAACATTTTTGAAACATTTGAAAAAAATTAGGAAAACAAGACAATAATTTTTTGTATTTTTCTTATAACGCTTTCGTTATGCGGTACTGATATTTATAAAACATAAGTAACACTAGCTAGGGGTAATGTAATGAGGGATACTATAATGCGTTTCTGTTGTGTGTGTGTTAGTGTGTGCTGTGTGGTGAAGCAACGGCAGTGAGTCAGTGTGTGTCGGTGTGTGGGACTGACTGCCGACACGACCCCTGGCCTTTCTGAGGATGCGGAAGACGCGAATCTGTTTGCCCGCGGCTCAGCGCGAGGGATAGAGCAAGCGTACGGTCCCAGCAGGCTACAGCCAAAGCGATCCCAGGGGGCGCTGCGCTCGTCTCCACTACTGTGCCACTCATCCCTCCTCCTACCCCCCACCCCCATCACCCACCCTCCTGTGGTCGAAGGCAAGAAGTGTGCCACAACTCCTTGTCTCCTACTACTAGATGTTATGGGACCACTGAAACAAGTCTGTCTCTAAATTTCAAAATGTCTTACAGCTTCTTTGGTTTAGAAAATTAATATGTTGGTAGTAGGTTGGTACAACCTGCCAAAGATATACAACAGTGCAGTAATACCACAGTCTAACACATACAGTCACTACACTCCTTCTGACTTTTGTTATACACTGCGACAGCAGCGTTACAAGCAATTGGGAAGCTACATTTCTGAATATAGTATTGAATGAGTGCGAATACTAATGCTTATATTGATTTTAACCTAATTTTTCCCATAAGGAACGTATGCAGTGCCATAAAAATCGGCAAATACTTAAAAATGACTTCACATTTCTCTCACTTAGATTTCCAAAGATCCATGGCATGGTATGAAACAGCTGAAGCGGTTTCCATTCAATATGACTCGAGTCTACATCTGAGGATGCCCACAATACATAATTTGTTGCCAACACAAGACAGTTTATTTAAAGTCATCTTGTAGCTTACAGGTTTTTATTGAATAATTCCATTTTCTATTAGAAATCAAGAACTGGTTAGTAAGCATCAGACGTTCTGCCCATTGGCAGAAATCTATCACATTCCTACTCAGAGAGATTAGGGTTCTCACTCTAATAAAGAAATACAGCTAGTTAGATCCACCATGTAGTTGTTTATCCCTTTCAAACACAAGATTGTAGGTGATGTGACATTAATGTACAGAGGTACGTTTAAGATACAAAATACATACAGTAATTAATTAAAAGAAGAAAATAAAGTTATTTTCAATTGCCTGTTTTGAGTCTTCGCTACAAATTTTTATTATCTTCACTATCTTATAGTAACAAGTCTTGGGAAATGATATAATTGTATCGACACAATTGTCTTCACTACTAATTTTTATTATCTTCAACCTCTTATAGTAACATCTCGTGGAAAATGATGTAATAACATCAGATGATCATAAAAAATCAACTGGCTGTCAGATATTATGATAGCTTCCATCAAAGCAAGGATGTCAACACCATGTCAACAAGTCTTTCTTGTCGCCATTTTGTA
Source organism: Locusta migratoria (assembly GCA_026315105.1). Lineage (NCBI taxonomy): Eukaryota > Metazoa > Arthropoda > Insecta > Orthoptera > Acrididae > Locusta > Locusta migratoria. The sequence goes on along the minus strand of CM048754.1, from coordinate 67,032,164 downwards.
CTGGAAGTGTGTCGGCTGCTGCTGCCACACATTGTAGAAACGTGGAACTCAAACATGTTACGCACATTACCAGAGTCCATTCTCGATGTGTGATTCAGGACCGAATTTCCTAGCATGAATCACAAAATAATAAAGCGAGAAATACCAGTAAAGCACAATTGTGCGTGTAGGGCCTGAAAGAGCATTCGACAGTTGATTAGTTTTAACATAAGTATTTCATTAGTTTCAGTACATCTTTGTTTCACAAAGTTAAATAGTAAAATGTGTTCGACACTTTTATGTTTAACACATTACAGTTAGAGTAAAATCGGTGAGGCTGTAACGTTGGAAACATATATAGAATGTAAAAACTACATTATTTAATGTAGTGTAGCAAATAAGCCACCACAGCCATAGCTGAACGAAAAAATCGCACTGACGTGTTTTACGGCCCACTTTAGATTTGTAGTTTTATAAGTTTTTGCAAAAATTTTGGACCAAAATAATAATTTAAGGGTGTTTGAGACGCTTAGGAAAAAAAAATAGGTAGTGGCGGGTTCCAGACCTCCGACCTTTACCGTCATAGTCCAACCCCTTGCCCACTACGCTACGGCTATCAGTTGAAAGATGAGTACTTTAATTTCGTATTATTGATTGCCGTTGTTAACTCATGCTAATTTGTCATTTGTAGACACTAGATTATCATTTATCGTACGAAGAACGATGCGTTTTTGTTAATTTCCACTGCGCCATTGCTTTGAAATGACAACGTGTAAGTTGCAATAAGAAAATCAGGAAATATGCAACGCAAGATGGCGTATGCCAGAGAGAGTACTGGGCGAGGAATGTCACGTGACATCTCCGAACGGCTGGATTCAATGGAGGGTGTCGAATCTCCGTGATTTTAGTAAATATGTCTCAAACGATACGAGATATGAAAAAACATAAGGGAGCTAAGTTGTAGAGAATTTGCTCCAGTACCAATTACGTTATTCAATTTTCGTGTCAGATGAACGGTTCGTTTGCAATTACAATTATATTAAAACGGCATTTTTGGTATTACTACCGTATTTTTTGTCCGAAAAATTTGAAAAAGGGAGGTTCTGGTCTCTGGCGGCCTACAATCATGTCTGTAAAATTTGGTGCTGATCGGTTGAACGGTTCGTCTTAAAAACAGGAAACACATTACTGACAGACACACAGACGGACAGACAGACAGACATACATCTCAAAATCGACGTTTTTTTTTGCAAATATATTTGAAACGCTAAGAGATATGAAAAAACATAAGAGAGCAAAGTTGTAGAGAATTGTCCCCTCTAGAAATTCGGTTATTCAATTTTTGTGACAGATGAATAGTTAAGCCGTTATTTTCATTTAAATTTCGAGCTGTCAAAAGACGATCGCAAAGGCCTACTTTTAGTGTTACTACCGTAACCTGAAGTGGGCCAATAATTAGGTTGGTACAACCTGCCAAAGATATACAGCAGTGTAGTAATATTTACAGTCTAAAATCCTTTCTACACGGGAAGTGAGAGCTCACTGGATTACACATGATGCATCGCTTACAACTGCCGTGTACCGTGTTAAAGACCGTGTAAAAAATAAACTAGACTCCCTAATGGCGCTGCTGTCGCGGGATAATTTGAACCTTTGGCCGGCCGCCATGGTAGTGGCAAGCGTCACACAAATACCAGTGTTGATAGCAGGCAAATCGAGTATTATGTACCTACTGCGGGATATATACACAATTGATAGCCATGTATGCACTGTTTGACTACTGCAGTATACATGAAATACGATGTTGAAGAGCTGCTCACCGCTTAACTGCACAAATCGATTTAAGAGAGGAATAAAAGCAACGAATACTGTCTTCCCATTTCTATTTATCAGGAACACAAGTATCTGTACTAGTTGTGTTCAGAGATAGTTACTTGCTTTACAGACTGTTAGTCAAGACAGTACAGGATTGAAGGAAATAAACACCAGGCTTTCACAATACTGGTAGCTCTTAAAAACGAACTACTTTAGACACTAATGGGGGACAGGAACTTCAAAAAGTTTCATTTTATGAATGTGAAAAATAAATATTGAGGGCACGAGCTTGCACAGGACAGGGTAGAGTGGAGAGCTACATCAAACCAGTCTGCGGACTGGAGACCACAACAACAACAACAACAACAACAACAACAGTGGGTGCACGAGATCAGTTGCCTGTAATTCGAATTTTTGTTTATGAAATTAATATTAGCAACTTGTGACACAGAATATAAAGGTCATGTACTTTACAAATAAATGTAACAACTGAAAGGGGTTTGCAGAACTGAATTCCATATATGAATGACACATAGCTCCCTCCTTTGTATGTATTTTCGTTAAAAGATCTGCAGAATGTATTACCGCGGCTTCTTTGCGCTTTCTTCAACTCGAGCTGAGGCGTTGTGCTACCAAACTTCTTTATTTCACACTTTTCTTTCCAGCTTATATATCAATAATTTGTGTCTAAAAGATACTGAACGTGGTTCATTTTTCTTTGGTTACAAACACCAAGCACGTATGAATGTGCACATGAACACCAAAACACACTAACTGACTGATTTCACTTTTAAGTGACTGTAAGAAAATAAATCTGTTACGATGAAGAGACAAGCTATCTTCAGGTCACGTGACACTGTAAGCAGCACCCCTCCTAACCTCACGCATGCGCAAAGGCTGCTCTCCCCCACATCTTTTCAAACTGTTAAATACCGCATTTTTTACAAACAAGAGTATAAATGTCAGTTACCCTAAAAATCGCGACACATTTGCAAAAATCGTCCAAAATTATACGTGGCAAGTAACAATACAAAAATCATTGTTCCCGTAACTGTTGAAAAGAACACTGAATTAAAAAAAAATTGCTTGCTGTCAGTCTCACATCCACTAACTTAGACAGCGCATAGCGATGTCGCTAAACACACCGATACTCTTGCTAGGTGAACGGTTGTGACTTGAATATTATTCAGGGTCGTATATTATGAACACTTTTACAGTTGAGGCGTCTTTAACTTATAAGGTATTATGGCAAATCTGACGTGGTTTTGATGAATCTTCAATGCACCAAAAACAAATATGAAGGGCAGATGTTGCCTTCATGGAGGATAGTTATATAGAATCACACAACATAGAATTAAATTCAAAAAATATAAATAAAAAAATTATTGATACTTACATATTGTACATAAATTATAATAAGATATCATTTTAGCCAAATATGGCAACATCAAAATTACAATAAGTATTGTGATTGATTGTTGAAAATTGTCCATTTTACATCTGTTGCATTTCATCATTAACTGTTACTAATTAGATTAATGTTTTGTCATAGACTGTAATAGGATTCACAGATTACATTATTGCAGTATATGAATGTTTGACAATGAATTGCAGGTATATTTTATCAATATACTGATTCTATCATCTTTGGTGGCAAGTTAGTATAGAATCAATATGGCGTCTATAACAGATGGAACATGGAGGTACAATACACAAAAATGTCTGTCATTTCATATAAAAACTGAGAAACATTCGTATTAGATATTTTTACCAGGCGTTTGTCATTAATTATGTCAATAATAAAAACAGCCATGTTGTGTGAAATCGTATTAAAATATATTCATTGTCAAATACACTAAGAAATTTATAAAATGTGCTCATCAAAATTCTTATATGAAATCTAATAATCAATTAAAGCATTAGTAAATAGTACATATATTAATATGAATCACAATTGATGTCGTTGTTAAGTATATATATAGGGTGTTTCACTAAGTGTGTTTGCCTCTGTAACTTATAAAATAATAGGTGACGGGAAATTTTAATGCGGTAGTTCAATATAAGAAATGTTACACTTTCTGCGGAGCTATGAACATAGTTTATTGTATCATTTTCCAAAGAGTTACAGCACAAAGATATAATTTTTTAAATGGAACAATAGTTTTTTCTATCGTGCATTGGAATTGTTGAAACAAATGCGTCCAAATCAATTTAAACTACATTCCTATCACTTAGTTTGGGAGCTACAACCCTTCAAAGTTTCAGGGGCAGTCTGTGAATCTTATTATAGTCTATGACGAAACAGTAAGCACATTAGTAACATTTAATGATCAAGTGAAACATTAGTTTCAAACAGATGTAAAATGGATAGTTTTCAAGAAGCAGTCGCAATCGTTATTGTAATTTTAAAGTTGCCATATTTGACTAAAATTATATCTTCTTATTAATGATGTGTGTTGTGGTCTTCAGTCCGCAGACTGGTTTGATGCAGCTCTCCACGCTACCCTGTCCTGTGCAAGCCTCTTCATCTGAGAATACGAACGGCAACCTACATCCTTTTGAATTTGCTTACTGTATTCGTCCCACGGTCTCCCTCTACGATTTTTACCCCATACGCTTCCTTCTAATGCTAAATTGACAATTTCTTCATGTTTCAGAATGTGTCCAACCAATCTATCCCTTCTCTTAGTCAGGATATGCCAGAAACTCCTTTTCTCTCCGATTCGGTTAGGTTATACTCTTATACTCTTCGATGTAGTTCTTAATCTTTGAGGAAAGTATATGTTCTAAAAGCCTAATCAAAACCGATGTCAGGCCTCTGATTTTTCGGGTCACTCCTATTGCCTGTCTCAAATATTGGGGTGACCTGTGTAACTTTCCAGCGTTTGTATATGATAGCTGCATATGGAGCTATTGCATGAAAGAACTCTCAAAGCAATCTAATCGGTATAAAATCTGGACTGCGAGAGATGATAAGTAATTTAAGTTGCATTATTACTCCAGAGATGTTGTTATTAATGTTGTTGTTGTGGTCTTCAGTCCGCAGACTGGTTTGATGTAGCTCTCCAAGCTACTGTGTCCTCCACAAGCCTGTTTATCTGAGAATACGAATGGCATGCTACATCCTTTTTAATCTGCTTACTGTATTCGTCCCTCGGTCTCCCTCTACGATGTTTACCCCCCACACTTCCTTCTGTTTCTAAGTTGACAATTGCTTCATGTCTCAGAATGTGTCTCACCAATATATCACATCTCTTGTTCAGGATATGCCAAAAACTCCCTTTCTCCCCGATTCTGTTGAGCACTTCCTCATTAGTTACTTGATCTACCCATCTAATTTTCATCATTCGTCTGTAGCACCACATTTCAAAAGCTTCTATCATCTATTTATCTGAACTCCTTATTGTCCACGTTTAACTGCCATACAATGCTATACTCCAGACAAATGCTTTCAGAAAGGACTTCCTAACATTCAGCTAATATTAAATGGAAAAAAAAATCGCTTCTAGAGAAAAGCTTTTCTTAGCATAACTATTCTGCAACTTATATCTACTTTACTTGGCCGTCAGAAGTTATCTTGCTCCTTAACTAACAGAACATAAAAATGTTCAAATGTTTGTTAAGCTTAAGGGACTTAACTACAGGTGTCATCAGTTCCTAAACTTACAAACTACTTATGAACTAGCTTATACTAAAGACGGCACAACATCCATGCCTGAGAGGGGATTGGAACCACCGACTGTAGTGGCCGTGCAGACCGTGAATGGCGCGCTGCAGACCGCTCGGCCACTGTGACCAGCAACAAAACATATCTGCTACTTTTACTCTCTCATTACCTACTCTAATTCCTTCAGCATTGCCTGACTTGATGTTCAATATGTAATGTTATTACTGTTTAAAAAAATAAAGTTTTATATTTTACTCCATATTGTGTAATTGTATATAACTATTTGTCCCCATTTTGTTTTTTACTCTCCTGTTGTTAGAAGCAACTGACAAAACCGGACGAGTGTAATAAATAAAAATATTGTACAGCGCTTGGCACAAGAATGTTCCCCCCTCCCCCCATCCCAAGTATTGGGTAGCTGAGATCAGTTCCTTGCAATACAGGGATCCATTACATGCACAGCGTGTGCGTGCAGTTGACGCAGTTGAGTTTTCAGCGCTCTGATTGGCTGCCATGACGGTGCCGCTAATTGGGCGTGTGTCGGCACCCTCCGTCCTCCAGTGAGAGGTTCTGAATAACAGGGAGGGGAGGGCAGGACGCCTCATTGTTCAGCTAATAGCTGGATTAGGAGGAAAGCGGCGCAACACAGCGGGAGCCCGCCATTGGTGGGCCGTGGGAGCCTTTGTGTTGGCAGCACTGCCCGATCGGGGAAGCCCCGCATTCTGCTCGCGCGCCGCTGGCGCCGCCACGTGGCACAATGCCCAACTAGCGGCCCACTGGCTGAAGCGACTCCCGGTTGAGCCGCCCTTAACGAACAACAACACCCCCACCCCCTCCCTCCGTGGGTTTCAGCTCCACTACTTGCCAACAATATGTAGTCCCGCCAAAAACAACTAACTCGTTTTAAAGGAATTCACCGCCATTTGGCTTAACACATTTCTTCCCAGTGTTGCTTACAAGCAACACAAAATTTAGCCTTACAAAATGCAGTAGAAATGGACTTACTATACAAAACTCACCACACGTGCTAAAAGGCTCTGTATATGTGTTAAAGTTTCACAATTACCCTAACACTTCGTAAAAAGATGCAAGATTTACAAAAGTCAGGCGATCTACATACACAAGAAATGTCAAGTTCAGCTTCACACAGAGTGTTTTTCAATATTTCATGAGTGATCCGTCAATGTAAGTCAGAGTTATCAGGTAATAGACAATATTGCACAGTTTGAACAAATAGAAGAATGTGATCACAAAACTAAATTTTTCTATTTTTTTTTATTTTTTTACTAGGAAACAGCGCAACATTATGGGTGGTGCAAATTACAACACAAACTGCTAGTTTGTAATATTTGTAATGTTATTTCAATTATTTTAAAGAGAACCTGATGACTAAATATAACACTTTTTCACAATTTCTATTTTTGGGAAGAAATGGGTTAAATATTGTTTATTTGCACAACCAGTTTCGGCCTTGGGCCATTATCAAGTGATAAAACTCTTCAGACAGGTTATTTCTTTGTCATGGCAATAATATTGTTGGGTCAAGTTGATAAGTCCATGTCATTAACAAGAAATAGGTACCGCATTTGTTGCTTTTCTAACATTATAACGAACACATGTGTGTATAATTATTTTAAACAAACATTCAATTACAAATGTGGTATGTATTTTATGTTAATGACATGGACATAAAAAACTGGTCCTATTGATTTCATTGCCATGACAGTGACTTCGGAGAAACCTGCCGCAAGAGTTTTATCACTTGATAATGGCCTAAGACAGAAACCTGGTTCTGCAAACAAACAATATTTAAGTCAAATGGCAGTGAATTCCTTTAAAACGTTTTACATGCCTGATGTCCAAGATGCATACAAAATCACAAATAACTGTTTATTCGGTTCTACATGAGCGTCTGGAAGTGTTACTGAATGACCTTCGAAGCAATCAAAACTGGCTTCAATAATCTCCTGTCATCTGTTGGAAAAAGGTCTCAAATTGCGTTTGTTGAAAGAAACTAAATGCTGTCCATCTCGAATAGAGGATGAATATAGTCTGGCTATTTACAAGTATAAATTAAATGATATAATGCACTACCGGAAAATGAAAAATGAACACCAGGAATTCGTCAACCCAGCAGAGGGAAATTTTATTGACACATTCTTGAGGATGTATACAACACAGATCACACGGGCAGAACCACACGCATGTCAGTACAGTCACCAGAGTGTGCACAATGTCGTGTATACCCTACTTTTGCACCAATGCAGGGTGCAACTCTCTCATGAATACGATCGTAGAGGTGCCAAATTAAGTCTCATGGTATGGCATCCCATGCAATTTCCATCTGATGCTTTAGTTGGACCAGATCTCGTGCCCGTCGTGTAGACCGCGCCAAGTTGACGTTTCATCCGGTGCCAGACATGCTCAATGGGGGACAAATCTGGGGACAATGATGGGCAGTGGTAGTTGACGTACACCTAGAAGAGCACGTTGGTTTGTACAGGATACTTGTGGATGTGGATTGTCCTGTTGGAAAAACGTATCACCTTGTAGGTACATGAACGATGGTAAAACGGTTTGAATGATGGTTCAATTTTCCCACAACTAACACCAGAGGAGACTGGCAAGTGTAGGATATGTCTCCCCACACCATTATGCCAGGTGTCGGCCCCGTCTGCCTCTGTCGCGTACACTCCAGATTTTCGCTCTCCCCTGCATGACAGCACACACGCGTACGACCATCATTGGCACCGAGGCAGCGACGACTCTCATCTCTGAAGACGACACGTCTTCATTCGTCCCTTCATAAGCGCCTACTGTGACACCACTGGAGGCGGGCTGAACAATGTTGGGGCGTGAGCGGAAGACACTGTAACAGCACACGTGATCGTGCATCATTGTGAGGGCAGCAATACTCTTCACTGGCCATTCTCCTCTAGGATGAACAATGAGCAGTGCACAGTACACTGAAACCATCATTTAACCCGTCTTGCCACCACTCATGCACCAACAAGGTGATATACTTTTCTGACAGAACAATACAGATCCACATGTATCCAGTACCACCTAGCGTGCTCTTCAAGGTGTACGTCTACTACCCTGCCCATCATTATCCCCAGATCTGTCTCCCATTGAGCATGTTTGGGACCGCATGAAACGTCATGTTGGGCGGTCTGCATGAGCGGCACGAAATCTGGCCCAACTGAGGCACCAGGTGGAAACTGCGTGGCTGGCCATTCCACGTAACCACACTCGGAACCTCTAGATCGTCTCCATGAAATAATTACAGCTTGCATTGCTGCAAAAGGAGGGTTTACACGGTAGCAACGCCAACATCTCGGACGCTCTGGTGACTGCACTCACGTGTGTACGGCTCTGCCTATGTGATCGTGAGTTGTATACAACCTCAAGAATGTGCCACTAAAATTTCCCTCTGCTGGATCGACGAATTCATGGTGTTCTTTTATCATTTTCCAGGAGCGTATGTATATATATCTTTTATTCCTATGATCCACCTTTGATGAAATAAAGCCTAATGTTACCTCAAGCTTCGCTCAGGATACTTCTCCAACTTGGTCCACCAGTTTTAATCCTCCAGAACGAAACTTTCACTCTGCAAGGAGGCGAGGTACTGGCAGAATTGAAGTTGTGTGGGGGAGCCCTGAGTCATGTTGGGGTAGTTCAGTGGTAGAGCTCATACCCGCGAAAGGCAAAGGTCACATTTTCCGGTTCCGGTACACAATTTGCCAGGAAATTTCAGTTTCATTGATTATAGTCAAACGCGCAAAGTGAGCAACAAGTGTTTTGAGAGAAGACGTTACACGGTATGTTGGTCACGCATCCAGAAAGATCGCTGGACACCTTCTAATCGCTACTTGTCTGTCAGACCACGTGCTGACGTTCTCCGACGAAAACTGTTTCCCCCATCTTGCCTTACCTGGACACACACACTGCCTGCAGGTTATTTTCATTTGGTTGGGCATTGGTGTTCGTGGCCGCCTGCATAAACCACTGCGCATAGTGCCAACTTAATTTCCATGTGAAACGATTTTTTGCATCCAGGAAACAAGGTGTAGTAAAGCCTACGCAGTGAGTGCTCAGCTAAGATCTACTGTCTTCTCAAGAAGGAAGTCAGTACCAAGACTAAGTTAGCAGTGCACCGCTCTATCTTTCGACCAACTTTGTTGTGTGAGAGTGAAAGTTGGGTGGATAAGGTTACCTTATTCATAAGGTTCAAGTTACAGATATGAAAGTAGCGAGAAGGATTGCAGTTACTAATAGATGGGAACAATGGCAGGAGGGTGTCCATAATGAGGAAATCAAAGAAAAACTGGGAATGAACACCATAGATGAAGCAGTTAGAGCGAACAGACTGAGATGGCGGGATCATGTTACACGCATGGGAGAAGCAAGGTTACCTAAGAGACTCATGAGCTCGGCAGCGGGGGGTAAGAGGAGTCGAGGTAGACCAAGAAGAAAGTACTTAGATTCGGTGCAGAATGATTTTGAAGTAAAAGGCATAACATCAGACGAGACATCAATGTTAACATTGAGTAGGGGATCATGGAGGAATTTTATTAGAGGTACTATGCTCCAGACTGAACACTGAAAGGCATGATCAGTCTCTAACAGCGGCCCAATGACTCCGCCCCCACTCCCCACCCCAACCTGCGACCAACCACACACACCTCCAACCGTGATATTAGGTTCTGGATTCCTCGTTTATTACCTAATAAAAATGGTTTCGTCATTGAATGTTACAATTATGTATCTTTTATTTCACGTTTTGTACATTATTTTACACTACTGGCCATTAAAATTGCTACACCAAGAAGATAAACGGGTATTCATTGGACACATATATTATATATTATACTAGAACTGACATGTGATTACGTTTTCACGCAGTTTGGGTGCATAGATCGTGAACAACCACCTCTTTCCGTAATAACGGCCTCGATACACCTGGGCATTGAGTCAAACAGAGCTTGGATGGCGTGTACAGGTACAGATGCCCATGCAGCTTCAACATGATACCACAGTTCATCAAGAGTAGTGACTGGCGTATTGTGACGAGTCAGTTGCTCGGCCACCATTGACCAGACGTTTTCAGTTGGTGAGAGTTCTGGAGAATGTGCTGGCCAGGGCAGCAGTCGAACATTTTCCGTATCCAGAAACGCCCGTACAGGACCTGCAACGTGCGGTCGTGCATTATCCTGCTGAAATGTAGGGTTTCGCAGGAATCGAATGAAGAATAGAGCCATGGGTCGTAACACATTTGAAATGTAACGGCCACTGTTCAAGGTGCCGTCGATGCGAACAAGAGGTGACCGAGACGTGTAACCAATGGCATCCCCTACCAGTACGCAGCGGGACACGCCAGTATGGCGATGACGAATACACGCTACCAATGTGCGTTCACCGCGATGTCGCCAAATACGGATGTGACCATCATGATGCTGTAAACATGGGTACATCTGACAAAATGCACCCAGGTTCGTCGTTGCATACACCATCGCAGGCGCTCCTGTCTCTAATGCAGCGTCAAGGGTAACCGCAGCCATGGTCTTCTAGCTGATAGTCCATGCTGCTGCAAACGTTGTCGAACTGTTCGTGCAGATGGTTGTTGTCTTGCAAACGTCCCCATCTGTTGACTCAGGGATCGAGACGTGGCTGCACGATCCATTACAGCCATGCAGATAAGATGCCTGTCATCTCGACTGCTAGTAATACGAGGCCGTTGGGATCCAGCACGGCGTTCCGTATTGCCCTCCTGAACCCACCGATTCCATATTCTGTTAACAGTCATTGGATCGCGACCAACGCGAACAGCAATGTCGCGATATGATAAACCGCAATCGCGATAGGCTACAATACGACCTTTATGAAAGTCGGAAATGTCATGGTACGCATTTCTCCTCCTTATACGAGGCATCACAACAACGTTTCACCAGGCAACGTCGGTCAACTGATGTGTGTGTATGAGAAATCAGTTGGAAACTTTCCTCATGTCAGCACGTTGTAGGTTTCGCCACCGGCGCCAATCTTGAGTGACTGCTCTGAAAAGCTCATCATTTGCATATCACAGCATCTTCTTCCTGTCGGTTAAATTTCGCGTCTGTAGCACGTCATCTTCATGGTGTAGCAATCTTAATGGCCAGGAGTGAACATTTAAATACCTGGAAGAAGGTTCATCGTACCGCTTTTATGGTATTTCTGTACCGTTCCAATCTCTAAAAGCGCGAGTGAAAAAAGGAACAGCTGAATCTCTATGATATATTTTATTATGATGTTCATGTCTCCCTTTGGAAGTGGGTGCTAACAAAATGTGTTCGCATTCGAAACAGAGAAGTTTCTCAAATATGTCTCGGAGTAATTGGTAACGCCTTTATTTCATCGATTAGCACCCCAAAGCGATAATACGAAACAACACATTCTTAGACATAAAGGAATCGTGAATTTTTCGTCGGAGGGAAGTGTGTGGGGTAAACATCGCAGAGGAAGACCAAGAGATGGATACAGTAAGCACATTCAGACGGATGTGGGTTGCCGTTCTTATGAGGAGACGAAGAGGCTTTGTCAGGATAGGGTTGGGTGGAGAGGTGCATCAAACCAGTCTCAGGACTGAAAACAACAAGAATAACTTGTAAAATGTCTTATTTCATCAGTTTTTTTACGTACTTTCCGCAACTCCGTAAATGAACCGGTGTTTGTTAAAGGGGCGTAACTCCAAACATCCTGATTTTACAGGAGAGACAAAAAACTGTTTTGCACAAATACCTTGGATACTGGACATCTGTTTTTGGTCTTAAAATTTTGTTTTGGCTTATAGTTTGTCGTTAGTACAGTTTTTAAACACTTTTCATTAATGTACGTATGAAATACAACCTTAATTTTACGCCCTTTTAAGAAATAATGGAGTTTAAGAAAATATGTTTTCTTGTAAACTGACATAAACCACATTTTATTGAAAAATGTTTTATGAATAATGAGTAATATATTACAGAGTGAGAACTATAATTTTTAAATTACAATTTTATTACCCATAAGAAAATAATCGTACATACAATACACAATGTGCGCTCAATTTTAATATAGCTTCTGTCAAGATGGAATTTTAATTTTCCCGAGCTGAGAATGTTAGTTGATTAATTCTTCATAAAAGTGTTTGTATGTGTCTTCAATGTATGGTAGAATATGCTTCATGTCCTTCAGTTTTTCTTTCTTCAGTGGCAGTTTTCGTTCAGTGTAGGCCAGTAAATCTGGGAGCTGAATCGTGATATGAGAATTGTGACGAAGAATGAACGTGTTGGCAATTAATCCATTAATGAAGTGTCTTGTAAGAACAGTCCTTGGATGTTGATTATCGTACGCAAAATGGTAGAAGCAACTAATTCCAAAGTGTATCTCTTAGCAGGGTCCTTCTCATGAACACTTTCAACAGATGCAGGATTTTTTCTGTAATATTTCGGCCACCAATCCTTGAAATTGTATATTATAGGGTTGGTGGTACCAACTACTGTGAATTTAAGAGACGCGCTACTTTGAATTATCAGTCCAACATTTCCGCCCTTTTAACATAGACGCTCAAATTTGATATAAGAATTTAACTGTTTGCAATAGGATTTTCAAAGTCCTGTTAACATAAAACGATGTGTCTACGGTAGCGGAACGCAAAGCGTCAAAAAAGTGGATTTTGGGGAAAAAAGTGAGTTACGCCCTTTTAACAAATCAAATGTTCAAATGTTTTAATAATAACAATTATATAATTTCAATACTGTATATTTTAATTCGTATTAGTTACACGATAAGCTTATTTCGTCTTAATAGTCATCTTCAGGTGTTATGCCTGCAATACATAAGTTTTCATAATATTTAGTACTATGCCGTCTACGGTTCAGAACAGACATCCTTAAACACAAATTCGTAACACATACCTCAGAACCTTCAAAATTTCTTAACTCTGGAATTTATAAAATATCTTGTAATTCATGTAATAAGTATTATATAGGACAGACTGGGCGAAATTTGACACTAGAGAAAGTGAAAAGAACCCTTCCACATTTTATCAACATTTGCAGTCCGAAAATCACACAGTTGACACCATAGATAACGCACTAGAAATTTTGCATACTGTACAGAAGGGATACGAGATTAATATTCTTGAAGAAATAGAAGTATGCCTATATGCAATTAAAAAGATAAATAATTTGCTAAACGATCAAACGGATTTCAAGCACAAAAATTATTTCGATAATTTTATTCATATTCTAGTGCATGACAACGGATTGATAATCCCACTGCGAATCATAGATAACAGCGCAAGAAAATTATCAAAGATAAAACATCCCAACATATTTCGTTCAATTTTAAATAAAAGCTTTGCGTAATAGAGAAATATATTCTCTGTGCAAATAATGTAAGCATATTACATCTCTGTAGAGCTGTCAAGTAAATGTCAAAATCCGTAACTTGATAAAGAGCTTGCATGACAGCATAATATTATAAGTTACGTGATATATATATATATATATATATATATATATATATATATATATATATATATATATATATATATATATATAAAAAAGAAGAAGAAATAATAATAAAATATATCACGTCACAATAATATTGAAATGTACAACATAACAGAATGTGGTATGTAGCATTTCTTTAACATCTGTATAAAACAAGTAGACAGCATAGTACTAAATATTATGAAAACTTAGGTATTGCAGGCATAACACCTGAAGATGACTATTAAGTCGAAATAAGCTTATCGTGTAACTAATACGAATTAAAAATATACAGTGTTGAAATTATATAATTGTTGTTATTAAAATGACGATGTACGACATCACTAACACTGTGGGCCCTGCAGGTAACAAGTTCAAATGTTTGTAATTCTATGGAACCAAACTACGTTGGTCATCAGTCCCTAGACTTACAGACTATTTAAACTAAGGTAAAATAACGTACAGACAACACACACACATCCATGCCTGAGAGAGGATTCGAACCTCCCACGCGGCCCTTTTAATAAATAACTATTCAAATAAGGTGAAAATTCGGTATCAGTTACATCCGTAACACTTGGCAGCTACGCTCCACACTGAACAGTGAAAGGCGTAATTAATCTGTAGTGATGATGTCAGTGTAGAATCGGCAGACATTGGAGCGGTGAGGATGTTCGGCTTACGGCAGCTGTCTGGCAGGGAGGCGGCTGTGGGGGCGGCGCCGGGGGCGGTCATCAGCGCGGAGCCGGGGGCGGCGCCCGGGGTGCGAACCCAGGACTGCGCACCGCGGGCGAGTAATCAGCAGAGGCAGGCGCTGGCAGAGGCGCCACGACTACCCACCCCACCCAGCGGCTGCTTAAAGGGGACGGCGGCGGCGGCGGCGGCGGCGGAGGCGACGCAAAGTGGTGCAGAACCCTCTACTAAAGGGGCTGCCAAACAACGTCCTCCAGGAAACACAGCCAACTGACGAAATGTCTTAATACGAAAAAATCTGTTTTTGTTTTCCTTTATTGTATTTTAATGCCCCATGAGGCATGGGGCTGCTCTTCAGCCCAGGGTACATATGTATTTGACAACATGAATGGTACAATTCTATATTTTTTGACTACGTTACAACGTTCATTTTTAATGAAATGAATCGCAATTTGCGATCACTTATGGCTTCACTGTACTAGGTTCAGATGTAATACCAATGTGCGGCGAACGAAAATTTGTCCCTGGCCGGGAATCGAACCCGGGATACCCTCGTCACTAGGCAGACACGTTGACCACTCCTCCACCTTTTTTTTCCCCCTTGCGCAGGGGCCATGCTAATCTTCTCTGTATCGTTCCAATTTTAGTATATGTATCGCCGAAGCGAGTATGCACCGAGGACACAGTGACCAGCCCGACTGCAGAGGACTCTTCCCTGCACGTCTCCCGCCACACACAAATCTCCATTCGCCACGCTGTCTCTTTCCTATTACCACAGGCTCTTAATTCTGTAATGCTCGCAGCCACAACACCGTATTCCCGCATCACGGAGAACAGACCATGAGGTTTCGAGACACAAGTAATTGTCGTCAGCCGGCCGCAGTGGCCGAGGGGACTGAGACGCTCCAGTCACGGTCTGCACGGCCACTACGGTGGGGGGTTCTAATCCTCCCTCGGGCATGGATATTTGTGCCGTCCTAGTTCGTAAGTAGTTCATAAGTACTTTGTAAGTTTAGGGACTGATGACCCCGTAGTTAAGTCCCATAAGCTGTACAAACATTTCAACATTTTTGAATTGTCGTCAGGAGCCCAGCATCGGGTTGTATACAATTATATATTTTTGACGACGTTACAGCGTTCATGTTTAATGAAATAAATCGCAAACTGCGATCACTTATCACTTTTAATGCTGTGGTAACAGGGAAGAGACAGCGTGGCGAATGGAGATTTGGGTGTGGCGGGAGACGTGCAGGGAAGAGTCATCTGCAGTCGGGCTGGTCACTGTGTCCTCGGTGGCGGAGTGGTCAACGTGTCTGCCTAGTGAGGAGGGGATCTCGGGTTCGATTCCCGGCCAGGGACAAATTTTCATTCGGCTCACATTGGTATTACATCTGGACCTAGTTCAGTGAAGCCATAAGTGATCGCAAATTGCGATTTATTTCATTAAACGTGAATGGTTGGTTAAAACAGGAGATGAAAATGTTGATTTCAACGATAGAAAAGGAGAGAAAAGAGGCGAACTAATACAATGAAATTGAAGCTTTAAAAGACACATTGTATTGAAAACTGCGACGATGGGTAAAAAACACAGATTTTCCACAGTGAATGGCGACGATAACAGAGACGATTAGAACACATGGCAACACAGCGTTCTGCCTGACGTACACTCGAAGCACTAAGTCACTGCGTTCTTAACATCACTGACACACAGTTAAAATCACTGAGCACGCCCCGCAGTGGAGAGGGAGGGGGAAGGAAAAAGGCGGTGAGTAGAAAAGGAAAAATGTTATGTTTGTATCTCTTGATCAATACATAAGCATCAATCAAAATCTTGTTTTCTAAATAAAATGTTTATTTCGTCATCTTACCCTACATGTAGGGCAAGTCGACGAATGGCACTGTCACTAACAAAAACAGGTCGAGATAAAAATCTTCAGTCTTAGGAAACGATTTAGAGCTTTATTACAAAGGAGATACATTAAGCAATCGTTTTTCCATAAATAAAATATCTGATTTCAACGTAAGAGCCAGAAAAAAATATAATATACGTTAATGTCGCCATCTTAACAAACTTTCCCCTATATGGTGAAAGAACAGACGTCACATATACAGGGTGGTCGCAGATTCCCGTTACAGGCTTCCAGGTCTTGTAGAGGGTAGTACGTGCATAACATTTTGAACAGGAACCCAGGTCCGGAAACGAATCGTCTACGTTCCACGACGGTTTCAGTTCAGATGATTATCTCATCCACTCCTACTTGAGGAATGTAATTAGGCGTGACCCAGTACAATTGTTGTTATTACTTAGGCATTTTCATTACAATTTACACCTTATGGTGTGCATTAGTCGACAACAACAGAACCCAGCACCTACGGCACCAGCCGCAACGTGCTGATGCATTTCAACAGCGGCTCGATGTGGCGACCAGCATCGTCGTTAAACACATCGTACCTCCGAATCATGTTCTGGTGTTACACACTCTCTCCATCCCACCTGGCGTCTCTTCAAAGACTTTTCTCTGCCCCTCAGCAGACGTTGACAAGTTACACATCTGAACTGAAACCGTAGTGGAACGGAAACTATACGTTTCCGTACATGGGTTCCTATTCAAAATGTTATGTACGCACTACCCTCTACAAGTCCTAGAAGTTTGTAACGGGAATTTCCAACCTCCCTGTATAATAACCGTAGCTTTAAAAACGCTTCAGAAGTTCTTTAATTTTTTTTTATTTTCAGACTAAAACTTACAGATTCGAAATATTTAAACATTTCGATCCTTTCAGGGCATTGAAATAAATCCAGTGGCAAAGATTATAATTTGTGCTGGGCAGGGATTCGAACCCTGATTCCCCGCTTCGGGTCAGCGGTCGCCTTAACCAATTAGGCTATCCAGTCACGCTCCCTTCCAACCCAAATTCTCATCTTGTAGCCGGCCGCGGTGGCCGAGGGGACTGAAGCGCTCCAGTCACGGTCTGCACGGCCACCACGGTCGGGGGTTCGAATCCCGCCTCGGGCATGGATATTTGTGCCGTCCTTACGATTAGCTAGTTCATAAGTAGTTTGTAAGTCTAGGGACTGATGATCCCGCAGTTAAGTCTCATAAGCTATTACAAACTGAAACGTTACTGTCATACCGCCTCATTGCTCCACCTAATCGATTTTGCCAATTTCTCCTACCTTGCTCATGTTTTTCTCACTTATATTAGTAGTGTTTGCTATCTTAAATATAAATTGATTTAACTTGAGCATCATCATGTGGTTTCATGGCCGACTGGCAAGGGCAAAGAAGTAGAAGCAGAGATGGCGAGTTTGTATTTTCTTATATTTTATTCCCTTTTCATTTTATTCATGTCACACTCCCATGTTTCCCATCACAGCGTGAGCGAAGGAGTGGTTGAGCATAGTTGAACCAGTAGGGGTACTTTAGCATGATGGTGGCGGTAGTTTGTGAGTTTTTCGGTTTTTGTGTAGGCAGCTAGTGTTGCAAAGAGTTTAGCAGGCTTTGCTGCTGGTCGATGGTAGGAGGTGGATTCGCGAACGAGTAAAAGGAAGGTGCCCAGTCGGCTGCACCTGCCTCCGCCAATCAGGGCGCGTCTTCTTGGCGTGGTTCGAATTGACGGACGGTTGAGGTAGAGGGAAGCCATCTTTAGGGAGTTGGAAGGAGACCATCGAGATGTACGGACGCTGGTGCTGCTTGCTGCGCAAAATTCTCCAGAATGTGGTAAGAAACGCGGCACAAGAGATAATTAAAGTCATAAGTGGGGAAGTGGAATTTGATTTAATAAAATGTCTTTAGGTAAATTTAAAGAAATCGTAAATTTTGTTCTGTATATTGCGTCCACAAGCCCACTTACTGTTCGACCAGCAGGATTAGTTTGAGCAGTAAATGTAGAGAGCTTTGCGCTAATCATGCAGTGAGTGGTTTTCATGTTTTATGTCCGTTTGTGTGCAGATTTCCTACCCCCCTCCTCACCCACCATGTGTGACATTGAATAGTGTACAAAGTAGTTAAAAGCAGTAGGAGTCCAGTTGATCAATATTTATAGCAAATTGTCTAAATAAAACCCTTTATGATTAAATTTTGTGTTAGAATAACTGATTTACCCCTCAGCTTCTCCTTCAATGCTCCCCATTTTGGACGGGAAACAAAGGGATCTGACAATCATTATGAGAATTTAAATTGGTATTTGTTCGAACTTACCCTGGGGGTTTAAAACTAAACGTATCCTTTCTTGACGTGGATGTGTACTGGTTCCGTTAATTCTAAAAAAAAAAAAAAAAAAAAAAAAAAAAAAAAAATAAAAATAAAAAAATATGCGTTATCTGTTGCGTGCCATTTTCATTTGTCAAGTTTAATCAAGCCGGTATGTTCATGTGAACATAGACCGAAATAAGTGTGAACTAGTATAGATCCATGCTCAGGATAAAGCCTACGCGAAATGACCAAGCACATTTCATACTGTGTATGGAAGCCGTTGCTGTCAGTTGAACAGCGCTTGGGTAGGCCCACCCAGTGGTAAGAGAAAAAAAAGGTTAAACTGTAAAGTACAAACAAGAACGAAAGAAATAAGATAAGAGGGTACGTCACAAAACATTTGATTTCTCATCTTGTAGTGCACTATATTTGTAGTGCAGTCTGCCCATTGATTCGTTTTGCTCGCAGCCTACACCGGATTCCGCAAGGCATGGAGCGTATTCATGCGTGCGCGTTGAAATTGTCAATTGCCTGTTGCGGCTGGTGTACAAGTATTTATATGGTGTCTGAAAACAACAGCCACGAAAGGAATAAAAACTTACGGGTTGAAATACGTATTTTTTTAAATGTCTGATTGAAAAAGCATAAACAAATGTTCTTAGTTATAGATGCAAAATTGGATTAATAGCAATACTTTTCACCCAATGTATAAATGGATTGTTCGACTGACATACAGTGCTGCGGCGGATTAGCCGTGCACACTGGGGCGTCGTGCTGCGGTGCGCGCGGTCGTTCGCTGTCGGAGGTTCGAGTCCGCCCTCGGGCATGGGTGTGTGCGTTGTCCTTGGGTTCGTTTACCTTAGTTTTAGTAGTTTCTAAGCTACCGACTAATGAACAAGCAGAGGAGTCCGATAGATTTACAACATCTGACATACAGCCTCCTTGTAAGTCAACTAACAGAACTGTGGGGCCTCCCCATCTGACGTGGTTCGCGCAGTTCCGCTAGTGAACTAACTGAACTAAACGAACTATTTAGGTTTTTCGAAGCGAATTAGTTTAGAACTAGTTCATCAACTGACATACGTGAACTGTTCCCATCTTCCGATCCGATGCAGTTTACGAAGTTATAAGTGAGGACTTCTGCAGTAAATACTTTCAGGTCCTGGGCTGGGGTGTACTCAGTATCAAGGGAAGCGATGTTTCAGCAAGAGAGTACTAATTTCCAGTAGGTCGGGAAAGCAAGAAGTGAAAGAACTACAGTTCATCAAAGTCAACTAAAATGAACTACAGTTCATTTCACGGAGTAGTTCAAATTAACTGGTTAATGCACGAACTAGTTTTTGTAAAGGTGGTAGACTTCCATGTTACATCAGTTCATCACCAGACCACAAACGAAACAGTTTTCTTAAATTCGGATGATAAGTATTTCGTAGAGCCGCCAGATCCGCATGAAGAAAACTACGCGAAGTTCCCGCATCCGATCGTCGGATATAACACCCGTATTTCGAGATTGAAATGAGTTATCGTTCTGCTCTCAGCCTTGAATAAAATTTCGATATATTACCTACATTTCATCCGCAGTAATGTCGCAATGTGACTTTTCCTCTGCAAACTCTTCAAAATTTTGCGCAGTAGTTTACTTAATTTGATGTAGCACGGAAACTATACGGAATAATGAATAGAAAATCAGATCATTATCGAGCGAATATATCACACTATAACACGTGCAAAAATTAAATTTTTCCATTGAATAGTTTTCTCAAATTCGGTTGATAACAGGTTCGTTGCAGCAGATGCCAGGCGGCTATTTTCAAGCGCTAAGAAACATGTGTGACTGTGCATGTGCAGCTACTATTACGTAAAAACGCTTGTTTGGTACTTGCACTGCTGGAACGCTTTTTGCACTTTTCCTGGCTGCAGGCGAAGGTGAGTTTAAAGGAATAATTAAAAATACTTTCCTTGTTAATAACAAAGAAGTGCAATCGAGAAATATCTGATCTGAAGTGGGATTGAAGTGACTTCGAATAAATCGAAAAACACGTTAGAACACACAGGTATCACGTGATGGCTACCTCCTCCCCCGCCCCCTCTAACTCAAACCTTTCTGCGCATGCGCAAATTGGCAGCTTGACCGCGCCAGAAATATTTTTCCGGGTAGCGTCTGGCTGCTTGCTGCAACTGTTGGAACACCAAACAGCCGCACTCCAAGCAGCTAGACGCGGGAGAAGGCGCTGCTGGAACACAATTTCAGCGTTGCGCATGCGCGTCAAGCAGTCTGGCAGTTGCTGGAACGAACCTAAGTATTATCAAGCACTCGGAACGTTGTAGCGTCAGGCTAGCCATACTTTACCTGTACGCAGCTAAGGACAGATTTCTCATTGTTCGCATCCAACGCTCACCCCATTAGGTTGCTCGGCGAACTCGCACGTATTCGCCGGCGCGTTGGCCAGACTGCAGCTGTGACGTCACTCGAGCCAGTCTCCGTTGCGTCGCATTTGACGGTTGGTGTTGTGAGCGCGCGGTTTGAAACTACTACACGCTGCTCGGTTCCGTGTTCCGGCTTCCATCTCCCGGCATCGGAGCGCTGTTTCCTGCATTACGACAGTTACGGCGAAAGGTAGGCCTTTCCACAGTCGAGAAGTATCTATCGTGGAACTTGTTTGCTGTAGCTCTCCCATTTACTGACGTAATCGTGCTTGTGTGTCGGCTGAATAACTCGTTCTCTGTAGAAAGAGCTCTAAGATTTCCGAGTAGACATATAACGTCTAGATTGATTGAAAGCCTGATAGTGTGAGTGGTCGAATCCACAAAGAGATTGTCATAAATTTGTCTGTTGGCTTACATAAACAATATTAACCGCCATTTAGCAGCGATTAAATTGTACGACGCTTCTCGCCGGTCTGCAGTGGTTATGTTGGCACCAATTGTAATGATGGCAACTCAGATGACCAATAAATGTTTTTCGTGACAACTGCAATTAAAACGAAAATTATTTTTTTTTTCTGAAAGGACAAGGGTACATACAAGAACCTGTCGACCATAGAGCAGGTACAGTATTTAATTTGCTGCGAGTGAAACGAGCAGCAATAACATTTACTCTGTAGCTCGTGAAAAATATTAACGCAATTCTACACTTCATTGTTCATCTGTGCCAAAATAAGCACTGGAGCCCGGCGAGAAACGTGGTAAAATTTTACCTAAGTACGACGGTAATTGTGAAGAACGCTTGCACGGATGCCCGTATTCGATAAATCTCGAACGCATGACCACACTTCGATATATGGTGCATTTCGATATGCTCCAAGACGGCGGGAGAATGTACGAAACAGTGATCATTTTAAGTGAATGTTAGGTTAGGTATAGGTTAAACAAGATTTTATTTATTAAATTTTTTTTAATAGTATGTGAGGGCGCGTAGCGTCCGAATCTCCGGTTCAGAAACACTTCAAATTGACAAATCAGATTCTCCCGCCGTCTTGGAACATATCGAAATGCACCATATATCGAAGAGTAGACATGCTTTTGAGATTTATCGAAACGGGCGTCCGTGCACGCTTCTTCATAATTACCAGTACGACAGTATTAAATTTGTTTAGTTTTTTATGGAACATGATAGAAGTATTATTCATACGCAACAGCCACGACCGACGAAACGTATTTATACTTGTTACAGAGGCAGGGTGTAGAGGAATCATTACTGACATTTTTCCGAGAATTTGTATCTAAACTGTGAATGCTAGTGTTAATGTAGCTCACTGACTTTAATTAGTTCTGTATCCTTAGCAGTTTTGAGTAACATTTACTCGCATAAGATATATGTCTTACGTCTTTCAAGTTAAGATACAGCTGTAAATAAAAACATATGCGTACGTTAGTTGTCTGTTAGATAAACATTCCTTGCGGGAAGGTTAGATTGATACAAGCGAAAAATCTGTGGTATTGCTAAAGGTGATTTTCTGTTCTTAATACCGGAAGACCATTCTTTCTATAAAGTCGTTTACATAATTATTACTTTTCATGCTCACAGAATATTTTACGAAAAATCAAACTGTCGGCCTACTGGTATTTTTCTTATAAGTTATTTTCTTACAGTTTGTTTTGTACATAATAATCTCACGATATTATTGTGAATAATGAAATGCCAAGATCGCTGTATTTCATCTTTATTTATAACAGACGACCGGTTTCGATGTACATAGACATCTTCTGGTCTCTAAGGGCGAACATAAAAGATATGGTTACAAAAAAATCAACAAAAAACGTGCCACATAACTGTATGCGTAGGTAAACATGTGTACTAAATTATTTAGTGCATGTATGTCAGAAAAAAATGACCTATGATTACTTACGCATAGAGTTATGTGGCATGTTCTTTTGTTGATTTTTTGTAACCATATATTTTATGTTACCCATTAGAGACTAGAAGATGATGTTTATGTACATCGAAACCAGTCGTCTGTCATAAATAAAGACGAAATACCGCGATCTAGACATTTCATTATTCACAAAAATATATTAAGATCGCTCCCTGCCATGAGCTAATTACGTGCTCAGGATATTAACTGTATTACGAGAAAAATTAACATTTAGGTAATTTAAAAATCGTTAGAAATAAGATCATAAGTTTCGAGCGTACGTAAATATTCTGCGTATTTGAATTAGCTACAGAGAAAAAAACTTACAGCGTTTGAAATATACCAATCACATATCTTCTAAATATTTCTTACGCGAACGAATAAACGATGTTGTCTCCCTGGTTGTCTCGCAGTAGAAACAGGCACGCGACCATAGTGCCGAGTGCGTACGGCAATTCCCGAAGCTGCCCGAAGTCTGCTGTCTGATTCTGTCCGGGACATTCGAATGGGGCTCTGTGACGAGCCAACCGCTGCTAGATTGTCAGCGTACGGCAGCGCTGTTATTTGTCCTTTGCCGACTCGTACCGAACTTTGCAGAAGGAAACCGAACTGTAGCAGAGCCTATTCATGACTGTAGTTACGACTGGCCGTTATACAACATCTCGCCCGGTTATAGGAAGTGTCGCACATGTTTTAGTTTTATAAAAAGAAATTTTAAATGCAGTCTAGGGTATTTTGCAAGCCTTTGTGCACGGCGGTGTTCCCATCGATATATATCGAACGTCGTAGTATCGCAGCGTAGCAGACAATTAGGATTCACTTCATGGTGACCAATAAGATTGCGTGTTTCACGTGAAGTTCATTTGACGTAGTATTTACGAGAGTAATTAATGCATTAATTAATCACTAAATAATAGAATATTAATATGTTACTGTTGCGAATGGAAACCTGTTGGCGTACGTTTGATATAGCGCACATTTCATAATGAATATGGAATGTTCGATATATTGTTTCTGAACCGGAGATACGGGCGCTACGCGCCTTCACGTATAAAATAATAAATAAATAAAAAAACCTTTTTGTTTAACCTAAACCTAACCTTCTTAAGGCTACGCTACAGATCACTTATTTTAAGTCAAAGTTGGGTTAGGTATAGGTTAAACAAGATTTTTATTTTAGTACGTGAGGGCGCGTAGCGCCCGATTCTCCGGTTCAGGAACAATATCTCGTACTATCGTTCGATACTACGACGTTCGATATACGTCGACAGGAACACCGTCGTGCACAAAGGCTTGAAAATTACCGAGACTAGATCGAATAATACATTTGTTACATAGGTTACCAAGTTCAGTCAACTCTATAATAAACATTTTACCAATGTTGAATCAAATAGCTAATAAGGTGTTTGGCTGAATGCATTTAATTATTTCTTAATATTTTAAACAAATTTCTGAAACGTCTAATATCTTTTACTGAACCAAATAACATGTTCTAAAGTTTAGTACATCAGAAAACCTCTCTAATTCTACATGAAGAGTAATTTATTACTATATCTCTCTCGTACAACACTACGCACGCACAGTTACTGGCGATATAGCATGGACTTTTCTGAATGGAATACAGCAATACAGCACATTTACGTTTGTGTACTGTTCTTTAATATCTGATGCGTCCCTATTAAGAACCTATTCTGTTGTCCCAGGGTAACTTATGCCACAAGTAATCGTCGAACATAGAACTAGGCCTTTTTAAAATAAATTCTAAATTAAAGGCAATGCATCGTTTAATTTTAAAGTAGCAACATTCGTAGGTTGCAACTTACAATATTTTATATTTGATGCGTTTCACTCGGGTTTGGCTTCATCGGAAATGTTAATATTTGAATGGAAAAAGCCTTCTTCAAATTGATTATAATTTTATAGTTAAAAGGCATTATACGCCATTGGAGAGCGATCAACAGTTTATATAAAACACTTCATTCAGCCATGATAGCTAAAAATTTATTTTCGTCCCTTAACCGGTTTCGGTGAGCTCAGTCACCATCTTCAGAAAGTCAGTACAATCACCGCAAAAAGTTATACAATGTCTACAAACTGCAAAGTTATTGTGGTATACAAATAAATGACAGTTAAAAAACATGTACATTATCTTAGCGTCATATGTAAAAATAGAAACATAACCTTTTAACACACGTAAACATCTTGTTAAAGTTTTTCATCACAGGGTGGTTCGTCATAATGAATAAAATGTGTTCTTGGCCCAAGCAACAGGAGACTGAACAGGAAAACATTGCACAACAGAGTTGCTACAGGTTGCCACTATATATATATATGAAGAGATAAAGTTTCTCATATTATGAGAAGACAACTAAGTCACTGTGGAAGTAGCCTAATGTCTACATAGAGTAGAAATACATAACTATAAATATAGATAAAGTAATATGTACACAGTTCCAAATACAGGTAAGCGTCCTACAGTTATATCTACAGATTAAAAACCATGATAATTAATAATAAAAATATATATTACATATTAAGAATGGTATTTCACAGCTGCAATCTAGGACGCTTTTCTGAATTTGGAACTGTCCACATAATACTTTTTCTGTATTTATAGTTACGTATTTCTACTCTATGTAGACATTAGGCTACTTGCACAGTGACTTAGTTGTCTTCCCATAATATGAGAAACTTTATCTCTCAGTACCATGTTTCTTTGAAGTTGAATTTGCGTCCATATTGTTTTGTTTCGACACCACTGCCACCTAGTGGCAACCTGTAGCAACTCTGTTGTGCAGTGTTTTCCTGTTCAGTCTCCTGTCTGCTTGGGCCAAGACCGCATTTTATTTATTATGACGAAACACTCTGTGATGAAAAACTTTAACAAGTTGTTTACGTGAGTTAGAAGGTTATGTTTCTATTTTTACATATGACGCTAAGGTAACGTACATATTTTTTAAACTGTCATTTTTTTTGTATAACACAATAACTTCGCAGTTTGTAGACATTGTATAACTTTTTGCAGTGATTGTACTGGACTTTCTGAAGATGGTGACTGAGCTCACCGAAACCGGTTAAGGGACGAAAATATTTAGCGATCTTGGCTGAATGAAGTGTTTTAGATTATAATTTTAACGCTCATGTAGCCCTATCTGGTTTAAACGCTTAAAACTGAAATATTTTTGCAATTACAATACTTTCCGTTTTTACATGTGATACATTTCGCTCGCTCCAGGCATCATCAAACGTTCAGGGAAAATTGTTTAAAAATAGCTGCTGACTTGAAAGTTAAAAAAATCTACGAGATAACAACCTCTTACATTCGTCTTCCCCAGTCCATACTCATCTACTATTTTTCCTTCTCTTCCTTGCTCCACTACCGAGCTCCATTCCACCATCACAATCAAGTTTACCTCTCCCTTAACTGCCCGAATAACGTTTTGAATCACACCGTACATATTACCACAGTCCTCGTCATCTGCAGAGCTAGTTAGCATAGAAACTAGTACTACTTCTGTCGGTGTTGGCTTCGTATCGATATTTGGTACGATAATGCGTCCACTATGTTGTTATTAGTAACTTACCCGCATTCTTATTTTCTTATACATTATTAGACCTACTCCTGCATTACTCCCAACTTACAACCCTATATTCACAAGACAAGCAATCTTGTGCATCCTATCACCCAAGTTCGCTTATGCGCCCCATGTTGTTGTGGTCTTCAGTCCGGAGACTGGTTTGATGCAGCTCTCCACAATACCCTATCCTGAGCAAGCCTCTTCATCTCCACGTAAGAACGGCAACCTACATCTGTCTGAATCTGCTTACTGTATCCAACTCTTGGTCTTCCTCTGCGGTTTTTACCCCACACACTTCCCTCCAGCGCTAAATTCACAATCTCTTGATGTCTAAGAATGTGTCCTACCAATAGATACCTTCTTTCACTCAAGGTATGCCAGAAATTCCTTTTCTCCCCAATTCTGTCCATTCCATTCAACTGCTCCTCCAGGTCCTTTTCTGTCTCTGACAGAATTACTATGTCATCGGCAAAACGCAATGTTTTTAATTCTTCACGCTGAACTTTCTCCAACTTTCTCCTTGCTTTCCTTTATAGCTTGCTCAATATACAAATTGAATAACATTGGAGAAAGGCTACAACCCTGTCTTACTCCCTTTCCAACCACATCATCCCTTTCATGCCCTTCAACTCTGACAACCGCTGTCTGGTTTTTGTACAAGTTGTAAATAACCTTACGCTCCCTATATTTTACTCCCGCTTGCTTCAGAACTTGAATGAGTTTATTCCAATCAAAATTGTCAGAAGCCTTCTCCAAATCTACAAAAGCTAGATGTGTAGGTTAGCCTTTCTTAATCTATTTATGTTTGCAAATTTTTCTAATTTACCTACACTATTAAGGGATAGAACATAACACGCTGCGATTCGTACAATAACTGTTCTTGTTTTTGATGACATCTTCCTGAGTATTCGCCGCCCAGAGATCGGAATGAAGGACTATTTTACCTCCGGAGTATGTTATCCAAGAATCCACCATCATATCCTCGTGATACGTGACGACTGTTTTATTTCCTATTCTAACAACTTTATTTTTCTTTGATATATCAAAATCCCGTTAATTACTTTTTGTATAATTTATTACTATTTTAACGCATTACCGCGCGGGTATGGCCGCGTGTTCTAAGGCGTTATGCTACGGATTGCACGACCGCTCCCCGTCGGAGGTTCGAGTTCTCCCTCGGACTGGGTGTGCGTGTTGTCCGTAACGCAAGTTCCTGCATGTAGGGTGCAAGTCTAGGAACCGGTGACCTTAGCCGTTTGGTCACTTAGATTCAGAAACATTTGAACATAAAAAAATGTAGCTAATGTCATTTAAGTGTTGAACACTATTTCATTACATCGCAACGAACAACTGTTACTTAATAATTAACATAAATTAACATAAATTTTATTCATGTCCAAGTGAAAGGCATTATTTCGATGATAACAATGCCTTTTGTTAGTAGAAGAAGGTCAATGTGAATGAAATATTGCAATTCTTTCACAAAACAGACAATAATAGTTTTTCGCTTGGTGGTTATGATATACAATATATATTTTATGTATTTTAAAATATCACATATAGATTTCGTTCATTGAACATCCTCAGTGCAGGACTCTTGAACACTGCATAAAATGTTTAAATAAATTCACAGTTAAATAAATAAAAATATCTGTCAGTTGAGCATTATATGTCTGAAATGGGCAAGTAATGCACATCTGACAGATCTTTTTATGTATTTTATGTGAATTTATAAAAAATATTTTATGCGGTGTGAATTAGTCCACTGTTCTTTGGAGCTGCACAAAGGATGTTGATTCAATGAACGAAATCGATAAGCGATCTTTTTAAAATAAATATTACATATAACAATCAACAAACGGAATTTTTTTATAATATTGTGGTGGTTGGCCATACAACTCTTATGTATTCGCCTGTAAAGGCTGCATGTAGATTCCGCTAGTGTTTCTGTCTCGTGTGTAATGTTCGCTACCTGTCAGGTAATCTACGGTATTTAACACGCGAGTGGTTTCGGCCTTGTACCTATCTTCAGGAGTTCATATATTCCGTTACATGTATTACAGACGTGACATAGTCTTCCACTAGGTATGCGCCCATTATCATGAATTTCAAATATTAATCAGACCTAATAGGACGCTGTTGTTAAACAATACAGACGACAAGTGGTGATGTCAAATATATATAGCCGCATCACCACCTGTGGCCTATATATTTTGTAACAAGAGCGTGCTATGACATGTACCGACATTAATAGCCGGTTTCCGAAACAGTAGTTACCTATCCCGTCGCAGTTATCTGTGAGTTACCTGATCGTTAAGTACAAAATGGGTTTCCGAGACAACAGTTACCGTCCCAGCCATAGTTACCTGTCCGTTAAAGATAGATGCGCGTTCCCCTGGGGTTACCTACACGTTAAAGTTAGTTTTAACTACGTCCGCTACGTAGCGCTAGTGGCTTCCAAACTCCAGTCCATAAATTATTTAACGGTTGTTATTTGATTTCATGACTGGTTGCCGCGTCATTTTCGCACAATTTTTGAAGGTTTGAAGCTGAAGAATGGAAAATCTATCGTCGTCCTCATCACCGTCTTCTTCTACTTCTTCTTCTTCTTCTTCTTCTTCTTCTTTTGATGCTACGGACAGTTCTACAGAAGAGGAAAATGTAGCTGTACTCGGTGATGTTGAAAGAACGCGACGCATTTTTCATGTTAGAACACTATCTAGATCTATATAATGTGAGCGAGTTTCATATGCATTTCAGACTAAAAAAAAAAAGCTGACGAATGACGTCATTGTCGTGGTCATACTATACGGGAAAAAAACGCGGAAAACAACATTCCGGGTTAAATTTTACATCGTGGTCGGCGGTCGCGAGGGATAATGTTGGCAACGGGTGACATATGCATTAGCTACATCTCCCTCGCGATTGGTGAAGCAACATCTCGAAACTGAGCAACAGTGGCCAACATAATCTCTCGCGATCGCCGATCTGGATGTAAAATTTTATCACATTCCGGATCACAAAACCATGCTCCATAATAAAGCTTTCAACTAACCATAAAGATACTTTCCTTTGCAATAGTGTTCTGCCCTGAAATTGCCATTACGATGGATCAATTTTTCAAGTGATGATTGTTTTTGATTAAAACATGGGGCTCAGGCAGCTGGATTGGGTGGACGTAAATTGATCAGCTGGTAGTGTAATAAGTATTGTCACATTCACAGAACAATGGGAAAAAGAAAACTTAAATTCATTAAAATAGACTTTGACAACAGCTCTTTGAGCTGCGTTACCGTTCTCTCTCCTGATTTAAGAAATTGTACAGTTTTTTGACATCTTCCAAGGCATGTTGCTTTTCCAAAATAGTCGCGCAATCTTTTTATTTTCTATACGTGACTTCCTTTCTAAATCTGGGTCGTTCAAAAGGTTTTTTTCTCAAATAGACTGAAATTTTTTCCTCGCTTGCCGCCCACTGCGTTTGAAAACAGAAGCAGAAAACTCGTGACAGCTATACAAACTATTATGCGTCTTTGATTTTCCCTTAATAATCGATTAAATTCGAGTAATTGCGAGAGTTGTTAGTAGTGGCATCTGTGACCTGTTGAGACGAACTATTAGCATCGACAGAAGGAGAAGTTACCTCATAGTTTACTATAGTTGAAGTAAGCTACGGGAAACCAAAGGAAGTTAAAGTATAACATGACGGTAGCTAACGGTACGGTAATTGTAGTTTTCAGGAAAGCGGGCTTAAGTGTTGGAGTTAATGTTCGACATGTCGCTCCGTCATTTACAGATGTTTCATATCCATCTTTATTTAAAGAATTAATACCAGCGGTGGATGTGGAAACATGTGAATGAAGTACGCAAAAACGGGCACAAGCACGAAAGCGATCGTGTGTTGAATAAATAATCTTCAGTTGTTACTGGTAGTGGGTGTCATTGTAGCCTAGAAACAAATCTATTTTTACTATACAAGAACAGTAAAACCGTCGTGTCTGTCGTTAATTTGTTTGAACACACTTAACTGCATTTCCTCGTGGTTTTAACTGGTAACTTAAGCTTTGTTTGGGTTCAACATTATTTCATGAAAATCGGATAACGGAAAAAGAAAATATCGTGATTTGAAGTTGTGTCTTTAAACCTCCTATCTTTTCCTCCGACGAAGCTAATCTTTTAAACAACTAAACGAAGACGGCGTTTTGACAGGAACCCTTAGCGTAGCCTCGTGCAACATGTTGTTGTTGTGGTCTTCAGTCCGCAGACTGGTTCACTGCAGCTCTCCACGCTAACCTGTCCTATGCAAGTCTCTTCATCTGAGAACCTACACCCATTTGAATCTGTTTACTGTATTCGTCCCTCTGTCTTCCTCTACGATTTTTACCCCACACACTTCCCTCCAATGCTAAATTCACGATTCCTTGATGTCGCAGAATGTGTCCCACCAATCTATTCCTTCTCTTAGTCACGATATGCCAGAAACTCCTTTTCTCCACAAATTTTGTTGGGCATCTCCTCATTAGTTACGTGATCTCCCTATCTAATTTTCATCATTCGTTTGTAGCACCACATTTCCAACGAATGGAAGGAAAGCTAACGACTTAGCTGGCACTTGTTCCTCTTTATCCACTTTCCGGTTCCTGGTTTTAGGTGAGACGGCCTTGTTAATTTGCCGAGTAGAGTATCCATTGTCTCTAAATACTGTCCTTAAATGTGCAAGTTCTTTCGGTAGATTTTCTGTATCCGAAACGGTATAGGCCCTGTGTACAAGTGTTTTAAGCACACTCATTGTTTGGGATGGGTGATGGCAACTTGAGGAATGCAAATACAAATCAGTGTGCGTGGGCTTACGATAAACAAAATGTCCTACACAGCCACACTCTTCCGTTTAACCAAAACATCCAGAAATGGAAGGCAGCTATCTTTCTCTAATTCCATAGTGAATCGAATGTTTTCATGGATGGATTTAAGATGATGCAGAAACCCCACTTTTTATTTGTTTCCTATTTTTCACGATGAGCTCTTTTCAGGCGTTCACGTGAACAGTGAACACACACCACTGGTAGAGGCTCAGCACAAAGGTAGGCTGCCGATTCCACCGTTAAAAACATCGCCGATCAAAATGGCGACCGGCGAGTAAATGAGAGTATCTACGGCGCCGAAACAAACGCCGCTGGGCGCATCATCCGATAATGGCCCACGCGGCCGAAATTAAAGGAAATGGCCGGTATTAACTCTGTAATGGACTGGAAGTTTCATAAACGCGGCCATCAATTTTCCGATTAACTAGATCTGCGCCAAGCAGGGCGCGTTTACGCGATCCGCCCACGTGCACAACACCGACCGACCGACCGTCCGACCGTCCGACCGCTGTCGGCTGTCGCAGCCACGCGACCGACGCCTTCATTTCCGCCGAGCTGTCCGCCATTGTGGCCGAGACGACGGACCCTCTGACGTCACCGGCGAGACTGCCAGCGCACCGACATTTTGCTGCAGGCGTTTCGAAGGGTCCACACACACATATATTACTAGACTGCCAATGCCGTGTACAGTATCAACGGTGCCAGTGAAGTCTCGCCGCTATAATTCTATACCATAAACGTGTGATCAAACATGTCTGTTTTTAGAATGAAACTTTCACTGTGCAGTGGAGTGTGCGCTGATATGAAACTTCCTGGCAGATTAAAATTGTGTTCCGGAACCGGGACTCGAACCTGGGACCTTTGCCTTTCGCGGGCAAGCGCTCTACCGACTGTGCTATCCCGAAACGACTCACGATGCCGCCCCACAACTTTACTTCCGCCAGTACCTCGCCTCCTACTTTCCGAACTCCACAGAAGCTCTCCTGCGAACCATGCAACACTAGCACTCCTGGAAGAAAGGATATGGTGGAGACATGGTTTAGCCACAGCCTAAGGGAGTTTTGAAAGTAGGGGGCGAGGCACTGGCGGAAGTAAAGTTGTGAGGCGGCATCGTGAGTTGTATCGGGATAGCACAGTCGGTAGTGCGCTTGCCCGCGAAAGGCAAAGGTCCCAGGTTCTAGTCCCGGTTCCGGCACACAATTTTAATCTGCCAGGAAGTTTCATGTCAGTTTTTGCAGATAACATTCGTAAAAATACGGATGAACTGACGTAACTAAGTTATATTTAGTGTTATGACATATGGGGAATTCGTGTGTTGTAGCAACATGGCTGTAATTTTTTCAGCTACTTTAAACTTCACTCGTACAGTTGCAACCTTCCTATCGGTATTCACCAGTAAGAATTGGGCAATACATAACTCAGGGTAGTAAAACGTTGTCTCTGTACATTGGGGTGAGTTATGTATGTCAGCTTCTGTGCCCTAAACAGCTACACAGTCTGTTTAAACAAGATCAATAATTAATCTGTAGTTTAGCGAGTCTATCAATCTGCATATGATGATGTGAAAATATATCTGAACAAACATAAATTAAACCTCTGAATGATCAACAAAATGGATTCTAAAATAAAGAAGTGATTCACTCACGAAGTAATTCTTTATAAATAGAGTTTATTTATCTTTTTGAACATGAAATTGCGGAAGTAGTCTTACTTTATATATCGGTAAATAACTGAATATTTCCCCAACTATTGTTCATGAGAAGTACTATAAATATCACAACCACTCGAGAGTAAAAGTTCCAAATTATCACTCGTAAATTAGTGAAGTCTCTCGAACATTGCAGTTCCAAATTAATCCGCTATAAAAGTATTTGTTATAAAACACAGTTTGCAATCACACGAGTACACGATTGCTGAATTATCAAAGTACCACAGTCCAACTACCGTGCATAGTTTACCACTTTTCAAGCAGAGACTAAGTTTTGCAGTCACAGTCCACACATGCCTATCTCTTCAAATCACAAGTTCGTATCGCGGCTTCAGACCGCCCAGCGTCACAACCTTTCACCACCACGTCCAAGTTACGAGTCCCTTCCCAAGCGTTCGAAAAGCGTGCTCTCCCTGCTCCCAAAATTGTATACTTCCGCGCAACCTAACGCCTCATCTTTAAAATACAATTTCCCTTCCAAAATATATTATACATTTGAATATCATAGAATTAAATGCTTTGACCACCTCCCTACAAATGTTGTATACATTTAACAAACAAAGATATACTTAACAATAATAAAATCGGTTGAGACTGAAGCTCTTTGCTCAACTAGCTATTAAGTGTGGCGACTCACTGTTCAAATATACTGCCGCCGTCGAAATATAATTACACAGTTATTATTTAATTTATCATGGCTTTTTATTCAAATATATTCAGTTCTTGTCCACAAATACTTATAATTGTTTATATATAAATTATCTGCTTCACATCTACTATTTTTGTCGATCGTGAAATATTTAAGTGGCAGTGCACAACATAAGAAACGAACGTTACTAAGAATAACATGAAATATAATAAAATAAATATATATAAATGTAATGCACTTTGCTGGGTTAATGTTTTGTGTTTCTGTGGTGGAATCAATGTTCTGACACAAGAATGTTACTACCTCAACGAAAAGCAGAACAAGAGAGTAAAACAAAGTTTATTGAAAGAATACGGAAATAACTTGGTACGTCTTTTAAGATAGGTAGCATGGTGCAATGCTGCCCATTTGCTTCTTAATCTGTTACTGATAAATATTATGTATCAATAATTGTAAATATAAGTCTCATAATATTATTATTGTCATAGTACTGATTTTTTTGCTTTTATCTGTAAGGGATATTGCAATTTTAATTACAGCATTTGATTCTCCCAAGTCTCCTGAATCCATTCATATAATTATATTTGCCGTATGATCATTCCCTGATTTTATATGGATTTTTAGAATAATGTGTGTAGCTGTATTGTATTTCACTTGCAATCTGGAATAGCCGCCCTCGCTCAGCCAAGGGTTTCCTGTTTCCGAGCACATTACGGAAACCCTAACTACCTGTATGCCATTCACAAGGTTCAAACTGTTAGCCGGCCGGCTGGGGAACCCAACAGCCTGGCAAAACCCGCCTTTCACATGGAAACAATCAACTTACCCCTGTATCTGTAATGTCACACAGTAATGAGTTGCATTCATTTGTTGTTACTATCAGTTACCAATTTCATTCACCTTCGGATTTTCTTTCAGAAGTATGGTCATTATAAAAGTGTAGTTCATTGTGGGTAACACGTATTCTTATTCTTTTGAGAGTCGTTACGAAATGTACAGTCTGGTTTGACACACACACACACACACACACACACACACACACACACACACACACACACACACACACACACGCCGGCCGCGGTGGCCGAGGGGACTGAGGCACTTCAGTCACGGTCTGCACGGCCACTACGGTCGGGGGTTCGAATCCCCCCTCGGGCATGGATATTTGTGCCGTCCTAGTTCGTAAGTAGTTTGTAAGTTTAGTGACTGATGACCCCGTAGTTAAGTCTCATAAGATTTACAAACATTTGAACATTTTTTTGAACACACACACATATGAATTGCGTCTCCTGTTTATATTAATATATTTTCAAGTTTCGGTCAACTTCGGCATTTCTGTTATAAATGTCATGTATAAGACATATCTTAATTATTCTTAGTGTTTTTCAAATAACTACTTCTGCTTTAACTGTATGTAGCGATAAAATTTTGCATACCATCCCGGCGGCCTCTCATGTTATGTTGACATCATCAACAAAACGGTAGAAAGTCTTTGCCGAGAGGTTGATATTCTTAGAAATTCCCACAGAGTGACTTGATTGGTGTTTCGTACAGACGATGATGTAAATCAATGATGCTGTTCCTGCTCTATGGTTGACAGGTTCTTGTATGTACTCCTCGTTCACTAAGTAATTGCTCTCCAAGAACAAAGATTTTTAATGACAAAACCTTCTTCGTTGTCATGCAATTAGCTAATGCCAACGTCACCTAACTGACAACACAATCACGCGAGGCCGTCAGGACGATAAATAAAAGTTAACAGTACGCAACATGTTCGTCTCATAACCCGATTCGACAATGTAGGCCTATGTGTAAAATTCAACTATTGCGGAAGTGTTAGCTCAAATGCAAATAATGTACAAACCAACTAGTAAGCATAATTCTTCTTAGTGTTTTTGGCCTCCTTTCTCCGCAGTTGCAGTTATACAATTTGTATAGGTTATTTAGTCTATTTTACAGTTGCATAAGACGGTTGCCGAATCTATACAAAATGGGCAACTAGTAAAGCAAACAGTGTTATACCGCGTCAGAAGATAACAGTACCGTAGGGAAACTTTCTGATGCGAGGTAAAGGAAGATGGCGGCATCGGGCTTCAGTCACAGAGGCAAGTTTGCCAGTCTAGTAATGTGTGTCTGTGGAAGGATCACGGGAAACACCAGCCCAGCCCACGAAATACAATTCTTCTTCTTTGCTAAATATTTCTCCCATTACTTGGGGTCTGCTCTTCTGCTACAGAGCTCTGTTGTGGACGTCTTCAGGGTTGAGGTCTGCATCCCACATGTCCTCCTTGGTGTCGTCCATCCACCTCTTGGGCGGTCTACCACGTGGTCGGCGTCCTCCTGAGTGGAACTGGAGTGCTGTTTCAGCCACAGAATCGCACTCTTTCCTCAGGACGTGGCCAGACCACCGAAGACGAGCCTCTCTTGCCTCAGACTACACCGAGCCTTTGGCGGACATAGTTATGACATGGTCGTAGCGAGTCAATCCATTGTGTGGAGAGCCTGACCCTGTTTTCTCGTCAAATGTCGGCATTCTATCCCGTAGAGGGCTACTGGACGCGCTCCTGATTTATAAATTTCTGCCTTCGGCTGTACAGACATCCTTTTGTCACAGAGAACACCGGTTAACTATGTCCATTTCAGACATGCGGCATTTACTCTCGTCCGGGTGTCCAGGGTGGAATCATTTGCAGATGTCATCATGGATCCAAGTGTGAGGATACAGGGTTTTAGGTTAGTAACCTGTTTGGTTGGTCGAACGATAGTTACCGTTGGCGTGCAGCGATAGCTGCCCATCAAGGATTAGGTGGACGCAGCTGTGAAGTTACACAAGGTATTTGAA
Source organism: Locusta migratoria (assembly GCA_026315105.1). Classification (NCBI taxonomy): domain Eukaryota; kingdom Metazoa; phylum Arthropoda; class Insecta; order Orthoptera; family Acrididae; genus Locusta; species Locusta migratoria. The sequence goes on along the minus strand of CM048754.1, from coordinate 66,995,307 downwards.
CTCGGTGGTTTTGTTCAAATCCTGGGCATGCATCCTGCTGGTTCCGCTGGTTTGACAACCACTTTCCAAATAGGTCGTCTTCTGGAGATTCAGACGCATGCCATTCTCTGCTAGCCTACTACCATTCCAAGCTTCGGTTTGAAGTTCCTTACGGCTTTTCTGTGTCAGTCGACATAGAGAAGCGCCCAGGGATGAGAGGTCTCAATAACGGCTGTTAGAGTGTCCTTGCAAAGGATGAATAGTGGTGGGGAGAGGGCTGAACCCTGAGGAACACCAACGGTGATTTTAAAATACACTGCTTAAGACAATTACGGAATCAAGTGAGATATCATACAAAATATACATGTGGTAATGTATTTTATTCAGATATTGGTTACAATTTTAATTTGTGATACACTGACATATTTCGCTGTGTCAACTATTGAGGTTTATATGGCGTTTTCTTAGAGTGAACACCATAGGGATAGCATAATAGTGAAAAAGTCATTCTCGTTGGCCTATAATACGGTGTGTCATCACCTCGGACGGCCAGTACAGTTGCGCAACTGTGTGTCATGGACAGTACGAGGTTATCAACCAGCTCTTGACGGAGTTTTGGCCATTCTTCCTTGAGTGCAATATCCAATTCTGGAAGGTGATGGTATGGCTGTAGTGCGTCTGCCACGTGCATTCCAGACATGCTCAATCGGGTTTAAGTTCGGTAAACAAGCTGGCCACTCCATTCGTTCAGTTCCCTTAGCTTCAAACATGTTGTCCACAATTGCAGCTCTGTGGGGAAGGAACCCATCTCCCGTGGCCCAGTCTAGAGCACAACAACAGGTCGAAGGATCTCGCCTCTATACTTCCGAGTAGTAATTCTGAACGACATAGAGGTCGGTACGTCCGCCAACACTGACTCGTGATCACTCCATTCGTCCACCACCGTGACGTGGTGATGTGTACTGCACATATGCAGGATTGCTCAGAGTTCCCGGTCTCTCCAGTTCAGGGCACGACTATTGTCCGGCTGAACACAAAACCTTGACTCATTTGTGAACAGAACAGTAAACAGAGGAGTCAACATAATTTTTTTTTTAATTTTTGGTCGAACTATTCATTTTTTATGTCATGTATGTCATGCACAATATCGACGTTTGTATCCAGGTATTTTGTTGGTAGGTAACACTGCCAGATGAATAATGCTAGCATAATCTTCGCCACAGCACCAGAAATCAGAAGTTCACTGCTGGAATAAAATAAAAGAAATCTCACTCGCGCTCACACTCTCAGAGCCGCGGTGGAATAGCCGAGCGGTCTAAAGCGTCTCGCTGCGGAGCGCGCGGTTGCTCGCCGTGGAGGTTCGAGTCCTCCCTGGGGCATGGGTGTGTGTGTTTGTCCTTAGGTTAGTTTACCTAGGTTTAAGTAGTTTGTAAGCTACGGACTGATGACCACGCAGTTTGGTCCGATAGATTTACAGACATTTGAATATTTGATCTCGTCTCTATAATTCTAAGCATTCTGAACGATATAGTCGTCCGTACGTTCGCCTATACCGACTCCTGGCCACACCATTCGTCCACCACCGAGATATGGCGATGCATCCTGGACATAAGCACGATTGTTCCACGTTCTCTCTAAATGGGGGAACGACAATTGCCCGGCTGAACACAAAACCCTTGACTCATTTGTGAACAGAACAGTAAACAGTGCAGTAAACATCAAAAATTTTTTTTTTTTTTAAATTTGGTCGAACTATTGATTTTTTGTCATGTATTCCATGCACAACACAGGAGTTTGTATTGAGGTATTTTATTACTTGGACGTTATTTTGATGATAGTTAACATTGCCAGATCAATAACGCTAGCATAATCTTCGCCACAACGCCAAACACAAGTCCATTCAAAATGTTCAAATGTTTGTAGAGCTTATGGGAGTTAACTACGGGGTCATCAGTTCCTAAACCTACAAACTAGTTATGAACTAGCTAACACTAAGGACGGCACAAATCTCCATGCCGTATGGGGGATTAGAACCCCTGACCGTAGTGGCCGTGCGGACCGTGACTGGCGCGCCGCAGACAGCTCGGCCGCCGCGGCCGGCCAACACAATTCACTGCTGGAATAAAATAAAAGGAACCACACTTACGCTCACACTCTCAGCCACGTACAGACGGCAACGCGACACAACCTCCAAGGCGGACAGATCAATGCCTCACAAGTGGCTACACGCCGTACCATCGGCGAAATGTCGTACTAGAAGCACGTTGTTCATGAATAAGAATGCGACTTTAAGGATTGATATAAAAAATACGGTATAAACCATCTATTAATACGTTGTTGTCCAGGAACAACACTGGGAACGAAAGGGTTAATGAGACATACAACAAAGGCTTCCATGCGTAGAGGCCACATTCCCGAATGCGATATCGCACTGTTTGAGTTGATTCTCTGCGTCCTGTTGCTACCTGGAGGGCTCGTTGCAGCTGAGTTGTATTCAGCCTGCTGTCTCGACGGGCTGTTAACCGGAGATTAACGACCATCTGTTGCTCATGTTACCCGTAGACGACCGTGGCCTTGCCTTCTTTTAACGGTTCCTGTTGCCTGAAATCGCGTCCAGGTGCTGGGAATCACACTGTGGGTCACTCCAGTAGCTGCAGCCACCTTCCTCTGTGTCTGTCTCGCTTCCAACTCCCTGTGGCTCTCTACGCCACAGCGTCGGGTAGGACACGCTGTTGTCGCATTGCACTACCTGCTCTCTACGTTGTCTGACCCCAACTGCTTGTGTACGTCGTTTGCTAGAGTAAACACATTTTGAACAAAGCTGCTATTGTCAGCGACCGTTTCAACGTCAAAGGATAAGAATGCAGCCCTCGGTGGCAAATTAAAAATTAATTAAATGACTATAATTGCCTTCATTAAAAATCTAATACATAAAACAGAGTGTCCGTATGTCTGTACGTGTTGCATACAAATCTACAGTTTTTTCCCCAATCTTTATGAAAGTTTGTACACGTAAGCTTCAATCCATGAAGACGGTCGCCGTAAGTGTAAGAATCACATACGATATATAGTTCACGAGATATGACGTCATAAACAATGACATGCGCTAAAAACTGCTGCATTTTGCGACAATACTGCTCATATTCTCCTAAACCAGTGGACCGATTTCAACCAAATTTGGTACACACATTCCGTACCGTGAGGTAACAATTGCTGCATGGTTAACAATCACATACGGCACATGGTTCAAAATCAAATGTTCAAATGTTTGTTAAGCTTATGGGACTTAACTACGGGGTCATCAGTCCCTAAACTTACAAACTACTTATGAACTACTTACAAACTAGGACGGCACAAATATCCATGCCCGAGGGGGGATTCGAACCCCCGACCGTAGTGCCCGTGCTGACCGTGACTGGAGCGCCTCAGTCACCTCGGCCACCGCGGCCGGCCACATGGTTCAAAACATATTACGTCATAACCAATAGAAATCGCAAAAAATGCCATTTAATGCAGCGAGAGTTTCGAAATACGCTTTATGAAAATGACAGTACTTAGCGACTTGCAACAAACTTTAAACATAATTTCAAACCTTTATTAAACTTTTTCTCGTTGGCAACCATAGCAAAATGATGAAAGGAAAGAAGTTTCTGGCTTACTACTTTTCCGCTGTGTATGTAGTAAAACTACGGCATTCGGTATGACGTTACAATTTATAATTTGAACACTACAAATTGTAGCGACAGTATACACATATATAGTCGAATGTAGCTTCTAAATTATATCACAGTACGACACGTAGTCTATGAGACATAAGCACATAATCAGTAACGTTCTCAGAAAACCGCCCTATCACGCACTAAGTTTTAATTTATTACTTTTTTACTACTAATTGTACTCCCAAGAGAGTTTACAGACATACAGCCTTTATACAAAAGAATATATGCCTGAAAATGGCAGGAATAAATAAATACACGGGCAACGCCGGGTTTTCAGCTAGTTATAAAATAAAACAAGTCACATAGTAAAATATACAACTCAACTATAAAACGTCACAAAAAAAATAGTGGCTAGCTTTTTCTAAAAATGTCTTTTTAAATTTTGTGACGTAACCTTTACAGCTGAGTTCTATATTTTATTATGTGATTTGTTTTATTTTATAATTTCTGATGAGGGCAATCATAGTCATTGCAGAAAGCATGTTAATTAATTATTAATTTTCGACTGAGGGCTGCATTTTCATCCTTTAAGTCAACATCAATCCCGTCTGAAGCAACGATCTGTCAACTCCATAGAACCGACAGAAACACGACGAACCATTTCAGTACATTCTTGTTTTGACCAGTGTAGTTACAATGTTTTTGGGTTCCAGACATTGTCAAAACATCAAGTGTCAACAACTTTTTTAGGAGAAAATACGGCTGGCCGCGGTGGCCGAGGGGACTGCGGCGCTCCAGTCACTGTCTTCACGGCCACTACGGTCGGGGCTTCGAATCCCCCCTCAGGCATGGATATTTGTGCCGTCCTTACTGTTAGCTAGTTCGTAAGTAGTTTGTAAGTTTAGGGACTGATGACCCCGTAGTTAAGTCCCATAAACTATACAAACATTTGAACATTTTTTGAGAAAATACGAATCTGTTAAATTAATTTTTTATGGAACATAGTCCAGACCACATATAATCTTTATTCAGACGGCAGGTTTCGGCAGATTATAAGGCCATCTTGGGATTTAATTTCATTCATCATATCACAAAGGAATGTTTTTAAAAAACTAGTCATTCACCAACATTATTGCTTAAAGCATGATGGTTTATATATTTTATTAGTGTTATGTGAAGCCAACAATAATGTTCGTGAATAAATTAGTTTTTAAAAGTTTTCTTTTGTAGTGTGATGCTTGAAGTCTTGTATCGGCTTCGGAAATGTAGAGAACCACCTTACGAGTGCTCGAAACATGTGATCCAGTGACCGAACAATAAACTAATATTCTTTCAAAATATAATGAACACTTTCTCTCGTCGAGTATGTCGACTACAGCGTGCAATACGCCTAACGGCCAGGGCTCGTGTACAACCTAACATAAATGTATCTTGACTGGCCTACTAAGGGGCGGTTGTAACACTGTTGCTTTTACCCTTTAAAGTTGATGGCTGTAAACCAGTGAACTAACAAGGTACAGTACCGTTAACGAATAAGTCCACACTTTTGCTTCTACGTTAGTTTATTTTTTTTAATCACATTTACACTATGTATCACAATTTACAATACACAACTTCGCCACTGACGTAACTATTGGAGCCGAGAACGGAAGACATTCGCGTGCGAGCGCACTTAAAAATTTCGGAACGCCACACTCGGCGTATAAAATGCGAACCGCACTGATGCCGCTATAAGCAGCTTCCTTACCTACTCGGCGTCCGGCAAGCAGAAGACCACGCGCCTTGCCTCCCTTGCTCCCAGCTACGTGTAGTCACGTGATTGACCACTTCAGTAAACTTTTAAAAAATATACATAAACAATGAAATTCTCCCACACTGCATATCTAAACTAAAAAGGAAAGCAAGATTTCTGTCACTAACTGTTTATAGTAATTGTTTGTTCTGTAAAACTTCAGTCGTGTGATTGACTACTTTAGTCAACTTTAGAATATATACATAAACATTGAAATCACGACACTAGTATTCTCTCACCTTGCATACAAAAGGAAAACAAGATTTATATCACATTAAACTGTTTATAGTAATTATTTGTTCTGCAATGTTGTAGTTGTGTTATTGACCACTTTAATCAACTCTCAAGACATTTTAGTATTCTCTCACATTGCATTTATAAATAAAAGGAAAACAAATTTATGTCACATTAAACTGGTCATGTTGGGGAAGGTCGGGTAGCCCCGGACGGCGGGTAACCGCGGACGTTTCAATTCCTAAGAAAGCGAGCACGTTGCGCTGGCAGGACTGCATTTGAAATGCGCGCCCTGTGGAGTAAAAACACGTGCAAGTCAGTTGTGGCATAGGCACCGAGCGAGCTACTCGCAACGGTGAACTTTGTTACCGCAAAAATTTTTCGTCGTTCCTGTTTAACTTCGTTGGCGGTTTTCACCCATAAGAAGAGTTTTTGAAATTAGCATTTGATCTTGCAAAAGCTCTGAAAATCCCTCATAGATTTAATAAGGAGAAGGGTCATCTCCATATAAAAAAAGGCTTAGGAGAGAGACAGAAAAGGAAATGCAATGAAAAGGACAAGCCGAAAAAAAAAAAAAAAAAAAACGCAAATGCAGTAAAGAAACGTTCATGGCAAAGACAAATATTCAATCTCTCCGAAGAGGATCAAGGAAAAGAGACAGCATGCATGACATGTGGAGAAATATTCGAAGAAGACTGTTTTCAGTGCTATAACTGCAAGGACTGGTACCGTGAAAACTGATTTTATGTAGATGCTTGAGATATTTATTACAATTGTATGTTTTCAACGCCAAGAAACAAGTGGAGTACCACTGAATGCTGTGTCCGGTGCTACCCTCCAAATTATTTAGTGCCAATAAACTGATTCAAAAGTTTATTTAAGATAGTTCATAAAAATTAATTATCTATGCTTAGTTCGAAGTGATATGACTAAAGAAGTTACTGGTTTCATTTTACGATGAAAGTTAACACAGAAAAATTGTTTTGTTGTTTTATTAGCAATTCATTTTTGTGTCCGGGGCTACCCGACCTTCCCCTAAATATTTGTTCTGTAATGTTATAAGCGCTGTGAGAATGTGCCGCCAGTGCAGCCAACATTACAACAGCTGAGTCGGTCGCTGTGACATAGGCACGCCTCATCCAATTTCGCGTCGTCGGGTAATTTTCAATCTGGCGCCACCCTGCCATTTATCTCGCTCCAAAACTGCTTTATAAAGTGGCGCGCGCGCGTGCGTGTGTTTACGCTGTTTACACGAGGCGGGTAAACACTGACAGATTTAGGCGGGCGATCCGCCTGGCTGATGAGCGAATCCTTTGATGCTCCGACAGCGGGACGCGAAAACTCCGCAGCTGTCCGCAGCAGCCCCGGCGAATGAAAACTCCAGCTCATTTCGCTCCGTGGCAACGTTCCGGAAAGAGAACACCCATTACAGGCGGAAATTTATGCCGCCGAGCATAAATCGAGGAGGCGGTCCCGCAGGGTTCAATTTTGGGTCCACTCGTATTCCCCTCTTCCAAACGTCAACCATACGCTCACACAAACATGTTAGTCCAATTTTCCTCTGTTGAACATAGCTCACTATAAAAGCCTTCTTCATGAAAACTTGCACGTATGAACCAACTGCCATGGTACTTGGTGAAACTGCGTCAGTCTTTTGTAACATACCATCTCGCAGTGCGCTGAATGAAATACTATGCACACAGTACTCCTGCTCTTGTTTGACGCTCAAGTGTGCGAAATTCATTCAAGATCAAAATTAAGTTTCTGATCGGTTATTATATAGTCGCTGAGCATAAATCGGGAACATGGCACATATAAGCCAACTGTGCTGTTAATTGGTGAAACTACGTCAGTCTTTTGTAAGATACTCTCTCGCGATGCACCATATGAAATATTGTGTATACAATAATCTTTCCCATGTTTCATGCCCAAGTGTGCGAAATTCATTCAAGATCAAAATTAAATTTCTGATCTGTTATTATATAGTCGACTGGCTTAATACCCCCTGCTTTACACGCGTAGACTGGATGGTCTAAATTAGTTGTCTCTCCTACTACATATAAATTTACATGGGTTTAGCTTTAAAAATGCTTTCATAATCAAGTATTTTGATACAACTTGCCACTCCCTATTGCAGCATTCATGGCAGAATTCAGAACATGCCGAAACATTTTTGTTTAAGTTATAACCATAGTTCCAAAACAAATTTTCGCATTTTCAGTATCAAATAGTTTTTAGTAGCACCCTCAAAAGATTTTCTCTAACTTCAACCACTTAATAGCTGAATTCACAAAAATATCGAAACACGTTTTTTTCTTTTTCTTTTTTAAAATTCCAATCAAAAATCTACATCCGAAGTTTTGTATTTTCAAAAAACCGTTCATCCCCTATTTCACCCCCTTAAGGATGAAAATATTGAAAAATCGCTCATGCTTATAGTGTAAGATAAACATCGTCTATAAATTTCAAGTTTCTGTCGTCTGCAGCGCCGTATTGTGTCTTTTAGAAACGAATCGAGAACGCGAAATTTCTTTCTTACGCTTTGTCATCTTTCTTGGTAGTTTTACTTTCCAAGATGCAATATCCACTTATTTTTCTTTATTCGTACAAATGCTGCAGTAAAACAACTGAAGAATGTGCATCACGTTTCGCCTCTTTGCTATTATAGTATCAAGTCATCGTTAGTCTTCAGATCGACTTTCAACCACTGAATCTTCCACCCTCTTATAGCTATGAACACGGAACTGCTACACAGAGAGATCGTTCGTCTCCATTGTGTAGTTTTATGAAGGACAAAATATTGTCACCCACACGTAGAATTTTATATAAGTCGGTAACTGTCAACTGCCATATCTTCCACCCCTTACCGTTATCAACCCTCTACCACCATAGTGCACAGGGGGACACTGTACCTACAACCACATACAAACACTATTCGTTTGCGACACGTAGGATTGGCTGCAGAGTGAAATATAGGCACAAACACCTCAATTTGTATATATATATATATATATATATATATATATATATATATATATATATATATATATATATATATATTAGGGCAGATCTGGTTTCCCTTCCTTCCCAAATATACCGGTGAATGTCTTTATGCTTAAAAAAGGAATTTTTGATAACTAAGCCCATACTGACAGAAATCCAAGAGCTGTTTTTCGTTCCTGTTGGCCTCCATATCCTCTCCAAACTTAACTTTTTCAGTAACCTTCTGTTCGACTCCCTATCCTGGCGTTGAAGTCACCGATGAGCAAAACATTGTCCTTGTCCTGTACTGTAACAACTATATCACTCAGTGCGTCGTAAAATCTATCCATCTCGTCTTGATCTGTCCCTTCACAGGGCGAATACAGCGACAATGAAAGATATATAGACTGTGTGTAGCCAGTTATCGCATATTAGATGCGATAACTGGCAACAATTGTAAATGACATTAAAACAACACCTAATAAATAGTCAGTTGAAGCACTTAAGGCCTCTAAATGCCAAACACCTGACGACAGCACTTAACGTCGAAAGATATCTTGTGATATGTAAATAAAATAATTCATTACAGTGTTTTGGACTAACCTTTGACAAAAGTAGTTTTATTTCCAAGCAATATAACAAAGTTTAAGTCTTTGCGTTTGTTGCCCTTCTGTCAGACACAGAAACTGCTATTCGTCTGATACAAAAAATGCCACAAAACTAACATGAATTAAGGCTCAGACAATTTGCACGGAAATTATAAATTTACTAGCTTATATGCCCGTGCTTCGCAACGGTTGTTAAAGAAAGGCCTGTGCGTATCATGGCTTTTTACGATTACGACTCTCAGTCAGTTTTAAACATAAACTATCTGTAAACCCGGCGTTACCTGGGTATTTTCTTATTTTTCACTCTGGTAGTCCACCTCCCCTTCCCCCCTCTCTCTGCATCCACCTCTTTCTCTCCCATCTCTCTGTTCGTTTCCACCTTTCCCTCTCTCGGCAGTTTTTTACAAGGTTACCCTCTGTCAAGTATCCTACAAACATTTATGTACCCAGTGACCTTCCTCTTAGTTTAAAGGTCATGTGTGCAAAAATGAATCAAGATCGAAGCAGAACTATGCATTTTGTCAAACTCCGTAAGTTAAGTACCTTCCATCATGCAACGACCGAAATTTTATACAGACAGTGACATTCCTCTTGTCTTTAAGCTCAGATATGCAAAATTTCATCAACATCGGGAAAAACTATGGATTTGTATGCAATAAAACAGGGTCAGATTGGAAAAAGCACTTCGTTGTTCTCAAATTTTCCAGTTTTAATTCATACAACCCTTATTCTGAGAATAACGTAAACAACCCAAAAAGATCTGTGAAATCGGCCGAGCTGTTCTGAAGTTATGGCACGACCAAGGTATTTAGGGATACATTGTTATGTTGCAAGATACTCTCCCCCATGAAACTTTAGGTAGAGACTGACCTTACTCTTGTATTGAAGATCAAGCGTGCAAAATTTCGTGAAGATCCTAATGAAACTGTAGATTACGTCAGTCTGTAGTAAAAGTATCCTTCCCCATGTACCTTAATTCTGTCCTATCGCAAACTACTTTCTTAGCTGACGTCTACTACCTACAAACTACATACCGGCAAAGTTTCAGCTTCAGAGGTGCATTAGTTTTATTGATTTCGTGTTTAGTGTAAAGACATAGTAAATTACAACCTCATGGTTATTAGGGCGAATTTTCATGCATTTCATTGTCTTTGACGTCATAGCACCTGAACTATTTGTTGTAATAAGAAATTATTTCGAAGGTACATCCAGTGGTGTATATGTAAAAGTCTGCAAAATACGTCGCGAACAGAGATAGTAGGAAAGACGCAATAAATCAAAACATCATGTCTAATGAGGAGGTTTTTCATGATCGTAATTGTGTATGACTCCATATCTCATGGACTGCGTGTCGTACTATGACAAAATTTTGAAAGTACGTTCAGTGGTATGTGTGTATACTGTCTCCAAGATTTCTCACGAATAAAATTAATAGTGTGCGAGTAATAAATTGTAGCGTCATGCCAAATGCTGTAATTTTACTGCATCATCGTCGAAAAAGTAGTAAGTGACAAATTCTTTTCCTTACATCATTTTGGTGGGGTTGTCAGCGAGAAAAAATATTTCCTAAAGATTTGAAATTATGTTTAAAGTTTGTTGCAAGTCGCTAAGTGCTCTCCTTCTCAAATAATGGACTGATAAAGTCACACTATCACGTACCGCAAGACGGGGAAGTTTTCATTGTTTATGACGTCATATCTCCTGAACTATCGGCCCTAGCGCAAAATACTTTCATAGATGATATCTTCTACCTATAAACAACATTCCTGCCAAATTTCAGCTTCATAGGTAAAGTAGGTTTCGCGATTTCGTGTGTAGTCAGTGAGTGAGTGAGTGAATGAATGAGTGAGTGAGCTTTTATAGATAGAGATACCGGTACCCTTGCACGACTGATAGACGCGCGCCTTGAGTTATATCTTTTTATTTTTGTGCCGTTTAATAATAAAATACTCTGCGTTTTATTGTTCATCAATCACGCACAAAAGTTCCCAGAAAACCATCGCGGATTTACAACTTTCACTCAGCGCCCAACCGGTTTATAAACCCGTGCACGATTAAGGGATTCGCGCCTGGAACAGAGAACGACTTTGGACAGGGAGGTAGCGTATCAAACCCGTGCCTGTTTCGTGGCCGTGTTGCCTCGTATTCAGCACAAAAATGGAAATACGCTTACGGGACTGTGGCGGCTTGATCAGAATTGGGGAGTAACGCGATACATTTAACGTCACTAGTAACAGTTACTTTTCAATGGTAACGGACGATAACAACGTTGTTATTTGCCTCAAGTAACTTTAACTGTAGCTAAGTTAGTTTTATCGGTTAACGATTTAACGGAAGTAACTTTACTTTTTGTCACTAGTAGTGTGACATATTTTTTGTAAAAATCTCAAGACTGCAGAATACCAGGATTTTAGCGAAGAGAGAAAAGAAACAATATTTATTTCTAAATTGCGTATTTTAACACAACGTACTTTGGTAATGTATAAATTATATGTTATAGTACCGTTATAACATTTAATAATACCCATTCATTTATGTTGTTGTTGTTGTTGTGGTCTTCAGTCCGGAGACTGGTTTGATGCAGCTCTCCACCCTACTCTATCCTGAGCAAGCCTCTTCATCTCCTCATAAGAACGGCAACCTACATCTGTCTGAATCTGGTTACGGTATACATCTCTTGGTCTTCCTCTGCGGTTTTTACCCCAAACACTACCCTCCAATGCTAAATTTACGATTCCTTGATGTCTAAGAATGTGTCCTATCAATCGAACCCTTCTTTTAGTCAAGGTATGCAAAAATTACTTTTCTTCCCATTTCGGTTCAGTACCACTTCATTAGTTACGCGATCCAGCATTCTTCTGTAGCACCACATTTCAAAATCCTCTACCGTCTTCCTGTCCGCACTGTTTATCGTCCATGTTTCACTCCCATACAAGGCAACACTCCACACATATGCCTTCAGAAAGGACTTCCTTAGGCTTAAATCAATATTCGATGTTAACAAATTTCTCTTTTTCAAGAACGCTTTTCTACCCATTGCCAATCTGCAGTTTATATCCCCTGTACTGCGACCTTTATTTGTCATGTTACTGCCCAAGTAACAAAACTCATCTACCTCCTTCATTGTTTCGTCACCTAATCTTATTCCTTCAGCGTCACCTGATTTTCTTAAAGTGCACTTCATAATCTTGTTTTGCTCTTGTTAATGTTCATTTTATATGTACCTTTCAACACACTGTCCATTCCGTTCAACTGCTCTTCCAGGTCCTTTGCTGTCTCTAACAGAATTACTATGTTGTCGGCAAAACGCAATGTATTTATTTCTTCCCCCTGAGCTTTAATTACTTCTCCAGATTTCCCCTTGCTTTCCTTTCATAACATTCATCCATAACATTTTTATTTTATAATTATGTACGTAACAATAAGTATAAAACAGTCACTTGACACTCACACGTAAACAGTCTCCAATTATTTTCCATACCTTTCGACTTGGAGAAGGAAGACAACACACGTTTGCCTTAGCCAGCTCATGAAGTTTTGACATTGTATGAAAAAAAATAGAAAAGAAAAAAAGATTCCTGTTGCTGCAAATTGTGTCGCAGTGGGAAGAAAATTGAAAGCAGTCGAAACTCCAATGCGAACTTAAGAATTCATGTACAATTAGTTTGTCTGCTTGCAGCGCCCCATATAAGTAATTCTTTCTCTTCAACTATCATAGTCTACCTATCGATGCGTTTACACAGTTTCAAATGTTTGCTCATTGCTGCCTTTCCAGCGTAACAGACGATGCGAATATATAACAGTCAGCAAATTTGGCAGTTTTCACGGAGACGCGAACAACGAACAAGATGGAACGTAATTTTCATGAGATCGAACGTTTGGAAAACTACATTTGGAGAAAATAAACAAACATTGAAATTGAGACGCAATGAGATAGAAAATGATGTTGGCAGTTTATTTAATAATACATTAATTATGTATTATTATTAATTATGCATGTATTAATGTATTTAATAATTAAACATAAGAAGAGGCATTGAATTGAAATTTATGCTGTGGTCGGGATTCGAACCCGGGACCTCCTGCTTACTAGGTAAGCGCTTTAGACCAATTTATTTATTTATTTATTTATTTTAATTTTTATTTTGGGCCTCCCTTCTCCCCTTACAGCCCATCCATACTCTCAACTTATTTGCCTGCCTCGGCTAGCTTTCTCTGCTTTGCTTTGATGCTTTTGTAAAATGATATTACTTCTATTTTATTTACTTTATTTAAATGCTATCTACTGGTTACTGACGTCCTCAAAGTTCGTCTTCTCGTATATAATGTACTGCTTACGCAGTGGACTCCACAATCGATTTCCATTGTTAATTTCATTCTTTTGACCATTCTTTTCGTTTTCCGTCTGCTCGTAACGTTGTGGTCGTCTGTTGCCGTATATACTGCTCTCTATTTTTTCGTATTTCCTTTCACTTTATTTGGGGCAATTATTGCACCATATAATATAGGCGTGTAAATAAGATAAAGAAATAAATAACGGCCTCTTCTGTGGCTTTTTGTACTTACCGTACATTCATAACGCCAAAAATAATATTTCTTTCAGTCCATAAGAAAAGAAAAAATAATTTCCATTAAAGTAAATAATTCAAAATCGAATCCTACAGGTTTTCCATCGTTGTCTTCGGCTTATCACTCTAATACCTTTTTCAATTTTCCATGAGTAAACAACTTGCTAATATGAAATTTCCTGGACGATTAAAATTGTGTGCCGGAACCGGGACTCGAACCTGCGACCTTTGCCTTTCGCGGGCAAAATTTTAATCTGCCAGGAAGTTTCATATCAGCGCACACTCCGCTGCAGACTGAAAGTTTCATTCTGGAAACATCCCTTAGGCTGTGGCTAAGCCATGTCTCCACCATATCCTTTCTTCCAGGAGTGCTAGTCTTGCATGGTTCTCAGGAGAGCTTCTGTGAAGTTTGGAAAGTAGGAGGCGAGGTACTGGCGGAAGTAAAATTGTAAGGCGGCATCGTGAGTCGTGTCGGGATAGCACAGTCGGTAGTGCGCTTGCCCGCGAAAGGCAAAGGTCCCAGGTTCGAGTCCCGGTTCCGGCAAACAATTTTAATCTGCCAGGAAGTTTCATATCAGCTCACACTCAACTGCAGAGTGAAAGTTTCATTCTGGATCTTGCTAATATTTTGATGACATATTTGTGATGCTGTTATCCCCCTTTAGATAAAGTGCATTGCTGTGTCAGGGTTCTACTGAGGACTTCACGACTACCGTAGTGGCCACGGGGATCACGAAGTCCCCACCGTACTTCAGCTAACAGTGTTGCAACCAAAGCGACTACACGGACTGTCTTAATGCACGTCTCCCTCCACACCACATACTTCAGTTCTGCCTTATGTTCCCTGTGAAATGTGTATCAAATTGCCAGGGCTCTCCTATATTAATTGATTGCCACCAAAGCTTGTATCCTTTCTACTCGAGTGAGGTTTATTACGGATTTACAAATGAGTTACAATTACAATTTTTAAAAGTAACTGCAAAAATAACTAAAGTTACTCGTTGCTGATACAGTAACTTTTGATATATAGTAACTGTAACTGCAACTGTAACTTAATTACCTTTCAGGAAAGAAACTTTAACTGTAACTTAGTGACTTGCTGTTTACCGTACCGTCGAAGACTACCGTTAATCGACAGGTGGTCGTGTGGTATCTCGGTCACAGAGTGTGAAATGACGTTGGTTTGGAGTCGTGACGCTGCCCGTCGCCAGACGCTCCTCGCTGTGGGTTCATGGCTGGCTCTGTTGCCCCCCTCCCCTAAGCTGTGGGCTGCAGGTGGGGAGCTGCCCCCGCCGCCCCCGCCACCCCCGGCGCCCCCGCCCTCGACGCTAATGCGGCCAGATCCCCCTCAGCCCTCAGGCGTAATCCCTGGCTGCTGGCTGGCTGGCAGGCGCTTCGTCCCGCGGGCTGGGCGCCTGCTGCTGCCACCGCCGACTACGCTGCTGCCTGCACTGTCCGACGCCTCACCACACACACACACACTGACAGCGCGTCCTATATGTTCACTTGTTCAGAGAACCCCCAGAAATAAAGCTCGTCGTCAAAAGAAAGTAAATAAATAGTATTATTAAACTGTCATTCTTCGTTTCCAGAATGAAACATTCTGGACACATCCCTTAGGCTGTGGCTAAGCCATGTCTCCACCATATCCTTTCTTCCAGGAGTGCTAGTCTTGCGTGTTTGCAGGAGAGCTTCTGTGAAGTTTGGAAAGTAGGAGGCGAGGTACTGGCGGAAGTAAAGTTGTGGGGCGGCATCGTGAGTCGTGTCGGGATAGCTCAGTCGGTTCGGCGCTTGCCCGCGAAAGGCAAACGTCCCAGGTTCGAGTCCCGGTTCAGGCACACAATTTTAATCTGCCAGGAAGTTTCATTCTTCGTTTCTTGCGTCTATCAGATCATTTTATATGCACTATCAAATTAATGTACAGCGTTATAAGATCGACAGCTACTGTGATCATAAACAATAAAGAAAAGAGTCAACTCAAACTGAATAAGGCTCACTAAGACTTCTTACTGCGTAATATTTTCATATAACATTTGCAACTTTTCCAAGTATTAATAATTAGATCGTTAATAATATCACTGCTAAAAGATGACGTGCTGAAAGAGTTCGATTTCTTGGACATTTCAAGTTCATTTCACAAGACATTAAATGATTATATCGTAAAATGGACATACCTTTTCATGTGCTACAACCGTGTAACTTCTTTGAAAGCCAATTCAATAAAGCCTTAAAGCATCAGAGTTTGACAAAAATATTTTGAAAGAAATGATGTTTTTCTGAGGAAGTGAATATATTAAAAATACAATTGATTCTATTGTTGGTTCTTGGAGAAACATTGAATTAAAGTAAAAGAAACACTTTTTAACCTTGTTCCACAAACGTTATCGGTGCTGTATGACCTAGGTTTCGGATTATAAGCCCTTTTTCGAGTACTTAACTCATTACTGATCCAAAAAGATGATAAACAACGAAAGGTAAACATGTCATAAACTCCGACTATCGATTCTTGACCTAAATATACAGATTATCTTTGTGACAATTTTGACAGAGTTACAGTGGATTACCAAATACAACAGCACAGCATTTACAACAACATGTTGATATATAGGAATGAAATTATGCCTAAGAGTAGAATCTGAAGTCATATCATCCATAATCCAAAAGGGGGAAAATTGAATTGAGTCTGCTCATTCAATAATAACTGTGGGGATACATACCTCCGTCTTTTAATTTATAATATTTCTAACTGAGTCAGCTTTGCACCTTTTCTTGTTTGTGTAGTATTTCTACATCTACAATGTATTTTTGGTTTGCATTTAAGCAGTGTTCCGCAAAGGATGAGTCCTGCGTCCTCAATCTCTATCTCCTGTGCCGTCCTTTGAGTCTAGTGCAGATTGACCTTCCAATCTGCACAATATAGCACGGCTGACACTCTTTGCATATGGTCTTATACACTCCACTTTTCGTGAGGGCTGCTTGTTTAACTTTAGAACTAGAGAGACATCTACCTAATGTCCATGGGATATGGTAAAACACAGTGAAGCCCTTTGCCTTCAGGATGTTTGTTATGCTCTTTGAAGTTTTATGTATAAAATTTAGACTACGACATATCCTTTCCAGCCTCTCTGTGTTGATCACTGGGCACAGAAGGACTCTGGCTTGCTTCCTGCGTTTTCTGTCGAGAATTTTGTCAATGATCTTAGAATCAATTTCATTGTTTGTGGCTATCGTTCAAATTGTATTGTATAACCCGAAACCTAGGTTGTATAGCACCAGTAACGTTTGTGAAACAAGGTTAAAAATCGTAGCTTTTAGTGTTAAATCGGTTTCTTTTTCTGAGTCAGTAAAATGTACTACTACATCTTCTGCAAAACGGATAGTGTTTCCCGTCAATTTTAATTCCTTTTCTTCTTTTACATATGAGCCACTGTGGACTACGATTATTTCAACTGTTTCTCCTCTCATTTCCTCCATATTTCTCTCATCATCTTCCGACGTTTCTCTCTTCTTTCTTCGGTCCACTTGGCTCCAGTCTTTTTCTTCGGTTTTTCCTAGAAACGTTTGGCGTCCTTTAATTTCTTTCTTAGTGGTAGTCTTTCCTGAATATCTTGTTGGCTAATTTGGAGCTCGTCCATGTCCCTTCCAACTTCTTTGCACCATGTATTATCCATTTTTAATTTACTGAAGTAACAGAACAGTCTTTTTGTCAGTCTGTTGGGATCCATCCTTTGTATGTGAGCGTAGAAAGCTATTCTTCTTCTCCTAATTACATCAATGATTTTTCAATATTTGTATAGATTTCACTATTATGACAAATTCTGTATTGTGTCTGCTCTTTAACTGGCCCCAATATTTTTCTTTCAGTAATTTGCAGTAATTCCTTTTATTATTATTTTCCATTTTTCAATGGATTTTTGAATATATAAGTCGAACAAATATAGGGATCACGTACATCCTTTCTTACTCCCCTCGTTATTTTGGCTTCCTCCTTCTAACATTCTGTTCTGATGTCCATCAAATAAATATGAGAGAAGAAAAAGCAACTTGGATGCTCACAGGTGACGACTGCAGAAGTCCAGAAATCTCTTTATCCACAAGGTTCTGAAATATTAGATCATCATGGTGATTTGACACGTCAATGTAAACTGGACTGTTTGGTGCACATTAATAAAGAATTTTTTTGTGCCAATATGAGTGAAGAAAAATGCAGCCAGTCACTGTCGTTTGAAAAGATACTGGTTATTCCATTAAACGGTTTTCGAACCTTTTCAGGTTCATCTTCAGACGGATCATGTTACAGGATCATTTTAAGCCTGATGTCGGGTGGTGAGATGACGGAAACATACTTAAAAACTCGATTTGCACGTGTTTTGTATCTGGGAAATTTACGTAAATGTTTTATTCATTTACTTACTGTGACTATATGGCTGGTTTTTTATAGTTAATTTCCATTTCTCGCGTCTCCTTGTGTTTACATAACAATACCACATCGCTTTTTCACTGTAAACACCACTTCTCCAGCGCCCAACATGTGCCTTTGCAACTGATGTTAGCCGGGCGGGAGTATCCGAGCGGTCTGGAGCGCCACGTTGCGGATCGCACGGCCTCCCACGTCGGGGGTTCGAATCCCTCCCTCGGGCATGGATGTTTGTGTTGTCTTTAGTATACGGTAGTTCATGAGTAGTCTGTAAGGTTAGGGACTCATAACCCCGCAGTTAAGTCCCACAAGCTTTACTAACATTTGAACTGATGTTATTTACAAACGACTTCATTCAAAGATACACACTCTTTGTACAGTAAGATTGTTTTGTTTGTGTATGATACAGTCGATAAGTTAGCAAATAATTTTGTCAATATTAAATTGAAAAAGTGAATAATAAATTCTGTCTATGTTGTTTACATAGGATTTTGACCCTTAATATGTATGTATACAATCAGTTAAAAGGACCAGAATAAAATTTGTACTATTGTTTATATGAATAACAAAGAGTGTTATATCTTCGAATGAAGACGTTTGTAAACAACATCTGTTGTAAAAGTACATGTTGGGCGCTGGAGATGTGGTGATGACAGTGCAGTATAGATCCCAATAGTGAAAAAGTGACGTGGTATTGTTATATAAACACAAGGAGACCCGTGAAATGGAAAAGTCAGCCATACAGTCACAGTAAGTAAATGAACAAAATATTTCACGTAAATTTTCCAGATACAAAACACAACCTAACCAACGTGCAAGTCGAATTATTACAGTATGTTTCCATCTCCCACTACAGAGCCATCACTAACATCACGCTTAAAATGATCCTGTAACATGCTCCATCTGAAGATGAACCT
Source organism: Locusta migratoria (assembly GCA_026315105.1). Taxonomy (NCBI): domain Eukaryota; kingdom Metazoa; phylum Arthropoda; class Insecta; order Orthoptera; family Acrididae; genus Locusta; species Locusta migratoria. Next base: position 66,976,151 of record CM048754.1, on the reverse strand, counting down.
GAATAGTTTCGAAAACCGGTTAATGGAATAAAGAGCGTCATTTAAAGTGAAAGTGACTGGTTGAATTTTTCTCAAATCATATTGAAATTAACAGTTACGATTTATGAAATATCCCTAATGGATAATATAAACATATTTTTTGTGACAGGTCGTTGGATTTCAAATTCCTTACGATCTGAAGATTGTTTGCTTTTTAGCGCTCACATGGAATACGCCTTCCTCTATTCATTATTATCTATCTATTATATTCTATCTATATAAATGATCTGATGGACAGAGTAAGTTGTAATTTGCGGCTGTTTGCTGATGATGCTGTGGTGTGTGGGAGGGTGTCGTCTTTGACTGTAATAGCATACAAGATGACTTAGACAAAATTTTCATTTGGGCGAAGAATGGCAACTAGCTCTCAATGTAGAAAAGTGTAAGGTGATGCGCATGAGTTGGAAAACAATCCCATAATGTTCGAATACAGCATTAGTAGTGAGCTTCTTGATGCTGTCGCTTCGTTCAAATATCTAGGCGTATCATTGCAGAGCGATATGAAATGGAACGAACATGTAAGGACAGTGGTGAGTAAGGCGGACAGCCGACTTCGGTTTATTGGGAGAATTTTGGGAAGATGTACTTCACCTGTAAAGGAGACCGCGTATAAAACGCTTGTACGACCACGTCCTGAGTATTGCTCAAGTGTTTGGGACCCGCAGCAGATTAGTTTAAAGGAAAACATGGAAGCAGTTCAGAGGCGAGCAGGTAAGTTCGTTACTGGTAGGTTCGACCAATGCACGAGTGTCACAGAAATGCCCCGGGAACTCAAATGGGAATCGTTGGAGGAAAGACGACGTTCTTTTCTTGAATTTCTGTTGAGGAAACTTAGAGGGACGGAATTTGAAGCTGAGTGTAGAACGATCTTCTTGCCGCCTACTTACATTTCGAGTAATAATCTCCAAGACAAGAGAAATTAGGGCTCGTACGGAGCAATATAGACATTCTTTTTTCCTCGTTCTATTTGGGAGTGGAATAGGAAGATTAAATGCCTAGTAATTGTACATTGTACCCTCCGCCATGCACCTTACTTTAGATTGCGGAGTATGTAATGTAGATGTATATACCATATTATATCATGGAATGAAAGTAAGCAAACTATGCAAGCTTTCCTGTTTTTATGTAGCCCTCGTCTGATAAGTCTCGTATTGCAAATACAGATTTGTTAAGTCGTTTCTGTAGTTATGTGATGTGTTCCTCTAAACTGAATTCATTGTCAAGTTGTAATCCCAGGAATTTTATACTGCCAACGTCTTCTATCTGCTCTTCTTTCTACTTCATCCGTATGCTGGATATAAACCTCTTACTTGTTCTGATCTACACGCAGTAAGTCTTTTCAAAGTTTTATGTCAGTAAGTGTGCTTTAAACCATTTATTAATATCCATAAAAATATGTTTAGCAGATCTTGCTATAACTAACTTCGACATGCTATTGATTGGAATATTTGTATCATCTGCAAACAAAGCGAACTCTGCTTCTGGCTGTGTAACTTATGAGAGATCGTTAATGTACACAAGAAAAAGCAATGGCCCTAACATAGATCCTTGCGGGACACCGCATGTAATTTCTTCCCAATCTATAATAATTTATCCATTTTATTGGATGGTTGAATTCTGTGGCTGTGGATTATATTATTTTATTTTCATAAATAACAGTGTACCCATCCGCCACGCACACCTTACGGTGGTTTGCGGAGTATGTATGTGTAGATGATAGCGATGTATCTTGTCTTAGATGTCGTAGTCTTTAGTAAAGCAGTACTGATGTATATGAAAAGCACATCGCGGCAGGAATTTCCACCCTGTGTTGCTGGTCGCCAGAGCAACAAGTAGGAGAAGCCCCAGTCGGTACCTGTTGCTAAACAACGGCCTGTCGAGAACAACATGTGTTCCTCTCTACCCTCGTATTCACCGAGCGACGTGGCGCCGTGTTAACACACTGGACTTACAATCGGGAGGACGGTGGTTCAAATCCACCTCCGGCCATCCAGATATAGGTTTTCCGCGTTCCTGTACATCACTGCGGGAAATGTCGAGATTGAGATGTAACAGGCAAGTCACAGAGCTAAATGTTTGCCATTTTATCATCAAAATAGCAAGTTAAACAAACTTTCAATAGAACTTCAACTGTTAAATGCCAATTTGTGACTTCTGAGTAGGGCTAAAATGAGATATAATAATAATAGATGTAAAATAATGAATTTGGTGTATGTAAATGGTTTTAGCGACTTATCAGTCAGCTTTCTGTTCTAGTTTTTATGCTTATTAACGAAGTCTTTCCCAATGTAAGGATGGCAGTGGTGCCGAGTGCAGTGTAAGATTGAACTCTGAAATTGGAATCAAACAAGCCACAGTTCTTTCGTTAATCGTAAATATCTGCGGACCTTTAACACAAAAGATCTATATTTGATTGCATTACTGACTAGGTTACTAGTTGAAGACATTTGTAGAATTTTTTTTAATCACTAATATAAGGTTTCCACTTCCTTAATATATTTGGGCTCAGTAGTGAATGTTCCTTGTTTTCTTTTATCTATTCAGTTAAGGATACCACAATTAAGGAAGTTTTCTTTAATTCAAGGAAGTGATTTTTTTTATTTTGCATAGTTGATGTAAACCCAATGTGCATACGGAATAAGATATTTATTTGACCTGTTAACTGTGAAAATAAAAATGTCTTTTCTGGCATAAAACATTAACTCCTGTTTTCTTGCTCCTTACCACTCCAAGCTCATTGCTAGCTACTCCGTTTGACAGTGTTTTTCGGAAAGAACACCGCCTACCCTCCAGAGACTCGCATTGGAATTCCCGAAGCACTTCAGTAACACTCGCACATTCATCAAATGCACAAGTAGCAACCCTAGGCGTCCACCTGTCAACTGCATCTGCGTCGTCCTTTGAACCGATTTGGTGGCGATTCCAAACACTCCAGCAATACTCGAGACGGGGTCGTACAAGCGTTTTATATGCGGTCTCATTTACAGACTATTCTAACATCACAAAATTTTCCCAATAAACTGAATTCGACCATTCCCCACGACCTCAAATGCTCGTTCCATTTCATACCCTGTGCAGCGTTACGCCTAGGTGTCTAAATAACACTGTCAAACAGATCACTACTAATGCTGTATTCGAACATCACGGGATTGTTTCTCCTACTCATGCGCATCACCTTGCATTTTTCCACATTGAGAGCTAGCTGCCATTCCTCACACCACTTAGAAATCTGGCCCAAGTCATCCTGTATCCTACTACAGTGATTCAACGACGACGCCCTCCTCTACACCACAGCATCATCAGCAGACAGCCGCAAATTACAACTCTCTCTGTCCGTCACATCATTTACATAGATAGATAATATTAACGTTCCTACCACATTTCCATAGGGCACCCCTCACGATACCCTAGTCTCTGATGAACACGCCATCGACGACAACGTACTCGGTTCCCTTCCTCAAGTAATCTTGGAGACACTTATTTGGGTATCTATCCCGTAAGCTCGTACTTTGTTAGCAGCCTGTAGTGCTGTACCGTATGAAACGCTTTTCGAAAATTGAGAAATGTGTAGTCGGCTTGTTGATTTTTATCCATAGCACGCAAGATGTCTTGAGAGAAAAGCGATAAGCATCCTAAAATCGTGCTTATACATGGACAGAAGGTTTTCCGCCTCAAGTAAATTTACTATATTAGAACTGAGAATATCTTCAAGAATTCTACAACAACCTAATGTTAATGGTTTGTGGGTATGTTTCAGGAACCAGTCGTAAAATATTTATGTACTGGCAGATCCAGATTTCGACCACTGTGTCGTCATTATCGACGCTAAAAAACGATTCTCGAAAACTACTTCATCTATGAAACTGAAATTTGGCAGGAATGCAGTTTATAGGTATAAAACGTCAGCTGAGAAAGTATTTTGTGATAGGTGCATGGCGGAGCATACTTCTTGACTCACGAAATCTATGTAGTTTCTTTCCGATCTTGACGAAATTACGAAATTTCGCACCCTTGACTTTCAAAACAAGAGGAAGTAACCGTTTACCTTAAGCTCCATACAGTGCATGTGGGGGGGGGGGGGGGTACTTTGCAACATAAAAATGGATCCCTAAATACCTTGGTCGCGCTATAACTTGAGAACGGCTCGACCGATTTCACAGATCCTTTTTTGGCTGTTTTTGTTATTTTCAAAACAAGGGTTGTATCAAATAAAACAGGAATATTTGACACCAACAAAGCGCATTTTTCAATGTGACCCTGAGTTTCTATTGCATAGAAATCTATAGTTTTGTTCCGCTATTTATGAAATTTTGCACACTGTACCTGAAAAGCAAGAGGAATGTCACTGTCTGTATAAAATTTCGTTCGGTGCATGATGGAGGATACTTACGGAATTTTACGAAATGCATAGTTTTGCTCCAATCTTACTGAATTTTTGCACACATGACCTTTAAACCAAGAGGAAGATCACTGGGTACATAAATGTTTGTATGGTTCATGACAAAGGGTACCTTGCGGAAAACTTTGTCGAGATAGGGAAAGGTGGAATCTAACAGAGAGATGGGAGAGAAAGAGGTGGATGCAGAGAGATGGGGGAAGGGGATGTGGACTATGAGATTTTGGGCTAAATAAACACGCAGGCAACACCGTGTTTGCAGCTAGTTTGGAATATTATTGTTGAGCCACGGTGGGTCTATCTCACCATTAATCCACTATGTCGGCACATATTTCTCCAGAGCTTTATTTACAATGCATTTGAATTTGGCCCACATTCCTCTACAACGATGTCCACTCATTCCAACAGTTGATTATCTGCTCTTTCTGGCACAATCACTCTCCTAAGCTTTTTGAACTATTTATTAACTTTAGTGACCATTGTCGCTATGACGACATCATGATGAGTTGCCCCTGTCTCTACAGTGAAATCACTGATGAGACCGGGCTATGACGTCTAAAATATTTCCATTGCTTGTGGGCTGACGATTTAACTGTTCAAAGCTGTCTGTGAATCAGGATACGCCAGAAACTCCTTTTCTCCCCCCAATTCTGTTCAGCACCTCGTCATTCTGTAAGTGATATACCTATCTAATCTTCATCATTCCCTTGTAACACCCAGTATGAAAAGCGTCTATCAACTTTTGTCTTAATTCCTAGGTATTAATTTAATTTACGTCCTGTAGATTTCACTGATTCATCGTGTTAATGAACTCTGACGGATTTCTTTTCTTGCGCATATAGATGACTTCACATTTTTCATTATTCAGGGTCAGTTGCCCATTTTTGCGCTATTCAAATATGTAAATAGTTCTGCAGTTGCTTTTGGTCTTCTATTGACTTTCGTGACAGATAAATAAGAGCATCATCAGCGAACAGTCTAAGCTGCTCACATTGTCTACAAAATCGTTTATAAAGATAAGGTACCGTAGAGGCTCTGTAACACTTTCCCGAGGAATACCAGATATGACGTCTACTATAAGCAATGACAAACTGTGTCCTTTATGACAGGAAATTGGGAATCTAATCGCGATATTCCATAAGCACGCGGTTTGATTAGAAGACGCTTGTGAGGTAGTGTGCCAAAAGAGGTAAAAAAGGTAAAGCAGTCAACAGTTCGAAGTTCGGTTTGAACACCACAGTGCTTTACTAGGCATGGTCCTGTTTGGAGGTGGTATGCCGTTGCCTTCCTCCGACCTTCGAACTGACTTACCCAGCCAGTTATAGGGGGATCTACAGTTTAACGTGGGTTCCGAACCACGGTGCTACTCGGTATTTTTCACATGAGCAACACTGCCGGAGGTGAAAGAAGTGGAAAGTGACAGGTAAAATAGGACCTAGGGGGCATCGAATCCGCGATCTTTGGATTTGTAATCTGGCGCTCTACCATTGTGCAACCGAGAAAATGATAAGGAAATCGAGAAATATATGATCCATTTTACATCTTAGTCAGGATATGCCAGAAACTCCTTTTCTCCCCGATTCGGTTAAGCATCTCCTCATCAGTTACGTGATCTACCCATCTAATTTTCATCATTCGTCTGTAGCACCACATTTCAAAAGCTTCTATCATATTTTTGTCCGAACTCCTTAAAGTCCACGTTTCACTGCCATACAATGCTACACTCCATACAAATGCTTTCAGAAAGGACTTCCTAACATTTAAACTAATATTGGACGTCAAGATATTTCGCTTCTTGAGAAACGCTTTTCTCCCCATAGCCATTCTACATTTTATATCTTCTTTACTTCGGCCATCAGAAGTTATCTTGCTACCCAAATAACAAAAGTCATCTACTACTTTTATTGTCTAATTACCTAATCTAATTCCTTCAGCATCGCCTGATTTTCTGACACTGCATTCCATTACCTTCGGTTTACTCTTGTTAATGTTCAACTTATACCTTCCCTTCAAGACACAGTGTATTTTGTTTAATTGCTCTTTCAGAACTTTTACATACAAAATTATTATGTCTTCAGCAAACCGCAAGGTTTTTGTTCCCTCTCCCTTATCTTTAATTCCCTGTCCAAATTTCTCCTTCCATTCCTTGACTGCTTGCTCAATGTACAGACTGAACAACAGTGGGGAAAGTCTACGACCCTGTCTTACTCCCTTCCCAACCTCTGCGTCCGTTTCATGCCATTCAAATCTAATAATTGTTGCCTGGTTTTTCTACAAGTTGAATATAGATCTTCGCTCCCTATATTTTAACCCTATTACCTTCAGAATCTGAAAAAGTGTATTCCAGTCAACACTGTCAAAAGCTTTCTCCAGATCGACAAATGCTAAAAACGTAGGTTTCCCTTTCCTTAGCCTATCTCCTAAGATAAGGCGTAATGTGAGTATTGGCTCCCGTGTTGCTATATTTCTCCTAAACTCAAACTGATCTTCCTGAACGTCGGATTCCACCAGTTCTTACATTGGTCTGTAAATAATTCGGGTTAGTATTTTTCAACCATGAATTATCAAACTGATAGTTCTGTAATTTTCACATTTGTCTGCAGTTGCTGTCTTCGGAACTGGAATCACAATATTCTGTCAAAGTCTGAGGGTATTTTCCCTGTCCTATACTAATTCAAAGCAGGTGGAACAATTTATTCATGACTGCCTACTTCTTAATTACGGATGCTGGCAGCTGTTCGTGATTTGAATTCAGGCGTACTTACTTCGTATTCTTTCGTGAAGGAATTTGGGAAAGCTGCTTTTATCAAGTCATCAGCAGAATCACCATTACTACCGTTGTAGTGAAGGTATTGCTTCTTAATTACATCCATAATGGTTGTGAGGTCGTGGCTGTTTTACTTAATTATTTTCTCAAGTAGGCTCAACCACAGACATCGTGTAAAAACACTAAAATATGACGCGTTTCAAGGGTCAAGCCCTCATCATCAGATAATCTTAAAACATGAAACCATAAACATATGAAACGTAATAAAAGAAAACGTGGTTACTTCCCGTGTAACCGTGTCTACGCAGAAAGGTGCTCAGCATACTGTGCTACGTCAGAATTCAAACCAGACCCCAGCACTGGCGGCGCATTACACAACCGAAATGCACCGAGTCAACAGCACGACTGGGGCGAACGTATGCACACGAAAAAAAAAAAAAAAAAAAAAAAAAAACCACATCCAAATTCCAAACATCATCCACAAGCTAGTGGGTACATTCAGGTGTCGCGAAATCATTTGAACAGTTAGACGAAGGTAGATATTTAAAATAAACGACTTTTGTTATAATAGGTCCACAAGGATTTTAAAAAACTATATGTATTACCTTGAACTTGATCATTTAATGAAGCGTCGGTTATAATACATAACACTAAAAGCGACGTTTCATTAAATGAACATGTTCAAGGTAATACATATAGCTTTTTTAAAAACTTTGTGGACCTATTATAATAAAAGTCGTTCATTTTAAATTTCAACTTATGTTATACTGTTCAAATGATTTCGCGACACCTGAATGTCCCCACTAGCTTGTGGATGATGTTTGGAATTTGGATGTGGGTTTTTTTTTCGTGTGCATACGTGCGCCCCAGTCGTGTTGTTGACTCGGTGCATTTCGGTTGTGTAATGCGCCGCCAGTGCTGGGGTCTGGTTTGAATCCTGACGAAGCACAGTATGCTGAGGAGCTTTCTGCGTAGACACGGTTACACGGGAAGTAACCATGTTTTCTTTTATTACGTTTCATATGTTTACGGTTTCATGTTTTAAGATTATCTGACGATGAGGGCTTGACCCTTGAAACGCGTCATATTTTAATGTTTTTACACGATGTCTGTGGTTGAGCCTACTTGAGAAAATAATTAGGTATTGGTTGTGTTTTGCCGCTAGTGTAGGCCTACTTTCCACAGTGTACTTTTTCGACGTTTAATGATTCGCTCCACCACACACTCACTCACTCCATCACTCTCCTACCAGCTGTTCCGCCCCCTTCCCCATAGACTGGCCACATAATGAGCCAGTCGCTGCGCGATAACTCGCCCCTTATCTCCCCCGCCATGAATTATGCATCGCCTTGCCGCTCCTCCAGTCCAGTCCAAACGACACGCCTCCCGCATTTTCTCACTAAACTTTCCATTCCTCTCCCTCTCTCTCCCCTCCACATCTCTCAATTTGCTCCGCATTATTTGCTTTTTCAAACGCGGCTCTAGTGCCTAATATTCTCCTGCAGCAGCCCTTTCTCCTAAATTATTCACGACTGGAAAGGCGTCTTTAATGTTACTGCACGACTGTTTAAGTTAGTGACTGTTACGTTTTGAAAGGGGAAAAATTTCAAATTGTAAGCCACGCAAAAATTACTATGAAACAAATCGGAAAAAAATAGGAAAAAAAATCGCACTGACGTGTTTTATGGCCCACTTTAGATTTGTAGTTTTACAAGTTTTTGCAAACATTTTGGACCAAAATTATAATCTAAATAATAAAAAATTATGGTGATAAGTTTACGACTCTACTGTTGTGGTAATATCTATCCACCCAACACGTAATATTATTTCTGACCGTATTTTAACAAACTGCCAAAATTATATGATGTTTGAGTTTAGCTTTGACAAACATACTCTTTTTTGAATTTTACTTATTTGAACTATCATTTTAATATCTCTCCCACATTTTCATTATATTTTTCCGTTAAAATATTGTCACCTGTCTTGCCTTGGTAGTTCTAAGCTCATTTTCTTTGCCTGTACTGGTTACGAATGGCTATAGGCTGGAACGAACGTAGCGTACATTTGGAGTTCAGATGAGTGACTATAGCTTGGGTGGAATATAGCGTACATTTGGGGTAGATGCATTGATTATAATTTGTTGCAATGTGTACGCTTCCCTTCCGTTTCATTAAGGAAATACACTTTCCACAGAAATCTGGGACTTCCTTTTGAATACGAAAGTACCTGTATCCGCACTTTGTGCAGAACGTTCATTATTACAGTATCTTTCCAGTTTACGTGCATAGCTTCAGAAGACCATTGTTGAATTCGTTGTTACGTATTTCAAGGCATGTTCACGAAATTGAACAAACACGCATTTTACAGGAAGCATTCTTACATATGCACAATTCTAAACATTGAAGAAAATAGCTCTATTTAATTACTAAGAGTGTCTGAAACCTCTTTAGGGAAAAAAATAGGTACTGGCGTGTTTCGAACCACTGACCTTCAGCATCACAGTCCAATGCATTGTCCACTACGCTACGGCTAAAAATCAGAAGTAACGTTCTTTAATCTCATACTATTGTTGGCCGTTGTTAATTGATGCTAATATGGCATTTTTAGACATTAGATTATCATTTATCGTACGAAAAACGACGTTGTTTTGTTAATTCTTCAGTGCGCTATTGCTTTGAAATAACAACGTGTAAGTTACAATAAGAAAAATCATCAAATACGCAACGCAAGATGGCGTATGCCAGAGAGAGTTCTGGGCGAGGAATGTCACGTGACATCTGCGAACGGCTGCTTTTCGTTAATTCAATGGAGGGCGTCAAAACTCCGTAATTTTTTGTAAATATCTCTCAAACGATACGACATATGAAAAAAAAGGAATCTAAGTTGTATAGAATTTTCTCCTCTACCAATTAGGTTATTCAATTTTCGTGTCAGATGAACGGTTCGTTTGCAATTACAGTTATATTACAAACGGCATTTTTGGTTTTACTACCGTAGTTTTTGTCCGACAAATTTGAAAAACAGAAGTTCTGGTCTCTGGCGGCCGTAGTTTTTGTCCGAAAAATTTGAAAAACAGAAGTTCTGGTCTCTGGCGGCCTACAATCATGTCTGCAAAATTTGGTGCTAATCGGTTGAACGGTTCGTCTTAAAAACAGGGAACACGTTACGGACAGACAGACAGACAGACAGACATACATCCATCCCAAAATCTCCGTTATTTTTGCAAATATCTCTGAAACGCTACGAGATATGAAAAAAAAACAACATAAGAGAGCAAAGTTGTAGAGGATTTTCTCCTCTACAAATTAGGTTATTCAATTTTCGTGTCAGATGAATAGTTAAGCCGTTATTTTCATTTAAATGTCGAGGTGTCAAAAGACGATCGCAAAGGCCCACTTTTAGTGTTACTACCGCAACCTAAAGTGGGCCAAAAATCGCACTGACGTGTTTTATAGCCCACTTTAGATTTGTAGTTTTATAAGTTTCTGCAGACATTTTGGACCAAAATAATAATCTAAATAATAAAAAATTATGTTGATAAGATTACGACTCTACTACTGTGGTAATATCTATGCACCCAGCACGTAATATTGTTTGTGACCGTATTTTCACAGACAGCCAAAATTATATGATGTTTGAGTTTAGCTTTGACAAACATACTCTGTTTTGAATTTTTACCTCTTTGTGCTATCATTTTAATATCTCTCCCACATTTTCAGTATATTTTTACGTTAAATATTGTCACCTGTCGTGCCTCGGTAGTTCTAAATTTATTTTCTTTGCCTGTACTGGTTACGAATGACTATAGGCTGAAACGAACGTAGCGTACATTTGCCATTCGGACGAGTGACTAGAGCCTGGATGGAACACAGCGTACATTTGGCGTAGATGCATTGATTCTAATTAATGACTTTCAATATATTCCACGAATAGTGAATAAACGCTTAGAAAAAAAACAACAAGGTAATTTATTGCAATGTATACACTTCCCTTCCGTTTCATTTAGGAACTACACTTTCCACAGAAATCTGGGACTTCCTTTATATACGAAACTACCTGTATCAGCTTTTTGTGCATTATTACAGTATCCCAGTATACGTGCATAGCTTCAGAATACCATTGTTCAATTCGTTGTTACGTATTTCAAGGCATGTTCACGAAATAGAACAAACACGCATTTTAGAGGAAGCATTCTTACATATGCACAATTATAAACATTGAAGAACATAGCTCTATTTAATTACTAAGAGTGTCTGAAACCCTTTTAGGGAAAAAATAGGTAGTGACGAGTTTCGAACCACTGACCTTCAGCATCACAGTCCAAAGCAGTGTCCACTACGCTACGGCTAAAAAACAGAAGTAACGTTCTTTAATCTCGTACTATTGATGGCCGTTGTTAACTGATGCTAATATGGCATTTGTAGACACTAGATTATCATTTATCGTACGAGGAACGACGTGTTTTTGTTAATTCTTCAGTGCGCCATTGCTTTCAAATGACAACGTGTAAGTTACAATAAGAAAATCATCAAATACGGAATGCAAGATGGCGTATGCCAGAGAGAGTTCTGGGCGAGGAATGTCACGTGACATTTGCGATCGGCTGGTTTTCGTTAATTCAATGAAGGGTGTCAAATCTCCCTAATTTTTGCAAATATCTCTCAAACGATACGAGATATGAAAAAATATAAGAGAGAAAAGTTGTAGAGAATATTGTCCTCTACAAAAACGGTTATTCCATTATCGTGTCAGGTGAATGGTTAAGCCGTTATTTTCATTTAAATTTCGAGCTGTCAAAAGACTATCGCAAAGGCTCACTTTTAGTGTTACTATCGTAACCTAAAGCGGGCCAAAATGTGTAACTGAAATATGACGCACTAGCAGATTATTTAACGGTGGGAGGTAATGCAGGCAATGTATTAAAAGAATTCGACGAATAGTTACCTACACAGCTCTGCATCGAAGTTTCTTAGGGCAGGCTGAAAGTCAAAGTTTTGGTAGAAGTAACTACTCGCTGGTTGTGGATGGTTTAGTCAGGTATTATTAAACAGTTTCCCGTGTAGCTGACCCAGTAAAATATTGCAATTTTAAAGAAAGACGGACACTGATATTTCGTAACACTCATTACTCATTACGGCAAAATGATTGTAGGTTCTACCGACTATTGAAAAATACAGGTCTGAAATGTGAATTTTGAAGAGAAGGGCTACACGAGAGATTTCGGTTTATTTAACACGAAAACCTAACCATCTGTTTTTAAGTAGACAATACCTATAGTCTTGACCGCAAATTTATTAACCGTGATGACTGTTTTTCAACGCATTTCTGAGTCATACTCGGTTCACTTTACGTGTTTGTCAAGAGTTGTATCAGCCATCAGACAATATAACCTTCCAATCACCAAATTACAGCTTATAAAAGCAAAAAAGAAAATATACGGTAAAAACATTTGAAGAAAATCAGATTGGTTGTTGCGCATATATGACACATGTTAGTTAAAATATTTTTGAAGAACAGTAACTAAAATCAGGCATTGCTGATAAAATTCCTTGGCTGTGTCTTGTACATGAACCACATGGTATTTAAAATTACGTTCATGGAGCTAAAATTCAAAAACTTAATTGTAAGTACCATGTGGTTCACGTACAAGACACTGTCAGTGAATTTCAATCAGCAGTGCCTGATTTTAGTTACTGTTCTTCAAAAATATTTTAACCAACATGTGTCATATATGTGCAACAACCAATCTTATTTTCTTCAAATGTTGTACCGCATTTTTTTGTTGTTGCTTTTATAAGTTGTAATTTGATGATTGGAAGGTTATACTGCCTGATGACAGATGAAATTATTGACAAACACGTAAACTGATCCGAGGATGACTCAGAAACGAGTTGAAACTGGTCATCACTGTTAATAAGTTTGCGGTCAAGACTGCAGATATTGTCTGCTTAATGAAAAATGTTTAGACCGCCTACCAGACAACATGTCAAATAACATAAGCATCTGTTGTTGGAGGATTTCAACATGGCTAACAAAAAGCATCATAGGAAAATGGAAGGAATCTTCTAACTACAGTTAAAACTCATAAACTGCATTTTAAAGAGAGAATGGTGGGGACTTATTAATGAAAGAAAGCATTGAAGCACACACATACTTTTATAACAAGAATGTCGGCTAAGCTGGCTATAACAAATAAAAAAAAAAAAAAAAAAAAAAAAAAAAAAAGCAGCGTAATTGCTGAGAGATGTTAACTCGACCACATATATTTCTACAGAGTTAATCGAGAAAGAGAAATGAATGTGAATGCATCAAATGTATCTGTGACACATTACGGATAATTACAGTTTTATCAGTGGGGGTACCGTATTATTACACGACTGCCGTCAAATGAAAACGTTAAATGATGTGACCCCTTAATTAACAGAACATACACACGTTGAAAAATGTATTGCATCGGCACGGTTCTAGAGGCTAATGACCCTTTGCAGATGGAACAGAGATATTTAATAACTACATCTCACTTGTCTCTATTGTTCATGGAAACGGTAATCGAAAAGTTGTGGGACAATAACCTAAAAATTTTTAATTTGTGTTCCAGATTGCAGCATAGACCAGAGTACGTAATACCCGGTAACGCTTCCTCTTAAGCCTCAGTGGAATGACCGAGCGCTCTAAGACATCTTGCTGCGGAGCGCGCGGCTGTTCCCTGTCGGAGGCTAGAGTCCTCCCTGGAGCATCGGTGTGTGGTGTCCTTAGTTTTAGTTTTTAAACCTAGGGAATGATAACCTCAGTGGTTAAGTCCCACATGTTTACAAACATTTAATTTGAGCGTCCCCTTGCACTGATACTTGCCTGTATGCGTCAGGGCATACTTACTGCCCACTTGCTGCTCAAATTACCGAGGAATTACCCTGCTGAATGTAACATGTAAGATCCTCTCTAGCATTATTTACAATAGGTTAGCACCCTGTGCAGAAGGCATTCTGGGGAACCATCATTGTGGATTTCGGCCTAACAGATCAACACAGACAAGATTGCGTAGGCTTCCGCGGCAAAAGTCAGAAACATAAAAAAGTTTTCTGGGTGTTGCACCTCGTCATGATGTAAGAAGGCTATTACTTTGATAACCCAGATGAAGGCCACTGTACCGTTGGCCGAAGACCGCGGACGTTTCAATTTCTAAGAAAGCGAGCACGTTGCGCTGGTAACACTGCATTTGAAATGCGCGCCCTGTGGAGTAAAAACACGTGCAAGTCAGTTGTGGCATAGGCACCGAGCGAGCTACTCGCAACGGTGAATTTTGTTCGCGCAAAAATTTTTCGTCGTTCCTGTTTAATCTCGTTGGCGGTTTTCACCCATAAGAAGAGTTTTTGAAATTAGCATTTGATCTTGCAGAAGCTCTGAAAATCCCTCATAGATTTAATAAGGAGAAGAGTCATCTCCATATAAGAAAAGGTTTAGAAGAGAGACAGAAAAGGAAATGCAATAAAAAGGACAAGCCGAAAAAAAACAAAACAAAAAACGCAAATGCACTAAAGAAACGTTCATGGCAAAGACAAATATTCAGTCTCTCCAAAGAGGATCAAGGAAAAGAGACAGAATGAATCACATGTGGAGAAATCTTCGAAGAAGACTGTATTCAGTGCTATAACTGCAAGGACTGGTACCATGAAAACTGATTGTATGTAGATGCTTGAGATATTTATTACAATTGTATGTTTTCAAGGCCAAGAAACAAGTGGAGTACCACTGAATGCTGTGTCCGGGGCTACCCTCCAAATTATTTAGTGCCAATAAACTGATTCAAAAGTTTATTTAAGATAGTTCATAAAAAATTATTATCTATGCTTAGTTCTAAGTGATATGACTAAAGAAGTTACTGGTTTCATTTTACGATGAAAGCTGACACAGAAAAATTGTTTATTGTTTGTTTTATTAGCAATTCATTTTTGTGTCCGGGGCTACCCGACCTTCCCCTACACGAAAAGGTGTAAGAATATAACATCGAACTTTATAATTATAGGTCTGCGCGGATAAAATCGTGAGCGGCGGGGATATCCGCGTGTTATATGCGGATATAGATCGAAGTACCTGCCCAATACGTCTGTCGAAATGTTATCTGAAAACTTGAAGCCTGTGGACATTGTTGGAATCCTTGCAGGGCCCAGGTAGAGCGGAAGTTGTGATGGAACAGGGACGGGATAACTGCGATGGTTAATACAGTTAGTCATGTTCATCTTTAGTCGCTAATCATGTATTTTGATACTAGAAAGGTTTTATCAGTTGCTAAGGACGTTGTTTACGTATTTACAGTTCCCTAGCAACACCAACTGTCACAATCTAACCGTTCAAAATTTCTAGACTTCGTCCGAAGTGTCTCGCACCAAAATATAAATCAGAAAAATATAGGAATATCTCCTGTAAATAGTTCACAAAAAATAAATTAGGTTTTTGTATGAGCGGGGCAAGGAAACTACTCTGTGGCCGTTACTAAAATTTTATTGAAGTTAAACACAGGCACTAATGTTTGCTGTCGTTAGCGTGTACTGAAAAAAATTAACATTCCAGCGCCTGCTAAACACTGTTATTCCATATTCTCACGCGATACCAATATAATACCACATTCGAAGACAGTCAGTAACAATTTCAATCAGAATTTAAATTGTTTTTTTTTTTTTTTAAATAAATCGAAGTTCTTCACAAAAATCAAAATACTCTCGCTATAGCATATTCCTGATTATAAATAACTCTTCATAAATGCCAGATACTTTTCAATATTAACGAATATTTATTCTTCTTCACACTAACACAAAGTCAGTTTAGCAAGAGACCTGAACCTGTACAACCAGCTTGGACTGAATCTAAAAAAAAAAAACAATAATTAATCATTTCTCTTCTCTGAAACGATTGACGCGCGGCAGTAGAGAAGGCACAGCTGCATTCGTGGCCCCGCAGCCGTCGCGTCGGTTAAATTCTGCTGGCATAGCGGTCACACACTGTACTTCAAGGTTGACTGCGGCGCCGCGATCGTACATGTAACATAAACAAAATAAAACATTTTAAGAATCATATTATAAAATAACTATATTTACATGAAAATACATCTATATCTATATATAAAAGGCTTGTGGGTGTACGTGCTGACAGACTTTTCTCCGTGACCACATACTGCCACCCACTCGTGGTTGTGGTGGTAGATAGCCCTTGGTCTAATGATGTTAGTAAGGGAGTTTGGTCGCGGTGCGTGGCAGTGGGTGAGTGTGACGAGCAAAAATTCGCACAATATGCAATAAATACTCTTAGGAAAAGCTATATACTCTGTGACTTACGAACTTTACGGTACGAGTCAAAATCTGTTTATTCTTTTAATCGTCAGACAATGCGGTCCTTTCAGACTTTAATAACGACGAGGAATATCAAATACGCAATTTTTTAAAAAATAGATCACATGTTTCCGTCAACCACACATTACCGACTATGAACAGAGACACAAAACAAAGATAAAAATCCAGATAGACTCAAAGATAAAAATACTCGTGGAACATTGATCTCTGTCGTGGAAACGTGATGGAAAAACATACATACATAAATGAATGTCTCTTAGGCCACAGATATTGATATGCCTGTGCCAGTAAGCTCACTGGTCTGTGCTAATCAGTGATCTCTGATACATACTCTCTACTGTGAAAGGTGTAATCGTTTTTTACAGCTGGGTCAACTATGCGACGTAGTCTTACTCATATCCCGGCGGCCTTCTGTGATAATGTTGGCAACAGATGTTGAATAACGAGAATCATGTGACATCGTCATAAGCCAATCGCGTTACGCGCAAATATTTTGTCGTGAAATCAAGCATACAGCAGGAACAGCAGTATTTATCTACACTCTATGTGGTTCGGTCATCTTTGCAACGATTTTATATCGTGTTATTGATGTTGCCAACATAGAAACACGAGACCGCCAGGATACAAAGTAAAATTTTACCGAATCAGATACAACCGTTGTTGTCACATCTCATTATGACCAGCACTTCACGCGAAAGTCTTTTGTATAGAATCTCATGATTCACACAGTCTTACAATTCATTCCAAATTCCTATTCAAGAAGATATTTGTGAAAACTGTTACAAATCAGTATTCGCACTTATCCAATATCGTTTTCAGAAATGTAATTTGCCAGCCGCTTTCGGCGCTGCTGTTGCAATGTGTAACTTTATGAACACAACCTAACATTGAATTTACATTGTTCCGAAGCACGAACTTAAATTAATTTCACTCTTAGTATGAAAAACTTTATGAAGGATTCATTGTTTTCGACAATGACTTCTACTTAAATTTGACATCTTGGCTAGGAGAACTGAGTTTATTGAAAGAGAGATCAAAAAACGTTCAAATGTTTGTATAGCTTATGGGACTTAACTACGGGGTCATCAGTCCCTAAACTTACAAACTACTTACGAACTACCTTATACTAAGGACGGCACAAATATCCATGTCCGAGGGGGGATTCGAACCCCCGACCGTAGTGGCCGTGCAGACCGTGACTGGAGCGCCTCAGTCCCCGCGGCCACCGCGGCCGGCTCAGAGAGAACCAACAAGGATTGTTTTTTTGCTGACCTACGTCCGGAACCCAAAGAACCATGATATACACAGGACCTTCTTTAACAACCGTTGCGAAGCACGGGCATATAAGCTAGTTTTAAATAAAAAGTTTCGTTTTTCCTATTTAGAACTTCAAAACAGGGCTGACGTAGGAAAATGTTGTACGACTATCCTGCCTGTTGTCCTCATCCCTTGGCCGCAGTGGACGTAGCTGTACTCGAGGCACCTGCGCCTGGTCCGTAGGGATGGGAAAACCCGCTCGTTTAAAACCGATACCGGTATTTTAGTTTTGAATAACCGGTTTTTTCGGTATTTATTTGGTGTCGGTTGTAATCGGTTTTTTTAGTTATTGCCAAGAACCGGGTAAAAAGTCCGGTACGACTACTTCCTGTAGTAGTGGTTCAAATGTGTTGTTTGTAAATAATTAAAAAAAAATAAAACTAATAGACCCGAATATTTAGGGCTATTCCTAAAATTTCCACTGCTGTGAAATATTAGGTCCTCGCAGAAACTAAGAAAAGCGATCAGTGATATTTTAAGAACAATCCCCGCAGTCAGAAACGCGCAACAAACGCGTGGCATAAGAACTTAAGAACTGGTGCAGCTACTGAGGCATCGATGCACCTGTTGCTGTGTGGCGTGGCCTATTAGACGACGCGCGTGCACCGGCAGTGTACGAGACTTGCCTCCGTCTGGTCATGTGGCAGTTCCTTGCTGTCGTCGCCAGACATCGGTTGTGTCTTAAAAGGCACCATCCCGAGTGTGGAAGTACTTCACTAAGTACGGGAGCAGTGAGGTACAATGCTCCACGTTACGGACTGTGCGGCTGCTCCAGTCGCAGGTTCGAGTCCTCCCTCCTCCCTCGGTCATGGGTGTGTATGTTGTCCTTAGCGTAAGTTAAATTAAGTAGTTTTTAAGTCTAGGGACCGATGACCCAAGCAGTTAGATCTGATACGAACTCACACCCATTTGAGAATACTTTGATCATGTGGTACACAGCTTTCCTAGTTCAATTTGAGTAAAAAATTGAAAAAAATTGTGATATGTATTTGATAGCAAGGAAAACATAAACGATATAGTTGCCTTTTTGTGTGTAAAAAAGTATAGTCTTGCACTGTTTCATCGCAACCGAATGAACGGTACAGCCGCGCATAAAAATGAAAAAACATATAAATATACATTAACGTTTATGTATTACATAAATTGTGATGGAAGTAATAAAGATTGACATTAGCATTTTATACCAACTTTCATAATCAGATACGGTGTACAGTGAAAGTGACGTATTTAGGAAGGCACACAGTGTTAGATTGTATACGCTGGCCGTTGTGTGTGTGTGTGGGGGGGGGGGGGGGGTTAAATTAAAAAAAAATTTTTTTTTTATTTTAATCTAAATACAGAAAAATCTCCTCCATGCCGATCAGTTTTAACCACTTTAAATTTAAGAAGATGGCTGTATTAAATAGCTGACGTAGTGCACGAACGTAGACTTTCGCGGTCGTAATTGTTAACGTAAAATTCTTCTGAGCTATTTGCTGCGTCGTGATAGTAAAGTCTTTCCAAAGTTTCGAAATGTTCAAATGTTTGTAGAACTTATGGGACTAAACTATGGGGTCATCAGTCCCTAAACTTACAAACTACTTACGAATACTAGCTAATACTAAGGACGGCACAAATATCCATGCCCGAGGGGGGATTCGATTCCCGGACCGTAGTGGCCGTGCAGACCGTGAGGGCGCGCAGCAGACCCCTCGGCCACCGCGGCCGGCTGTCTCTCTTTCCTGACAGTTAGCAACTAGAGCGACACATGCTTTGCTTTGTGTCACATAACCACTTGTGAATTAATATGGGGAAAATAAAGTGCCCCTTTTGTAAAACTTCGAAAGAAGCGTTTCTTTTTTTGACTGTAACTACAGTAAAACCTCCTCTATGCCGATCGGTTTTAATAAGACGCCTGTTGTAGTAAACAGCTGACGTAGTAGTCCGACCACACGGGCTCCGAAGCGCTGCTGTCGGTGTGTCTAGAGCGACAATGTTTTCCTGTTTCGAACAGTCTGTTTTGGAGTAGGTATAGAACAGTTACCGTGATTTGAGAAGTAGTTAAGTTGTCGCAGAAATGACACACTAACAATAATTACATCATTACATACCATTGTTTTAAATACTGCAATCTATTGCTATTACCCATTCAAAACTTTAATATCTGCGGATGCGGGTAAAGTGCTGCAAATGCGGATGTGGATATGGGCCTTGAGGATATGGTACGGATGCGGATAATTATTATCCGCGCAGATTTCAAGCGTGCCTTTGACAGTCTTGATGGAGCGCAAATGCTAAATGAGTTGCTGCTACTTGGTATACCATCGACGTATGTCTCACTTACTCAAACAACATTGGCTTGTTCCAAGGCTGCAGTGGGAGTGGATGGAGCACTGGGCAATGGTTCGTCATACGTAAAGGAGTCAGGCAAGAGGATGCACTCTCTACAATGCTATTCAATCTGACCCTTGAGGCTGCCATTCGGAAGCTCCAAATATCTTCTGACACAGGCACAAGGTCAACCCAAATATTTGAATATGCCGATGATGTAGCAATTATTAGCCGAAGAAGGGTATCCCTACAGAGGACAATAGGCGAGCTGGAAGAAGCGACGGAAGCCAGTATAAATGGAAAGAAGACCAAGTACATGAATTTCTCCAGGACAGAAAGTAACAACTTGGCTACACTATCAGCAGGAGGGTTCAATTTTGAACACGTGCAGAACTTTGATTATTTGGGGTCTGATATTAATAGGACAAATTCCATGTCAACTGAAATAAAACAGCGCATCGTAAGTGGTAATAGATGCTTCCACACATTTAAGAAACTGTTAGCCTCTATGATAATAAATGGGCAGCTGAAACTGCAAATATTTAAGGTTATATGCCTACGGATGCGAAACTTGGACGGTAACAAGCACTGGTAAGCAACAGATTAGGATTTTGGAACGTACAGTTTTGCGGGAGATTTATGGCACAGTTCAAGATAACAACGGTGCCTGGAATTCTAGGACGACTGCTGAGCTGGGTCACCTCATACAAGGAGCTGACGTCGCGCGAATAACAAAAAGTAGGAGAATAGCGTGGCTTGGAAATGACCTCAAGATGGATACTGGCAGAACAACTAGGAAGATTTTTGAATGGAGACCAACGGGAAGAAGGCATAGAGGAAGACCACGAAAACGATGGATAGACGATGTGGAAGAGGATATAAAAACCCTCCGAATCACAGGATGGCGAAGGACCGCTCTGCAGAGGGCAGAGTGGAGAAAACTTGTTGAAGAGGCTAAGACCAACACAGGGTTGTAACGCCATTAGAAGAAGGAAGGTTCTGTCCACTAGATCACCAAGCGACTGTCGGCCTACAGTCACCCACTTCTCAACTGCGATCCGGTGTAAACCTCTCAGATTGTAGGGTGGGTCGTTTCAGTGTTCAACACTTTATTTGCTACGTAAAATAATGTCGTCAACAAAATCCATGAACTTACTTAAATTACAGGTGAATGGCCATCTGAGGAGGTACATGAGTTTTGTTAGTTGAGCAGGAAAATAACAAATGATGGTCGCAGTAAAGATGATATAAAATGCAGAATGGCAATGGGCAGAAAAGCGTTCTTGAAAAAGAGAAATTTGTTAACATCGAATATTGATTTAAGCCTAAGGATGTCCTTTCTGAAGGCATTTGTATGGGGTGTTGCCTTGTATGGGAGTGAGACATGGACGATAAACAGTGCGTACATGAAGAGGATTGAGGCTTTTGAAATATGGTGCTACAGAAGAATGTTGAAGATTAGATGGGTGGATCGCGTAACTAATGAGGAGGTACTGAACAGAATTGGGGAGAAAAGAAATTTCTGGTATACCTTGGATAAAAGAAGAGATAGATTGGTAGGACACATTCTTAGACATCAAAGAATTGTGAATGTAGCGTTGGAGGGAAGTGTGTGGGGTAAAAACCGCAGAGGAAGACCAAGAGATGGATACAGTAAGCAGATTCAGACAGATGTAGGTTGCCGTTCTTATGTGGAGATGAAGAGGCTTGCTCAGGATAGGGTATTGTGGAGAGCTGCATCAAACCAGTCTCCGGACTGGAGACAACAACAACAACCATGTGAACAAATTTACATAACTTTTTTCAGAATGTAATTTATTTCGCGCTACAATGTAAATGCTACATTGTTGTTTCTATGGGTGTAAAAACTGTTATATTGTACAGTGTTTGAAATGAAATGGTTGAAAACAAGCCCTTTTTCTGCAAAGCCCAGAACAATCCCACATTTTCCACAGTTTAGTGTCACTAAACGGTGAAGACAAAATCTACATTTTCATTTTCGATATACAGTCTGGTAACTGATGAGAACAGTAATTGTCGTGCATCATTCACTTGCTCACGAATCATGTTTTCTTCTGGACTGGATGTTTATTCCATACTGGTCTGCTAGGCCCATCCTACCAAGTAAACATCAATCCATTTTCTTCGTCGCAAATAAAAATTCGCTAAAAATCTTGCATAACTATTCATCCTTAGAGCTTTTATCTTAGCGTTTACAAGCAGTTTTCCTTGTAAAACAACAAAATAACAGTACAAAATTAAGGGAATCTAGACCATCACTAACGTATGCTTGTAGTGTCTGCTAAAAGTGCATACTTTCAGAAACTTTTCGCAAAAGATAATGGAACAACGGTGTATATGGGAACTTAAACGTTTGTTGGAAGCACTATTGCCAATTCGAGGACGAAATTTGGAACATATCCTTGAATAAAAGAATGTCTAGGTTGCAAAATTTTTATTTAAATGGCGCGTTTTGCCCGGTTAGGACATCTTCAGATTCTGACTAAGAAGAAAAATGAACCAGAAAATTTCCACTGTTTACATGACAAAATTTCAATAATTTTTAAAAAAATTTTAGCTATAAAACAATGCTGAAATCGCTAATTAGGATTGTAATAATTTACGGGTCTAATGTCTTACCTGCTCTGTGATATAGAGTGTTTAGATTAAAATCCAGCCATAGAATATCTTACAGAGACAATAATAAAGGTAGTCCCTCGATCTGCAGTAACACTGACCGTTTAAAAACAAACTGATACAACGTTTAAGCGAATGGTTAGTGCAATAATTTATATTCCGACATTTACCTTGCCTGGTGCCCCTGTGCCCTAGAGTACGTCTTCAGTTCATTTATACGTCATGCGTCGGTATTGGTACGCGGTTACTCGCAGTACATATTTGAACGCTGGCCCAGGCAGTACCAGAGCCAATACCGACGCAACTCGTGTAAAAGAGCTGAAGACTACTCTACGGTGCAGGGGCACCAGGCAAGGTAAATGTCGGAATATAAATTATTGATAGATGCACTAACCATTCGCTTAAACGTTGTATCAGTTTGTTTTTAAACGGTCAGTGTTACTGCAGATCGAGGGACTACCTTTATTATTGTCTCTGTAAGATATTGTATGGCTGCATTTTAATCTAAACACCGTCTAGCACAGAGTAGGTACTGTGCATTATTACAATCCTAATTAGCGATGTCAGAATTGTTTTGTAGCTTAAAAAATGTTAAAATTTGTCGAAATATTGTCATGTAACCATTGGAAGTTCTGGTTCATTTTTCTTCTTTATCAGAATCTTAAGATACCCTAAACGGCGAAACGCGTCATTTAAATAAACATTTTGCAACCAAGACATTCTTTTATTCAGAGCGGAAATCTGGAGTGTACGCAACAGAGGCAAACGGGGCCGACACCTGGCATCATGGTGTGGGGAGCCATGTCCTACACTGGCTGTTCTCCTCTGGTGTTCGTATTGGGAAAATTGAACACTAACGGTACACTGAAACCATCATTCAACATGCATTTTCAACTTTTCACGGCGTAATGTACAGTCCAATAGATTTCGGGAATGCAGCCGCGTATGGATGACACGTTTATAGTATGGCCTCACGGGATGGATGAGTTACATCGATTTCTTGACCATCTGAACTCCATCCACGCTAATATCAAATTTACTATGGAAATGGAAAAAGATGCCTGCCTCCCTTTTTTGTTCGTCGAAAAGCTGATGGTAAATTAGGACATGCAGTATATCGGAAACCAACCCATACGAATCTGTATTTACATGCCAGTAGCTGCCATCATCCCTCACAAACCGCAGGGGTCCTTGAGACATTGGTGCACAGAGCACATTGTATATCGGACGATGACAACTTGCAGGAAGAGCTCACACACCTGAAGAGCATTTTCAAAGCAAATGGATATTCGCAGCAACAGATTTGCAGAGCATTCGATGTGAGTCCAAGAATGCAAGCACGAGACGTGGAAGAAGAAGACGAAATAATAGTTATAGATCAAGAGCCTTCTTACCTTACGTGGGCGCTCTTTCCTCAAAGATAAGCCGCATTCTCGACAAACATCATGTTAAGGTTATCTTCCGGCCACCAGTGAAGATTGCAGCCTTACTAGGGTCAGTGAAGGATGATTTGTTGCTTCGCAAGTCAGGTGTGCACCAGATCCCTTGCGGAAATTGTGATAATTCATATATAGGCCAGACAATACGCACTGTCCACGAGAGATGCGTTGAACACAGAAGATATACCCGCCTACTGCAGCCAGACAAGTCAGCTGTGGCTGAACATTGCATAGAAACCGGTCATTCAATGAACTATAGCGATGTGAAGATTTTGACACCCATATCTTCGTTTTGGGATGCTATATTTAAGCAAGCTGTTGAAATTAGACTGGCCAACAACTTATTAAACAGAGATAAAGGTTTTAATTTAGACAAAGCTTGGAACCCTGCACTTGGAGTATTGAAATCACAGAGAAGACGTGAAGGTGTTGCCGCCGCCGAGCATATATCGATAAGTGAACACCGGAGCGCTTGCGCCACGGGGGGCGCACGCGTGTGAGTACTTCGATATGCAGTATACCAGCATGTGTGACGCGCACGCGCATTGCCACCGTGGTCTGGCTTATAAGGCCGCGCCCGGCACCTCGTCGACAGTCTTCGACTCACTCTGAAGATGGCCGGAAGGTACGTTGCCGAAATATCAGCAGAAGAAGTGAATTTTACTCGGCTGCATTCCCGAAATCTATTGGACCATCATTCAACATGTTTTACCACCGTTCATGCACCAACAAGCCGATGTGCTTTTCCAACAGGACAATGCGAGTCCACATATATCCCGTACCACTCGAGGTGATCTTCAAGGTGTACTACCCTGGCCAGCACCATCCCCACATCTGTCCCCCATTGAGCATGAAACCTGGCCCAACTGAGCCACCAGGCGGAAACTGCAAGGCAGGCCATTCCACATAACCACATTCAGAACTTCTACGATCGTCTCCATGAAAGAATTACAGCTTGCATTGCTGCAAAAGGAGGGCATACACGATACTAACGCCAACATCGCGGACTCTCTGGTGACTGTACGGCTCTGCCTGTGTGATCGTGAATTGTGTACGTCCTCAAGATTGTGGCAACAAAATTTCACGTTGCTGCGTCGATGACTTCATAGTGTTTTCATTTTCCAGGAGGGTATATTACTCCAATAACATGTTTGTAGAGAAAAGGAATTCGACAGACGGAGAAGGGATAGGATAAGTACCAACTCAAGGCTTGAATAAATACGCCGGGTTTGCAGCTAGTGTGGTGTCGCACAAGTCCAAAGTGCGCGCCACCTACTTTCGCCGCGCGCCGCCATGCACGCACGGCGCGGCGTTCTTACGACGTCAGCCACGAGCGCCCTCTGCTGCAACTCCGCTCGTGGCCACCACTGAACTGCATCGTTCACTTGGCTATCGGACAGGCACTAGGACTCATCAGTAGGCAGGCCTCTATCTAATCTATGTATTAGCATTCTGCAGTCTTGAACTTTGTAAAAGATACGTATTATGTTATTTCTACGAAATATACAACTTGTTCTAATTTAGCCTAGAGTTTCTAGTTTCTGCTGTCCCACTGGCTGGTCACCTCCGTACTTGCACATGCATGAATCCTATTCTCCTGTGTCGGTCTCTCTCTCTACTTGCCCACCGACACCCAGGACAACCGGGGGTAACGAGACACAAAAGCTAGTACGTACTCTAGTATAAATTTCAGAATGATGACACAGAAAGATAGTAAATCTGTTACCCTGCAACAATAATAGTCGGGCCGGAACATAATAAATCCTTTTCCGTTTTGCCTCGCTACTCGCCCCTGCAGCGGTGCCCGCCGCGGCCGCCAGCCCGCCTCTGCGCAGCCGCGGGCGGTGGGGGCGGTCGCGCCGCCTCCTCCGCCCCCGCCGCCGCCGCCGCCGCCGCCCCCGCCACCGCCCCCGCCGCCTCCACCGCCGCCTCCGCCAGTCGCCGGCTACCCGCGCCGCGGTCCGTGCCTCTCCGCCTCAGCTCTGCGCCTGCCGCCGCGGCCGCCCGCCGACAACAAGTGGTTCGCGGGCTGCCTGCCCTCCCAGGCGCACGTGACGCACGTGTAGGCTTGCGTAGCGTGGGTAAGCAAACCTCTGCCCCTCCGACCAACCGGTTCAGGAAAACACCACAGACGCTGAGACTAAATCTTTGGCAAGGCGAGTACGCTGATAAACTGCACCGCTCCTCCCAATACCCAGCACCGTCTTCCTAAAGAAACTGCACCGCAGTACGTAGCACGAGGAAAAATTATGTCGTTGAATACTACAACAGTGGCAGATCTCTAGAAACTAAAAACTGGTAAAAGGGAGATCTTTTCATTCTTTCTGCGAGGTTGCCATCGCGGGAGCAAAGAGAAATGAGTGAACTAACTTTATTCTTATTCTGATACGATAATTCTGTACATATCACCTTCCCTTTCCTTTTTCATTCGTTCTGAAAGGTTGCCATCGCGAGAGCATAGAGAAATGAGTGAACAAACTGTATTATCATTCTGATACGATAATTCTGTACAGAACACCTTCTCTTTCCTCACCCCCAAATTCGCCCAGTTGCACTACCAGAAATTATCAATATCATCGCGCATCTGCAACTTCCAGTATTTATTTCTAAGTACACGCAAGTGAGTGAAGACCCTAATTCATGTAATCGAATTCGTATCATCACCTTTTGCTTGTGCTTGCTGTGTCAGTTTTTCCCAAAAATATCAACAACTACAAGGAAAGATTGTAAAAACTGTTGAAATCTGCCACTTTCAACATTGCAATATAGAAAGTCTACTAAAGTAAAAAAGAAATAAAAACAAAAATGATGTTTAACGAATAGGATATTTCGGTAGTTTCCACTAGTTCTGAATTTTCTTTTGGCCAGATTTTTTTTTACTCCCAGATCCCAAAGCACTAACCTCATCATCTGTGTTTGTTGCTCTAGTATCTTGAACCAACAGATTTTTAAAAATTTTCCTGTACGACATTATCGTATGGCATATATCCAGGAGATAGTAACAGAGTCAAAGTAGTAACAAAACCTGTAGAGCTCAATAGTACTCACTAGTTTTTAGAACTATATCCCCATCTATTTCTTATACTTCACTGCAGAATTCACATGCGGAACAACAGAAAATGAGATTTCGCTCTTACAGCCTACCACATGGTTTCATAATGTTCTTCCCAAAACTATAGCAAAGCGAAGGGAACGCATCCAGTGACTTACTAACCAACCACAGCAGTATTAACTTTTCCCACATAATTCTGAATCCCATTTCTGTTGTAACTACTCGAAGTCTTCCCTTCCCACTGACGAATCTCACCCCCACGTTCTTCTGGCGCATCCCCTTTTATTTCCCAGTACACATTTCATCTGCGGCTCCCGTCGGAGCAGGGTGGGTTCATTACTCACCCCTCTGGCCCCCGGGGTGCCTTTTCCCACCCCCGCCGCAGCCGACCACTGAAGGATTATTACAATGGACGCACGGAGACAATCACACCGCCCCCGTTCGATAGCCAGCATTTTCTTGCGTCGCTTCCTTTGCGGCTGAGCGGAGCTGACTTTATCAAGGCATCGAGCCCGTTCCCCCGATGCCGCGGAAGTTCTGGGCCGAGTAACAAAGTACCCCATCTGCGCCGCCTTTGTATCGAAGCATCGGAACGGCAGGCGGAAGGCAGAGTGTATAAAAAAACAAAGACTTGGAAGTGAACAAAGGTGGTATTAAAAATACTCTGCTAATGGACAGATAGGGAAAATAAACCAGGCAACTGGTTAACCTTCGATTTTTAAAGTAGCGCTAAACGAAACGAAGTGAAAGGAGTATCCTGATGTGAAATTTTGAAGAACACGTAAGTTGTGCTGATTGGGAAGGAAAGAAAAGTGCTTCTTTTGTGCGAGAAGCTTACAAGTACACGTGTATCTGTCACGTTCTAGTGGTGCTGGTATAGAGTCATACTCTGTCTGATATAAGCACTGTAGTTTTTTGTCACAACTATAAATACCTCAAATAGTGAAGGATATCTGAATGTATACAGAGGAATGGGGGGCAATAATTATTTTGCATAGCAAATATGCGATGCCGAACTTGATATTCAACCTAGCGTTTGCAACAGCCGAATATTACGCCTAGAAACAGCTGATTTTACGTGTACGTAACTTGAGATTTTGGACAAGGCAAAAAAGAACTGATTGGAGTGGACTGTGTGTCAGTTGAACAAGATCTGACGTCCCTTGCGATCACAGTTCCTGATGGGCACCCTATTACAGTGACGTTTCAGGTGTATGACGTATACCACGAACCTCAAACGTTTCAAACCGAAAATTCTGGGTACATCATCAAACACTAGGAACAGCACCCAACAGGAACACCGACGCAGGCAGAGAAAATAGAGACTTGGCAGTTGCGTGTGCAGTCGTGTGGTACAGTTCGGAGAATAGGGTCTGACTTTGGTACCGGTACCAGAGTACGCTCCTACCCAAAAAAAGTGACTGTATTTTCGCGTCAAACGGGACTCTTCACACGGGAGGAACAACAGGACAATCGCTTCTGAAGGAGTCGTCGGGGTCGTCCCTGCTACGGAAGATCGTCGGAGAAATTTCGCCATTCTCCGTAAACGGTAAGTGACCCTCTCGTCTGTTAGCGTTTCCAAAAAGGAAATTTTGAATAATTATGAATGAAAAGCACAATTTTGTAAGTGTTACATAGTTATCAGTTTGTTTCGTTATCCAGTTTTCGTGAAATTAGTGAAAAACTCCGAAAAATGTACTTTGAGAGTGTGGTAGAAAATTAAACATAATATTTGAAAGTACAGTAGGGGATACCGGGGTAGGTTGGCCAATTTTTTTTTATTTTTCTGAATATTAATGAAATTATTGTTAAATTTTAGATAGGTCTTTACTGAATCTGGACGAAAATTATTAAACTTGAAATTATCAAAGTATTAGAAAAAAATTAATTACTGGACGTATGTCAAGTGGACCAATCTGCCCCTACCTCGGGGTAAGGTGGCTCAGAGTCTGGGGCACGTTGACCCCTGTAGTCTTTTGGTAAGTGTAACTAGCAAATCAAAATAATACTAATAGTTATTAAGAGATGTACTTTAATGTACATAATATCAAGTTAAATATTGATTTAAATAATTAACATGGAGGACTATGACAACAGGAGAGAGAAATCTTATTAGATTTGTAGTGTCTTAATACAAACCAGTCTAGGTTGATCAATGTCCAGCTCGAATATATCAGCACAGTTTTAACACTCGTACAATAGTTGACGGATTTCATTTTTACGCATCTATTATAAGCCCAACGCTTACAGTTTGTGAACTGAATTCATTGTTATCCAGTTGAATGATTCCTCATCGTCATCATTATCACCATTTACCCCTTTTTTGTGCATGTTTTGCCTCCTGCAGTTGATTTGGTTAATTTCATTCTACTATTCCTCGCACTTCCTTTTTGAAAAAGGGCTTTTCTAGCCTGTGATCTAATTTTTTCAGTATTTCTTTCCAATGCTTTGGTCCAATGAGAGGGGGTTGAAATTCAGTTTCTGTTTCCTGAGTTTCAATTACCTGTGCAAACTGACGCGAGGTCTGTCTCTACTTAGCACAGTACCTCCAGTACGATTTTCTTGGAATCCCAAAGTCTTCGATAACAGTCCTCACATATCTTTCCTTTTCTTTTACTTCTAAAACTGCTGCTAGCATCGTATCTTCAGAAATCATTCCCCTTTCATTCTTTTATAATTTTATGATACTACAAATAAAACAAATGTTTAAACCAGAGGCGTAACTCATGTTTTGAAACCAAGGAAATGAACGAGATCCAGATTTCTCAGATCACTGTTTAAGATTAAAATCATATTTACTGGTTGGCGTTTATTCAGCGCTTTTTATCTCGTGGATATGACGATCTTTCGACCTCTGAAGCGTATCAATATATGTTAAACTTCGATAATTATATTAATAATTTAATAAAATCGATGAATTATAAACGTTATCATTAAAAGTAACAAACCTTTCATCGAGTTCACAGAAGTACAACTCCTACAGGACGTGGCAGGTTGTCTCGGCTGGTCAGCATGCCCCGTTCTCTCGAGGCTAACCTGCCCCATCGCCATCTTTACAACAAATTCTGTTCTTTAGAAAAGTCTGTATGGCATATAGAAATAATCCTTAAACTACGACCCTTTATTATACTACTCATCCTGTAGCGTCTAAATCAAGAAAAATTTAAATGACATTAACCGACAAGTAGAATTTTACTGAAACCCGCACAATACCAATTAATTACTTCAGCTTATCCGAAAGTTCGCCGCCTACGAATTTGGCCCTGTATAAGGAGAAGGACAGTCCTATTTACTTTGATTCCTAGGACGATCTAGCATCTACTGTATGAACTAAATCGTCTGGGTCATTCTGCCCCTATGGCCAACGTGCTCCGGTCTCCCCTATTAAAGTAATTGATTATGCTAACAGTAAAATGTGTAGAATAAACGAAAAATGATACTTTGACAAAAAAATGAGAAGAAGAACACAATAAAATAAAATCATGACAAGAGTACTGAAGAATGGCTTGTAGAGGTATTGTCTATGTAAGGGGGTGTAAAACAGTGTAAAAGGCAATGCCGCGAGAAGTATCGCGAAATACATTGGACAAACTGCACATCATTGGTGTAAAACAGTTTAGATATTATGAAACATTTTATACAGAAAGTACGTTTACAGTAAGAATACAGTCAGTAACATTGTTGTAGTCATCACTACGAAGACTGGTTTGCTGTAGCTCCCCACGTTACCCTGTCTTGTGGAAGCTTCTTCATTCTGAGTAAAACAACCTACCTGCTTACCGTATTCGTCTCTGTTTCCCTCTGAGATTTTAACTGCCCTAAATTCCCTCGAACGCTAAACTGACGAATCCCTGATGTCTCAAGAATGTGTCTTAGCAATCGATTCCTTCTCAGATTTGTCAGAAGCGTAGTACCCACCTAATATTGGACATTCTTATGCAGCGGCAAATTTTTAAAAGCTTCTATCGCCTTCTTGTCTGAACTACTTATGTTCTATGATTCACTCCAGTACAAGAATACACTATAGAAAAATTCCTTCAGAAAAGACTTCCTAAACTTAATATTCGTTGATAACAATTTTCTATTCTTCAGAATGCTTCTCTTCCTCATTTCCATTATGATTTCTACCCCGGCCGTCGAAAGTTAAATAAATAAACAGGATAAACTGAGAACCAGGGTGTAGGAAGAATTGCAAAACTTCTGGGATGAGTGAAGTTTAGAAGAGAGGAAGCATGGAATTGGATTTGGTCATTTAATATTCGACTAAAATCAGTTTTATATCAAAAGACACGGATGAGAGCATCGAAATGTAAGTGCTAACGATTTCCGTCCTCTGTTTAGCAGAATGAGGTGCTTCTTTACTCATGCTTTGGAAACGAATGAGTGTTGTCAGTAGAATTAAGTTAAGATAATTTTGAGGTCCCTAAAGTTTTACTCCGTACACAAATTTAGATATGTCTCAAATACAGAAGGCCCGTAATATTGAACCTGATTTTACCTACTGTGATTTTAGTATATTTATTTGTTACAACTATATTTTCTTCTCTTTTGTACTGTAGTGCATCATTTTCCTAAATAAGATCGTATTCTCTCCTTTGACAATTTGCTTCCAGAGCCTTTGACCGTTTGGTCTTCCTGAAAAACTTTGATTTTCTTGCTGTTGCTGTAACTGTTGTATACGGTCTCCTCATCAACACGCATGTATTATTCGACGTCTCCTCTTACAGCAGCCACTCATCCATGTATTTCATTTTTCTATTTTGAAATAATGCATGGGTCTTCTTCGATAGTAGATTTTCATCATATTCTACAGGTGACTGTAGAATATACCTTGTCTCTTCCTGACGTCAAAATTGTAAGACAAAATTCTTCGAGTCTCTGAGTTGGTCTTAGTACCTACCTCCATTCTTATTCTTCGATGGACCTAATATTTTTAGTATCATTTTTCGTTCTTTTTTTCCGAGATCTTCTAAAGCCATTTTGAATCCACCCGACCGAAGTATTTCTCCACCATAGGCAATGCCTCAATGCAACATCTACATCTACATAGATAAAATCTACATCGATCAAATCACATTTAAGTGCCTGGCAGAGGGTTCATTAATCACTTTCGTAACTTTTCTCTACCGTTCCATTCTCTAATAGCGTGCTGGAAGGAAGAACACCTAAATCGTTCCGTTTTCTATCTCCTATCTCCTATTATTTTATTGGAATGGTCATGTCTCCCTAAGTAGGTGGGTGCTAGCAAAAATATTTTCACATTCAGAAGTAAAAGTCGACGATTTAAATTTCATAAATAGATCTCGCCGCAACGAATAACGTCGTTCTTTTTAATGATTTCCACCTCATATCGTGTAACATTTCCGTGACGATTTCCCCCATGTAACGTGATAAAACATAACGAGCTGCCCTTCTCTGGACCTTCTCAATGTCTTCCGTCAGTCCCACCTGGTGAGGGTAGCACACTGGGCAACAGTACTCCAGGAGAGGACGCACAAGTGTGATGTAGGCAGTCTCTTTGGTGCATCTTCGAAGCGTTCTGCCAATGAAACGTAACCTCTGTTTCGCCTTCCCCACGATATTTTCTATGTGTTTTCTCCAGTCTAAGTTCTTCGTAATTGTAACTCCTAGGTATTTGGTAGAATTTACGTCCTGAAGGTTTGACTGATTTATCGTGTAATTGAAGTTCAGCGGATTTCTTTTAGTGGTCATGTGTATTACTTCACACTTTTCATTATTTGGTGTTAATTGCCAATTGTCATATCATCTAGACATTTTCGTCTAAATCGCTTTGCAGTTGCTTTTGATCCTCTTTTGACTTCACTAACCGATAAACGATAGCATCGTCCGCGAACAGGGAGCTATTCAGATTGTCTCCTAATCTTTAGATGAAAATTTCTTATTGTATAGCTATCTCATATTTATGTAAACTTTTAATTTTTCAGTTCTATTTGAATTGCTTCCTTTTGGTTTTTAAAGTTTATAGTTTCACCAAGATATTTGAAGTCGTGTTTTCTTAACACAGTCACACTTAGTTTCTAAAACTGTTTATAGAATTTCTTTCTTGTCCATATATTCCGTTTTTCGGAGTGGTAATTTTAGTCCGACTTTTTCTGTTTGTTTAGCAACTCTCTTCTCTTTTATGCAATCATCTAAGTTTTCATCTACTTCTAGCACGCCACCTCCATTTGCTAAACATTTCACTGATAATTCGGTTCTTCCTTCTTCAACTTAGTCATTGAGTTTTTTTCTTTCTCTTCATTTAGTGTTCCCGTACAAACTTTTCGGGCCCACAGTTGACCGTTGGCGGACACTTGATACAATTTTGAGTGGCTTAGAAGCTATTACAACAAGAAATTCCAGTTTTGATTCTGCGTTCGTTAGGGTCTGTTTGATTCCAATGTTTTGCTGTCTACTGACAATATGTAGCTACCGAATCTTTTATAAAAATCTATGGCATTTACGTTATCTTCCCGTTAGATATTCTGATATACCTGGTTATCTGCTTAAGGTTTAAAATTTCTTTGTCTCTTTCTCACATGACATCTTGCTAGGCATGGATGAAGGACAACAAGCAGATTGTGTTTCTCGATTTCAAAAAGGCATTTGAGGCGGTGCCACACTGCAGGCTGCTAAAGAAGATACGAGCTGATGGAATAGGTTCGCAGATTTGTGACTGGCTGGAAGACTTCCTAAGTAATAGAACGCAGTACGTTGTTCTCGACGGCGAGTGTTCATCAGAGACGAGTGTATCGTCAGGCGTGCCCCAGGGGAGTGTGATAGGACCGCTATTATTTTCTATCTATATAAATGATCTGATGGACAGAGTAACTTGTAATTTGCGGCTGTTTGCTGGTGATGCTGTGGTTATGGGAGTGTGTCGTCATTAACTGACTGTAATAGCATACAGGATGACTTAGACAAAATTTCTAGTTGGTGCGAGGAAGGGCAGCTGTCTCTCAATGTAGAAATATGTAAGGTGATGCGCATGAGTAGGAAAAACAATCCCATAATGTTCGAATACACCATTAGTAGTGAGCTTCTTGATGCTGTCGCGTCGTTCAAATATCTAGGCGTAACATTGCAGAGCGATATGAAATGGAACGAACATGTAAGGACAGTTGTGAGTAAGGCGGACACCCGACTTCGGTTTATTGGGAGAATTTTGGGAAGATGTACTTCACCCGTAAATGAGACCGCGTATAAAACGCTTGCACGACCACGTCTCGAGTATTGCTCAAGTGTTTGGGACCCACAGCAGATCAGTTTAAAGGAAGACATGGAAGCAGTTCAGAGGCGAACAGCTAGGTTCGTTACTGGTAGGTTAGACCAATGCGCGTGTGTCACGGAAATGATCCGGCAACTCAAATGGGGATCGTTAGAGGAAAGACGACGTTCTTTTCGTGAAGTTATGTTGAGGAAATATAGAGGGCCGGAATTTGAAGCTGAGTGCAGTACGATCATGCTGCCGCCTACTTACATTTCGCGCAGTGATCACAATGACAAGATAAGAGAAATTAGGGCTCGTACAGAGGCATAGGGTAAGGTGGTACAATTTCGATATAAAAATGTTCAAATTTTTGTATAGTCTATGGGACTTAACTACGGGGTCATCAGTCCCTAAACTTACAAACTACTTATGAATTACTTACGAACAAGGACGGCACAAATATCCACGCCCGAGGGGGGATTCCAACCCCCGACCGTAGTGGCCGTGCAGACCATGACTGGAGCGCCTCAGTCTCCTCGGCCACCGCGGCCGGCAATTTCGATATAGGTTCAATTCCGATCAACGTAAGTTTTCGCGCCATTTGTCAGTCTCGTAGTGTCTCGTTGTGTCGCGTTGTAGAGTAGCAGATTTGTACAGCTCCTCCTGTCTTTTCCAAGAATACACCGTTTTGCGGTAAGGAGATATAAAATTTTTCCCTTTAAAGAGGTAAGTGAAGCTACTTAGTCTAACGCGCTCTTATAAATAATCTAGTTAAGGGTGACTGGATTCGCTGCCAAAAATGCAATGTTTGGTACCACGAAGTATGTGTTGGAGCTAGACAGAAAAAGTGCTTTTTACATGGAAGATGCCCGTAATCAAAATTGTACGAGGAAGTGATCATAATTGTACCTAGTATGGTACATTTTCGATCTATCTTTCTCAATTCCGTAACCGTTTGTTGTGTTTATACCAACATTTGTAACTGTATAACATTTGTGTTACATCTTCATTAAACATTCAAGAACAAGTGCCATTGTTAAAATTATTCCTTTTCTTAATTTATTTCCAGTTATAACAACATTTGTCCGAAATGATCGAAATTGTACCATCTTACCCCATAGACATTCTTTTTTCCGTTTGTTCCGTTTGCAAATGGAATAGGAAAGTAAATGCCTAGTAGTGGTACAGTGTACCCTTCGCCACGCACCTTCCAGTGGATTTCGGAGTATGTATGTAGATTTTGGTTAGTATTTCCCACTTCTGTATCCAGTTTGATAGTCTCCAATTTCTTTACATATAAGGTGCCTATGAGAATTTCGGTGAATGGTCGCACATGTTCCAAGCCGCGATGGTGAGGATGAGGTGCCCGCACACACACGCTGAGGGAGATGTCGACCAGCGCCGCCTATCACTGCAGTGAGGCGGGGGTAGTCGCTGCGACCAGCTAGCAGGGACACTGTGGGAACTCGTGTCATTGCAACGTGGAGCGCAAAATGAAGCAACGTTTTGCTTCAAATTAGGCAAAATGCCGACGGAGAGGTATGGGATGTCAGAGCAAGTGTATGGTGTTGAAGCAGTGAGTAAAAAGTTGCGGAGATCTACGTATACATCTCCATGGATACTCTGCAAATCACACTGAACTGCATGGCAGAGGGTTCATCGAACAACTTGTATGATTCCAGAATGAAACTTCACTCTGCAGCCGAATGTGCGCTGATATGAAACTTCCTGGCAGATTAAAATTGTGTGCCGGTACCGGGACTCGAACCTGGGACCTTTGCCACTCGCGGGCAAGCGCACTACCGACTGTGCTATCCCGACACGACTCACGATGCCGCCCTCACAACCCTCTGTCACTAGAGCGCTTGCCCGCGAAAGACAAACATCCCAGGTTCGATTCCCGGTTCCGGCACACAATTGTAATCTGCCAGGAAGTTTCATACCAGCGCAATCTCCGCTGCAGAGTGAAGTTTCATTCTGGAAACATCCCTTAGGCTGTGGCTAAGCCATGTCTCCACCATATCCTTTCTTCCAGGAGTGCTAGTCTTGCGTGTTTGCAGGAGAGCTTCTGTGAAGTTTGGAAAGTAGGAGGCGAGGTACTGGCAGAAGTAAAGTTGTGAGGCGGCATCGTGAGTCGTGCTGGGATAGCACAGTCGGTAGTGCGCTTGCCCGCGAAAGGCAAAGGTCCCAGGTTCGAGTCCCGGTTCCGGCACACAATTTTAATCTGCCAGGAAGTTTCAACTTGTATGATATTTCTGTATAGTTCCCCTCTAAATATTTCTGTTTTTGATCCGATTACTCTTATGTTGTTATGATGGTCATGTCTCCCTATGTAGGTGGGAGCTAAAAATATATGTTCGCATTCTGTAGAGAAAGTAGGTGAAAAGAATTTCGCAAATAGATCTGGCCACAAATAACATGTTTCTTTTAATGATTTCCACCCAAAGTCGCCCATCATCTCCGTGACACTCCCCTATATCGCGATAATACAAAACGAGCTGCCCTTGTATGAACTTTCATTGTATCCACCGTCAGCCCCACTTGGTGTGGATCTCACATTGCGGAGCAATACTCCAAAATAGGACGCAGAAGTGTAGTGTAGTGAGTTTCTTTAGTAGAACTGTTGCATCTTCTAAGTGTTCTGACAATGAAATGTTGTCTTTGGTTTGCCTTCCCTATAATATTTTCTGTGTGTTCTATCCAGTTTAGGTTGTTCGTAATTTTTACTCGTAAGTTTTCATTAGAATTGACGGCCTGTAGTTTTGACTGATTTATTTTGTAAATGAAGTTTAACGGGCTTGTTTTAGTGGCCATGTGGATGGCGTCACAGTTGTCATTATTAAGGGTCAATTGCCAATTTTTTCACCAAGCAGATATCTAAGTCGCTTTGCAGTTGCTTTTGATCTTTTGGTGGCTATTAATCGATACGTGACCGCATTATCCACGAACATTTTAAGGGAGCTACTCAGATTGTCTCCTAAATCGTCTATGAAAGTAAGGAACATTTCCCTGGGGAACACCAGATGTCACTTCAGTCGTACTCGACGACTTTCGGTCAATTACAACGTACTGTGTCCTGTCTGACAGGAAAATACGAATACAATCGCGCAATTCTGACGGTATTCCATAAACGCGCAGTATGATTAGAACGCGTCACCTCAGTACTTCGAGCAATTCCACCGGGAGCGTTTGCTGACTGTTTCCAACAGCTTTAGAAGTGATGTCACAAGTGTATTGTAGCCAATGGCAATTACTGTGAAGGCGAGTAAAGGTATTTTGCTTGTCACACTTATTGCTTATACTTCCTAACATCATTAACCGAACTTTTCAGACGTACCTTGTAGTAAAGTGATTTTACTATGTCCCGAAGAGCTTTCGACAAAACCTTGTATATTAAAGGTAGCAGTGTTAGTATTACGTAATTTTTAACCCTCTCATGCACGAATTTTCAACTCGAAGAGACTTATCTTGTGCAGAATTCATCGTAATTTATTTAAAAAAAAAATGTTTCACAGACGAAATGGGAGGTATCCTCAATTGAGGACAGTGAATACGAAAACTTCTACATTTGACATGGAATATTTATTAATTGTATCAAAGAATAAATGAAGAGTGCACACTGTTTCGTATTTTTCGTACAATGAAATTAAACCACACAGTAAGTTTATACTTATTTTCTCAAATGTAACGTGTTTTACGTCGGCAGTCCCGACCATGACACGTCTTGCCATCGGGATACCCCATCGCCGGCCGCGGTGGCCGAGGGGACTGAGGCGCTCCAGTCACGGTCTGCATGGCCACTACGGTCGGGGGTTCGAATCCCCCCCTCGGGCATGGATATTTGTGCCGTCCTTAGGATTAGCTAGTTCATAAGTAGTTTGTAAGTTTAAGGACTGATAACCCCGCAGTTAAGTCCCATAAGCTTAACAAACATTTGAAACATTTATACCCCATCGGCGCGTAATTCGTCGGGTACCGAATGACAGGCTTTTTTCCGATGTACAGAACACAAAGTTCTTTCATCTGAAGGCCTACCTTTACTCTTTCTTGTAATGTCTACTTTCCATTTCTTTGTTAGCCCAACGACAAACACTGCCGTCTAATCGACATTCTAGCATTTATTACTACTCCTCAAATATGGTTCCTGTACTTTTACGGTCATCCCCTTATGTAAAACATGACAGAAAAGAGACAAAATTTAAGTGTCCTCATTTCAGAACGCGACACATGAGGGGGTTAATATATATATATATATATATATATTGGCATGAATATCTATATGAAAGCGAAGGGACATTCAATCACTCACTGACCGAGTAAACACGAAATCTATAAAAACTTCCTCTATGAAGCTGAAATTTGGCAGGAATGTAGTTTACAGGTATAAGACTTCAGCTAAGAAAATATTTTGCGATAGGGTCGACAGTTCAGGAGATATGACGTCATAAACAATGAAAACTTCCCCGTCTTGCGGCGCGTGATAGTGTGACTTTATCAGTCCACTATTTGAGGATGAGAGCACTTAGCGACTTGCAACAAACTTTAAACATAATTTCAAACCTTTATTAAACTTTTACTCGCTGACAACCCCAAAAAATGATGGAAGGAAAAAAGTTATTCACTTACTACTTTTCCGCTGTTCACGGAGTAAAATTACGACATTCGGTATAACGTCGCAATTTATAATTACTACACTGAATATTATACCCGCAGAAAATTTTACAGACAGTACACTCACGTACAGCTAAATTGTATCACAGTACGACACGTAGTTCATGAGATATGAGCACATAAACAGTTACGTTCTTGGAAAACCGCCCCATCACGCAACAAGTTTTAATCTATTACTTCTTTACTACTAATTGTATTCCCAAGAGATTTTACAGACATATAGCATAAGATAAGATAAGATAAAATAACTTTATTGTCACATTACATGTTTTTATACAATCGTTTGATTGAGAACATTGGTGACTCGTCATGTCTTTAACCTAAAATGTTACATTGATTTATAGATTATAGTAAATATATAGTATATACATTAAGAATTATACGAAGCATACCAAATTTCATTATAAATTATGTTTCACATCATCAAAATTTAACAATAAAACTTCATATGGAGTCCAGATATATATATGCCATTTTGGCAGTAAGTGTAGGGCTACCGGTATATATAAACATGAATATACATTTTTTTCTAGACTATATCATCATTTGATTTTAATCATTTAAAAATTCTTCTAGACTGTAATAACACCTGCTTTTAAGGTATTTAGCAATTGTCCCCAGTGTGGACTCCCCAAATTTTTTCCTCATTTTATTTTTTATCTTCAGAGCCATGTAATATGGAGTATTTTCAAATAATTTGAGCCTATGGCAAGGTAGCATGTATTGTGATTTATGTCTTGTGTTATAGTCACTTATACAAATGAATATATACCCGAAAAAATTATACAATTGTACATAATATAATTCAGTAAATATGAGATCATATATACTGCGATGGGTAAAAACGGTTCACATCAGGCACCACGTTTTATTACATTTCTTATTCACTGTTAAGATTGTTCTATATTCAAGTGAGCTTAAGGAAATTCCTGAAAGATGACAGTGCTGTTGAGAATTTTGAACCAACTTTGAACTGTGAACCGCGTACCGCTGTAGGAAGAACAATGGACTTCTGTACAGGTACAAGGAGTGAAAAAGAATGAAACAGTGTATAACCGACGAATATCCATTATTTCCGACAGGTCTGGCTTTCATCTTTAAGGATATGCAGTTTGCAATGAGACTTGCATTTTCCAATATGAATGATAAATAACAGCTCAATTTACTCAATACTGTAGAGTGTATTTGAAATTTCCGTCTTTGTCACACGGACAGATTTATGTGTCTTGCTGAGAGGTGAGCTCACCGCAGAAAATATTCTTATTAGATCAGTGTTACAGGCCTGTAATTTTGTGTATGACTCCTATTGCCTGTTTTGAATACTGGAGTGACCTGTGGAATTTTCCATCCTTTGGGTACAAAACTTTTGCTGAGCGAGCGGTTCTATATAATAACTAGGTATTCGTGCTAATTGGTACCTTGCCATAAAGTTTGACACTGTTTGTCCCATCACGAGGAAAATTTACAGATACTTGTCATCTGGCAAGACGGGGGAAGGAGGAGATGGTTAGAAAGAAGGGTAGCATGAGAAAGATGGGTAAGAGGAAAATAGGTTAACAGAGGAGGGAAGTTTGGAATTATGCAATGCTCTGTTTATGCAATGTTCGACATTATATCCAAAGTCCATACCTTGTAAGCGTCAGTTGACATCAATATTATTTTTACGCATCCAGAGGCAAAAAAAGCGTCCAAGTAGTAGCAAATAGCTACTAGCTTGATACTATCCAACTATTCAGAGGTTGTGATTCATCAGAAAGTGGGTTAAAATGATACGTGATACAGTGTACAGTTACTGACAAAAACGTTAATGACACTCGAAAACCTCGTAACTACACTTGTTGTATAAAAATCTCTGCAAAACGATTATAGTAGTTACAGAATACGAGGGGCAGTTGGAAAATAAGTTTCCCCTGTCGACTGTGGTCAGAGTTGCATATGAAAGAGGGGAAAATAGGATGAGACATTAAAGATAAGACGTATCTTTGGTTTTCAACATGATTTCCAAGTACACAGAGATATTTCTCGCATCGCTTTATAAGCTTCAAAAAGCCTTTCAGGAAAAAATCAGGGCATTGCATACGACAGAAGCGTTGAACAGCTTGTTCGACGTCAGCATTGCTTCCAAAGCGCCTTCCGCCGAGAGTCTTCTTCAGAGCTGGAAACAGACGGAAGTCACTCGGGGCGAGATCAGCACTGTATGGCGGATGGTGCAGGCGCTCCCAACCAAGAGCTGCTGCAGTATGGTTTTGCGTTGCCGTGGTCGAGTGTGGTCTCGCATTGTCATCCAACAGCAGAACGCCAGATCCGAGAAGGCCAGGCCGCTTCTCCCGAATCTCCTCTTCCAATTTCGACAGAGTGGCACAGAACCACGCAGCACTGATGGTTGCATCCTCTGTAATGGATCGGCAAGTGTGCCCCCCCCCCCACCTCAGTAGGCTAAACTGAAGCACGGGATACTGAGACTCGCGAATACCGACGGCGGTATCGGACATTTCCACTTAACCTAAATTTCGAGCAAAAGTGAATCTAAAAGAAGAAAATCGGGTGTGCGTCGAATATAAAGTGTACTTACCGACATTACTTGCGATTTAGATGATAAAGAAGATTAATTGTGGCGTTCTTAAGAAAAACGTTGGACCGAACAGTCAAGAAAGGTTCATAGTAAACAAACAAATAAAAATAATCAATTGAAATTCACTCGCAGACGTGACTGTTATATTAAAAAGACTGTGTCAAACAGTATTACTTAAATTGTAATTAGGCTGGCTGTAATTAAAGACGAAATCTCGTGTAAGATACAAATTGTTCAATTTTGTATTTGTATATTTTGGAATAACAAAGATAAAAACTATTATCATAAAAACTTACCCGTGTTTGTGTAGAAACTGTGTAAATGTTAGTAAAGTTATACATTTAGTATTTAATTATATAACCACGTCTTAAAGCATTTGATTGTTTGCAAATAGAATAGTACTAAATTTACCAAAGAAAATAACGAGGAAAAGCTATAACATTGTATAAATGTAATGTACTTGTATTCGCTCTTAAATTGTATTGTATGTTTTCATTAACACTAAACTCTGTAATTGTAAATGAACATCTGTCATTGTTATAACAATCATCCTACAACATTATAATTGTTAACGATGTATATAGGTTGCTACAAAAAGGTACGGCCAAACTTTCAGAAAACATTCCTCACACACAAAGAAAGAAAATATGTTGTGTGGACATGTGTTCAGAAACTCTTAATTTCCATATTAGAGCTCATTTTAGTATTTACGGATGAGGCTACATTCCAACGCTCAAATTATAAATTTTCACAATCAGCATGTGTGGACTGACGAGAATCCGCACGCAATTGTGCAATCACGTCATTAACATAGATTTTCTGTGAACGTTTGGCCAGGAATGTTGGTATCTCTTGATTGGGCCTCATGTTCTTCCACCTACGCTCATTGCAGCACGTTATCATGATTTCATATGGGATACTCTACCTGTGCTGCTAGAACATGTGCCTTTACAAGTACGACACAACATGTGGTTCATGCACAATGGAGCTCCTGCACATTTCAGTCGACGTGTTCGTACGCTTCTCAACAACAGATTCGGTGACCGATGGATTGGTAGAGGCGGACCAATTCCGTGGCCTCCACGCTCTCCTGACGTCAACCCTCTTGACTTTCATTGATGGGGGCTTTTGAAAGCTCTTGTCTACTCAACCCCGGTACCAAATGTAGAGACTCTTCGTGCTCGTATTGTGGACGCCATTCTCCAGGGCTGCATCAGGGATTCCATGCGACGGAGGGTGGATGCATGTATCCTCGCTAACGGAGGACATTTTGAACATTTCCTGTAACAAAGTGTTTGAAATCACGCTGGTACGTTCTGTTGCTGTGTGTTTCCATTCCATGATTAATGTGATTTGAAGAGAAGCAATAAAATGAGCTCTAACATGGAAATTAAGCGTTCCCGGACACATGTCCACATAACATATTTTTTTTCTTTGTGTGGGAGGAATGTTTCCTGAAAGTTTGGCCGTACCTTTTTGTAACACCCTGTAGCGCGCACACACCCACACACATACACACGCAAACACAATATATATATATATATATATATATATATATATATATATATATATATATATATATATATATATATATATATATATATATTCCAGCGCCGCTGTGAGTTATGTTAGTTCAGTAAGTTCTGGAGTTCGGTTAGTTTTTTGTTGTGCGAAGTCTGTGCTGTATGAGAATCTGTACGTCGAAGTGCTGTGAACATTGGAGAAAGTTGGATTATGTAATCGATTGCTGGAAACGGTTTGTCAAAACAGGTTGTTGTTGTAAATATTGAGTTACATCCGTGAGGATAAATTCAGAAAACGAGTTTTTCTATCTTTCATTTAAAGATATGCTCCAAATCTCCCACGTGAACGCTAGACCCTGGCAGACTTAAGCTATGTACTTTTAAATATTATGCACTCTACTTGACATTTTTAGTGACAATAAAAACCATTAGGTACGACAGGTAACTTTATAAGTCCAGCAACAAAATTCCTTGGGCGTCCCAGAAAACGTTGAGTAGCACTTTACCTGCACAGAGGCGATGACGGATGTTTCCACTCCATAGCCATTCAACGCTTCTTCCGTATGCAGCGCCATGATTTTTTCCTGGACGGCTTTTTGAAGTTTATCAAGCAGTTTGACAAATGTCTCAGTGTACTTGGAAGTTATGTAGAAAAATATCTTATCTTTAATGTCTCATTCTATTATTGTCCTTTCATACACAAATCTGCTCATAGTCAACAGGGGAAACTTATTTTCCAAGTCCCCCTCGTATTCTGTGATAGTGCGAATATGCCACGTAATGTACCGGGTGATGAAAAAGTCAGTATAAGTTTGAAAAATTAATAAATCACTGAATAATGTAGATAGAGAGGTAAAAATTGAAACACATACTTGCAATGACACAAAAAAAAAAAAAGAAACAAAAGTTCAAAAAATGTTCGACAGATGGCGCTTCATCTGATCAGAAAAGCAATAATTAGCATAACAAATCAAGACAAAGCAAAGATGATGTTCTTTACAGGAAATGCTCAATATGTTCACCATCATTCCTCAACAATAGCTGTAGTCGGGGAACAATGTTGTGAACAGCACTGTAAAGCATGTCCGGAGTTATGGTGAGGCATTGGCGTCGGATGTTGTCTTTCATCATCCCTAGAGATGTCGGTCGATCACGATACACTTGCGACTTCAGGTAACCCCGAAGCCAATAATCGCACGGACTGAGGTCTGGGGACCTGGGA
The DNA here is from genome assembly GCA_026315105.1 of Locusta migratoria. Taxonomy (NCBI): domain Eukaryota; kingdom Metazoa; phylum Arthropoda; class Insecta; order Orthoptera; family Acrididae; genus Locusta; species Locusta migratoria. The sequence continues at coordinate 66,931,652 of CM048754.1, read as the reverse complement.
GGCCAAGCATGACGAAAGTGGCGGCTGAGCACACGATCATCACCAAACGACGCGCGCAAGAGGTCTTTCACGTGTCTAGCAATACTTTTTTTTGTTCTAATAAAACCCCATGTCATTGCAAGCATGTGTGTGAATTTTTACCTCTCTATCTACATTATTCCGTGATTAATTTAGTTTCCAAATTTGATCACCCGGTATGTCTACTTCCTCCAGTAATTATACGTATATGGTCCTTCTTAACTTCTCTTATAAAATATGGTTAAGGTTATGCTCTGTGAAAGCTACACTTCCAAAATATCTTTAATGTTGATCCGTCGGTATTCATCTATCATGTTGGGTTCTTAGTGGTCGAAAAATATATCTCTGCCGCTGCTGCTAGTCATCAATCCTCTAATAATATTTGAGAGTAAATTAAATGGTGGGTAAATTAACACAGTTATGAACTAATATTATCGAATAAAATCTCTTTCCATAATTACTAATTCCCTTAATTGCTCTCGCAACGTACATTTATGTCAATATTCGGCTATATCTCACCTGAAAATTATACACTTGTATATTACGTTGTGGTTTGCGTGCTTCAAGAGCTGTGATCACTTCATTAACCGAAGTTAAACGTTTTGTGTAAAAATAATGGCAATCACTTTTCTGCCTAAAACTCTTGCTTCTAGTGACAAACACGTGTGATTTTTATCTAGATGCCCGATGTTTTCAAGAAATATCAGTTTGTTACTGTATGAAATTTGGTTGTTGCACGGGGATAATATGTACGAAAAATGTAAAGTAATTCGTGTCAGACACAATGTTCGCTAGCTACCGAAGTTCAAATAGTAACACTGACTTAGTACTCCTTTCTTCCCTGTGGGAAACTTCTCTCTCTCTCTCTCTGTCTTTCTATGTTTCATAATTTATTTCTTCCAGTATTACAACGCACTACTTAAATTGTTAACGAGTGACAAGCAAGCAAAGCAAAAGATATTAACGGTACAATTAAAAAAAACTTAAAAGAATAATTTCTGGGGGACTCCGTCACTTCGTCATTGACAACTACGTATACATACGTTCAGTGGTATGTGTGTATACTGTCCGTAACATTTCTTGCGAATACAATTAATAGTGTACGAGTAATAAATTGTAACGTCAAGACAAATGCTGCAATTTTTCTACATGAACGCCGAAAAAGTAGTAAGCGAAAAACTTTTTTCCTTTCATCATTTTCATGGGGTTGTCAGCGCGAAAAAGGTCCCTAAAGGTTTGAAATTATGTTTAAAGTTTATTGCAAGTCGCTAAGTGCTTTCCTTCACAAATAGTGGACTGATGTCACACTATCAAGTGCCACAAGACGAGAAAGTTTTCATTGTTTATGACGTCATATCTCCTGAACTATCGCCTTTTTCGCAAAATCCTTTCTTAGCTGACATCGTCCACCTATAATCTACACTCGTACGAAATGTCAGCTTCATAGGAGATGTAGTTTTCGAGATTTCGTTTTGACTGCGTGAATGAGTGTCCTTTCGCTTTTATGTAGACAGAGATAACAGTCCCAACTGGACGAAGAAGTGACTATCTCAGCACGGCAGCAAAGTCTGCTAAAACTGGTCATGAATTGAAGTAAAATAGTTTCGCCGGAGCAGTCTTAGCAATCTGCAAGAAATACCAGATATCTCGAAAAAATTGTGTAAGTTGATATTATTTTCTCTGACGTTCGTTCCATTCAGTGCTCTGTATGGAGTTGTTTTAAATAAAACATTTTAATAATGTGTTCCGCCATGACGGCATTTTATTGACTTGCAGATGTCTCGGTGAGCCGAAAGCGCACAGCACAAAAAAAAGTTCAATTAAAATTTAATTGAGATCTGCATGCTTAGTATTTTTATTACTAAAGGTGGCTGTCTCCATGTCCATGTCAACAATAATCCATACTATTAACTGAATGAAATTGTCCGTAGTTACATAAACGTGTCTTTACAGAATTAAATATAAAGAATCAAATAAGATTAGAGTTTAACGTATCTTCGACACGGATCACAATTGTTTTCGCCAAACAATTGTTTTCGCCAAGAACAGGGGAGGAAATCGGTTGTCAAAGGAAACATCCCGGCATTTGCCCGGGGCGATTCAACCGTGGTATAATAATAATCATAGGAAGCTACTGACAAGGTAAAGATTGTTGCACTCTCGATTAAAAGAGAACACAGAAATGATAACAGGCAAAAGTTAGTAGAGATTCGCGCATCTATAGAAACATAGAAGCGCCAAGCATACAATAATTATCACAGCCATTCCTTAACAAAAGATCTTTCCGAGAACCCGACAAAAATTCTGGTCCTATGTAAAATCGATAAGCGGGTCAAAGCTCACTGTCCAGTCACTAGTTGATCATTTCGGGGCAGTAATAGAAGAAAGCAAACGGAAAGCTTAAGTTCTAAATTTAACTTTTAAGAAATCGTTCACGCTGGAGGACCGCACAAATGTACCATCATTTGATCAACGTACTAATTCCGAAATGGGGGACATAGCAATATGGTGAAAAGCAGCTGAGAGAGCTAAATACGAAAAAGTCTGCTGGTCCGGATGGAATACCAGTTCGGTTTTACAAAGACTATTCAGCGGCATTGGCCCCCCTACTTAGCTTGCATTTATGGCGAATCTTTAATTCAGCGAAAGTTCCTAGCGATTGGAAAAAAAGCGCAGGTGACTCCCGTTTATAAGAAAGGAAAGAGAACTGCCCCACACAATTAAAGGCCAATATCAGTTTCATGTAGAATTTTAGAGCATATTCTCAGTTCGAATATAGTAAATTTCCTTGAAACGGAAAAGCTTCTTTCCATGAATCAACACGGGTTTAGGAAACATCGTTCATGTGAAACTCAGCTTGCCCTTTTCTCACATGTCATCTTGCGAGCCATGGATGAAAGGCAACAGACGGATTGTGTTTTTCTCGACTTCAAAAAGACGTTCGACGCGGTGTCACACTGCAGACTGCTAACGAAGATACGAACTTATGGAATAGGTTCACATATTTGTGACTGGCTGGAAGACTTCCTAAGCAATAGAACGCAGAACGTTGTTCTCGACGGCGAGTGTTCATCAGAGACGAGTATATCGTCAGGCGTGCCCCAGGGGAGTGTGATAGGACCGCTATTATTTTCTATCTATATAAATGATCTGATGGACAGAGTAACTTGTAATTTGCGGCTGTTTGCTGATGATGCTGTGTTGTATGGGAGGGTGTCGTCTTTAACTGACTGTAATAGCATACAGGATGACTTAGATAAAATTTCTAGTTGGTGCGAACAATGGCAGCTAGACGTAAATGTAGAAAAATGTAAGGTGATGCTTGTGAATAGGAAAAACAATCCCATAATGTTCGAATACAGCATTAGTAGTGAGCTTCTTGATGCAGTAGTGTAGTTCAAATATCCAGGTGTAACACTGCAGAGCGATATGAAATGGAACGAACATGTAAGGACAGCCGAATTCGGTTTATTGGGAGAATTTTGAGAAGATGTACCTTCATCTGTAAAGGAGACAGCGTATAAAAAGGTACGAACTACTCAAACTAAACTACAATGATGAAAACACAGACACACACACACACACACACACACACACACACACACACACACACACACACACACACATACACACACTGAAACCTCCGTCGGGAACGTTTGTTTGCATTTCTTCATACCTTCCACACTGTACACATTGAATAACATCTGGGAAAGCCACAATTCTGCCTTCCTACCTTCCCAACACTGAGTCAGTTTCATCCCTTTGTACTACTTGGATATAAATTTTACCCAGCGCAACGACTGACTTTAAAAGTCATATCAGGGACGCACGATTTGTTAGGCTATTGAGGACGCTGCTTTAAAATATCGACCACGCATTTGCAGCAATTCTGTATTTTTCTGACTGGCCGGAAAGTCCATATGCGACACCGATACACGAGTTGCGCATTCAGGAAAACTGTACTGGCTTTTCAACAGCTGACACCCACAGTAACTGATCACAGTCGGTTGTTAACAGAATATTGCATTCACTGCGAAAACGTCAAACGTCCCGACTCTCCTATGTAAACGTGATATATTGAATTCAGACTGATGGAATTCAATACGCAGATGTGTTTATTTAGACACAACCAATTTCACATCGCTATAGATGAATCTTCAGGTAACATTAGAAAAATGATTACATTATTTCTCAAATGACGACCACACGCTATTGTGAGAGTATTTTAGCAAGGCCGCCTGAAAGCTGGACGCTATTTTTAAATAACTTGTGATCATGTTTCTAATATTACCTGAAGATGCATCTGTAGCGATGTGAAACTGGTTGTGCCTAAATAAACACGTCTTGGCAGCTATGCCATTTTATCTCAACACATTTGCACCCAGGACATTATGTTACTGAAGTTAATTTTTAGTTTTTGTGGTGTTTGTGTATTGAGTTTTATCAAAATGTATTTAAGCTGTGGCTGCCCTTTACAGAAAATTATTTTAATTCAGACTGTTTTCACACATTCAGATATATCAGCACCACTATAGAAAAATTTAAAACCAACTACATAAACTATATTCGTATCTACGCAGAAACGTTTCTAAGGTTTAATAACCTAAACATTCGTCAGGTGTGGTAGCAGAACATTATCGCGAATTATTTACAGAAGAATGGAAAGACTGTAAAAATCAGACTTTGGTGAAGATCGGTTTGGATTTAACTTTTAATTTTCTATTTCTTTAACCCCTTAATTTTACCTTTATAATTTGAAAGAGTGTATTCCTGACAATATTGTCAAAAGCTTTCTGCAATTCTGCAAAAGGTATGTAAGCTTTTCTTTCAAAGATAAGCTATAAGCTCGAGGGTCTATTGTCTCGCATTTCCGTATAAGATTATTAAAAATAAATAAAAGATAATAAATTATTGTCCAGAGTTGTTCAAATTTGTCTCAATATACTGTGTATCAAATATATAGAAATGAAGAAGAGGCAATGAATTGATTGCCTCTCCATTTCTATTTCTTTGAAAGTTAACAACTTGTACAAAGTGAGGCAGCGATAATAAGAGTCTTTAGGGCAGGATTGGGAAGCATTGGCTAGGAATGGAGGAAGACAGTTTAAGTAACGTTTGCGTAGTGTTGATCAATTTGTAGATTGAGCAAGATGTGAAGGAAAGTAAGGAAAAATATGGAAAGACAATTAACCGTTAGAGGAAAACTGAAAAAATTGTGGTTTCCAGATGAAGTTTTTCTATGAGAGACAAGAAACAAAGTGGATCATCAGTTGAATGGAATGAAAAGTATTTTCCAATGTGGCTATAACACGAACACGAGAAAACATGGGCAATGGTGTACAATCAAAACAGGCAAGCGATGTTGGTAAAATTAAATAAGAAAAGGAGAGAATGAATGTAGAAGATGAGATTTGTTATTTCGGTAAAAAAACACATTGCTCAAAAGAAATAGGGGATCAGGTGAGGTATGATACACAATATACGTATGGTAACCTATTTTATTCAAATGTTGATTATAATTTTAATTTGTATGTGATTCAGTACGATATTTTGCTGTCCTAACTCTTTACTTGAGGTTCAAATGGCGTTTACTAGAACGAGACACCATGGTACTATCATAATAGACTGCTGTAATTATTATAAGAGTGTGTGGTCCTGTTGGTAAAGCCACAAATCGAAGATAGTTCGTGTCCATGGCACTACGAGCAGTTTGACCTGCTTGAATGACTTCCGTTGACCTGTAGCCATAAACATTCTGAACGACACCCCAGAAATAATTTTTCACCAAGACAATGCATGACCAAATATCGCTGCTCAAACACTTGTCACGGGATGTCTGCCTTTTCTCAGATGCTCACCATAATAATTATCTCTTTGACAGCTGTGATGAGACCGTGCACTGATTTTTTTAATAATACATCACCATATTGGATTATAAGAATAGTGATATGACTCGAATAAAACATTAGATCTACAATGTGAGTGCACGAGGATTACCAGACACTCTGCTAGCCACACGGGTCGCCGTAGAATTATTAGTTTTCATTTATTTATTACAGTAATTAGATCTGAACAAGTAAAGTAGTTGTTATATAGTGCTCATGGGCTTCGTTGCTGTCAGTAAATCAATCAGTGCTGCATAAAGCATTGCAAAAAATAACGTTACAGTCCCAACTGAATGATTGTTGTTAGTGTAAATTTACTGAAGTTGTCAGCATAACAATATGCCAACCAGTTCCATTAAGTACAATACTGAATGTTCTTGTTGTTGTTGCGGTCTTCAGTCCGGAGACTGGTTTGATGCAGCTCTCCACAATACCCTATCCTGAGCAAGCCTCTTCATCTCCACATAAGAACGGCAACCTACATCTGTCTGAATCTGCTTACTGTATCCATCTTTTGGTCTTCCCCTGCGATTATTTCCCCATACACTTCCCTCCAATGCTAAATTCACAATTCCTTGATGTCTAAGAATGTGTCCTACCAATCGATCCCTTCTTTTAGTCGAGGTATGCCAGAAATTCCTTTTCTCCGCAATTCTGTTCAGTACCTCCTCATTAGTTACGCGATCCACCCACATAGTCTTCAGCATTCTTCTGTAGCACCACATTTCAAAAGTCTCTATCCTCTTCCTGTCAGCACCGTTTATCGACCATGTTTCACTCCCGTACAAGGCAACACCCCACACAAATGCCTTCAGAAAGAACATCCTTAGGCTTAAATCAATATTCGATGTTAACAAATTTCTCTTTTCCAAGAACGCTTTTCTACTCATTGCCATTCTGCATTTTATATCATCTGTACTACGACCATCATTTGTTATTTTACTGCCCAACTAACAAAACTCATCTACCTCCTTCATTGTTTCGTTACCTAATCTAACTCCTTCAGCATCACCTGATTTTCTTAGACTGCACTCCATTACTCTAGTTTTGCTCTTCTTGATGTTCATCTCATATGCACCTTTCACCACACTGTCCATTCCGTCCAACTGCTCTTCCAGGTCCTTTGCTGTCTCTGACAGAATTACTATGTCGTCGGCAAAACGCAATGTTTTTAATTCTTAACCCTGAACTTTAATTTCTTCTCGAAATTTCTCCTTGCTTTCCTTTATAGCTTGCTCGGTGTATAAATTGAATAACATTGGAGAAAGGCTACAACCCTGTCTTACTTCCTTCCCAACCACTGCATCCCTTTGCCCTTCAACTCCTGCAACCGCTGTCTGGTTTTTGTAGAAGTTGTTAATAACCTTACACTCCCTATATTTTACTTGCTTCAGAACTTGAAAGAGCTTATTCCAATAAATATTGTCAAAAGCCTTCTCGAAATCTACAAAATATTTCTTCTAGGATAAGCCGTAAAGTGAGTATTGCCTCCCGTGTTACTACATTTCTCCTGAACCCAAACTGATCTTCTCCGAAATCGGCTTCTACCAGCTTTTCCGTCCTTCTGTAAATAATTCGTGTTAATATTTTGCAACCATAACTTATTAAACTGAAGGGTATGTAATTTAAACACCTGTCTGCACCTGCTTTCTTTAAGAAAAATGTTATAATCCCCATTCTAAAGTCTGAGGGTACTTCGCCTATCTCATACATCTTACACACCAGGTGAAACAGCTTTGTCATGGCTGGTTCTTCCAGAGACTTCAGTAGCTCTGAGGGAATGTCATCTAGTCCAGGGGCCTTGTCTCGACTTAGGTCTTTCAGTGCTCTGTCAAATTTATCTCTCAATATAGTATCTCGTATTTCATCCTCATTTACTTCTTCTCCCCTACCTTCATTTCCTTCATAGAGCCTCTCTATATACTCTTTCCACCTTTCATCTTTCCCTTCTTTGCCGAGAACTGGTTTTCCATCTGTGTTCTTGATGTTCATAGAGCTGTTTTTCTTATCTCCAAATGTCTCTTTTATTTTCCTGCAGGCTGTATCTATTTTTCCCCGTATTTATACATTCTTCTACATCCTTGCATTTGCCTCTAGCCAATCCTGCTTAGCCCACAATACTGAATAAGTATAAGAATATCACTGTAAGATACGATTGTATTAGATTGTGATTAACAACAAAATAGAATATTTACGCGCACCAAATCCATCCGGAACACGACCCCAGTTTACCCGTGAGTTCGCGAAAGCTAGTTTCGTGCGAGCCGAAGTTTCAGCTGATTTCTAGCTGAAACCGAAACTGAGGCCGAAAATAATATTTTTTTTTGTCGAAACAGAAATTTGTTTGTTTGGTAAATCTGTGAGACTCAACTGCTTGATTATTAGCCCACAGAAATTTCGGTCGGTCCTTGCAGACAACACTAGTGCAAGGTGAAACCTGTCCTTTTCTTTTAACAGAAATGTAGTACTTTGATGTGTATTTTTCTAGAAAGTCTAGGACAATTCAATTCTAATTATTAATTTGGCAACTCCAACACCGCCCCGCGGTTGGGAGAATTATAATTATGGCACTGTGTCCTGTTTGGTCTTTCCTTTCTAAGTCCGTTTTATCGTCCACTTCAACTTGTAATGTTTCGCAACTTATGGTACGTAATATTTAACCGATTACAGTCGCATAGCAATTGGGGCTACCTATTTAAGATTGAAAAGTTGCCCCCCATACATCGTCGGGTCAGGTAAATGCCCCCCTTCAACATATTCATTTCCTGACTGGTACATTTTTGAGTACGACGGTTATTATTCGAGTTATTTTGATCGGTAAGGTAAATGGACTATACTCAGTAGTGAAATTCGTCGCAAATAATCCCTCACACTTTGATAAGAGTAAGGTCCATACCTATAGTACGATGGGAAAACGACTTTCAGAACCCAGTAGCTCTACATCGTGTTATTTAACAAAAATCAATGTCGAAACAAAAATTTCATGTGTTAGCAACCCAGCAAACTGCTTGTGTGTGTGTGTGTGTGTGTGTGTGTGTGTGTGTGTGTGTGTGTGTGTGTGTGTGTGTGTGTGTCTGTGTGTGACTTGCCCTTATGATAGTTTAGTTTAAGTAGTTTGGAAACGTAGGGACTAATAACCACAGAAGTTAAGTCCCTTACATTTACAAACATTTGAATATTTTGGAATAAAATTAAGATATCCCTTCCTCCTCCTCAAAATAACAGAACTGATGCCCTACATTTATTAGTAACTAATTAAAAATGTTCAGTCTCTGTTGCCACAGAGACTGAACATCTTTAATTATTCTACACTGTTGCTGCACCAGCCGCCACCACCACCAACATGGAATGGAATGAAATGTATTAGTAACTAGCTTAAACCCGCGGCTCCGTTCGCGTGTTGGTTGATTATGATAGATAAGCTATCTTTAAGTAGTGTGGTATTTCTTTATTTTTATATTTACTTATTCGTATGTTTTTCCTTACAGAGAAAGAGCTGTAGACATTGTAGCACGCATAGACCAAAGATATGGTCTGTGGCATCACGTTTCGCTGTATGTAACCTCCTTGCTATAGAGTCGCAAACGTCATCGCTGGCCTTCAGTCCGATTTTTTTTAAATTTGACGACTTAGAACCACCATATCTTCCATTCCTTATAGCTATCGGCATGGAACTGCTATGGTGTACAACGGGAGACTTCGGACAATAATTATACACAGACCATTCGTTTGCGTTCTGTAGTTTTCGCTGCAGAGCGAAATATTAACACACACACACACACACACACACACACACGTAGAGATTTATATACATAGATAACTTTCCATCCCAATATACTACACCTTTTTATCATTATCAACCTTCAAGCAACAATGCAACCACTAAAACCATTTTCAAAGAGTAGATATAATAGAGTAATTATTGTTCCGCATTTCGCGTTATAATCTTCAAATTACTAAATATGTATCAGATCGCTATAAAACCGTGCCTAAAACCTTCCTCAGGTATAAAGTAGTAACTGTACAAATATTTAAGTCTCCGCGTCTTGTTGTTCGTGCGTGATAAGAGTACACCGAACAGACATTCACATTAATATATATATATATAGATAAATAGCTATCCGATCGCCATAAAACCGTGCCTAAAGCCTTCCCCGGTTACACATTAGTAACTGTACAAATTTTTAGCTCTTTATGTCTTGTGGTTCAGACGTGATAAACGTACATCGAACAGACGTTCAGATTTATAGATATAGTTTAGTTTACAATGCGTGTTGCAATTCGCTTATGCCTTACTTTTACTCTTGTTCCCTTACAAGACGCCATCTATTCCGTTGAGTTTCTTCCTAGCCACCTATCAGAACATTTCAGTGTCATCGTAAATTTAATCTGCATGTTCCTCCTCCCTGAACTGAATACTATCTCGTGTGCAGTTACATGGCCTCCCGCGTCGGAGGTTCGAATCCTCCCTCGAGCATGGATGTGGGTATTGTCCTTAGGTTAGTTTAACTTAGTTTAAGTAGTTTCTAAGTCTAGGGACTGATGACCAAAGTAGTTTGGTCCCATAGAATTACAAACATTTGTTTTTGAACATTTAAATTAGAGCACACTTAACAAATAGAGGTAGTACAAATGTACAATGAGAAACACTTAGGCGGGAAACACTTAGATTTTTATAGAAAAGTTGAAAGGAGAAAAAATGCAACGCTGCATCGGACAGATATAAAGTGTTAGGAATATTTCACTGCCAGCACGATGTAGATTGGACGCCAGTGTAGAAAAAAAGAACGATTAAGTTTCTGGTGAAAGTGCTGCTTCATTTAATCAGAGGGATTAATGAACATGAAGTGGTAGGGGGAGAGGAAGTATAAAAAAAAATGAAACGTAAACATGGAGCAGACAGCGGGAAACTTATCGCACGGTTGGCAGGAGGATATGGCACACGCAAAAACTGAAGCGATTATGAAACTGGAGGACGCGATATTAACTCGGCCATTACTCTCACAACGAGGGCAAACATTTGATGGGCGCGTGGGCAGAGGGTAAGCGCTGTAACACAGCAGTTCGGGTTTTGCTTCGATCAGCCATTACAGCGTATTGTACCCTGACAAGTGTTGCGAAGATTGGCGAAAGCCACTGGGGCCGTCACACGAAATGCACGGGTCGGCTACCGCTTTTCTCTCGTACCAAACGACCGTTCGGTAAAAAAAACAGCGGTGATACCTCACTTAAAAGAAGTTTCTATCGAAAACAGTGACCATTTTTCTTATCATTTTAATACAATGTTCAATCACACTCAAGGATTTACGGATCCAGTTAACGAGAATTTTCTCTATAACCTTTATAGCAATCATGTTGTTGTCTTAAAAGGGAAAAACAATGAAGACAGATTAGGGTTAAACGTCTCTTAGACATCGTCGACCTTAGTGGCGAAGTTCACAGCCGGAATTGTTTGGGAAAGAATGGGGAAGAAAAACGGCTTGTCCTTTCGAAGGAACCAATCCGGAATTCGCCTCGACTGTTATACGGAAATCACGGAAAACCCAAATCTGGATGACCGGAGGTGGATTTGAACCACCGTCCTCCCGAATGCGAGTCCAGTGTGCCACCTCGCTCGCATTAAGGTCTTCAGTGCTACATCTACATCTACATGGGACACTCTGCAAATCACATTTAAGGCGGCCGCGGTGGCCGAGGGGACTGAGGCGTTCCAGTCACGGTCTGCACGGCCACTACGGTCGGGGGTTCGAATCCCCCCTCGGGTATGGATATTTGTGCCATCCTTAGTCTTAGCTAGTTCATAAGTAGTTTGTAAGTTTAGGGACTGATGACCCTGTAGCTAAAGTCCCATAAGCTTAACAAACATTTGAACATTTGAACATAAGTGCCTGACAAAGAGATCATCGAACCACCTTTATACTGTTTATGTCCCAATCCATTCTCGAATAGCGCACGGGAAGAAAGAACACCTGAATTTCTCCGTTCGAGCTCTGATTTCTCGTATTTTTTTCTGATGATCATTTCTACCTATGTAAATGGGAGTCAACAATATATTTACGCATTCGGAGAAGAATGTTGGCGATTGGAGTTTCGTAAGTAGCCCACGCCGCAGCGATAAGCGCTGTTGTTGTAATGATTCCCATCCCAGATCCTGTATCATTTCTGTAACGCTGTTTCCCCTGTATCGTGACAATATGAAACGAGCTGCCCTTCTTTGGACCCTTTTGATGTCCTCCGTCAATCCCACCTGATAAGGATCCCACACTGGGCAGCAATACTCCAAAGGAGGACGTACAAGCGTAGTGTATGCAGTCTCTTTAGTAGTTGTGTTGCATCTTTTAAGGGTTCTGCAAATAAAACGCAGTCTCTGATTCGTCTTTCCCACAACATTATCTACGTGTTCTTTCCAGGTAAAGTCTGAAGTCATCGTAATTCAGGTATTTAGTGGAGTTTACAGCCTTCATTTTTGATTGATTTATCTTGTAGGCAAAGTTTATTAGATTTCGTACTCATGTGGACGACTTCACACTTCTCATTATTTAGAGACAATTACCAATTTTTACATCACACTGATATCTTATTCAGATCGTTCTGCATTTGGATTTGATCTTCAGATGATTTTACTAGACGGTAAATGACGGCGTCATCTGCAAACAACCTAAGAGAGCTACTTAGATTTCCCCTAAATCGTTTATGTGAATAAGGATCAACAGAGGACCAATAACACTACTCTGTGGAACGCCCGATATTACATCTTACCATCGATTACTACGAACTGTGTCCTCTCTGACAGGAAATCCCCTATGCAGTCGCAAATTTGGGGCGTTATACCATAACCACGCAATTTGATTAAAAACCGTTTGTGAGCTCCTAAGACTACATCTTGGGCAACAATTTCCTTTTCTTCGGGGAAAAAACACCGTTACGATAATATTGATAGAGACAGTCTAGTGCGAGATTTTTTTGTATCATTTATGAACTAGTGTCGACCCAGTGGTGGACCATCTTCAGAATGTTGCTCCGAGGTAGTGTGAAGCGGAGCATGGACTGTGAGTTTCTCAGTTGCTGACACCGGTGGATCGAAGCTGGTTGATAATGAAACAACATATTTGCGTCCTTGACTGTTTTTCCTTATTCCATGCAGCTCTTAACACTACTTCAACCTCTGAAATTCTGTCAGCGCATCTGCAGTATTAAAATAACGTATTAAAATAAGTGAATATCGAAACATGGAGTGCTCCCAACTCCCTTTCTTGTGCCGTTCAAATGCTTCATTTTCGCAGTGATTAAGGGTGGCTAAAGGAAATGGATGTTTTCATATGAATGCCGATATAAAGGATGATGCGCCGGGAGAGGCATCTAGCGGTGCTCGGGTGGAACTACGAAGTCGACATGTTGTCAGCTCTGGAATTCTGAATATCTCAGTATCGAAATAACATTATTTCTTGGCGTTGTATAAATATACGAACACCGAAATTGTAGTTACATTTCAAATATTAGGCTAATGAGAGATATATAATTCGAAAATGGCATGAGAAGTATATACTTCCGTTTTTATTTTTTGTTATTGTGTCAGGCATTTTCCTTAACACGTAAAAGATACCGTTTCATACCTCCCAGTGCCGGTTCAATTTAACCAAATATCCCAGCGGCCTCCTATGATAATGTTGGCAACAGATGCTGAATAGTGAGAATCCTGTGAGTCTTAATTTTAGTCAATCGCTTGACAACGCTGATGTTTTCTCGTGGAATTTTCGCTTTACGAGGGCAATTATTTCTACTGAGCGGACGAGGGCACATACAAGAACCGTCAACCATAAGGCAGGAACTGCATTATTTGTTTATTTCATGGTCTGTACGATACACTAATCGAATCATTCTATGTGGTTGGAACAAATGGGCAAAGATTTTCTATTGTGTTGTTGTTGCCAACATAATCACGCGAGGCCGCCGACAAGATACGTAAAATTTTACCCCCAGTGAGCATTGTAAACACAATTGGTCGATTTTCGACCACAGGCAATACTAGTACTGATAATTCTAATGGCGTAATATTGTTCGTTCTTCCTAGGAAACGTCATATGATGATTATCACAGATTTCGCTCAAACTGTGTGAGAAGAAACAGCTAGATGAACCACTTAAATTCCTGAAATATCTCGCCTGAGTGAGCCATAGGAAAAGACAAAGATCTCATGAAAGATTTCCGATTTGAGTGTACGAGAACATTAAGCACGTTTGGGTGACTAATTATGCCTTGGACTGAAGCAATTTTTGGAATTGTGTAAATACTATGTTTTGTAACGATGTTAAACCAAAATAAATGTAACTTTCGCATACACTTGCTACAATTTTTGTATATACTTGTACATAGAATTACACAACAGCAACAGCATCTACTTTTCGCCGATTTCACGACGTTTATATACGGTATATTAGCTGCAAAATCGGTGCACTTAAACGTAATGCAACAACCAGAGATCGCAACTAGAACTGATGGCGATAAAAAGATCATCTTTGTCACCATCAAAAGGTAATATGTAAACATATATCATCGGAACTGTGAAACGTAATTTAAAATATTTTAAAAATTTTATAACACCAGAAGACAGTTTGATTCGATGATATATGCACGTCATTCCATCTAGTCGTAAGTAAAAGACCTTGATAATACTTTAAGAATAAGATTTATAATTAAAACTACGGAAAACTATGTAAAAATTATTACCTACATCTGCAGGTCACTTGAAAATGGCATTAATTCGCCGAAACAGTCTGTTGTGATTAAATGAAAATATCTAAACTTAGCAGCAAATTGGAATTTCTTTAGTAAAATGTCACTATAATTGGTGGTTGAACAGGTTACTCCCGCGACTACCTGCGGTTCGAAGATCGAGAGTAGCTCACAGATAGGATTCTTCAACATGAAGCCTCCTACGCCAAAACTACTGGCAGTATTCTTCGCTTTTCACCTACATCGTTGCATAATTTTCGGCTCGGGTGAAAGAGCAGAGGTGCTTAATGGCAGTCAGTTAGTGTTTCCCGAAGTAGAGATAAGCGGTATCGGCCATAGTGTGACGTCAGCGTTACAGAAGAATGGAAGAATTCCGCAGAAGCGGGGCTGACGGACGCTATCTGGAGGCCAGATTGAAAGCAAAGAGCTAGACCTGTAACGTAACGTAACGTAACGCAACGTAACGTGGCGTCGGCGCTGCCGGCGTTCGGCGGATTGCGGGCGTCACGAAAACCCAAAATCAAGAGCAGCGGAGGCCATCAGGGCCGCGATAGCGCAGCTCAGGGGGAACGCTAATTCTTTGCCCCGGCTGTGCGACCTCGGCCAGCACTTTCCCTTAACCCTTCCAAAAATGTTCAAATGTTCGTATAGCTTATGGGACTTAACTACGGTGTCATTAGTCCCTAAACTTACAAACTACTTATGAACTAGCTAATACTAAGGACGGCACAAATATCCATGTCCGAGGGCGATTCGCATCCCCGAGCGTAGCGGCCGTGCAGACTGTGACTGGCGAGCCGTAGATCGCTCGGCCTCTGCGGCTGGCTAACCCTATCATTCCCAGTGTTGTTCCTGGACAAAATCGTATTAAAAGTTGATTTATACCGACCTTGAAGTTTCAATTTTGTTGGTGATCAACATGCTCCTAGTAAGACATTTTTCCGCTTGGTAAGGCGTGTAGCCACTTGTGAGGCATTGACCTGTCCGTCTTGGAGGCTGTGTCGCGTTGCCGTCTGTATGTGGCTGAGAGTGTGAGCGTAAGTGAGGTTCCTTTTATTTTATTCCAGCACCGAATTGTCTGGTCTTTGGTGCTGTGGCGAAAATTATGCTAGCATTATTTATCTGGCAGTGTTAACTATCAACTAAATAACGTTCCAAGTAATAAAATACCCTTGACACAAACGTCCGTGTTGCACCTAAACATTACGATAAAAAATTTCTTGGTTCCGGTGTAGCAAAAATTGTGAAATTGACTTTTGATTTGTTTTACTGCCACGTTTGTGAGGATTTTCCTTCCGCTATAGCTGTGGTGACTGATCAGGTGCATTTAATAATGTAGGTGTTGCGTTCCATAAAAGTTTCTTACGTTCAACACTTACTGATTTGACTGTAATTATAGTGAAGAACCCGTAGCGTTTCTCAATAGAAAACGGACGTCTCTCTGCAGAAGGTTGGGTCTTCTGTTGGTTCATTAGCCATTTTTTTGGTCTTACAAGGAGACGACATGGGTATCGCATTTTAGAATTTTTTGATATTTATGGTATATGAAGTACAGTCCTTAAATAACAATCAGCCGAAGCTTTCGACGCAACTATCAAAGTTACAAAGTTCAGGTAAGTACCAATAATAAATATTTAAAAAAGTCGCAGTATCTGTCGACTTAGCACAGGTGGTAGCGTACTGACCTCACAACCATAGAGTCGGTGATTCGAATCCCACTGTGACATTTTTTTTTTCTTTTCAAATTCAATTATATAAGCTACTAGCTGAAAACCTGGTGTTGCCCGGGTATTTATTTATTTATTCCTGCCTTGAGTTAGGACTTCTCCTATCCCTTCTCTCTCTGTCCATCTCCTCTTTTCTAAAAACGGAGAATATATATAAAATGAGGTTGTCTTACATAATGTACAAAGTTATAAGTGCAGTATCCAAACACAGAAAGATAGTAGTCAAAAAACAAATAACATATAACATTTGTACGTGCTCATATTTATTGAGTTACATGTTCTATAATTTTTCAGATATACCCGTATACACACATATATTTGAATGTACCTTCTAAACTGTATCAGAGTACGACACGTAGTTCGTGAGATATAAGGACATAAACAGTGACGTTCATGAGAAACCGCCCCATCATGTACCATTACTTCTTTACTACGAATTGTATTCACAAGAGATTCTAATGACATACAGCACTTATAGAAATGAATATATACATACATTCATTTCTATAAGTGCTGTATGCCAGTAGAATCTCTTGTGAATACAATTCGTAGTAAAGAAGTAATAGAATATAACTTGGTACATGATGGGGCGGTTTCTCATGAACGTCACTGTTTATGTCCTTATATCTCACGAACTACGTGTCGTACTCTGATACAGTTTAGAAGGTACATTCAAATATATGTGTGTATACTGTCTGTAAAATTATCTGTGGCTACAATCTGTAGTGCAGAAATTATGGCCGACCGCGGTGGCCGAGGGGACTGAGGCGCTTCAGTCACGGTCTACACGGCCACTACGGTCGGGAGTTCGAATCCCCCCTCGGGCATGGATATTTGTGCCGTCCTTAGTTGTAGCTAGTTCATAAGTAGTTTGTAAGTTTAGGGACTGATGACCCCGTAGTTAAGTCCCATAGAATCTACAAACATTTGAAAAATTTGAACATTTGAGCAGAAATTATGCCGCGGTGGAGTAGCCGAGCGGTCTAAAGCGTCTCGCTGCGGAGCGCGCGGTTGCTCGCCGTGGAGGTTCGAGTCCTCCCTGGGGCATGGGTGTGTGTGTTTGTCCTTATGTTAGTTTACCTAGGTTTAAGTAGTTTGTAACCTACGGACTGATGACCACGTAGTTTGGTCCGATAGATCTACAAACATATGAACATTTACAGAAATTATAAATTGTAACATCATACCAAATTCCGTAGTTCCAGCCCATTAACAGGGGAAAAGTAGTAAGCGAGGAACTTTCTTCTATTCATTATTCTGCTATGGTTGGCAGTGAGTAGTAGTTCAATAAAGGTTTGAAATTATTTCTAAAGTTGTACTGCATTCATAAATTCTCGTCGCATTATGTGGCAGTTGCTTGCAACTCCTGTTGTTTATCACCTTATATCTCCTGAACCTTGTGTCATATTTCGTTATTACCATTACAGAATTGGTATCTCACTTGTGAGGAAGATGTGTGCCAAATTTGGTTGAAATCGGTCCAGTGGTTTAGGCGGAAATGTGCATAAAAACGAATAAATTTGGATATTCTCACGCGGTGTCCCCTCATTATTTATGACGTGATATCTCCCGAGATAGTGGTTTGCTCTTTTGTTTTTAGGTCAGAAACCTTCGTGGGCGTACGGTAGACATTTCACCAAAGTTTCATTGCAATCGAATGAATGGTTTATAAACACATAGAGGACATACAGACAAACATCTCTAACTCCACGTGTTGTGTCAGTTTTTGTTTATGTGTATGTAGAGCAGCTGAAAATCTTGCCGTCACGTAAAACACTGGTTCAGTAGGTTAGCTGCTTGGAAAGCTATTAGTAGCTATGGAGATGACTCGAAAATCAGTGTCGTAGCTCTTCACAAACTGAACAATCACAGACTACCATTCACAACTAATAGTGAAGACAATACTGTAAAAAATTGTAGATTGTTAAGTTATTTTGATTGAAATTATCATAATTAACAATTTTCTATTAAATACATAAAATTACGAATAAACAAAAAAGTGTACTTTTCGTAAAAGTTACCATTAGATATTAAAATTTAATAAGCATTCTAACACAACGAAAAAAAAAAAAAAATTGTATCTGTCACGACAGGATTCGAACCACCGACCACAGAGTTGTGAGGTCAGAACATCCCACCTGCGGTACGCCAACAGATGCTACCATTTCTTTATTGATTGGTACTTACGCATACTTTCAAAATTTCAAAGTTGATTTTCTCTAGAATACTTCCGAGTTGCGTCGAATGGCTTTGACTAATTGTTATTTGAGTTTTGTACTTCAACGTATATAATCCGATACCATGTGGTCTCCTTGTTAGTAAAAAATGAAATTTTTAATTAAAAAGTCATAAGTTTCAAGATAATCATACATAAAATGTCATGCAAAGTACCCAGTCTTACCTCAGGAAACGTAAAACAGACAAATGTGGAGTTATTTTCTGGTTATTACCGATCTTTATGGCACTACGTCGTACCTTCATCTCATAAAAAGAATGTGAAAATCAATTTAAACAACACTATTCGCACTCATCTGATATCGTATTCAGAAATGCACCTTCCCAGCCGCTTGGAGCGTTGCTGTCGTGGCGTTAAAAGACTCATTGGGAGCGTTGTGTTTTATTGACACTTTCTGCCAGATTAAAAGAGTGTGCCAGAACCGGGCCTCGAACCTGGGACCTATGCCTTTCGCGGGCAACCGCTCTACCGACTGAGCTATCCCGACACGACTCACGTTTCCGCACTCACAGCCCTCTATCAGTAGAGCGCATGCCCGCGAAAGACAAAGGTCCCAGGTTCGAGTCCCGGTTCCGGTACACAATTTTTATCTGCCAGGAAGTTTCATATTAGCGCACACTCCACTGCAGAGTGAAGGTTTCATTCTTGTCATGTGTTAGTATTATCGTAAATAAACTAAAAAAAAAAAAAAAAAATAAAAAGAAAAAAACACTGTTCTCACTCATCTTGATTTTGATACATTTATAAGAGGTACAATGACTTTTTTTTTTTCATTGAAAGTGATAGAGAAATTGTAACACGTCAACTGTGTTTATCGTAACCACCAAATGTTCAAATGTTTGTTAAGCTTATGGGACTTAACTACGGGGTCATCAGTCCCTAAACTTACAAACTACTTATGAACTACTTACGAACTAAGACGGCACAAATATCTATGCCCGAGGGGGGATTCGAACCCCCGACCGTAGTGGCCGTGCTGACCGTGACTGAAGCGCCTCAGTCACCTCGGCCACCGCGGCCGGCTCGTAACCACCTCTTACAAAGAAATGATGCGTCTCTTCTCCTTGAGTGTTGTGTCGACTGTGATGAGTTGGTGTTAGTAATGTTGCGGTGTGAAGGGAAAAAAAAGTAAAAATCTCCCACATTGCAGAGCTCGGAACTTCGTCAGTTTAAATGGGACCATGCGGTAGATGTAAATGCATATGCAGGTACGTTGTTTGTACCGGCCATTTAAGCAGCAGTTGAATACTATGTATTTTTACTGTATTAGTTTTTAAAGAAAACGCCTTTTGCTCCTGTCGATGAAGGGTTTTTATTTTTACAGTTCACCCATACCCGTTTCGCCTATTTTTCACAAGGCATCAGCAGTGGGTGTCCTGCAATATTGATATGTTTATGTTTACACGTGTAAAATCCTAACCTATGTGTAAACAGAAGCATGTAAATACTAGCTGTCCCGTGCGAATAATTCGCATTCTATCCTGATCAAGCACAGATACGGAAGATAGTAATGGAGCAAAAGCAGATACAAGTACATAAGTAATTAATGAATTGTTAAATATAAAAATCAAAGATTCACTTTTTCATGTTTATTTTATTGTTTGAAAACTTATTAATTTTGCAAAACTTCTTTGAAACCAATGTTAGTAGTACACAGCGTTTGCTTGAACAAAGAGAACACTTAAAACAAATGTTGTGCACCAACGTGTGAAACAGTAATGGTATCTCGTGATAAACTACGCTTGCTTAAAGAATCTAGACAACTGCAAGAGCTGTCGTTAATGTTGTTTAAACAGATTGTCAATAGATGGCACCTTCTACATTGCTTTTATATCAGCCGCGCAAACTAAGTTGATACTTTGCGTGGTGACTGAGGAGAGCAACCCATTTACGATCTTTCGCCGGGCATCAAATTAATTGTACGAATAGAGTAATTTTTTTACAAAATATTTTTGAGATAACAATAACTTTATCAGTGTATTTTTCGTCATTAGTGGGGAATGAGCCGGCCGCGGTGGCCGAGAGGACTGAGGCGCTCCAGTCACGGTCTGCACGGCCACTACGGTCGGGGGTTCGAATCCCCCCTCGGGCATGGATATTTGTGCCATCTTTAGTATAAGGTAGTTCGTAAGTAGTTTGTAAGTTTAGGGACTGATGGCCCCGTAGGTAAGTCCCATAAGTTCTACAAACATTTGAACATTTTTTGAGTGGTGAATGAAACCTTGAAAATGGTACCTATATCATTAATTTTGTATACGTAATACAGGAGATGTGACGTACTCACAAAGAACACCGATGAAAAATAATATATATGATGATGACTTCAGGACACCCACTAATGATACCTTGAGAAATAAGGCGAAACATGTATGGGAGAATTGTAAAACTAAAAAACCTTCATTTGCAGTAGCAAAATTCATGTTCTTTAAGAACTACTACAGTGAAAATACCGGGTGATCAAAAAGTCAGTATAAATTTGAAAACTTAATAAATCACGGAATAATGTAGATAGAGAGATAAAATTGACACACGTTCTTGGTATCACATGGGGTTTTATTAGAACAAAAAAAATCAAAAAATGTCCGACAGATGGCGCTGAACAGCAAAACGTCAGTGACTGCGCATGAAAATCGTGTATAAAAGGAGCTGTAATGAGAGAGAGAATCAGATGCACCAGCAGTCGCAGCATGTTGACGTTACCTGAAAAGGCGCTTTTAGTGAAGCTGTATTATCAGAATGGGGAATGTGCTAGTTCAGCGTTACGATCCTATCGCCATAGGAAGGGGACTCGAACGGGTAAAGGTCCGTTGACAAATGCAGCTGTGGCGAGAATGATTTCCAGGTTCAAAGCCACGGATTGTTTAGACGATAGACCCCGTAGTGGCCGACCGAGCACAAGGCGTAATGCTGCTGAGACAGTCCAGGGAAAAATGGAGACTGTAGCGGGTTCGTCTGTGCACGGGGAAGTCAGCGCTCGTGCAGTCGTAAGTCGCACCGGCATTCCGTACACTACTGTTTGCTTGGCACTCAGGCGTACCCTCCGATGCTATCCTTACAAAATGCATCTGTTCATGAACTGTTACTTCGCGATTTAGTGAAGCGGAGGGCGTTTCAAAAGATGGCGGAAGATGACGATTGATTGAGTAACGACGAAGCTCATTTCACGCTTCGAGGATATTTCAACGGCCACAACTGCAGAACCGAAAATCCTAGAACTGTCGTGGAAATTCCAATGCACGACGAGAAAGTCACGGTATGGGTTGGATTTACCACATCTGCCGTTATCGTGCCTTTTTCTTTTTCGAGGAACTGCATGATTCTGGTTTTGTAACTGCTACAGTGACGGGTGAGAGGTACGCCGATATGCTACAGAATCGCATCATCCCCAGCTTGGGTGAAAAACACCTGCTGGAATGTACGATTTCTATTCAGGATGGCGCTCCACCGCATACTGCTAGACGCGTCAAAGATCTGCTGCGCGCGTCGTTTGGGGATGATCGTGTGCTCAACCGCCACTTTCGTCATGCTTGGTCTCCCAGGTCCCCAGACCTCAGTCCGTACGATTATTGGCTTTGGGTTTACCTGATGTCGCAAGTGTATCGTGATCGACCGACATCTCTAGGGATGCTGAAAGACAACATCCGACGCCAATGCCTCACCATGTCTACATCTACATCTACATGGAATACGCTGCGAATCACATTTAAGTGCCTGGCAGACGGTTCATCAAACCACCTTATACTACTCATCTACCGCTCCATTCTCGAGTAGCGCACGGAAAGAGAGCACATGTGAATCTGTCCGTTCGAGCTCTGATTTCTCGTATTTTATTCTCATACTCATTTCTACCTATGTAAGTGGGAGTCAACAATATATCTTTACATTCGGAGGACAAAGTTGATGATTGGAGTTTCTTAAGTAGACCACGCCGCACCGATAAGCGCCGTTGTTGTAATGATTCCCATCCCAGATCCTGTATCATTTCCGTGACGCTGTCTCCCCTGTATCGTGACAATACGAAACGAGCTAACCTTCTTTGGACTCTTTCGATGGCTTCCGTCAAACCTACCGATAAGGATCCCAACTGACCAGCAATACTACAAAAAAAGACGCACAAGCGTAGTGTACGCAGTCTCTTTAGTAGTTCTGTTGCATCTTTTAAGTATTCTGCCAATAAATCGCAGTCTCTGGTTAGCCTTTTCTACATTAACTACGTGTTCTTTCCAGTTTAAGTCTGGTGTAATAGTAATTCCTTGGCATTTAGTAGAGTTGATAGCCTTCACATTTAATTAGTTTATCTTGCAAACAAATGTTAACGGATTTGTTTTCGTACTCATGAGGACGACTTCACACTTCTCATCATTTAGAGTCGGTTGCCAAATTTTACGACATATTGATATCTAAATTAGATCGTTCTGCAGTTGGTTTTGATCTTCAGATAATTTTACTAGACGATAAATGACGGCGTTATCTGCAAACAACCTAAGAAAGCTGCTTAGATTTTCTTCCACATCGTTTATGTAAATAAGGAACAGCAAAGGACCAATAACACTATCTTGTGGAGCGCCCGATATCACTTCTTTTTAAGTCGATGCCCTACCGCCGCGGTGGAGTAGCCGAGCGGTCTAAAGCGTCTCGCTGCGGAACGCGCGGTTGCTCGCCGTGGAGGTTTGAGTCCTCCCTGGGGCATGGGTGTGTGTGTTTGTCCATAGTTTGTTTTACCTTAGTTTAAGTAGTTTGAAAGCTATGTACTGATGACCACGCAGTTTGGTCCGATAGATTTACAAACATTTGAACAAATATTTGATGCCTTACCATTATTACTACCAACTTTGTCCTCTCTGACAGAAAATCCCGTTACAGTGCTGTTCACAACATTATTAGTCGACTATAGCTGCTGTTGAGGAATGATGGTGAACATATTGAGCATTTCCTGTAAAGAACATCATCTTTGATTTGTCATAATTTGTTATGCTAGTTATTGCTTTTCTGATCGGATGAAGCGCCATGTCTGACATTTTATGAACTTCTTCTTGGTTCTAATAAAACCCCATGTCATTCTTAGCAATTGTGTGTCAATTTTACCTCTCTCTCTACTCGAATGTTGATTTAAGCCTAAGGAAGTCCTTTCTGAAGGCATTTGTATGGAGTGTTGCCTTGTATATAAGTTAAACATGGACGATAAACAGTGCGGACAGGAAGAGGATAGAGGCTTTTGAAATGTGGTGCTACAGAAGAATGCTGAAGATTAGGTGGGTGGATCGCATAACTAATGAGGAGGTACTGAACAGAATTGGGGAGAAAAGAAATTTCTGGCATACCTTGACTAAAAGAAGGGATAGATTGGTGGGGCACATTCTTAGACATCAAGGAATTGTGAATTTAGCGTTGGAGGGAAGTGTGTGGGGTAAAAACCGCAGAGGAAGACCAAGAGATGGATACAGTAAGCAGATTCAGACAGATGTAGGTTGCCGTTCTTATGTGGAGATGAAGAGGATTGCTCAGGATAGGGTATTGTGGAGCGCTGCATCAAATCAGTCTCCGGACTGAAAACAACAACAACAACAACAGTACTGCTTTACTAAAGACTACGACATCTAAGACAAGATACATCGCTATCATCTACACATACACACTCCGCAAACAACCATAAGGTGCGTGGCGGATGGGTACACTGTTATTTATAAAAATAAAATAATATAATCCATAGCCACGGAATTCAACCATCCAATAAAATGGATAAATTATTATAGATTGGGAAGAAATTACAAGCGGTGTCCCACAAGGATCTATGTTAGGGCCATTGCTTTCTCTTGTGTACATTAACGACCTCTCATAAGTTACACAGCCAGAAGCAGAGTTCGCTTGTTTTCAGATGATACAAATATTCCAATCAATAGCATGTCGAAGTTAGTTATAGCAAGGTCTGCTAAACATATTTTCGCCGGCCGCGGTGGCCGAGGTGACTGAGGCGCTCCAGTCACGGTCAGCACGGCCACTACGGTCGGGGGTTCGAATCCCCCCTCGGGCATGGATATTTGTGCCGTCCTAGTTCGTAAGTAGTTCATAAGTAGTTTGTAAGTTTAGGGACTGATGACCCCGTAGTTAAGTCCCATAAGCTTAACAAACATTTGAACATTTTAAACATATTTTCATGGATATTAATAAATGGTTTAAAGCACACTTACTGACATAAAACTTTGAAAAGACTTACTGCGTGTAGATCAGAACAAGTAAGAGGTTTATATCCAGCATACGGATAAAGTAGAAAGAAGAGCAGATAGAAGACGTTGACAGTATAAAATTCCTGGGATTACAACTTGACAATGAATTCAGTTTAGAGGAACACACCACAGAACTACAGAAACGACTTAACAAATCTGTATTTGCAATATGAGACTTATCAGACGCGGGAAACATAAAAATAGGAAAGCCTGGATAGTCTCCGAACTGAAGACCACAACAACAACATCTACATTATTCCGTGATTTATTAAATTTTCAAATTTATACTGACTTTTTGATCACCCGGTAATAGCATATGCAGGTCTGAGGCGTTGTTCACTTGACGTACAGTTATGGAATTTTTTTTTCTTTTTAAATATACCTGCTATTTACGAACAGCAGTGTAGCAGTGAATCAGAATTCTAAAGTAGGTCTCTACCGCTAAAAGCAGCCACGAGTATTGGAATATACGCGGGGCAACAACACCTCTCTCCGGGGCGGACGCGTTGGTCCGTATAGGTCCGGAGCTGTGCCGGCACCGGATTCGGCTCATGGCGCCCGACTGCCCACACACACACACACACACACACATACACACACACGCCCGCGCGCTTGATCACAAATAACGCCATTCTTTTTTTCTTTTTTTTTTCCCTCTCCAGCCCGGATCCCGGAGCCGTGCCTATTTGACTCCAGCGAGGCCTGACTAACTCAGTTTCCGCGCCGGTCCGGATCAGTCAGAGAGAGAGAGAGAGAGAGAGAGAGAGAGAGACTAGGCCGTAATTATTCATTGGAAATTGCGAAACAAACGAATGACACGCTCCGGGAGCGTTGGGGAGTGATTAATCATTCTGTACAACACAATTTGTCCGAGACCCGCTGCACGGGGCGCAAAAACAATCCGGTATTAGTTGTTCAGAGCGCGGTAGTTGGCTGTACACACACGACCGTGTTGACAGTCAATTAGTACGAGTCTTCATCATTTAGTCCTGCGAGGGACTGGGTTTGTATCGCGGCCGTGATACGGACCGTTGTGGTTGCAAGAATTTGTCATTCATTTCTGTCGTAGAGACGACCGTTACTTTTGGAAACGCAGATTCACAGAACGGAGCATCATTTCGGTTGAAGAGGTGGCGGTGACCAAATGTTCAAATGTTTGTAAATCTATCGGATCAAACTGCGTGGTCATCAGTCCGTAGCTTACAAACTACTTAAACCTAAGGTAAACTAACCTAAGGACAAACACACACACCCATGCCCCTGGGAGGACTCGAACCTCCGATGGCGAGCAACCTAGCGCTCCGCAGCGAGGCGCCTTAGACCGCGCGGCTACTCCACTGGGGCTAGCGGTGACCTTCATAGACAGACTACGGGACTGAATCTATGCCAATGCCCGGATTAGCAATAGGTACTACAGGGGCTGCGCGTCCTATGTGTTTACTGGTTCAGTGAATCCCAAGAAAAAAAATCGCCGTAAAAAATAATTAAATAAATGAAAAGTGTTTTAAAACTATCATTCTTCGTTTCGTTCTTCTATCAGATCATTTTATATGCACATTCAAAATATTTTTTATCGCATTAGAATCTTTTTACGTCGTGGAGAGAGCACGTATACGAGTCGTAGCACGGCCGCTTAATACAGGCGGCAGCGGCCGCAGCGTTGCAATGCGCATGCGCGGCTGAGGTTCAGATTCTCTGCTGAACCCCCTGGAAGCAGCATATGGGCGCTCCCGCGGCTGGGAGGGGCGAGGGGAAACGCCGCTTTTAACCCTGTCGGCCATACCATAGGCCTCTGAGGCCCAGATGCTCACTCAGACCTGCCTAATCCCGCTCCAACACAGCTGGAGGGTACGTGACTCGCATGTAAGCCTCCTCTAGTTAGCTGTCTCTGAGCCAGTGTACAGTGCACAACACTCCCGCCCCTGCCGGCCCGTTCAGATAAACAACTAGGCCTCCGAGACCTCCGTAACTTTACAAAAAAAAAGTTCAAAATTCAAATGTTTGTAAAGCTTATGGGACTTAACTACGGGGTCATCAGTCCCTAAACTTACAAACTACTTATGAACTACTTACGAACTAGGACGGCACAAATATCCATGCCCGAGGGGGGATTCGAACCCCCGACCGCAGTGGCCGTGCAGACCGTGACTGAAGCGCCTCAGTCCCCTCGGCTACCGCGGCCGGCACTTTACAAAAACCAAGGGAAAGGGAGACACAACGGTCAAACAAGACCTTTGTTCGGATTTGGTTTTATTTTGACGCTTCCTGAACACCTTACAGCACCTTGGATGAAGGCTACGCTTGACACACTAATTCTCCGTGACCTACGGGACGGTATTTATACATACCTAAACATGACTCCACCTGCAGAGGTACCTCGTGAAAAAAATTGAGCAAGGAGCTATTTCCAAAAGAACTTACTGTAAGTTTTGTGACTACAAAAAACGAAGGAAATCAAATATGCAGGTGATTTCTGTAAGTTGCCAGAGTGTGGTCAGCACCACAAAAAAATTTGTTCAAATTGTACCGGTAAAAAATGAGAAACTTCCCCTGAATTTTGTTATGCCAATTTTAATTTCAAACGTTATTAATTGTTCGTGGATTTCGAATATGATGGATTTTTTTGTGTTATATGAAGTTTAGACTACTATTGTTTAATTTATGAGAGTTTGGTTATTTTGTTTTGTGGTTTCTTGAGGAAATATGTGTTTCATGTTTTTCAAGGTTATTTAATGTATTATACCCTCATCCTTATCATGACACTGAATTTCGTAAAGAGTGTTCCATTATTATATATCATGTGGGCCTCTGAGGCCTACGGTGTGGCCCAGACATAGGAGCCTGGAGGTATGGCCCATAGGGTTAACACTGGCGTTGGAGCTGGTAGAGACGCCAGCTCCTGGCTACCGCGCACCTCGCCTTGCGCATCCGCATCCTCCATGGAGGCAATATCCTACCATCATATTTCTTTTGACGCATTGAAGATTTATTTAAAACAGTCATATTTCGTGAAAAATAACTATAAATTTAAGACGCATCAACTGTAAAAGCCTTCAAAAGATCCGATCACGAAAAATAATGAAGTCACTACTCTGCACCTAGCAGGAATAGCCGTGTGGTTAGCGGCATCACGGGACTGTCGAAGGTAGTGGGTTCGAGCCCGACTGCAAGCCATTTCTTTTTAACTCAATCTTCTATTTAACAGAAACAGGAAGAACAATTACTTTTGTATTGTTACTTGCCGCCGCGTTGGAGTGGCCGAGCGGTCTAAGGCGCCTCGCTGCGAAGCGCGCATTTACTTGCCGTCGGAGGTTCGAATCCTCACTGGGGCACGGGTGTGTGTGTTGTCCTTAGGTTAGTTTATCTTAGTGTAAGTAGTTTGTAAACTACGGACTGATGACCACGCAGTTTGGTCCGATAGATTTACAAACATTTAAACATTGGAAATTGTTACTGGCCACATACCTTTGGATGTTTTAGCAGATGTGTCGCATTTTGAAGGTAAATTGTGGTGTCGCACAAGTCCAAAGTGCGCGCCACCTACTTTCGCCGCGCGCCGCCATGCACGCACGGCGCGGCGTTCTTACGACGTCAGCCACGAGCGCCCTCTGTTACAACTCCGCTCGTGGCCACCATTGAACGACATCGTTCACTTGGGACTGAGATAGGAACCAGTTAGCACTTCCGAATCAGATAGCCACCAGTTAAGACCTGGCTATCGGATAGGCACTAGGCAGGCCTCAACTATGTATCAGCATTCTGCAGTACTGATCTATGTAAAATTTAAGTATTGTATAAATTCTGTTCAATATATATCTTGTTCTAATTTACTCTAGTGTTTCTAGTTTCTCCTGTCCCACTGGCTGGTCACCTCCTACCTGCACAAGCGTGCATTCTTTATTCCTGTGTCGGTACTTTTCTACTCGGCCACCGACACCTACGACGGAAACGAGACACAAAATAAATGACATTTATACTCTTCATTGTAACAAATTATTGTTTGAAAAGATGTGGGGGAGAGCAGCCTTTGCGCATGCGTAAGTTTAGAAGGGTGTGGTGCTTACATTGTCGCGTCATCCGAAGGTAGCTTGTCTCTTCATCGGAACAGGTTCATTTTGTTAAGTAACTTAACGGTGTAATTAGTTATTTAGTGTGATACTTCCTGGCAGATTGAAATTCTGTGCCGGAACCGGGACTCAAACCTGTGACCTTTGCCATTCGTGGGCAAGCGCTCTACCATTGAGCTACCCCTACACGACTCACGATCCCGCCCCATAATGTCAACTCTGCCAGTACCTCGCCTCCTACTTTACAAGTTACTTACTGTGTTTTAGTGTTCATGTGCATATTCACATGTTCTTGGTGTTTATTATCAAAGAAAAATGAACATCATTCAGTATCTTTTAGAAACAAATTATTCAGCGTTAAGCTTGGAACAAAAGTGTGAAATAAATAAGTTAGCGACGTGGCACGGCTGAATAAGTAGTCGGTAGTCCCCTGAAGACATACTCATCCACGCTACCTCTATAATCTTGCATAACTGGCACAGTGTTGTCAGTGCAGGGTTTTGTGATCTCTCGATTCAATAATGTAAAAATAAAAAATAAAAAGCCCTTAATATGCAATATTCTAGTCAAGACAAAACTTGATGTTTCATGTAGAGTCGTCTTTCCGTGCGAGGTTTCCTCTCATTTCGGGACATGTTCGGCGGCACAGGCATGACTTCGCAAGTTACATGGCATTCGTGTCGAGGATTTGGGAGGCCGAACCAGTCCTTAAAACTGTTCAGAATGATTTTTTTCGAAACTGTCGCGAACTGTTGCGGGCCAGTAACGTAGACAGCTAAACGAATACTTGGGAATCTGCTAAGGTGTTTTTCTGGAGCATCGCACTGCAAGGAGACTTGTCGGAGAATAGAAGAAGTGAAATTTGAAGAACGGACAACGAATGAGGAGGTATTAAGAAGAGTTGGAGAAGAACGAACTGTGTTGAAAATCATTAGAAGAAGAAAAATTAATTGGAACAGACACTCTTTAAAGAGGTACTATGTACTGAAAAGGGGAGTAGAAGGAATGGTGAAAGGAAAAAGCGGATGAGGTACGAAACGTTAACAACTGCTGGACAACATCGAAGGAAAAGCTGGTGTCTGTACCGACAGGAGTGGAAGAGTTAAAACCCGTCACTACAGCGTCCCATAGATAACGTCGGACCGTGACAGAACTACATTACAGGTAGGGTCCCTCTAAGCGTGAGAAGAGTTTTTCTGTTTAGACTCCAAAGGTCGATGAGAGAAGACAGAGGGTACAAAATATAGATTGGCAATAACGAGGAAACTTTGTATTACAAATTAAACATCGCATATAAATTGTAAGGGTTAAATACAAATGATATTCTGAGTAGGCCTACATCTAAGTCGATATTCTCAGTGCCACTACTAGTTATTTGCCTTCCTGATCCACTGTCATATAGAGCGAGGGAAGAAACGAATGTGTGTATGCATCCGTACGAGCCCTAATCTCTCTCATCTTTCTGGTCTTTACGCGAAATGTAGCTTGGCAGCAGTAGAATCGTTCTGCAGTCTGCCTCAAATTCCGGCTCCCTCAACCTTAAAAGCTTAATTCTGGCAGGAGGTACCCAGATAACAGTTTACTGTTACATAAAAAATTTTAGCAGTAAAATTAGCAAACGATCCGTGTGAACTAACGGCTACTCCCTGATGTAAAACCTTGTTCCCTGGCCCAAATTGAGAACTGACTGGGTTCAAATTACTCTAATAACAGGAAGTTAACGATACAGAGGACAATATACGTAGCAGCTCACACGAAATTACACACTGGCATTAATAAACAACCCACCACAATTAAAGTTATTTCATCAAGGTGGCTAAAGAAAACATTTATGGCGCAACGGAACT
This sequence comes from Locusta migratoria, assembly GCA_026315105.1. NCBI lineage: Eukaryota > Metazoa > Arthropoda > Insecta > Orthoptera > Acrididae > Locusta > Locusta migratoria. The sequence goes on along the minus strand of CM048754.1, from coordinate 66,900,915 downwards.
TAAACATAAAAAACTGCATCTGAGCTTGTTCTCAGCACTGGTCAAAACAATATTAAATAAAAGGGAGAAGGTTCTAGAAAACTAAAATTTATAGGCAAGTCAAAATTATACTAAACTTGTTTATTCAGGTCGAACGCAAGCAAAATGGGGAACTAATGTTGTTAATACAATAAAAATGCATCCATTTACATAGTCTAATACTGACGATGCCCATCATTGAATTTAACATAAATCACACAGAACTTAACGCTGCTGGGGGGGAGGGAGGATTTACAAAAAACATTCACTCGCTCACACACACGCAATGCAACAGCGAAACTCACCAAAATCAACGTGCTTAAACGAGGCAGAAGAAGGTGCCGCTATCGTAGGCGAAATTCAGCAAACCCAGATGTACCACACACAACACAATATACATTATAACTGCGAGGATGGCTCTGGTCTGTCGTGCCTGATTTGTGATGGTGCTTGAGGATAGCAAAGTTAAGTTGCATTTTGATTAGACCGCGAGCAAACACGCTAACGGCGACACACGGCTACGTTACACGATCGCACTCCACTAAAGGTGAAGTGGTTAAAAATCGGATTCATTACACAAAATCACGGTGGACTCTTAAGTTGCAATCTGAGAGCAAACTATTTAGGCACTGGTTTTATGAGAAGTGGCGTGAATTCAGGTGACTAGCTGCAAACCCCTGAAGTCGGAGTTCGGACCCACGTGATTCCGAAAACCGATAAAAATGTATAAATTCAGTTTCCGTAAAATAAAGAAAATTAACTACGGCACGCAACCTATAAATTTTTTTATAATTACACAAGGAAGCGAATGAGATGCAGCTACAAGCGATAGGGAGTGATTACAGAGACGGATGAAATCCAGTCTCAAAAACCAGAAAAGTGAAATAATTAAAAAGACGGAAAAGTGAGAATAAAAACTACGGCATGCAACCCTTAAAAGTACATAGAATTTCATAAGCAAGCTATTGAAGGAGGTTGTACGAGGCTCGGAGAGAATTACGGACAAAGACTGAGTGCATACTGAAAGTTCAGAGAAGAAACAGCAAAATTAAAATAGCCAGGGAGAGAAGATCGCGAAATGTTAGTGGAAATCAGAAGGATACACGCATAGTTGCTTGCCTGATGGGCATGGAACAAACAATAGTGGGAGCTGAAGGCTTTGTTCTAAGAACCAACCATGTGGAACACATATCACTCACGAAAGGAAACGATAAGAAAGATTTTATATGTACTACACAAAAATGAACAGATCGCCAGTGAGAAATTGGGCCCCAGAAAGCTGGAAAGAATTTGCACAGAGTTCGTACACCGCCACATAATCACAAAAGGTTTGAATATCCCATGCCGTTATCAAACTGCAACTAGTAACATGTACACCGAGGTTATCTGTTGGAAACCTCTGGATGAAAATTAGAACACATTTCCGTGCATGATCGGAAAAAAAAATATTCCGAAAAATGAATCAAAGCGTCTAAGTTAAACATGCTAGACAACGAATCGCTACCATCTCCCCAGACACAAGAGCAGAACCAACCTTACCTCACCACGATCCCAGCACAAAGTGACCACCGAGCGGCCAGGAGATGAGAAAGCTACTGGAAACTGTGAAACCCAAGGAAACAGCAGTGGTGGGGAGAGAAGATCGCAAGACTCGTCCTGGAGAGGGCTTGTCGATTGGGTTGTAAGCAAAGGGTGTAGAAACCTCTTTGGTAGCATCAGCAGCAGGAGTTGGTAACGGCTAACTACCGACTCTGAGCCAGAGAGAACCATGCCAAGCCAGCTATCACTACTCACATTCAGACAGACATTAGATTCTCGCACGTCCACTTAAAAGCAAAACAAGTAGGGGAAGGTCGGGTAGCCCCAGGCGGCGGGTAACCGCGGACGTTTCAATTCCTAAGAAAGCGAGCACGTTGCGCTGGCAAGCCTGCATTTGAAATGCGCGCCCAATGGAGTAAAACACATTCAAGTCAGTTGTGGCATAGGCACCGAGCGAGCTACTCGCAACGGTGAATTTTGTTCGCGCTAAAATTTTTCGTCGTTCCTGTTTAACTTCGTTGGCGGTTGTCGCCCATAAGAAGAGTTTTTGAAATTAGCATTTGATCTTGCAAAAGCTCTGAAAATCCCTCATAGATTTAATTAGGAGAAGAGTCATCTTCATATAAAAAAAAGGTTTAGAAGAGAGACAGAAAAGGAAATTCAATAAAAAGGACAAGCCGAAAAACAAAAAACGCAAATGCACTAAAGAAACGTTCATGGCAAAGACAAATATTCAGTCTCTCCGAAGAGGATCAAGGAAAAGAAAAAAAAAAATGTTCAAATGTTTGTAGAGTCTATGGAACTTAACTACGGGGTCATCAGTCCCTAAACTTACAAACTACTTATGAACTACTTACAACTAAGGACGGAACAAATATCCATGCCCGAGGGGGGATTCGAACCCCCGACCGTAGTGGCTGTGCAGACCGTGACTGGAGCGCCTCAGTCTCCTCGGCCACCGCGGCCGGCAAGGAAAAGAGACAGAATGCATCACATGTGGAGAAATCTTCGAAGAAGACTGTATTCAGTACTATAACTGCAAGGACCGGTACCATGAAAACTGATTTTATGTAGATGCTTGAGATATTTATTACAATTGTATGTTTTCAAGGCCAAGAAACAAGTGGAGTACCACTGAATGCTGTGTCCTGGGCTACCCTCCAAATTTTCAGTGCCAATAAACTGATTCAAAAGTGTATTTAAGATAGTTCATAAAAAATTATTATGTATGCTTAATTATAAGTGACATGACTAAAGAAGTTACTGGTTTCATTTTACGATGAAAGTTAACACAAAAAATTGTTTATTGTTGTTTTTTAGCAATTCATTTTTGTGTCCGTGGCTACCCGACCTTCCCCTACACATTCTCACAGGGACAGTGGCGTAGTGGAGAAGCCATACTTATTGCCACATTCATAACCACAATAATAAATTATTAAAATAACAAAATTCAAGCAATATTAACTAATATTTTAAAACACGAAATAAAATGCTATTCCTCATGCCTCATGATCAGAAAAGACTGGGGTTCTAGTTTTAACAATATGCTAATCTAGCGACATCAAATAAATTACAATTTTACAAAAAAAAAAAAAAAAAAAAAAAAAAAAAAAGTGGAAGACGACAGACGGTCGTCTTTCAACCTCTTCACCAGTGTTTCTCGAAAAGAACGTCGCCTCCCCTCCAGTGACTTCTATTTGAGTTCCCGAACCACTGATCGAACTACCGCTTCTGAATTGCCTCTGTGTCCTCCTTTAAACTGACCTGGTGGGGATCCCAAACACTAGAGCAATACATTATCTATATCTATAAATGTGAATGTCTGTCCAGTGTACGTTTATCACGTCTGAACCACAAGACATAAAGAACTAAAAATTTGTACAGTTACTAATGTCTACCCATGGAAGGATTTAGGCACGGTTTTGTGGCGATCGGATATACATATATATTATATTAATGTGAATGCCTGTACACTTTTCGGTGTACGCTTATCATGTCCGAACGACAAGACGGAGAGACTCAAATATTTGTACAGCTACCAATTTACACCCGAGGAAGTTTTTAGGTACGGTTTTATACCGATCTGATAGATATTTAGTAATTTGAAGGATATAACGCGTAATGCGAAACAATAATTACTCTTTGAAAATTATATTTACTTTTTGAAAATGGTTTTATTGTTTGCATTGTTGCTTGAGGGTTGATAATGATAAAAGGGTGGAGTATATTGGGATGGAAGGTTAGCGGTGTATATGAAATTCTACGCGCGCGCGCGCGCGCGCGCGCGTGTGTGTGTGTGTTAATACGTATTTCACTCTGCAGCGAAAACTACAGAACGCAAACGAATGGTCTGTGTGTAATTGTTGTCCGAAGTCTCCCGTTGTACACCATAGCAGTTCCATGCCGATAGCTATAAGGGAATGGAAGATATGGTGGTTGAAAGGTGTAAAGTTATAAAAAAAATTCTTACTGATGGCCAGGGATGAAGTTTGCGACTCTATAGCAAGGGCGTTGCATACAGCGAAACGTGATGCCACAGACCATATCTTTGGTTTATGTCTTCAGCTCTTTCTCTGTAAGGATAAGCATACGAATAAGGAAATATAACAACCGGGCAACGCCGGATTTTCAGCAACTCTGCAATATATTCACAATATGAGTCTTTTCAATTCTGGCGCTGCATGAGAATACTGAAGATTAAGGAAGGATATACAGTTACTAATCACGAAGTCCCTGGTACGAATCAGCGAGAAAAAATCGTTATGGGGAAATTGATACAAGCTATTCTATACTAGAACGATGAAGTAATGCATGGAAATGTAAGAGGTTTATTGTATAGATGAAAGCAAGGCCGGTTCAAATGGGTGTTTCTTGGAACCGTTATGTAGATACTCGAGAGTATGGGAAGAAAACGAAATGTGTGTGTGTGTGTGTGTGTGTGTGTGTGTGTGTGCTGTCACAACATTTTTGGTTAGTCTGCGGACTTACTGATCGTTATTTAAAATAGCATAGGTATATCGTTACATCACTTTTCACTCACACAAAGTATTTGATATTGCAGTAGTCTATCGTTACGATAACGTAATGTTCATGACTTTATTTTTATTCCCAAATGTGCGTGAATCTTGCGAGACATAACGTTTATAATCGGCAAAACTCTGGCACACTAACGCGTTTCAAATGACGCAGCTACACTTCACTGGAGCTGCAAGTCAATTAACGAAAATAAATAGTAATTAATGTAGCAAACATGTATTCGAATTTGCACAGGCAATGTAACTTCATCAGTGCGTACATGATTGTATGTAAAGTCTGGGCGATGGATTCGTGCTTCTCGTTTTATCGCTCATTTCATATTTACAACAATTAACGCATTCGCAATTCCGAATGGCAATCAGCGACGGCTTTTTAATTTAATGGTGAGATGTGACACATTTCTGCCGGGCTTGTATTCGAACCCACATTTCCCGCTTTTCTCAGGCAGTCGCCTAACCATTGCGCTATCCGTGCACGACCGAATCTTTCGTATGCCACGCGTTGTCTAATAGCCATGAGTGTTCGTACATTTCATTCTCTAATCCCCGCACGTTGAGAGCTGAAAACCCGGCGTTGCCCGGGTGTTTATTTATCCTACACTCTGATAGTCCAAATCACCTCCCCCCCCTCTCTCTGCATCCACCTCTTTCTCTCCCATCTCTCTGTTCGTTTCCACCTTTCCCTTCTCTTGGCAAAGTTTTCTGCAAGGTACCCCCTGTCATGTACCATACAAACATTTACGTACTCAGTGATCTTCCTCTTGGTTTAAAGGTCATGTGTGTAAAAATTCATAAAGATTGGAGCAAAACTAAGCATTTTATAAAATTCCGTAAGTTAAGTACCCTCCACCACAATTGAATGCAATTTTATACAGACATTGACATTCCTCTTGTTTTCGAGGTAGAGTGTGCAAAATTTCATGAATATTGGAACAAAACTATAGATTTCAATGCAATAGAAACGCAGAGTAACATTGAAAAACGCACTTTGTTGTTGTCAAATATTCCAGTTTTATTTCATACAAACCTTGTTCTCAGAATAACGAAAACAACAACAAGCATCTCTGCAATCGGTCGAGCCGTTCTTAAGGTATGGCGCGACCAAGGTATTTAGGGGTCAGATTTTTATGTTTCAAAGTACCCTCCCCCATGCACCATATAAAATTTAGGGTAGATGTTGACCTTCCTCTTGTTCTGAAGGTCAAGCGTGCGAAATTTCGTGAAGATCGGAATGAAACTGTAGATTTAGTGAGTATGTAGGAGAAGTATGCTTCGCCATGGACCTATCACAAAATACTTTCTCAGCTGTCGTTTTCTACCTATAAACTACATTCCTGCAAAATTTCTGCTTCATAGGTGAAGTAGTTTTCGAGATTTCAAGTGAGTGTGTGTCCTTTCGCTTTTATATAGTGGTTAAGAAAACAGATTGCTTAATTTTGGATGCAAGAGAATTAAGGGAGACTTGCAGATAAACATAAATAGTATCATGCAAATCTGTAAAGCTATCTATATTTGATACAAGGTCATGCCTGATGTGACAGTTTTACGGTATCTACAGAGAAACTGTTGTGAGTGGTAGACTTCTTTTCGTTTCATCATTTTGTGTGTGTGTGTGTGGGGGGGGGGGGGGATGAGTTACAAAACGCTTCATAAACATCCGAAATTTCATGCAAACTTTGCTGCAGGTCCCTAACTACTCCCATTTTCCAATATTTGACGCATAAATCTGAGTATTCTCCAGCGGTGGCCGCTCATTATTTATGACGTCGTATCTCCTGACCTATGTGTCATGTTCTTTTGTTTTTGGGTCAGGAACCTTCGTGAGCGTACGGTGAACACTTCACTAAAGTTTCATTGCAATCGAATCAATAGTTTATGAATACATAGAGGACATACAGACATTCATTTTTATATATATAGACAAGCTGAAAACCCGGTGTTGCATGGGTATTTATTTATTTATTTATTCCTGCCTTGAGTTAGTACTTCTCTCCCTTCTCTCTCTGTCGATCTCCTTTTTTTTTTTTTTTTTTTTTTTTTTTTTTTTTTTTTTTTTTTTTTTTTTTTAAATCATTATCGAAGAATATATAAGAAATAACGCAGTCTGGTATGATGTAGAAAATTATAAGTGCAGTAATCAAACAGAGAAAGATACTAATCGAAAAAGAAATTACATACAAAATTCGTACGATCTAGTATTTATTGAATTATATATTGTACAATTGTATAATTTTCCAGGTATATATTCATTTGCATAAGTCCTGTATGTTTGTAAAATCTCTTTGGAATACAATTAGTAGTAAAGAAGTAATAGCTTAAAACTTGGTGCGTGATGGGGCGGTTTACCATGACCGTTACTGTTTATGTGGTCATATCTCATGATGTACGCACCGTGGTTCGGAACCCACGTTAAACTGTAGGTCCCCCTATAATTGGCTGGGTAAGTCAGTTCGAAGGTCGGAGGAAGGCAACGGCATACCACCTCCAAACAGGACCGTGCCTAGTAAAGCACTGTGGTGTTCAAACCAATCTTCAGGTTGTTGACTGCTTTACCTTTATCTCGTGAACTATATATCGTAAGTGATTCTTACACTTAGGGCGACCGTCCTCATGGATTGAAGCTGACGTGTGAAAAATTTCATAAAGATTGGAACAAAACTGTAGATTTGTATGCAATATGTACACACAAACAAATATACGGACACACTATATATAAAGAAGTCATATGGTTTGCCTTAGCTTAAATACCGTACGGATTGTCTGCGTAACTTGTAAGCAAAGTAAAAGTCCTTAAGAGATGCCTGCATAAGAAATGCACATCGCATACTGCTGTAAATATTTAGTACGTCCTCTTAAATTTTTCCAATTAATTTGAAAGCTCGCTATGATACATGGAATGGTGGCATTTATGAACAGACTGGTGAAACGGTACTGAGGTACCAGTTGTGGATCTGTGCTGAGACACCCACATCGGTACGTAGTGTTACTGAAACATCGATTTACTATCGATTAATCGATAGTGTCGCACTATCGATAGTCTCTTTGAACTATAGATAGTCCTATCGATTATAATGCAATTCTATTTTAATTGGCACGTGAATGGTGGCATTTATGGCCAGTTCTCTGATGACGGACGGTGCTGCTGCGACGCTGCTCCTGTTCATTGCAGCACCTGGAACAGACGGAACAAACACAAAACACTCTTATAAGTATCACATCACAAACAAAATCGTAACGCATACATTTAATAAATCGTTGTTTATTTATCTTCTTCTTTATCGTAGCCCTGTCCCACGTCAAGTAGGGTCGGCGTTGCTCTTGTGGATGCTTCTCCTCCATAATACTCTATTCACTGCTTCTTTATTCTTCCATCCTTTCTCCCTTATGTCCTCCGCTGTCTTATACTTCCACCTCATCTTTGGTCTTCCTCTCCTTCTCACTCCTTATATCTTCAACTCTGTTACCGATATACTCTTTTCCTTTTCTCTGCAAGTGTCCATACCACCTTAGTCTACTATCTTCTATCTTTTTCCCCATGGCTCCCACTTTCACAACGCCTCTAACAAAAATTATTTCTAATTCCGTCCTTTCTTGTTACCCCACACATCCACCTCAGCATCCTCATTTCTGCCTCTTCCATCTTCGTTTCCTGGGCTACTGTGATTGGCCATGTCTCTGCCCCGTATATCATAGCCGGCCTTACCACCGACTTGTACACTTTCAACTGACTGCTCACCTTCTCGTCACAAAACACTCCTCTCATTTTCCTCCAGTTGATCCAACCACAGTTTATTCGGTGCTGTACCTCGCTTTCCAGTCCTCCGTCCCTCTGTATGTGTACCCCAAGTATTTAAATTTACAGACAGATTTCAGTTCCTCCCCCTGGCTCCTGCAAGACCTTACCTGCCCATCCTTCAGTGCTAAATATTCTGATTTCGTCCTACTAATTTTCACCCCACTTTCTTCTAGTGCCTTCCTCCAATCCTCCAGCTTTTCTTCCAAGTATATCGATACTCTGCCCACAAAGAACCTCATCATCCGCAAACATCGTATACCATGGCGCTTCCTTTTTCACATCTTTCACCTGCCCTTACATATTTATACTTCCGTTATGTCATTTATAATTCCATCTGCTACAAAACAGGGCTGATGTGGGAGAGTAGAGGCTCGCAAACCCGACCCACTACACGTCCTGGGCTATCAGCCAATCAGAAGCGGTATCACGTGTGCCCACCCTGTCCCTATAGAGGCTCTCTGTGTTTGTTTTGTCGCGCCAGACCCCTAACGATTCAGCCAGGAGCTATGCAACTCTCGGTGTTAGTAATGTTTATAAGTTTCGAGCAGACATCTCCCGATATGTAGACGACTCCATCGGGAGTTTGGTGCATAGCGACCAAAATAAAATTATTAAAATTAGAAGAACCAGCTTTGGCCGCATTGAAACTTTTATTTTTTATATATTACAGATCGATTTCGGTCAGTGTCTGACCATCTTCAGTGCTGCAAAAAAAAAAAAAAAAAAAAAAAAAAAAAAAAAAAAAAAAAAAAGTCAGACTCTCGACGTGAAGTCATAACAAAATTAAGAAACGTAATCGACAATATACGGACGTGTAAGCCATCACAATATGAAGCCAAAAGTACAACACAGTATCATACCTAGAGTCCAAGCTCTGTGGGCCCACAAAAATTTGCATTTTGCATTTTAACACAAGATAGGAAGTACATATAGAGGATGTCAATCATAAACTGATTTCTCAGCTACAAATCTAGTTGCGTGTGTGTGGATGGCACCCAGCGCCCTCTATACAAAATGTACGTTACAATAAGCCATACTTTTTAGACTACATAATACAAAATTTAACCTGAGATACACGATATGGTCAGCAGGTATCTTTTTTTACGCATAGTAGTGTATAAAACAAATCCACATTAAGATTTAAAAGTTTTACAATGTGCAGTGTTGCGCTCTATAACAGTATGTAAAAAGTGTCATAACGTAAACAGTAAAAATTACAAAAAATATATAAACGGAAATACATAAGTAGGAGTCATGATTTGCAAATGCAGTAATACTTATTAAAACTAATAAAAACAGAATATGGAAAATGTGCCAAGTGCGCCCTCTGTGAAACCGATCAGTAACTTCATGCAAGAGTTGTCACAGCTCTCTAAGGAAATACAACATCTGAAATGTATCTTCAGCACAGAAAGCAATCCTATATTACATAAAACATAAATCAAAAAATGTTTCAGTCAGGAACCCTTCAGTGCATCTCTAAACAAAATATCAAGGTGTACTAATACCTACTTTGTCAACAACCATAACCAAAAACGCTAAAACCATTAACAAAAGATATAAAGATATATAAGAGGATCAAAAGCAACTGCAAAGCGATTTAGACAAAATAAATAAAGAAAAGTGTGAAGTAATACACATGACCACTAAAAGAAATCCGCTGAACTTCAACTACGCGATAAATCAGTCAAACCTTAAGTTCGTAGATTCTATCAAATACCTAGGAGTTACAATTACGAACAACTTTGACTGGAGAGAACACATAGAAAGTATTGTGGAGAAGGCGAACCAAAGGTTACGTTTCATCGGCAGAACGCTTGGCAGATGCACCAGCTCCACCAAAGAGACTGCCTACATGACACTTGTGCGTCCTCTCCTGGAGTACTGTTGCCCCTTGTGGGACCCTCACCAGGTGGGGCTGACGGAAGACATTGAGAAGGTTGAGAGAAGGGCAGCTCATTTTGTTTTATCACGTTACGGGGTGGAAAGCGTCACGGAAATGTTGCAAGAATTGGGGTGGAAATCATTAAAAGAAAGACGTTATTCATTGCGGCGTGATCTGTTTGCAAAGTTTCAATCACCGACTTTTAGTTCTGAATGTGAAAATATTTTGCTAGCACCCACCTACTTAGGGAGACATGACCATCCCAATAAAATAAGAGAAATCAGATCGAAAACGGAACGATTTAGGTGTTCTTTCTTCCCGCGCGCTATTAGAGAATGGAACGGTAGAGAAAAGTTATGAAAGTGGTTAATAAACCCTCTGCCAGGCACTTGAATGTGATTTGCAGAGTGTCTATGTATATGTAGATAAACTTGTTTTATCTTTACAAATTCCTTAAGAAATACAGTAGTATACCGAGGCATCATTATATTACGGTAATAAACCTACAACAGCCTTTCCAGTTATAATAATAATAAACTGTGAGCTTCCGGCCGTGTGTTGCTCAGCTACAGCCCTGCCCCTGCCTGTCCGCTTCAGCCATCAGGGCGGCCGATCGGCGACCACCGCGCCTTATATGAACACCGAAGGGTCGCTAACGCCGGGCCGAGGTCAGCTGCATACACCGGCAAGCCGCCTCCTCCCGCACTCGCCGCGGGGTCTGCTGGGCGGAGGGGAAACGTCATCGCCAAGAGAGATCTACTTCACAGTTAGTATATCTCCTGAGAGTAACACCAACACCACGTTTCTCTGAATGCATCGCCCGACACAATCGATACTTTGAGTACGCGATACCGACAGTGACGTTACTGATCACAGTAGAGCTCATAAAAACAGACGCTGGCGCATCCGCCATTTTCATTCCTACGAATGCTAAACACAGCATGCAGCTTTATACCAACAGCTTATACCAACAGTATTTAAGTTTAATGAAATATTTTACAAGTGCCCCGCATAAAGCCTTACATCGTGCTACTTTTTAGCTTGGATTCCGCTCTTGTTTACATCGATATGTGAATTAGACACACAAGTCTCGCGTTTTCTTTACTTATTACTGCTTCTCTCTAAACACATAAAAAGAGCAAGAAATATATACTTCTGTGATAAAATCGCATACTACGTTTAATGCTGCCGAAACTGGTGATGTAGATAAAAATTTTAAGCGATCTCGGCTTCTATTTGAATAATGACTGTCAATATGCGAGGTTTGTTTGCCGTCTTGCACTAACTGTTTGTTGTCTGCTGTGACAAATTCGCATCGAATTTTAGTACCCAAATTGCTGAATGTACTTCTATTATGTTACTGACAAAGTTTCAGAATGTATTACAAACAGCTGGCCGCGGTAGCCGAGACGACTGAGGCGCTCCAGTCACGGTATGCACGGCCACTACGGTCGGGGGTTCGAATCCCCCCTCGGGCATGGATATTTGTGCCGTCCTTAGTCTTAGCTAGTTCGTAAGTAGTAAGTAAGTTTAGGGACTGATGACCCCGTAGTTAAGTCCCATAAGTTGTACAAACATTTGAACATTTTTTTATTACAAACACTAAAACTGAAAAGAATATTAGTGTACAGGACCTAAAGTTTAGGTCGTACAGGCACACGGTGCCCATGTTGGCAACAACCTTTCAATGCTATTTGAAAACCTAATCGTATAGAATGTGTTGACCATGAAATAAATAATTCTGTTCGTTCTCTAACGTTGACAGTTTTTCGTATTGTCTTGTCAATAATTTAATACTCCTTATAAAGCAAACATTTCGTTGCCAACATTAGCACACTACACCACCGTAGCCATAAGTAAAATTTACCCAGCATTCTTTGCCAGTTATGTTACAGCCTCTTATATATAGGCGTCAATATTGGAGTTTGCTAATAAGAAATTTAATTAAGGGTGTATTTTGTGATAAAATATCAGGTACCGTACTATTCTGTCAAATTGCATATGCATACTACACGTTATGACGCTAAAACTTGGAAATACCACAAATAGCATTCTACGGTAGTTGACTGTATCAGCACAGTACGCTGCCACAGCTGTAACGAAATTTTTTGCCCAGTATATTTATGTTTTCCGTTTTAGTGTTTGTAATACTTAGTCCCAATAGCGTAACAGAAGTATCTTCAACAATTTGTGCAATGTCCGTACAAAACTTTTTGATGAGGTGTATTTCTCAATATACTATATAAGACACACGTATTGCGCTCTAAAAACACTTTGTTCTGCGATGCTTTTCTGTAATTTCCTACAGGCAGCTTCTCTGTTAAGAGGTAGTGCTTTCCGAAGAGCTAAACCAAACCGTAAGTTCAAATATCACAAACGATTTTTACTATTAAATATTGCTTCATGTCATAATAATAACTATTTATTTGCAATATGTAACTGTGGGCTTCGTTCGGGTTCCCAGTTTTTGCGCCGACATTTAATGATACATTTTTTTCTCTTAGAATCTCTCGGGAAAGTAAACGTTGTGCAGCCACCTCTGCAATGATTTGAGCAGTTTATGACAACACAATCACCCGTAATGTCGTGCTAAAGTGCCGTGACGCAAATTCTATAGCAGTGTGTTTAACTTACGAGCCACGAGAATGCAAATGTCGGATGCTTCAGCTGGTACTTGTAGGAAGGAGCCTTAGAGGACAGCACTGCTAGCCGCGCGGTGCTAGGCGACGTGTCACATGATCGTGCGTCTAATTCTACTGCAGGCAACCTCCGCCATGCTCCATACGGCGGGTTTCGTGCTATAAAAACCTTCTCCATTAAAAAGTATTAGAAATATGCGAAATGTGATGGTAATCGGTTACACCAAAACTGGCTTCCCTGTAATAGGCACGAAGGAGAGTGCATGCAGTAATAATGATTATTGCACTTTCGAGAATGAAACTTGCCCTCTGCAGCGAAGAGTGCGCTGATATCAAACTTCTTGGGAGTGACAACGTAGGCTTTCCCGGCGTAATGATCCATAATATTCTTCTCACCGAGCGCGCTGAGCTACCCCGACACGACTCACGGACCGTCCTCACAACATAACTTCCGCCAGTACCTCGCCTCCTACTTTCCAAACTTCACAGAAGCTCTCCTGCGAACCATGCAAGACTAGCACTCCTGGAAGAAAGGATATCGTGTTGACATGGCTTAGCCACAGCTAACCGTGAGCCGTGTCTGGATAGCTCAGCGGTAGAGCGCTTGCCCGCGAAAGGCAAAGCTCCCAGGTTCGTGCCCCGGTTCCGGCACACAATTTTAATCTGCCAGAAAGTTCTTATTTTTGCACTTTGGTCCAATTTTCCAACTTTAATTTGTAACTTTCCCCAATTTTTTCTCTGAACGCGTTTATAGGACCGTAAAGCATAACTCGTCTCCAACGTCCGAATTGTCAGTTGCGGTGTTCAAATAATAATAATTAAAAAAATAGATTTAAATACGCACATTCACATTTTCTAAAATTTTTCGATATTCCGGTAGATTTTTCAAAACTTTTTTTTCATAAAAACCCTCTCCTGAGAATCACAAACAAAAAAAGTCAGCCAAATCCGTCAGTCCGTCATTACATACGCGATTATTGAAAATTATACATACTAATTACACGCTTTTGTTCGATGAATACTTTTTCTTATATATATATATATATATATATATATATGTGTGTGTGTGTGTGTGTGTGTGTGTCTGCGTGTATTATATATATATTCGATTCCCGATTTAGTGGCAGAAACGACACAGTTCGCAGTAATTAACAGAGAGTCATAGATGGAAACAGATGTGATATCTGGCGTTCGCCAGGGAAGTGTCATAGAAGCCTTCCTGTACTTTAGATTTATAAACGATTTAAGAGACAACCTGAAAAGCTCTCTTAGAATATCCGCGAATGATGCACTTGTTTATCGCTTAGTAAAGTAACCGGGATAAGAAAAGCAACTCCAAAACGACTTATATGTCTGCATGGCAGTTGGCCCTAAATGACATGTGTGCAGTGACCCATATGTCACTAAGACGAATACGTTGAATTTTATTTACACGATAAATGAGTGAAATCTACAGGTCGTAAATTGAACTAGATACCTGGAAATTACAATTACGAACTACCTCAACTGGGCGTACCAAAGATCACTTTTCATTGTCAGAACACTTAAAAGATGCATACGTTCTACTAAAGAAAAGTGCCTACACTATAGTTCTGCGTCCTATTTTGGAGTGTTGCTGCGCATTGTGGGATCCACATCAGGTGGGACTGACGGTCGATTTAGAGAAAGTTCAGAGAAGGGCAGCTCGTTTTGTACTATCGCGATATAGGGAGAGAGTGTCACGGAAATGATGCACGATTTGGGGTGGAAATCATTGAAAGAAAGGCGTTATTCGCTGCGGCGAGATCTATTTACGAAAGTTCGCGCATCGGATCATAGCGCCTGAATGCGCTTGGCCGCTCCGCCGCGGCTTTTGTTAGCACCGACCTTTATAGAGAAACATAATCATCATCATGAAATAAGGGAAATCAGATCGAAAAGGGAAAAATTTAGTTCTTCCTTTTTCCCCGCGAGCTATTAGAGAAATATCATAAAAACGATTGGATGAACCCTGATAGTAAACAGCTGATAGTAAAAATGATGCAGCTGTCCAGGTGTCATACTACAAATATTTTAAAATACTGTACTGAGATTTGATTATATAAATGGACAGCTATCAATTATTATCAGAAGTAAGTCTCCAAACTGGAAATGTAATTCGTGATTGATGTAGTATTAATGTACTTTCTGACGATGCTCTTGTGTAAACAGTGAAACAGGCTAAGTTCCATAAATAATAGCGACTTGCAGCTGTTTTATAAAATCGAATTTATTTTCAACAGTCTCTTTCCCACAGATACAATGCCTGCTCTTTCAAAGTAACTTTAAAAGGAGACTATGTGGAAAAATAAGAATGGTTTTTCTTATTGATAAATATGAAGCATTGAATTAAAATTTGTGGTGCCTAGTAAGCATGGAGGTCCGGGTTCGATTCCCGGCCGCGCCACAAATTTTACTTCAATGCTTCATATTTATCAATAATGTCTTTGACATATTTCTACATCTACATCTACATGGGATACTCTGCAAATCACATTTAAGTGCTTGGCAGAGGGTTCATCGAACCACCGTTATACTATTTTATCTCCCGTTCCATTCTCGAACAGCGCGTAGGAAGAATGAACTCCTGAATCTCTACGTTCGAGCTCTGATTTCTCGTATTTTATTCTGATGATCATTTCTACCTTTTATACCTATGTAAGTGCGAGTCAATAATATATTTTCGCATTCGGAGGAGATGTTGACGATTGGAGTTTCGCAAGTAGCCCACGCCACAGCGATAAGCGTCGTTGTTGTAATGATTCTCATCCCAGAACGTGTATCATTTCCAAAACGCTGTCTCCCCTGTATCGTGACAATACGAAACGAGCTGCCCTTCTTTGGACTCTTTCGATGTCCTCCGTCAAATCCACCTGATAAGGATCCCACACTGGGCAGCAATACTCCAAAAATGGACGGACAAGCGTAGTGTATGCAGTTTCTTTTGTAGTTCTGTTGCGTCTTTTAAGTTTTCTGCCAATAAAACGCAGTCTCTGGTTCGTCTTTCCTACGATATTATCTACGTGTTCTTTACAATTTAAGTCTGAAGTAATAGTAATTCCTAGGTATTTCGTAGAGTTTACGACTTTCACTTTTGATTGATTTATGTTATAAACAAAGTTTAACGGATTTCTTTTCGTACTCATGTGGACGACTTCACACTTCTCATTATTTAGAGCCAATTTCCAATTTTTACACCATACTGATATCTAATTCAGATCGTTCTGCTTTGTACTTCAGATGATTTTACTAGACGGTAAATGACAGCTTCATCTGCAAACAATCGAAGAGAGCTACTTAGATTTCCCCCTAAATCGTTTATGTAAATAAGGAACAGCAGAGGACCAATAACACTACCCTGTGGAACGCCCGATATCACCTCTGTTTTAGTCGATGCCTTACCATCGATTACAACGAATTGTGTCCTCTGACAGGAAATCCCGTAGTACAAATATTTTAAAATACTGTACTGAAAGTTGATTATATAAATCGACAAGTATCAATTATTATCAGAAGTAAGTCTCCAAAATGTAAATCTAATTCGCAATTGATGTAGTATTAATGTACTTTCTGACGATACTCTTCTGTATACAGTGAATCCGGTTAAATTCCATAAATGATTGTAGCGAGTTGCGGCTGTTTTATAAAATCGAATTTATTTTCAACAGTCACTTTCCTCTATATGCAATGCCTGCTCTTTCAAAGTGTTTAAGTTTAAAAGGAGACTATGTCGAAAAATAAAAATATTCAAATTGAATTTCAAATGTTTGTAAATCTATCGGACCAAACTGCGTTGTCATCAGTCCGTAGCTTACAAACTGCTTAAAATAAGGTAAAGTAACATAATGACAACACACACACACACACACACATACACACACACACACACACACACACACACACACACACACACACACATATATATATATATATATATATATATATATATATATATATATATATATATATATATATCACCGATTTCCATCAAACTTTCTCTAAATCGTCCGTCAGTTCCACCCGGTGTGGATCCCACAATGCCCAGCAATACTCCAAAATAGGACGCACAAGTGTAGTGCAGGCACTTTTCTTTAGTAGAACGTATGCATCTTTTAAGTGTTCTGACAATGAAAAGTGATCTTTGGTACGCCCAGTTGAGGTAGTTCGTAATTGTAATTTATAGGTATCTAGTTCAATTTACGACCTGTAGATTTCACTCATTTATCGTGTAAATAAAATTCAACGTATTCGTCTTAGTGTCATATAGGACTCCACACAAGTCATTTAGGATCAACTGCCATATTTTTCACCATGCAGACATATAAATCATTTTGGAGTTGCTTTTCAGCTTCCTGTTACTTTACTAACCGATAAACAAGTGCATCATTCGCGGATATTCGAAGAGAGCTTTTCAGGTTGTCTCTTAAATCGTTTATAAATCTAAAGAACAGGAAGGCTCCTATCACACTTCCCTGGCGAACGCCAGATATCACATCTGTTTCCATCTATGACTCTCTGTTAATTACTACGAACTGTATCGTTTCTGCCACTAAACCGCGAATCGAATATATATATAA
Source organism: Locusta migratoria (assembly GCA_026315105.1). Lineage (NCBI taxonomy): Eukaryota > Metazoa > Arthropoda > Insecta > Orthoptera > Acrididae > Locusta > Locusta migratoria. The sequence continues at coordinate 66,883,408 of CM048754.1, read as the reverse complement.
AATACACACACACACACAGAAACAAACACAAACATTATATATCAGTAAATGAAAAGGTATTCATCGAACAAAAGCGTGTAATTAGTATGTATAATTTTCGATAATCGCGTATGTAGTACATCACGTGAGAACGGACTGACGTATTTGGCTGACTTTTGTTGTTTTTGTGATTCTCAGGAGAGGGTTTTTATGAAAAAACAATTTTTTGAAATATCTACCGGAATATTGAAAAATTTTAGAAAATGTGAATGTGTGTATTGAAATCTATTTTTTTTTTTTTTTTTTTTTTTTTTTTTTTTTTTTTTTTTTTTTTTGCTTGCTTGCTCGATCTACCGGGTGATCAAAACGTCAGTGTAAATTAGAAAACTAAACTTAATATAAATCACGGAGTAATGTAGATGAGAGAGGTAAAAATTGACACACATGCTTGAAATGACATGGGGTTCTATGAGAACAAAGAGAGATAGAGATAGAGAGAGAGAGAGAGAGAGAGAAAGATCAAAAAATGTCCGACAGATGGCGCTGGACAACAAAACGTCAGTGACTGCGCATGAAAATCGTGTATAAAAGGAGCTGTAATGAGAGAGAGAATCAGATGCACCAGCAGTCGCAGCATGTTGACGTTACCTGAAAAGGCGCTTTTAGTGAAGCTCTGTTATCAGAATGGTGAATGTGATAGTTCAGCGTTCCGATTCTATCGCCATAGGAAGGGGATTCGGACGGAGCCGGCCGCGGTGGCCGAGGGGACTGAGACGCTCCAGTCACAGTCTGCACGGCCACTACGTTCGGGGGTTCGAATCCCCCCTCGGGAATGGATATTTGTGCCGTCCTTAGTATAAGGTAGTAAATAAGTAGTTCGTAAGTTTAGTGACTGATGACCCCTGTAGTTAAGTCCCGTAAGTTATACAAACATTTGAACATTTTTTTTATTCGGACGGGTAATGGTCCATTGACAAATGCAGCTGTGGCGGGAATGATTTCCAAGTTCTAAGCGACGGGTTGTTTAGACGATAGACCCCGTAGTGGCCGACCGAGCACAAGGCGTAATGCTGCTGAGACAGTTCAGGAAGAAGTGGAGACTGTAGCGGCTTCGTCTATGCACGGAGAAGTCAGCGCTCGTGCAGTCGCTCGTCGCACCGGCATTCCAAACACTACTGTTTGGTTGGCACTTAAGCGTACCCTCCGATGCTATCCTTAAAAAATCCATCGGTATCGTAAACTGTTACGTGGCGATTTACTGAAGCGGAGGGCATATGCCGTGTGGGCGTTGCAAAAGATGGCGGAAGATGACGATTGATTGAGTAACGTGTTGTGGGCCGACGAAGCTCATTTCACGCTCCGAGGTTCTGTCAAAGCCCCCAATTGCAGATTTAGGGCTACCGAAAATCCTAGAACTGTCGTCGAAACTCCATTACACGACCAGAAAGTCGCAGTATGGGTTGGATTTACCACATCTACCGTAATCTGGCCTCTTTTCTTCGAGGAAATGCATGATTTTGGTTTTGTAACTGCGGTTTGATGATGACGTAGTAAATCTGTCAGAGACCGCAAAAGATCTGGAAGAGCAATTGAATGGGATGGACAGTGTCTTGAAAGATACATATAAGATGAGCATTAACAAGAGTAAAACGAAGGTAATGAAATGCAATGTCAGAAAATCAGGCAATGCTGAAGCAATTAAATTAGGTAATGAGACAATAAAAGTAGTAGATGAATTTTGTTATTTGGGTAGCAACGTAACTTCTGATGTCCGAAGTAAAGAAGATATAAAATGCAGAATGGCTATGGCAAGAAAAGCGTTCCTAAAGAAGCGAAACTTGTTAACATCCAATATCAATTTACATGTTAGGAATTCCTTTCTGAAAGCATTTGTCTGGAGCGTAGCATTGTATGGGAGTGAAACGTGGACGATTAGGAATTCATAAAAAAGATGATAGAAGCTTGTGAAATGTGGTGCTATAGACGAATGATGAAAATTAAATGGGTAGATCACGTAACTAATGACGAGGTGCTTAACCGAATCGGGGCGAAAAGTAGTTTCTGGCATATCCTGACTAAGAGAAGGGATAGATTGGTTGGAGAAATTCTGAGACATCAAGGAATTGTCAAGGAATATTAGAAGGAAGCGTGTGGGGTAAAAATCGTAGAGGGAGACCGAGGGACGAACATTGTAAGCAGATTCAAAACGATGTAGGTTGCCGAACGTATTCTCAGATGAAGAGACTTGCGCAGGACAGGATAGCCTGGAGAGCTGCATCAAACTAGTCTGCGGACTGAAGAGAACAACAACACAACTGCTATCGTGACGGGTGAGAGGTTCGCCGATATGTTACAGAATGGTATCATCCCAAGCCTGGCTGATAAACACCTGCTGGAACGTACGATTTTTATGCAGGATGGCGCTCCACCCCATATTGCTAGACGCGTCAAAGATCTGTTGCGCGCGTCGTTTGGTGGTGATCGTGTGCTCAGCCGCCACTTTCGTCATCCTTGGCCTCCCAGGTCCCCAGACCTCAGTCCGTGCGATTATTGGCTTTGGGGTTACCTGAAGTCGCAAGTGTATCGTGATCGACCGACATCTCTAGGGATGCCGAAAGACAACATCCGACGCCAATGCCTCACCATAACTCCGGACATGCTTTACAGTGTTGTTCACAACATTATTCCTCGACTACAGCAATTGTTGAGGAATGATGGTGAACATATTGAGCTTTTCCTGTAAAGATCATCATCTCTGTTTTGTCTTAATTTATTGTGCTTATTATTGCTTTTCTGGTCAGATGAAACGGCATCTGTCGGACAGTTTTTGAACTTTTATTTATTTATTAAACCCCATGCCATTCGAAGCATGTGTGTCAATATTTACCTCTCTATCATTTATTAAGTTTTCTAATTTATACTGACGTTTTGATCACACGGTGTATTGAACATAGACACGTGTTACGAGAGTTTACTAGACATTCAGTATTTTTGAAAAACCAAGTCAAAGTTAATGATAAAATGCTATGTACATCAAAAGATCGTCCGAAGATAAGCACTACGGGGCATACGGGGTCAAAAGTTCCTGACGTTCCTGTAAAATTTTAAATAAACCCTGGTATTTCTCAGAAAATATAATCATGTTAACTTACACATATATGACAGAATGACAATCTTTATATTTTACTGTCATCAAAGTATCGTCCTTTGGATTTAATGACTACCTCACAAACTCGAGGCGTGCGGTCAGTTAGTTTTTGTAGGTATCGTGAATCTATATGATTCCACACATCTTTAACGAAATACCAGAGATGTTCCTTGCTGGATATATTAACTTGTCTACTTGATCCCACACCATTTCCATGGGATTACAGTTGGGGCTTTGGGACGGCCATACCATATCTTTCAGTACTTTGTTTTTCCTCTGATGCAATGTAATTCCTACAGTACGCCGACCGATGTTTTGGGTCATAATCCCATTGTAAGGAGGATCCTTTCCTTATTAAGCGCAATCCACTTGGTATTGCATGATTTTGAAGTATGCGGTGGTACTGCTTGTGATCCATACATCCTTCTATTTTCACAATGTCGTCATCTCTATCTCCGGCAAAACATCCCCAAACCATAACAGAACCTCCACCGTGTTTAACTGTAGGTAGAACACACTGCTGGACTACGCTTTCCGCTACAAATCGGCGAACAAATGTTCTCCGTTTGGTTTCAAAAAATCTCGAACTTCGATTCGTCGAAGAATAACACCTTTGTCCAGTCTTCCGATGTCCAATTACGATGTTTTCTAACCCATTCAAGTCTCTTCTGTTTATTTATGGGACTTAGAAGGGGTTTTCTTGCCGTGACACAAACTTTCAAGCTGGCTTTATTTAGTCTCCTTTTTTACTGTTGCAACAGATATCCTTTTGAATCTGCTAACTGTTTTCGTCCCTCTAAGATAAAAATTCACACCACTTCCTTCCTTGATGTCACAAAATGTGTCCCACCAACCTCTTTCTTCTCTTTGTCAGGATACACCAGAAACTCCTTTCCTCCCAAATTCTGTTGAACACTCTCTCATTAGTTATGTGATCAACCCATCATCCGTCTGTTGCACCACATTTTTTAAACTTCCATCTATTTGTCTGAAATGATAATCGTCCACACTTCACACTCCAGAGAAATGCAATCTGAAAAGGGAATGCTAACATTTATATTAATATCGGATGTCAACAAATTTCACTTCTTCAGAAACGCTCTTCTTCCCACAGCCATTCTACAATTTATAACTTCTTTACTTTGCCCATCAGAATTTATTTTGCTATCCAAATAACAAAAGTTTTCTACTGTTTTAATTGTCTCATTACCTTATCTAATTCTTTCAGCATCGCCTGATTTTCTAACATTACATTTCATTACTCTTGTTTTACTATTGTTAATATCCATCTTAAACCTATCTTTCAAGACACTGTCCATTCCGTTCAATTGCTCTTCTAGGTCTTTTGCTGCCTCTGCAAGAATACTACCGCATCAGCAAACCGCACAGTTTTTATTTCTTCTCACTGAACTTTAGCTCCCTCTCCAAATTTCTCCTTGCATTCCTTCACATCTTGCTCAGTGTACAGATTGAAAAATATCACGGAGAGACTACAACCCTGTCTTACTCGTTTCCCGACCACTGCGTCCCTTTCATGCCATTCAACTCTAATAATTGCTGTGTAATTTTTGTACAAGTTGAATGTAAATCTTCGCTACCTGTATTTTACTTCTGTTAACTTCAGAATTTCAAACAGTCTATTCCGTTCTACACTGTCAAAAGATTTTTACAGATTTACAAATGCCACAAACATATGTTTCTCTTAACCTATCCTTTAAGATAAGACATGATGTGAGTGTTTGCTCCAGTATTCCTAAATTTCCTGTAAATCCAAACTGATATTTCCCAAGGTCGGAGTCCATCAGTTTTCCATTCGTCTGTAAATAATTCGTGTAAGTATTTGCAACCATGACTTACTAAAACGATAGTTCTGTAGTGTTCACATTTATCTGCACTGTTTTCTTAGGAATTGGAATTAGTATATCGGAATTACTAAGTAGAAGGGTATTTGCCTTGTCTCACACTTATTGCATACCAGATGAAACAATTTCTTTATGACTGCCTCTCCTAACGATATCAGCAGTTCAGACGGAATATCCTCAACTCCAGGAGCCTTGTTTCAACACAAACCATTCAGTTATCTGTCAAATTGCATCTTCTATTGCATTTCTAGAATATCGCCTTAAAGTTTATTGCCCTCTATATATTCCTTCCACATTTCAGTTTAGTACTGGTTTTCCATCTGACCTTATGATATTCCTGCAGCAGCTTTTCTTGTCTCCAAATGTTTGTTACTTTCCTGTAGGCGGTATGTATCTTTTTACTATGTCGTGCATTTTTCTTCTTGCTGCTCCTGCTTATCCAATTTTTTCTTCCTTGTCAACCTCATTTCTCAGTCGTCTGTACTCCCTTTAGCCTGCCTCACTTGCTGCATTTTTATAGTTTCTCCTTTCATCGCGCAAGTTCAGTCTCTCCCGTGTTATCCAGGGATTCCTACTAGGCCTTGGCCTTCTGCCTATATTATCCTTGGCGGATCACAGAGTTTGCGGTCACGTTTTGACAGTGCTGCCTCGTCTCCATTCTGCCAATGAGGTTCCAGACGCGGCACTGACACCGCTGACGTAGACGGAACGACAGGCGCGATGCAGCGAAGCAGTCGATACCGCGCGCCGCCGGCCGCCATTGTGGCGTTATCTGGCGCGGAGTTGGCACGCCTGACGGCGGGAGTTCCCCGGCGTTGTCCGCCCGCCGACAGCGCCGAGTGACGCGCGGCTTCCGCTGGGGGGACTACCAGCGCCAGTGCTGCCAACCGCGGTGGCCGCGGCATCGCTGCTCGACTACTCTCACTGTCCCAAAGTTACATTAACGTAGTTTTTGTTCCGAAAACTATACCTTGGCGTCGAGTTCTTTTTCTGGGGTAAGTGTACTGCGATGTACTAGCCATCTTTATAATCTCTATATATAAAAGGAAGTGTCCCGATTGATTGACTGACTGACTGACTAACTCATCATCGCCCAGCCCAAACCACTGAAGATAGAAACTTGAAATTTGTGGAGTGTGTTGATCTTACTCTGTAGGCGTCATTTAAGAAGCGATTTTTCGATATTCCGTCCGTAAGGGGGTGAAATGGGGGATGAAACGTTTTTTGAAAATACGTAGCTATTTAGGCAATTTTAAAGCTAGAAATACAAAATTTCGGATTTTAATTCAGGGTTCGAATTTAAAAGACACGTGTTTCGGAATTTTTTGAAATTCGACAAATAAAGGGGTAAAATAGGTGAATCAAAAAATGATTTTCAAAAATATGTTGCTGTTAACTCAAATTTTAAGCTACAACTACGAAACTTGGGATATGGAATCTTGGTCAGGATTAAAAATCTATGATTTTTAGTATTTTTGGAAATTCAATAAGTAAGAGGGTTAAATAGGATCAAAAATTCTTTTTGAAAACACGTTGCTATTGATACAATTTTGAAGTTAGAGCTGCAGAAACTGATATTTGTATAGTTGGTTAGACGTTAAAAAATACGTGTTTCGGTATTTTTGGAAATTCAACCATCAACGGGGTTAAATTGGAGAGGGAGTGTTTTTCGTAAATCTTTTACTGTTTAGGCAATTTTGGAGTTAGAACTACAAATTTTCGGATTTGGATTCGGGGTTCGAATTTAAACGACACGCGTTTCGGTATTTTTGGAAATTAGACTAATAAGGGGGTGAAATACGGGATGCAAAAATATGGTGCTGTTAACTCAAATTTCGAGCTATAACTACGAAACTTAGGATATGGATTCTTGATCAGGATTAAAAAGACACGTGTTTTGGTATTTTTGGGAATTCAACAACTAAGGGGGTAAAAGAGGGGATCAAAAATTCTTTTCGAAAACACATTGTTGTCAAGACAATTTTGAAGCTATAGCTACAAAAAATGGTATTTGTATTGTTCGTTAGAATTTTAAAAATACGTGTGTCGGTATTTTTGGAAATTCGACCAATAAGGGGGTGAAATACGAGATGCAAAAATTAATTTTCAAAAATATGTTGCTGTTAACTCAAATTTCAAGCTATAACTACGAAACTTAAGATATGGATTCTTCATCAGGATTAAAAAGAAACAACTGGTGCAGACGAACCAGCCTACACATGCGAAGCAACGGGGGTTCAGCTAGTTAAAAATAAATTAAAAGAGTAGGGAAAACATAAAGGAACAGCTAAAAATCGACAAATTTGCAACGTCGTTGTCGCTTATCCTAAGCGCCATTGGTTGGTCCTTGGCTATCTAGTCTGATTCTTCTAGTCCTCGTTTCTCCATTTTTTTCTTTAACCTATAAATACACGTGTAGTTTTTGGAAACGTACAGTGACAGTGCGGCTCTGTAGCACACTGGTAGAGCACCAGACTTCGAATCCGTAGGTCGCGGGTTCGATCCCCGCCAGGGCCTAGGATTTTTGTGTGTCGCTTTTCCCTTCTTTCCCCTCTGGCAGTTTTGCTGATGTGAAAAATATCGAGTAGCACCGTGGTTCGGAACCCACATTAAACTGTAGGTCCCCCTATAACTGGCTGGATTAGTCAGTTTGAAGGTCGGAGGAAGGCAACGGTATACCACCTCCAAACAGGACCATGCCTAGTAAAGCACTGTGGTGTTCAAAACAATCTTCGGATTGTTGACTGCTTTACCTTACCTTTCTACAGTCCTGTGTGGGGGTCTAGACGTTTAGGAATCTATATAAGTAATTATTGGAAATAACTCCAATTTTCATATATTTACATAATAAAAAACAACATTTTTATTTTTTAAATTGTTTATTGTACTTATAATAATCAGTGTTAACAAAAACTTTGTTTTCTTAACACAACAAGCGCTTAAATAGAATTGAAGTTATAAGAGAATCTAACTAATTACCAAAGATTTTAAAGCATTTTTTTAGGTGCCAACAAAAATATTCGTTTCGTTTAAGTTCACAGGACAAACAATAATTGACTGATTTCGTATGAGGCTTACAATTGTTTTTGCAAGTTTCCCGTATTCGAGAGCTCTTCTTATCTTTCGACCTTGGGCAAAAACAACACCTTTTCTTTTTAAGACGCATTAGGACCAGTCTTGCCTGCATTAGGCGTTAAAAAAGTATGTTCTCTACAAACTAGTTTGCACATAATTTCCTGTATGTATTTGGCCAGATCGGGTTATTTTCTAATCTACTTCAAACGTATGACTTCACAAGACTCACTGTAAAAGAGGCTGTATGTGTGTATGTGGGTATGTGTTTAAGCAAGTTCGACATCTCCTCGTAAACTTCTGGACCGATTTCAACCTAACTTGGTACACATGATCCTTACTATCAGGCAACAATCGCAGTCGGGGTAAGAACCATCTACGACACATACCTAACGAGATATCACGTCATAAAGAATGACAGTCGTCAAAAACGACGGCATCATGAAATAATATTCTACATCTTCTCCTAAACTAATAGGCCGGATTCACTCAAATGTAGTACAAATATTCTTTAAGGTCAGAAATGATTGCAAAAATCACCTATGATACATAGTTGATACGATATCACGTTTTAAACAATGAAAACTGCTCCATCTTGTGTCGCGTGATAGCTTTATTTTATTCGTCAACTACACTACTGGCCATTAAAATTGCTACTCCAAGAAGAAATGCAGATGATAAACGGGTATTCATTGGACAAATACATTATACTAGAACTGACATGTGATTACATTTTCACGCAGTTTGGGTGCAAAGGTCCTGAGAAATCAGTACGCAGAACAACCACCTCTGGCCGTAATAACGGCCTTGATATGCCTGGTCATTGAGTCAAACAGAGCTTGGATGGCGTGTACAGGTACAGATGCCCATGCAGCTTCAACACGATACCACAGTTCACCGTATTGTGACGAGCCAGTTGCTCGGCCACCATTGATCAGACGTTTTCAGTTGGTGAGATATTTGGAGAATGTGCTGGCCAGGGCAGCAGTCGAATTTCCGTATCCAGAAAGGCCCATATATGACTTGCAACATGCGGTCGTGCATTATCCTGCTGAAATGTAGGGTTTCGCAGGGATCGAATGGAGGGTAGAACCACGGGCCTTAACACATCTGAAATGTAACGGCCACTGTTCAAAAGAGGTGACCGAGACATGTAACCAATACACCCCATACCATTACGCCAGGTGATACGCCAGTATGGCGATGACGAATACACGCTTCCAATGTGCGTTCCCCGCGATGTCACCAAACACGGATGCAACCACCATGTTGCTGTAAACAGAACCTGGATTCATCCGAAGAAACGACGTTTTGCAATTCGTGCAGCCAGGTTCGTCGTTGCGTACACCATCGCAGGCGCTCCTGTCTGTGATGCAGCGTCAAGGGAAACTGCAGCCACGGTCTCCGAGCTGATAGTCCATGCTGCTGCAAACGTCGTCGAACTGTTAGTTCAGATGTTGTTGTCTTGCAAACGCCCCCATCTGTTGACTCGAGGATCGAGACGTGGCTGCACGATCCGTTACAGCCATGCGGATAAGATGCCTGTCATCTCGACTGCTAGTGATACGAGGCCGTTGGGAACCAGCACGGCGTTCCCTATTGCCCTACTGAACCCACAGCGTCCATATTCTGCTAACAGTGATTGGAGCACCAGTGTCGGATACGATAAACCGCAATCGCGATAGGCTACAATCCGAACTTTATGAAAGTCGGAAACGTGATGGTCCGAATTTCTCCTCCTTACACGAGGCATCACAACAACGTTTCACCAGGCAACGCCGGTCAACTGCTGTTTGTGTATGAGAAATCGGTTGGAAACTTTCCTCATGTCAGCACGTTGAAGGTGTCGCCACCGGCGCGAACCTTGTGTGAATGCTCCGAAAATCTAATCATTTGCATATCACAGTATCTTCTTCCTGTCGGTTAAATTTCGTGTCTGTAGCTCGTCATCTTCGTGGTGTAGCAATTTTAATGGCCATGAGTGTATATGACAATGACAGCACTTAGCGACTAGCAATAAACATTGGACATAATTTGAAAACTTTACAAAGTATTTTCTCGCTGAGAACCCCAACAAAATGATGAAAGGAAAAAAAGAAAGTTTATCGCTTAATTCTTTTCCGATGTTCATGACGTATATCTACGGCATTTGGCATGACATTATAAGTTACTACTTCTACACTGTAAATTGTATCCGCGAGACAGTTCAGGCAGTACACATACATGCTACTGAATGTTTCAATGTTACTTCGATACTATATCACAGTTCGACATATGGTTAATGAGATGTGAAGTCATAAATAATTTGGTTCATGAAAACCGCATCATCACGTATGAGGCTTTGATTTATTACATATTTATTCCATTCAAAACATATGTTGCAGACATTAGGCACATATACCACTGAATGTACTTTCGAATTTGCATCATAGTACGCCACATATTTCAGGAGATATGACGTCATAAACAATGAAATTTTCGAATAACTGCCATTGTCCACATCTTCTCCTAAAATTATGGACGATTTCATCTAAACGTGGTACACGTATTGGTTACTATCAGACAACAATCGCTTTGGGGCTATGAAGTACCTACGACACACAGTTCAGGAGATACGACGTCGTGAACAATGAGTCACAAAAATCTTACCACGAATAACCCTTTTTCCGGCAAATCTAACTTTTCATCTCTATAGACTGTAGTTTCCAGAGAGCCTTGCGTTTTTTAATACAATTTAGAAAATGATAGGGACAATACGTTAAATACTAGGAAGTGGATTTTACATCTCCATGTTTCTCACACGGACATCTCTGTGTCTACTGCTCAAGGGTGGACTCACGAAATAATTTATTGATAGTAGCTCCTGGACAATAAAAAAGAAATGTTGTTTATAGTCAAGAGTTGAATTGAATTAATGTTATACATCATTTGCATTTTATTTCTATTTTTCTTCTTTGGATACTGCACAAATAGTTTTGTACATTACGCATATTTCTTTGTTTTACTGTTGCGCAATTTCTAAGCTGTTTTTATGAATACTTGAAACTTTCGAGGCGCGTCCAGAAAGTAAGTTCCGTTTGGTTATATAAAACGAACCGGTACAGATACAGAAAAAATATTGATTGTACAAAAATATACAACTATTAAAAAACTTTTCTACATAGCTTCCGAAATTTTGTAGGCAATTGTCATAGCATAGCACAAGTTTTTGTGTGCCTTTTGCATAGAATGTTGCCGCCTGTGTATTCAACCATGTGGTAACATATTGTTTCAGCTCGTCATCATCGTCGAAGTGTTGTCCACCAAGAACAGATTTTAGGTGTGAGAAGAGGATTACTGTCAAAAGATCTTTTTTTTTTTTTCACGATAACACCGAATGTGACCAAACAATTCTTACGGAAATTTCAATGGCACCTGTTTGATCATCCTCCATACAGCTCGGACCTCTCTCCTAGCGACTTTCATCTCTTCTTAAACCTAAAATCTGTCCTTGGTGGTCAACACTTCAACGATGATAAAGAGCTCTTACCACATGGTTCAATACATAGGCGGCTACTTTCTGTGAAGGATGCATGCGAAAACATGCGGCACGCTATGACAAGTGCCTACAAAATTTCGGCAGTTATGGGAAAAGTAGTTTAAGAGTTGTACAATTTTGTGAAATAAAAATTTCTTCTGTATCTGTGTACAATTTCATTTTATTACAAAACAGAACTTACTTCCTGGAAGTGCCTCGTATTTTCGTTTCTAATATAATACTGGAAAAATGCATATATACCGGGGAATACCAGGTTTAGCAGCTAGTTAACAATAAATGAAAAATCAGATGGTCAAAATGTTCAAATGTTTGTAAAGCTTATGGGACTTAACTACGGGGTCATCAGTCCGTAAACTTAGAAACTACTTATGAACTACTTACGAACTAGAACGGCACAAATATCATGCCCGAGGGAGGATTCGAACCCCCGACCGTAGTGGCCGTGCAGACCGTGACTGGAGCGCCTCAGTCCCCTCGGCCACCGCGGCCGTCTTAGATGGTCAAAGAGAATATGTTGTTTTTGGGTTGATCTTCTATTTTTTAAATTTTTTAATCCTTTAATGAAACTAGGTCATGCGAACAATAGGTTAGCCATGTCACTGTTCCTTCTTTAGCTACTGTGTGTGTGTGTGTGTGTGTGTGTATGTTGTTGAGACTGGTGTGGGGAGGGGTAGGGATGAGGAGTTTAAAGTGAAGATCCTGCATGTGAATGTGTAATTGAAGAGAAACAGAAGTGTATAGAGAGGGGGTTGGATGAACGGCAGAGGTGAGCAGACTGCACAGAGTCGGCTGCCAGTTTTGTGGCGTAATTGCGAGAACAATGCGGACAATGGCGGCGCGGGGAAGCCCCGGCAGACAGCTGACGGCTGACAGCCGGCGGGCGCAGGGCTGCCAACTGCGGCAGCGCGCCAGTGATTAATCGCCCGATGGCGCCGTTAATATCTGCGTCCGAACCGCAGCCGCCGCCGCTGCCAGAATGGGAACCGTCACACCGCCGTCAGTGACGTTTTAAAAGCTGTATCCGAGTTTGTGATTTATTTCGGCGGAGGGCATACATTTATTAGCAGCAATTACGAAATTTTATTTCAGTCTATATATTCCTCCCATACTCCTGACCCTATTGTTTAAACGTATGATTAAGGTAGTTACTGAGAATAAAATGACGGCTATTTGGTCAGTACATCTACATCTACATACATACTCGGCAATTCACCGTAAGGTGCGTGGCGGACGGTACACTGTACCACTGCTAGGCATTTCCTTTCTTATTCCACTCCCAAATAGAACGAGGAAAAAAAGAATGCCTGTATGCCTCCGTACGAGCCCTAATTTCTCTTATCTTCTATTTGTGATCTTTACGCGAAATGTAAGTAGGCGGCAGCAAGATCAACTACATTCAGCTTCAAATTCTGCACCTCTAAATTTCCTCAACAGAAATTCACGAAAAGAGCGTCGTCTTTCTTTCAGCGATCCCCAATTGAGTTGCCGGAGCATTTCCGTGACACTCGCGCATTGGTCGAACCTACCGGTAACAAATCTAGCTGCTCGTCTCTGAACCGCCTCTATGTCTTCCTTTAAACTGATCTGCTGCGGGTCCCAAACACTTGAGCAATACTCAAGACGTGGTCACCTTACATTTTTCTACAATTAGAGCTAGTTGCCATTCTTCGCACCAACTAGAAATTTTGTTTAAGTCATCCCATATGCTATTACAGTCAGTTAAAGACAAAACCCTCCCATACACCACACCATCATCAGCAAACTGCCGCAAATTACAACTTAATCTGTCCATCAGATCATTTATATAGATACAACATAATAGCGGTCCTATCACACTCCCCTGGGGCACGCCTGACGATACACTCGTCTCTGATGAACACTCGCCGTCGAGAACAACGTACTGCGTTCTATTACTGAGGAAGTCTTCCAGCCAGTCACAAATCTGTGAACCTATTCCATAAGCTCGTATCTTCGTTAGCAGTCTGCAATATGACACCGCGTCGAACGCCTTTTTGAAGTCGAGAAAAACACAATCCGCCGGTTGCCCTTCGTCCATGGCTCGCAAGGTGTCATGTGAGAAAAGGGCAAGCTGAGTTTCACATGAGCAATGTTTCCTAAACCCGTGTTGATTCATGGAAAGAAGCTTTTCCGTTTCAAGGAAATTTACTGTATTCGGACTGACAATATGCTCAAAAATTCTACATGAAACTGATGTCAACGATATTGGCCTGTTATTGTATGGGTCAGTTCTCTTTCCTTTCTTATACACGGGAGTCACCTGCGCTTTTTTCCAATCACTAGGAACTTTGCGCTGAATTAAAGATTCGCTATAAATGCAAGCAGTAGGAGACATGTTGAAGGTAATGTGTGTCCAAAACGTGTAATAACGTTATCAATTACTGTAAAATAGTTCTTCTTGATATTACTCGACAGCTTACTTAAATGTCAGGTCTGATATTCTGTAACATGAAAAAACGTTATTTTGTTTATAACTAGCTTAAACCCGCGGCTCCACTTGCGTGTTGGTTGATTATGATAGATGAGCTATCTTTCAGTAGTGTGCTATGAGATGAAATCAGACGTAAAAATGCACTCGTTTCGAAGCATCCAATCAAGAAATTCAACAATAATGATTGTAATAATATCACAGATCGATCACTTGATGTAATGCGCAAAACGTCAAATAGATTTTTTAAAAAGGGATGTATTAAAAGAAATTTCTTTTTTACTGCTTTATTTATTTATTCTTATATTTCCTTATTCGTATACTTATCCTTTCAGAGAAAGAGCTGAGGACATTGTAGCACGCATAGACCAAATAAATGGTCTGTGGCATCACGTTTAGCTGTATCTAACCTCCTTGCTATAGAGTCGCAAAGCCGGCCGCGGTGGCCGAGGAGACTGAGGCGCTTCAGTCACGGTCTGCACGACCACTACGGTCGGGGGTTCGAATCCCCCTCGGGCATGGATATTTGTGCCGTCTTAGTTCGTAAGTAGTTCATAAGTAGTTTGTAAGTTTAGGGACTGATGACCCCGTAGTTAAGTCCCATAAGCTTAACAAACATTTGAACATTTTTTTTGAGAGTCGCAAACATCATCGCTGGCCTTCAGTCCAAATTTTTTTATAACTTGACGACTTTCGCTGCAGAGCGAAATATTAATACATACACACACACACGTAGAATTTTATATACACCGATAACTTTCCATCCCAATATACTCCACAATTTTATCATTATCAACCCTCAAGCAACAAGGCAACCAATAAAACCATTTTCAAACAGTAAATAAAATTTCCAAAGAGTAATTATTGTTCCGCGTTTCGCGTTATATTCTTCAAAGTACTAAATTTCTATCAGATTGCTATAAAACCGTGCTAAAAACCTTCCTCAGGTATAAATAAATTAGTAACTGTATAGATATTTAAGTTTCTGCGTCTTGTCGTTCGGACGTGATAAACGTACACCGAACAGACATTCACATTTATAGATACAGACTAGCTGCAAAACCGATATTCCCCGGGTGTATATGTATTTTCCCAGTGTTATATTAGAAACAAAAATAAAAATCCAGAAAAGATTTCGTCTTCATGTATTCATGAAAACAGCTTAGAAATTGTGTAAACAGTAAAACAAAGACGTATGCATAATTTACAAAATTATTTGTGCAGTATCCAAGGAAAGAAAAATAGTAATAAAATACAAATGATGTATACTGCAGAGGACTCTTCCCTGCACGTCTCCCGCCACACACAAATCTCTATTCGCCACGCTGTCTCTTTCCTATTTTCACAGTCTATTTGATCTGTATTGCTCTCAGCCTCAATACTGTATTCCCGCATCAGGGAGAACAGACCATGAGGTATCGAGACACAATTAATTGTCGTCAGGAGCCCAGCCTCGGCTTGTATACAATTATATATTTTTGACGACGTTACAGCGTTCATTTAATGAAACAAACAGGCTGTGGTAATAGGAAAGAGACCGCGTGGCGAATGGAGATTTGTGTGTGCCGGGAGACGTGCAGGGAAGAGTCCTCTGCAGTCGGGCTAGTCACTGTGTCCTCGGTGGCGGAGTGGTCAACGCGTCTGCCTAGTAAGCAGGAGATCCCAGGTTCGAATCCCGGCCGGGCACAAATTTTCATTCACCGCACTTTGGTATTCCATCTAAACCTAGTACAGTGAAGCCATAACTGATCGCAAATTGCGATTTATTTCATTAAAAAAAAATATTTGTTCTTACTTGTCCAAGAGCTAGTATGAATACAGTGTTTCGTGAGTCCACCCTTGAAAACCCTTGACATACAGTTGTCCATGTGAGAAACATGTTGATATCAAATACACTCTGCAGTATTTAATAGACTGCCCTGTGATTATTAATCGTAATAGAAAATGCAAGTCGCTCTGGAAACTGTAGTGTCTTGAAGTTAAAAGGTAGATATCTCCTAAAAAGGGGTATTCGTGGGAAGGTTGTTTATGACGTAATATCTCATGACATATGTGACGTAATATGATGTAAATTTTAAAGTACGTTCAGTGGTATATGTGGCTCATGCCGGCCGCGGTGGCCGCGGGGACTGAGGCGCTCCAGTCACGGTCTGCACGGCCACTAGGGTCGGGGGTTCGAATCCCCCCTCGGGCATGGATATTTGTGCCGTCCTTAGGATAAGCTAGTAAATAAGTAGTTTGTAAGTTTAGGGATTGATGACCCCGTAGTTAAGTCCCATAAGCTATACAAACATTTTTTTATGTCGATCATGTCTGCAAAGTATGTCGTGCATGGTGTTAGTAGTAAAGACGTAATAAATCGAAACCTCGTGCATGATGATTTGGGATTTCATGAACCAAACTGTTTGACTTCACATCTCATGAGCTATATGTCAAACTGTGTTGTAGTATCGAAGGAACATTCAGTGGTATGTATGTGTACCACCTGTGAATTGTCTGGCGAATACAATTTACTTGTAACAAAATGCCAAATGCTATAGATGTAAATCATGAACTTCAGAACAGCAGTAAGCGATAAACTGTTTTCTTTCATCACTTTGTTGGAGCTGTCAGCGAGAAAAAGTTTCGTAAAGATTTGAAATTATGTTCGAAGTTTATTGCAAGTCACTAGGTGCTCTCACTGTCAAATAGATGACGAATAAAATAACGCTATCACCCGTCGCAGATTTCACTGTTTACGACGTGATATCGTATGAACAATGTATCAAAAATGTTCAAATGTTTGTTAAGCTTATGGGACTTAACTACGAGGTCATCAGTCCCTAAACTTACAAACTACTTATGAACTACTTACGAACTAGGACGGCACAAATATCCATGCCCGAGAGGGGATTCGAACCCCCGACCGTAGTGGCCGTGCTGACCGTGACTGGAGCGCCTCAGTCTCCTCGGCCACCGCGGCCGGCGAACAATGTATCGTAGGTGGTTTTTGCAACGATAGCTTATGAATCCCACCTTACAGAATATTTGTAGCAAATTTGGTTGAAATCGAACCATTAGTTCAGGAGGAGCTGTGGAACACGCATACACACGCACACACACACACACACGCACGCACACACACACACACACACACACACACACACACACTCATACACACATTTTATAAGATGTATAGAGGTTTAATTTTTATGGGACCAATTTAGTACAGAGACAGTAATTTTCATGAAAAGAGGATGTTTGAAAATTTTAGCAAAATACAAACAGTACAATCCACATTCTAACCAACATATATTGCTGGGGTACTCTGCAGAAATCAGGAGATATATGCCGCAAAAATGTTGGCGAAATGTACCGTTTGAGAAATTTGCAGTAGGTCATTTCCAAAACCAAATCCTGGTGTGTATGCACTCGTGAATTTCAACATCTAATTTGACGTATTTAATTTCCAGTAAGTTTTTAGATTTGATATTATCACGAAGAAAGACCAACAGAAGGGTCTAAATAATTTCAAAGAGGTCCTCTCATCTTTTCATCATAATATTATCACTGTTGAAGATGCTTTTACAACTCTCAGATATCCACATACTTATTGTGTAAGTTTGTATAATTTTAGAAACAGTATAGCAACTTATTGCTAATCATTGGGTCAAAGTAAACTATATTTTTGGTACATTAATCTTTACTACTGGTCCGTAGCATAGAATATACACGACACAAATCCTTCACGTTGAAATTTTGTTATTTAAAGTAAAACTTTGTGTCAGTCGCCGCAATGGTTGGAAAAATAATACCTGTTGCAGTGAGAACAAAAATCTTTCAGTTCGCTTCAGAATTCCTAAAATGACTTTTTCTAAGTTATGAATTAATATGCGCCTAAAGGAAATTGAATAAAAGTTATGAAAAATCGAAAGTTATCTGTGACTAAATATCTGTACAGAAAGTCTACTAACACTGTGTATTCCCAACCGCAGCTGAAATATAATACAATATTATTTAGAAAATTATTGTTCTTTCGTGAAATGGCCGCCAAGTGTATTTTACTCTCTAATTTCAACAGAATTTTCCTAATACACACCCTTTACAAACAGAAATTTCCATCAATAAGCTTACACTGTAATCGATCGTTCACCGACTACCAAAGAATCTACGAGGGTAAGTTAATTATTATCCGCAATTTAGTTATACTTTTGTTTATGTTGGTAGTACTGTCGTTTTACGTTGGTGACGCATGATTTGTTTATTTGTTGTTATATCTTTGCTACATTAGTTTCGTTGTCGCTGCCGTGATGTTAACCATGGCTGCTCCGCTGTCTATTTGCACCAAAGAAGAGCAACGATCAGTGATACGTTTTTTGTGGGCGGAAGGTGTATCAGGGGCCGAAATTCATAGAAGACTTTCAGTACAGTACGGGAGCAGTGTTTTGCCACAAGGAAGTGTGTACGAGTGGATTGAAAAATTCCGAAATGGTCGCACGAGTGTTAAGCACGATGAAGGAGCCGGACGACCGTTTACCGCCACAAATGAAGAAACCATTGAGCGATCACGTGAAATGATTCTCTTAGACAGACGATTAACTATCGATGAAGTGGCTCATCGTCTTAAAATTATTCACAACAGACTTGGGTTTCGTCAACTTTGTGCAAGATAGGTCCCAAAACAACTCACACAGTTGCATAAGCAAACGCGCCCCGACATCTGCAAAAAAACGTTTGGATCGCTATGGTAACGAAGGGGACAACTTCTTCGATAAAATCATTACTGGTGACAAAACACGGATCCATTATTACCAGCCGGAGAGTAAACGGCAGAGTATGGAGTGGAAACATCCAAATTCGGCGTGCAAGAAAAAGTTCAAGACGCAACCGTCCGTAGGAAAACTGATGCTTACGGTTTTTTGGGATGCACGAGGTCCTATACTGGAACATTATGGTGAAAGGGGCACACCAATAAACAGTGTACGTTACAGTGAGATGCTTACTGACAGGCTAAAGCGTGCAATTCGAAGCAAACGCCGAGGATTGCTGTCAGAAGGTGTTGTGTTGTTGCACGACAATGCCCGTCCGCATACTGCTGTCCACACTGCTGAAACGCTACAGAAACTCAAATTCGAAGTACTGGATCATCCTCCATATAGTCCCGATCTTGCCCCTTCTGACTATCACTTGTTTGGCCCACTCAAACAGGCATTAAGGGGCCGTCGATTTGACTCGGACGAAGCAGTGAAGGAAGCGGTGCATTCCTGGCTCGCAGCTCAACCGAAAACCTTCTTTTATGAGGGCATAAGGAAGCTTGTAGAGCGATGGACGAAGTGCACTGAAAAGCAAGGAGACTATGTCGAAAAATTATGTTCTTGTAAGTTTCGTATTTTATTACAATAAAGTTTTATAACTACTTTGCGCATAATAATTGACTTACCCTCGTAATAAGTAAGCGAGACGTGTATTACTAGAGGATCAAACAAGCCTCTATGACTGATGCCAGAAGCCGCCATCTTGCTTTACCGCGCCTCGATTAGTTTCAGTGTGGTACTACTATGAACTTCGGACACGAATGTCGTAAGTTTCAGTAGTGGTTTAAACATGCTTTGTATTTGAGCTAATACTTCCACAGTCATTCAATTATCCAGACACCTTGACGAATCGTGTTATGGGGAGAACATGTTACACACAATTAAAGTAGACCGAGAAGAATAAAAATACGTGTTATCCACGACAAATATCACATTTATAACGATAATGTTACTGAAAGGATAGCCGAAGTTGATTGCACTTCGAAACAGATTAATAAAACCAGCACGTTTATAGAACAGAAATTTTGTGTGGACACTTCTTTGTCACCAGTAGGCTAATACCCTACATGCTATTGCCAGTCTGGTAATATACGGTGTGTCTGTGCCGAGTCCTAGCGCAGAGTACTTTCTAGCGCTTAATTATAGTCTCCCTTTATACAACACAGAACAAACAAATCAATACATATATGACAGTAAATTTGATCCCTATTACTTTTCATTTAAATAATCACACAAAAATTACCACTTTATCCAAACAAAAGATCATTTTTTTACTCAGTTTTAATAAATTAAACAATATTGTCGCTTTTCTATACGTCCAAATTTATTGGGGATGCTTCTGTGTGCCCATGTTATCATTCAGTGCAATAAATTGCTACGCTTCTAGTGTAATAATATTTCATTTGCATTCTGTGTATTCAGATATATGAAAAATCCGAAAATTTCCATATTTGTAGAAGGAATACACAAATAAGTTGGTCCTGCAAAGAAAACATTAAATTAACGTCCCTAACTGAGTTTTGTTTGCACCTTTCCATAATGAAGAGATATTTCTCTTCTTTCATAATTTTTTAATCTTTTGGCAAATACTATTCCTAAAGGTGGTGGGTCTGTCCTAACATATATTTTTTCTGTGATATCGTAATAACATTTTGAATGAAATTCAAAATACTGTAATAATCTACAGTATTTGTTATTCATCGAAGCATTTTGCGACTTCTTCGCCATCTAACCGGTACAAAGATGTAATGATCCGGCTGTAGAATAGTTCGTTAGATTTGCTAGGTTTTCAGTTTTTTACTCATAATGCTTGTAGTTTGATGCCTGAACAGCTATTGCCCTATCGTCAGCATATATCGAAGACCTTTGCCGCGGACTTATAAGCTCGTCATATGTATAGATCTAATATATACAGTAAAATGTGTTTGTGTGTACGTATTGCACACAAATCTACAGTTTTGTTCCAATCTCCATGAAATTTTGTACACGTAAGCTTCAATCCACGAGGACTGTCGCCGTAAGAGTAAGAATCACGTACAATACATAGTTCACGAGATATGACGTCATAAACAATGAAGTTGGCGAAAACCGCTACATTTAGCGACAATGCTGATCATTTTCTCCTAAAACACTGGACCGATTTCAACCAAATGTGGTACACACATTCCTTACCGTGACGTAGAATTGCTGCAGGGTTAAGAATCACGTACGATACATCGTTCAGGAGATATAACGCCATAAACAGTAGGAATAGCAAAAAACTACAACATAATGCGGCGAGACTTTGTAAATACACTGTATGAGAATGACAGTACTTAGCGACCTGCAACAAACTTTAAACATAATTTCAAACCTTTATTAAACTTTTTCTCGCAGACTACCATCGCAAAATGATGAAAGGAAAAACGTTTCTTGCTTACTACTTTTCCGCTGTTCATGGAGTAAAATCACGGCATTCGGTATGACGTTACAATTTATAATTTGAACACAACAAATTGTAGCGACAGGAAATTTTACAGACAGTATACACATATATAGTTGAATGTAGCTTCTAAATTGTATTACATTCCGACACGTAGTTCATATGAGCACATAAACAGTAACGTTCCGCGGTTCATGGACTAAAACTACGCATTCGGTATGACGTTACAATTTATAATTTTTACACTGAAAATTGTAGTTGCAGGAAATTTTACAGACAGTATACATGCATACAGTTGAGTGTACCGTCTAAATTGTATCAAAGTACGACACGTAATTAATGAAATATGAGCACATAAACAGTAACTTTCACGGAAAACTACCCCATCACGCACCAAGTTTTAATCTATTACTTCTTTACTAATAATTGTATTCCCAAGAGATTTTACAGTCATACAGGCCTTACAAAAATGAATATATACCCGAAAAATGGCAGGAATAAATAAATAAATACCCGGGCAACGCCAGGTTTTCAGCTAGTGATGAAATAAACGCTAAGTTACCTGTCATGTATAGTTCTTTGTACAATGAATAGCTCACACGCCAGTGCTTCGCAACGGTTGTTAAAGAAGGGCCTCTGCGTATCTTGGCATTTTAGGATTCCGGATCACATTCTGTAAAAAAGGATTCGAAATCACGAAAAAAAAAAAAACATAAAATGGATTGTCCTTCCAAAGAACTCTTACGTAAATGAATACAATTGAGAGACTTGAAGGAATGTTCAAAATGTTTGTAAATCTACCGGACGAAACTGTGTGGTCATCAGTCCGTAGCTTTTGATCCTCTATTTAACCCTCTTACTTGTTGAATTTCCAAAAATACTAAAAATCATGGATTTTTAATCCTGGCCAAGATTTCACATCCGAAGATTCGTAGTTATAGCTTAAAATTTGAGTTAACAGCAACATATTTTTTTCGAAAATCAATTTTTTGCGTCACCTATTTTACTCCCTTATTTGTCGAATTCCAAAAAATGCCGAAACACGTGTCTTTTAAATTCGAACCCAGAATTAAAATCCGAAATTTTGTAGTTCTAGCTTCAAAATTGCCTAAATAGCTACGTATTTTCAAAAAACGTTTCATCCCCTATTTCATCCCCTTACGGACGGAATATCGTAATATCGCTTCTTAAATGACGCCTACAGAGTAAGATCAACACCCTCCACAAATTTCAAGTTTCTATCTTCAGTGGTTTGGGCTGGGCGATGATGAGTCAGTCAGTCAGTCAGTCAATCGGGACACTTCCTTTTATATGTAGAGATTTTACAGACATAGAGCCCTTATTCAAAAGATATACCTGAAAAATTGCAGGAACATATATATAAACAGTCGAACAATGTCAGGTTTTCATCTAGATTGAGTAGAACTGGGCCGAAGTCAGTGCCCTGGGGAACCCCTGATATGTCCAGATACGACACTTCTACTGCACACTCAGCAGGTGCACAGTTGCCGTGCCTCCTCAGTGAGAGACCGCAGAGCACCCCCTCGGTGCTACCCCTACGCACCCCCTGCTAGGTTTCTTTCGCTCAGTTCGGTTCGGTTCGGTTCGGTGCGTCAGGCGGTCGGACCGCTCCCCGGTTAACCGGATCCGCCCGCAGCCTGCCGGAATAACGAGCACCCCCACCACCACACTTCCACCCCCTCACCTTGCTCGCGACCAGACGACGGGCGCTTCTGCCGCGGGCAGCGCGCTGATTAATTAATTAATTAATCAATTAATTGGCCAGGAATGCCGCCTTGATCCGCCGCTAGGCGGCTCTGCCGGCGCCCGCCCTTTGACGTCTGACCTTGCCTCCCAACATCCCCCTCTGTCTCTCGTTTTATTTCCGTCTCTCTCTCTCTCTCTCTCTCTCTCTCTCTCTCTCTCTCTCTCTCTGGCTTCCCTCACAACTCCGCTACTGCGCTTCTCCGATGGTAATTATTAAAACTTTCCGGGACATCGACTAATCGAAATGTATACCCCACTGTTGTGCTGTCTTCTCTTTCGGCCCTCTGCTAAAAAGCAGAAGACACCATACTACTCCATACTACCTCAATTCCCGCTCCTTCTGGACTTAAAAAAGGCGTTTGACGCGGTGCCACACTGCAGACTACTAACAAAGATACGAGCTTATGGAGTAGGTTCACAGATTTGTGACTGGCTGGAAGACTTCCTAAGTAATAGAACGCAGTACGTTGTTCTCGACGGCGAGTGTTCATCAGAGACGAGTGTATCGTCAGGCGTGCCCCAGGGGAGTGTGATAGAACCGCTATTATTTTCTATCTATATAAATGATCTGATGGACAGAATAACTTGTACTTTGCGGCTGTTTGCTAATGATGCTGTGGTGTATGGGAGGGTGTCGTCTGTAACTGATAGTAATAGCGTACAGGATGACTTAGACGAAATTTATAGTTGGTGCGAAGAATGGCAGCTAGCTCTCAATGTAGAAAAATGTAAGGTGATGCGCATGAGTAGAAAAAACAATCCCATAATGTTCGAATAAAGCATTAGTAGTGAGCTTCTTGATGCTCTCGCGTCGTTCAAATATCTAGGCGTAACATTGTAGAGCGATATAAAATGGAACGAACATGTAAGGACAGTTGTGAGTAAGGCCCACAGCCGACTTCGGTTTATTGGGAGAATTTTGGGAACATGTACTTCATCTGTAAAGGAGACCGCGTATAAAACGCTCAAGTGTTTGGGACCCGCAGCAGATCAGTTTAAAGGAAGATATGGAAGCAGTTCAGAGGCGAGCAGCTAGGTTCGATACCGATAGGTTCGACCAATGCGCGAGTGTCACGGAAATGCATCGTCTGTCCAATATATGACTTTCCACACTCACACTGACACGTACCAGATTCCGTGTCAGTGTGGCAAGTCATATATTGGACAGACGATGCGTACCGTCGAGGATCGATGCGTTGAACACCAGAGGCACATACGATGATGTATGCGAGCAAGTCGGCGGTTGCTGAACATTATTTGTCGGAGAATCACGCGATGGAGTATGAACGCACTAGGATTCTGGTACAGTCGTCGAGATACTGGGACTGCGTCGGTAGAGAGGCCATTGAAATTCGCACAAGTGACGACCTCATAAATCGTGACTGTGGCTATAATCTTAGCAAAGCTTGGAAACTAGTGATTGGGTTAATTAAGAGTAGATCTAGCAAACGTAACGAAGTGACGACCACGGCGGACAGAGCCCTCAAACCGACGTCATCTCAGACGCCGTCGCAATCGGTTCCACTCCGTGGACCACGGAGGGGTTGCTCCGCGGGCCGAGGATATTTAAATCGCCCGCTACCGGGCTAGAACCCAGGTCCCTTCGAGCAGCCGTAGCGTGCGGATCTCCGTGCCGGCGCGTTTCCAGGAGCTCAGTCCGTCAGTTCACCTGATGATGGCGACATGTATGATGCCGAAATATTGTGCCCGTTGGACACTATAGACCGGCAGTACACCCGTGGATATTTTGATTATCAAATACGCCGGGAGAAACTGAAGAATCACAATAATTTTATTATTTAGATTATTATTTTGGTCCAAAATGTTTGCATAAAGTTATAAAACTACAAATCTAAAGCGGGTCGTAAAACAAGTCAGTGCGAATTTATTTTCACAGGCAAACCAAAGCTTGTAAGGAGCAACATAAGTTGATAAAACGTTGTGGGGTGGTAATATATTGCGTCAAAATGTTTTAGAACGTTGAAATCGCAGTAGTTTATTTTCCGCCTACTTTAGGCTCGGCCCTGCCCGGCCGGCAGTGGGAACGCCGCCTAGACACCGCACCGCGTTTCGCCTCCGGCGCCGGCAGCGCATTAGGGATGGCGGTTGTTGCTGAAACAACCGGTTTTCGGTTATACCGGTTCTTTTCATCTCCAGTTAACCGCACTGTAAAAGTTGCTCAAGATAACCGTTTTTTTTAAATAACCGGTTTTCGGTTTTTTATTTCTATTATTTCCAGTAGAGTTGGACCGAAACATATTTTGCGGCCGAAACAGAAACTATAATCGAATTTTCGATTCTTCTAGTTTCGGCCGAAACCGAAACTTACGAAATTTAGTTAAAATTTATGTTATACGACAAATCACTTGTCTTTCCATATTTTGCAAGATCCCCGCCCAATACTACGCCCTTTTTGAGCCTGCGTAAGCCTAGCCAGGAGTCCGTAGAAGACGATATACGAAGCATACAGATTTAATGGGCTAGAATGTCCATTCGGCAGTTGCGAATATTGACCCAACCACTCCGTAAGTTGAACTTGTGAGCCAGCGCATATGAATATCTCGTTATATATCTCGTTACAGTCAGTAAATGAAATTCAATCTATGCTGCAGAAGTATTTCGAAAAATAAAGTCACAGTTCCGACTAACAGTATGAATGTTGTCAGTGTAAATTTACGCAAATAGAACTAGGAAAGCTGTGTACCACATGATCAAAGAATGTTCAATTGGGTGTGAGTTCTTATGAGATCTAACTGCTTAGGTCATCAGTCCCTCGAGTTAAAAACTACTTAATCTAACTTAAACTAACTGACGCTAAGGACAACATGCACATCCATGATCGACGGAGGAGGAAGCACTCGAACCTCGGACTGGAGCAGCCGCGCAGTTCGTGATATGGAGCCTCAGACCGCACGGCTACCTCGCGAGGCACCACATAATCAATGTTACCTAAACCCATATTGGTTATTAAAAAGGCCCCTCGCTTTCAAGGAATCACATTAATAATACTTGTTAGAATAACAATATGATAATACATTAAAAGTTATTATTCCAAGCTTATATAATAGGTATATGAATCGAATTTACCTTCTCTTCCAAGACACATTTTGGATGCTTTCTCCTTAAATGACACAGCATGTTTGTAGTACCTCCTCCCGTTTTTCATGGGTATGTGTGTTTGTCCTTAGTTAGTTTACCTAGGTTCAAGTAGTTTGTAAGCTACGGACTGATGACCACGCAGTTTGGTCCGATAGATTTACAAACATTTTGAACACCCGTTTTTCAACTTTTTAAAGCAAATGGAGCATTGTACCTCACTCCTCCCGTACTTGGTGAAGTACTTCCACACTCGGGATGGTGCCATTTAAGACACAAACGATGTCTGGCGACGACAGCAAGGAACTGCCGCATGACCAGACGGAGGCAAGTCTCGTACACTGCCGGTGCACGCGTGTCGTCTAATAGGCCACGCCACACGGCAACAGGTGCGTCGATGCCTCAATAGCTGCACCAGTCCTGAAGTTCTTATGCCACGCGTTTGTTGCGCTTTTCTGACTGCGGGGATTGTTCTTAAATTATCACTGATCGCTTTTCTTAGTTACTGCGATGGCATAATATTTCACACCAGTGGAAATTTTAGGGGTAGCCCTAAATATTAGGGTCTACTAGTTTTAATTTTTTTTAATTACTTACAAAAAACACATTTTGAACCATTACTACAGGAAGTAGTGGTACCGGTATTTTTACCCGGTTCTTGGGAATAACTAAAAAAATCCGGCTACAACCGACACCAAATAAATACCGAAAAAACCGGATATTCAAAACTAAAATACCGGTATCGGTTTTAACCGATCGGTTTTTCCCATCCCTACGGTGCGTCTTCGCGCTCGCGGGACGGTAGTCTGGTGACGTCACTGCCGGCGGTTTTGTCCGACTGCCCGGACTGGAGACGAAGGGCGGGGGGGCTGGGGAGGGGGTTGGCGGGCAGGGGGTAGCAGGGGGTAGCAGGGGGTGTCGCCTGCGATCCGATTAGCGCGACAGACCGGCTGAGGCGCCGGATCGATTGACGGCGGCCGATTGCGCGGTTGGCAGCCCTGCCGCTAAACACTGAATTAGTGATGAGCAGACGCCGCGTCTAATCCGCGAATACAGCGGGGGCTCTAGTGGCGAATGTGGGGCGGTTATTGTGCAGGGGAGGCGGTACCAGTGCGACGTCCCGGAACCAAGGCGTGTTGTTGTTGTTTTCTATCTGCAGAAGCAAACACGTTACTTTCTGGAATGAAAGTTTCACTCTGCAGCGGAGTGTGCGCTGATATGAAACTTCCTGGCACATTAAAATTGTGTGCCGGAACCGGGGCTCGAACCTGGGACCTTCGCCTTTTGCGGGCAAGCGCTCTACCGACTGAGCTATCCCTACACGACTCACGATGCCGCCTCACAACTTTACTTCCGCCAGTACCTCGCCTCTTACTTTCCAAACTTCACAGAAGCTCTCCTGCGCACCATGCAAGACTAGCACTCCTGGCAGAAAGGATATGGTGGAGACATGGCATAGCCACAGCCTAAGGGATGTTTCCAGAATGAAACCTTCACTCTACAGCGGTGTGTGCGCTGATACGAATGTAGGAGGCGAGGTACTGGCGAAAGAAAAGTTGTGAGGCGGCATCGTGAGTCGTGTCGGGAAGCACAGTCGGTAGTGCGCTTGCCCGCGAAAGGCAAAGGTCCCAGGTTCGAGTCCCGGTTCCGGCACGCAATTTTAATCTGCCAGGAAGTTTCACGTTACTTTCTGTCGATCGGATCTTTTTTCGTTCTTAACTTGTTTATTATAGTTGATAAAACTCTTCTGAGTGTATGAAGTCTTCACAGGTTATCAGACGAGTTGCTTCGTTGTCGTCTCGTAGCAACGTTTCGGCTGATAACCCGCGAAGACTTCATACATGAAATCCACCTAGAAAGCCTACACTGGCACTCTTCTGGGTATTGGACCGCATCGTTAATATATCAGATGTTTCACCGACGTTTCGGCCACTATTGCAAGTGGCCATCTTCAGGATGTTGCGTTTACTGCTGGATGAGGGAAAGGTAATGTCTTAAATATTGAATATTGCCAGATATGATTTAGTGGTTTCAGCGCTCTTTCATTGGTGGTAGCAGTGACGTAGCACTGGTGCCTAGTGCCGGCTAGAGCGCGCTACTTTCTGTGTGTACGCGCGGCCGCTGTTGTCTCCGGGCTATGCGGGCCCCTATGGACTGCACTGCGCGCGGTGTCGTCGCGAAGTGCTGCTACTGCTGGCAACCAAGACGCGGAAAGTCTATACCCGTCTTCTCTGTTCATGTTTCTCTGTTCGCTGAGCTATTTCTACCGCTTCCCTGCTTTTCCTCTTCAAAGTGAGGGGTTGTTTTTCCAGTATAGTGTCTTCCTGAAAACCTACACTCAGTCGCAAAAGTATTCGGACAGCACGTAAATGCGCATAATTTTGCAGTTTGCCGCACGAACAAATACAGAAATTGCACTTTGTAATGTATTTGGGACTCCAAGTTCGATGTCGCAACGTGAAACACGCGTCAAATACGAAGAATTGTTGTTGGACAATGTGTCTGTTACGTAATATTTCCTGAAAACGGCATGGGAAGGTGCAACAAAAGTATTCGGACAAAGGCGGACAACGTGAGAGAACAGTTCATTCCGAGACGCACAGAGGGAGAAGCGACCGCAGTGTGTCCGACATTTCCGCGAGACGACAGCGATGATTAGTAAACACGTGTCGCGAGCCTGTGCAGGTCGACGATGGGACGCAGAGGAAAGTGTTCTACGTTCGAGCAAAGGCAACTTGTCGTTTATCACCACGCCAAGGGGAAAACCTGCAGGGAAATTGCCGCAATAGTGAACATGAAGAAAAGTACAGTTCACGACGTTATTAAACGGTTCGAGAAAGAAGACCGTGTGGAATTCAGTTTCAGTACAGGACGGCCACGGACATTTTCACAGAGAGATGAACGTGTGATTGTGCGAAAGGTACTACAGAATCCGAAAATATCTGCCACACGAATTGCAAGTGACGTGGAGGGAGACCTTGGTATAAAAGTTCGTCCTGAAATCGTGCGGAGAGTACTACGACGATCGCAGTACCATGGTCGAGTGGCACGGCGAAAGCCATTCATAAATGCAGTGAACCAGAAGAAACGTATGCAGTTTGCGGGGAAATACGCCGAATACGATCAGGCTTCATGGAATCGGGTGATATTTTGCGACGAATGTACATTTACACTATGGCAAAGCGACGGAAAGGCAAACGTGTGGCGAAAGACCAATGAAGAGCTGAATCCCAGAAACCTCAAACCAACAGTAAAGTTTGGAGGTGCGAGCATCACGGTGTGAATGCATGTCCGGCAATGGTGTGGGCGATTTAGTGTTCATTGATGATACGATGAACAAGGAAGCGTATTTGAATGTACTGCGAGGATGTTTGAGGCAAAGTGCACGACATGTAGGTACTGCGAACAACATTTTTATCAGGACAATGATCCCAAGCATACCGCGCATATTGTACAAATGTGGTTGCTCTTCAATTGCCCGAGCCGGCCGCGGTGGCCGAGGGGACTAAGGCGCTCCAGTCACGGTCTGCACGGCCACTACGGTCGGGGGTTCGAATCCCCCCTCGCGCATGGATATTTGTGCCGTCCTAGTTCGTACGTAGTTCATAAGTAGTTTGTAAGTTTAGGGACTGATGACCCCGTAGTTAAGTCCCATAGACTATACAAATATTTGATTTTTTTTCAATTGCCCGAAAGTATTGCACCTCCTCCCCAATCACCAGACCTTAACCTAATCGATCATTTGTGGGATAAATTGAAATGGACCCTCCGCGCTGACAACATCTATACGAAGGAGACATTGAAAGAGAAACTGCGCCAAGAATGGGCAAATATAGGTCTAAATTTCACGAAAAAACTCGTGGAAAGTATGCCTAGTAGATTGGAGGAGGTATTGAAAATGAAAGGTGGACCCACAAGGAATTGACATTTTCGTCGTACAACTTATGAACATTTACAGGACAGTGTCCGAATACTTTGGTAGCAGGGTGTGCAAGTTATTTCATTTTTGTTCTTAATTTTTCTGTTATTTGTCTTTTTGAAACGAAATAATACAATTATTCTTTTGTAATTAATGTTGTTACGCATACATATTGCTAATAAATATGTTTGGGTTTCATAGTCAGCGTTTCTCGAGTACTCATTGTGAAACTTCCCACGGTCCGAATACTTTTGCGACCTAGTGTATCTAGCTAGGTCTGCCTGGTGTTCAGCTACTGCCGACTTCGTTTGCTGTCCCAGCCGAATGTACCTCTCGTGCTCGGCCGCCCAGTTTCTCCAATGTACACCTGGCCGCATTCACAGCCGATTTCGTAGACTCCGGCTGTGTGCAACTTATCAGTTTTGTCCTTCATTGAGCCTAGGACATCTCTTATTTTATTGTTGCTCCGAAATATAGGTCTGATGCCCTCTCGACAAAGAACTTTGCCCACTCATTCGGTGACTCCTTTTACATATGGCAATAGGGCGATGGTTTGCTCTTCCTTTTGCTGTTCCCTTTTATTTCTATCATTACATATAGTTGGCTCAATCATCCTCTTCCCATAACCGTTTGCTTCGAAGATGTACCTGATGTTTTGTAATTCTGCCTTCATGTGTTGTTTATCGCTAATCCGATGGGCCCTCTTAGTTAGAGTGGGGAGCACGGACCTCTTTTGCGTACGATGAAGGTGGAAAGTTGCGTGAAGGTACCTGCCTGTGCTGGTAGCTTTTCTATATACCCGATGGCCCAGTTTGCCCTCCGGCTTCCGGTAAACCACTACATCGAGGAAAGGGAGCACCCCATTCTTCTCAACCTCCATGGTGAACTGGATCTTGTTGTGCTGTTGATTGAGGTGTTGATGGAAATTCTGCAGCTCATCTTCTCCATGAGGCGAGGTGACAAACGTGTTATCTACATATCGCAGCCAGCAGTCTGGACGTAGTGGTGCAGACTGGAGAGCTGTTTCCTCGAATGCCTCCATGAAAGTATCGGCTGCAACGGGCGAGAGAGGTGAACCCATTGCAACTCCGTCTGTCTGTTCATAAAATTCCCCGTTCCACCTGGAATAGGTGGTCGTTAAACAATGTTGCACCAGATTGCAAACGTCGCGTCGGGTGGAACACGTTCCTCCAGAATGTTCATATATTAACGATGCTGTCCAGTACCCAGAAGAGTTTTATCAACAATGACAACGTCCGCGGAAGCCTTCGTCTACACTGTTTCTTATAGTCAGAGCTTCGCCGTTAAGCTTTCTTCTTTCCCGCCCTTTGCCATCCCCCACCATTGTAATTACTATTTCTAGACGATGTCCAGGAAATAGGGATTTATATTAAAGTGTATAATCAGGCATTGCCTATGAGGAGTGCGACTGGAAAAGTTTTTTTTAAAAATGAAGACATTTAAACAATGTACTTATGTGCCACAGTCGCTATATTACTTATAACATTTCTTTCACTGAAGCTATGTCACCATTTTCAAATACATCTGTATCACCAGAGACATGTTTTACCCTCTACAAAAAATCTCTTCAGAAAATTAAACTAAACTACTGACTCTCTACTAATAGAAGTGAGTATAAAAAATAAAAATAATAACAATAAAATATCCTGTCTAAAACAATTGATTCGTACATCATGTCGTTGCATCATTCCTGTAATAACAGAACAGGTCTGGGATGTATTGTTATTATAAGCTTTGTTCCTAAGAACATTCGTTGTTATCTTGACTGGAAAACTGTTAGTTCTCACGAGAGGACTCTGAAACGCAATCTTGCAAAACGGTTTCACCAGTTTTGTAATTATTAACCTACAATCTCCTCTAATAATTTCAAAATTGGTGACAACATTTTGCAAGGTTGCATTTGACAGTCCTGTCAACTAATGGGAAACACTGTGGATAACAAATATGAAAAAAACCATGGCTGCCAATCGTCATATGACGAAATAGAAAAAAACTGAAATTAATTTTTTCTTTCCAGACACCCTCTATATTCCTCATTATTTGCCTTACTAGTGATGTTACTATATGAATATGAATTGAACTCTCTGAAGATATAATAGAATTATATGCATTGTGTTTAGCAAACACACACACAGTCCTCAGTCCGCATCAGTCTGTCCATCCTCGATAAATTAAAAAAATACTTAACAGATTTTCATACGGTTTTCACCAGTAGGTGATGTGATTCATGAGGTAGGGTTAAGTGTATTATTCATGAATGTCCATGGAAGTGGATGAGTATGGTCAACAAAAAATCAGTGAAATAGATCAATAAACACTCTCAGGGAAAGCTATGTATTCTGTGAATTACAAACTTCACCTTACACGTGAAAATACGTTTATTCTTTCATAATGCGGTATTTGTATGTTCCAGACTTAATAAAAGTTAAGAAATGACAATGTGTAATATTGACATGAAATACACAAGTTTTCAGATGCCACAACACAGCATTTAAGTGACTCGAATGGAAGTTATGAATAGAGGGAAGTTCGTTTATCTTAGAACCCCAAGGTACAACTTCGCAAGGAGTTCCAGAATCGTGTCTTTAGATCGCATATACCCCTTAGTGTACCGAGCGAGGTGGCGCAGTGGTAACGCACTGAACTCGTATTCGGCAGGACGGTGGTTCAAATCCACCTCCGGCCATCCAGATTTAGGTTTTCCGTTATTTCCGTAAATCACTCCAGGCGAATGCCGGGATGGTTCCTTTCAAAGGGCACGGCCGATTTCCTTCCCCATCCTCATCCAGTACTCCGAACGTTAACTCCGTCTCAAATGACCAAGCAGTCGACGGGATGTTAAACCCTCAGCTTCCTTCCTTCTCCATAGTATCTGTGTGAAACAGGTTGCAAATAATTGATAAAAGTATTTTTCAGCAATGTGGACTCCTTCATTCTTATGTCTGGACATGCCTGCCAAGGTAAAAGTTTGATCATTCACTGAGTGAGCCCATCTGCTTCTCAAATGATAAACAATGAAGTGAGATCCCCAAAAGAAGAAAAACGTATACTTGCCGTTGGAATTTGTTACACAGGAAACCTATTACTGAAACGTTCCTTGTCTTAGCAACACAAGCGATATATGAGTTACTAGCAAGACACGAGCATGGAAGAAGTCCGCGGTTGTGGCAGGGAGCAACTCTTACCTCACTAAAGAAAGCTTCGTGTGGTTAAATTATCTTTTACCATTGACTTCGTTGAGCAACAGTTACCATATCTGTTGTAAAGGTTCTATTATATTGAATTTAATAATTTGCCGCTCTGCAACCTGAGAGATACGAAACTTTATACTCTTTAGCGATATTTATTTGTAAAATCTGCATTCCCCCCACACCAAAACGCGAATGTGTTCATGTGGCCTGCAGTTTTATTGGTTTGCACCTTCTCTGTTTCTAATATGTCTTTACATATTTTTAGTTAACTTTTGTTTTTTGAAGAAGTTTGTAAATTTTCCTCCTTTCAACCTCTGATGATGCCCAGAAGATGCGAAACGCGTAATGTATAAATAAATGAAACATCGCTTTTGTGCAACCAGGACTGTTTTTTATCACAATAACTTTTTAATAGGCCAAAAGACGGCGTTTTAGTTGAGCGAATGGAAGTTAGCAACCAGGACTGTTTTTTATCACAATAACTTTTTAATAGGCCAAAAGACGGCGTTTGAGTTGAGCGAATGGAAGTTAGCAACCAGGACTGTTTTTTATCACAATAACTTTTTAATAGGCCAAAAGACGGCGTTTGAGTTGAGCGAATGGAAGTTATGAATAGAGGAAAGTTCGTTTATCGTAGGACCGCAAGGTACAACTTTGGAAAGAGTTGTCGCACTGGAGTAGTCGAGCAGCCTGGAGCGACATTTTGCAGATATATCGACCTTACGTGTCGGGGGTTCGAATGCTACCTCAAGCATGGATGTTTGTGTTGTCTTTAGTATACAGTAGTTCATAAGGTTTGTAAGTTTAGGAACTGCAGTTAAGTCCCATAAGCTTAACAAACATTTGTACATTTTTTTGTAAAGGGTTCCAGAGATTACATATACTCCATAGTATTGGTGTGAACCAGGTTGCAAATCATAAATAAAAGTATTTTCAAATGCAAGTGTTTAAAGGTGCAAAAAAAGTGATTGAGCTGCTGAGTGTTGCTAGGTCAAAAAGAACTGCATACCTGAATTAGATCCAAAGATATCGTAGAACAAACCAATGAAAATATTCAGTGTATGGACAGAAGGATACCGCATTTCAATAAAAATAAAGGATGGAGAGACTTAATTCTGATACTTGATGACAAATCTGCGAATGAATACCTCTCGTTTAAAGCAAAACTAAAGGAAATCGGTCGGATAGAACGGCCTGACCGACTGACTTTAATTTACAGCAAGGATATCCCCATATGAAATATACACAAGGAAATCGCATTTGAGCATAGATAATTTATGACCTGTGGATGAACACCTTGAGTTTAAAAAAAAAAGAAGGAAATCGGCTCGGTAGTTTGGTCTGGACTTTAGTTTCATAGATTGTTTAAAAGATGAAGTATGGTCTAGAAAAGAAGGAAAACACATTCTTGCCCTAGGAACTTGCTACACAGGCAACCTCTTACTGAAACGTTCCTTGTCTTAACAACATAAGCGATACATCTGTACAATTTAGACTGCCAATTTCATACACCCAGATAGCCCTCCCTACTCAAAATTCGCGGATTATCCTCCGTATCAATCTCCGTCTCATCACAGTAAAGCCCGAGGGGCCTACAGAAGGCGCAGTACGTTCTTTTTTTACGGCGGCCAGCAAATAAACCGGAAAGGACTGGTCCGCCGTAGCCCCGGAATGCATCTGCAGCGACGGCGGATGGGGGCTGTTGGGGGGTAGCGCACCCCCAGAGGGAGGCGCCCTGCCGGGCAGCTCAAAGCAGTGCGGCTGTTTACCGCCGGCCCTGACGGATGCGATCTTTCATCCCCGCACCCTGGCCCGGCTGGATTTCCCCGGGGGCGCGGGGCCTTCACTCCCACCCCCCGGCCCAGGAGCGCCAGGCATCCGCGCCGCCGCGCTGCTCCGTTTTACGTCCGCATTGTTGGCCCGCCTGGCCTCGGGGCTTCCCCGCGGCCAGCCGGGGAATCCCCGCCGCCTCTCTCTCGTCTGTCGCAAAGCCTGGAATCTGCTGCAGACTGCTGCTGCTGATGAGCCGAGCTGATGGATGGTGGCAGAACCCGGGAGCAGTGGAGGTGGCCTGGTCGTGAAGTATTGAGAGTCTCCGCTGTGGAACGGGTACTCGTATTACTTGGCATCTAATGAGTTCAGTAAGAGAGGAAAAGAATGAACAATTTCACGAGACTTCTCCTTGTCTTTGTAAGACTGATTTGCATGATGTACCTGATGAATAGTCCCAGTGGAAGCTGCTGCTTGTCTAACCTTCAGCTACAGCGAATGTTTAATTCAGCACAAAGTTCCTAGTGATTGGAAAAAAATGCAGGTGACTCCCGTTTATAAGAAAGGAAAGGGAACTAACCCACACAATTACAGACCAATATCGTTGACATCAGTTTCATGTAGGATTTTGGACCATATTCTCAGTTTGAATATAGTAAATTTCCTTGAAACGGAAAAGCTTCTTTCTATGAACCAACACGGGTTTAGAAAACACCGTTCATGTGCAATTCAGCATGCCCTTTTCTCACATGACATCTTCCGAGCCATGGATGAAGGGCAACAGGCGGATTGTGTTTTTCTCGACTTCAAATGGCGTTCGACATGGTGCCACACTGCAGACTGCTAATGAAGATACGAGCTTATGGAATAGGTTCACAGATTTGTGACTGGCTGGAAGACTTCCTAAGTACTAGAATGCAGTACATTGTTCTCGACGGCGAGTGTTCATCAGAGACAAGTGTATCGTCTGGCGTGCCCAAAAGGAGTGTGATAGGACCGCTATTATTTTCTGTCTATATAAATGATCTAATGGACAGAGTAAGTTGTAATTTGCGGCTGTTTGCTGATGATGCTGTGGTGTATGGGAGGGTGTCATCTTCAACTGACTGTAATAGCATACAGGATGACTTAGACAAAATTTCTAGTTGGTGCGATGTATGGCATCTAGCTCTCAATGTTGAAAAATGTATGATGATGCGCATGAGTATGAAAAACAATCACATATTGTTCGAATACAGCATTAGTACTGAGCTTCTTGACGCTGTTGCGTCGGTCAAATATCTAGGTACAATTTAGCAGAGCGATATGAAATGGAATGAACATGTGACAGTTGTAAGTCAGACTGCCGACTTCAGTTTATTGGGAGAATTTTGGGGAGATGTACTTCACCTGTACAGGAGACAGCGTATAAAACTCTTGTACGACCATGTCTTGAGTATTGCTCAAGTGTTTGGGACCCACAGCAGATCAGTTTAAAGGAAGACATAGAGGCGGTTCAGAGGCGAGCACCTAGATTTGTTACTGGTAGGTTCGACCAATCTGCAATTGTCACAGAAATACTCTGGCAACTCAATTGGGGATCGCTGGAGGAAAGACGACGTTCTTTTCGTGAATTTCTGCTGAGGAAATGTAGAGGGCCGGAATTTGAAGCTGAGTGAGTACGATCTTGCTGCCACCTACTTACATTTCACGTAAAGATCACAAAGACAAGATAAGAGAAATTAGGGCACGTACGGAGGCATATAAGCATTCTTTTTTTCCTCGTTCTATTTGGGAGTGGAATAGGAAATGCCTAGAAGTGGTAAAGTGTACCCTCCGCCACGCACCTTATGGAGTATGTTTGTAAATGTAGATGTAGATGTACCAATGTTATCTTAATGCTGCCGCAAAGGGTTTAGCTCTCCTCCGTCGTCCTGCTACGTATTCCCTCCCTTCGGCCGACCTTCGTGCCATCCTTTCTGGGCGTGTGGTCTCTCTCTGACGCACACATTAGTTTAATGTCTGTAAATCTACCGGACCGAACTGCGTGGTCATCAGGCCGTAGCTTACAAACTACTTAAACCTAGGTAAACTAACCTAAGGACAACACACGCACCCATGGCCCAGGGAGGACTCGAACCTCCGACGACGAGCAACAGTGCGCTCCGCAGCGAGAATCCCTAGACCACTCGGCTACTCCACCGCGGCCACACATCAGTTTTCCCTTCAAGGAAATAAACTTAAGCCGTCAGCACATGGGCCATGTATGTGAACGAGTGTGGGCAACGTGGCGAGTTTCTTTCATGAAGACGTGCGGACCGCACTTTGGCGAGGCTTTCCGAACATATCAGGCAGTATCGAGCATGCCAGATATTATCAACATGCGTCTCAACAATCAACAATAAGGTGTGAGAACGCTACCGATGTCACACCACGTGGCTATCCGGGAAGGGGCACAGCTCTTTTCGGTAGAGAGAAATGTTCAATCTATTGGACCAAACATCATAGTGATCAATCCGTAGCTTACAAACTACTTAAACTAACTAACCTGAGGACAAACACACTCATACATGCCCCAGGGAGGACTCGAACCTCCGACGGTGAGCTAGCGCGCTCCGCAGTGAGGCGCCTTAGACCGTTCGGCTACTCCACTGTGGCAGTAGAGATCCACACACCTTATTGGCCGTCGTATTTCATGAGTTTTATGTATATAGCTTAGGTCTTATGGATGTGTTAGCTGCACAACCGTACAAAAGCGTTTATTTGCATGTAATAAAACGGTACATTTATGTTAATGCAATGTGATAAACAACATTTTTTGGCAGTTCCATTTGGAGTATGTACAAAAAGATTTTCGTCTTTGCCCACTCTGGAGCAGGCCACATACAACTGTCCTTGAGAGAAGCATGGTGTCTGCAAGTCTATACCAGCAATCCCAAGAGACTGGCCCTGTGACTTGTTGACTGTCATGGCAAAGCTCAGTTTCAGAGGGAACTGTATTCTCTTCAATTGTACGGTGTTGTCTGAGGGAATAATAGGTATTCTTGGAACAGACAAACAGACAACAAATGCGTCTTATAGAGATTGCAATCGAAACCTGTAAGTATAGCACTTTCCCCCATACACTGGACGAAATTTTATGTAGACAGTAACCTTTATCTTGTTTTCAAGCTCAAGTGTAGAAAATTTCATCAAGATGGGAGCAAAACTGTGGATTTTGGCGAAATCGATAAGTACACTCCACCATGCACCGAACGAAATTTTATGTTGACAGTGGCCTTCCTCTTGGTTTGAAGGTCAATTGTGCAAAATTTCATGAAGATCAGTGCCAAGATATAGATTTACACGCACACATTAAAAACGCACTTTTACTTTTCCTCAAATTTCCCGGTTGGTTTTCGAAAATATGGAACGAAACCTGTTTAAGAACCTCCCCAATTCAATTTTGTGTACGTGTACCAAATTTCACGTTATTTGGTTGTCTGGATCTTGAGTTATAAGAGGACAGACAGACAACAAATGCGTCTTATAACGATACAGACGACATTTTAATGCTAGTAAAAGTAACTGAGTAAATAAAGATTCTCTCGAAAACCGGGCATTAGAGGTACAGTTTGTTGAATAAATGACTGGATACGTCATATATGTGGTAAAAAAATCCGTATTACAGAAATCTGCCGTTTCAAAGCAACAGAGCACTGAAGATCCATAAAAACGAATTGTTCTTTATATGATTTGCTGTATATACGTGTCAGCAACCGAGATATCTACCAGTAGTGTATACAATATGTACCATATATGCGTCGAAGAGTCATGTAGAACACAGTTCTTGTAGCGTAGGCAGTAGTCGTGTGGACTGAGGACCGGTAGATATCTTTCGGCGCTGGATCAAGGCTCACTGTACGCAAATTTTTTTCCTCATTTTTGCTTTTTCTCATAGGCTCAAAGGCTTTTTAGGAATTTCATAGACGTATACTGCATAATATTTGATGCTATGTACACGTAAGTGTGCATCCTCTGAGGAGTGAGTTTGTTGGATTCATGTTATGAACAGGACAATTCATACCAAACTTTATTTTTTCACGTCTTCCATTCTGAAGATTCTACTACTGAATAGTAACGTGACGATGAAGAATGAGCTTCAAGTTTTACTAAAGAGTGATACTGTTGGACTTACGTTTCCCTCATGCACAGGCGTTTTCTAATTTTACATTTCACAGCTTGTCATGAAACTTCTACAATTTGCTGCACTTCTTGACATGACATGCAACTTTCATAAGAGTCTTGTATTTACAGATATTTTGTTGTTACTTACTATAGCACCGAACATAACGATCATACGCGGAAGCGCGGATATAAGCCATTTAATCTACATCTACATAGATACTCTGCAAATCACATTCAAGTGCCTGGCAGAGGGTTCATTAACCGCTTTCATAACTTTTCTCTACGTTCCATTCTCTAATAGCGCGCGGGAAGAAAGAAAACCTAAATCGTTCCGTTTTAGATCTGATTTCTCTTATTTTATTGGGATGGTCATGTCTCCCTATGTAGGAGGGTGCTAGCAAAATATTTTCACATTCAGAACTAAAAGACGGTGATTGAAACTTCGCAACCATACCACGCCGCAATGAATAACGTCTTTCTTTTAATGATTTCCACCCCAATTCGTGCAACATTTCCGTGACGATTCCCCCCCCCCCCGTAACGTGATAGAACAAAACGAGCTGCCCTTCTCTGAACATTCGCAATGTCTTCCGTCAGTCCCATCTCGTGAGGGTCCCACAAGGGGCAACAGTACTCCAGGAGAGGACGCACAAGTGTGATGTAGGCAGTCTCTTTGGTGGAGCTGGTGCATCTTCGAAGCGTTCTGCCGATGAAAAGTAACCTTTGGTTCGCCTTCCCCACAGTATTTTCTATGTGTTTTCTCCAGTCTAAGTAATTGGTAATTGTTGATCCTCTGTTGACTACACTAACCTATAAACGACAGCGTCATTCTCGAATAGTCTAAGGGAGCTATTCAGATTGTCGCCTAAATCGTATATGACGGGAGGCGTGCTTAGGTAGTCCTTGCAGGTGCGGTGATGCGGTGATCACTGTGTCCCCAGTGGTGTAGGGGTCAGCGTAACTGCCTAGAAAGCAGGAGACCCCGGTTCGAATCCCGGCTGGGTACACATTTTCAGCTTTGCCCAATCGCAGTTGATGTGACATATTCTATGAATGTTGAATAATAACAACTGCAGGATCAGAAGTGACGTCTGTTCTCTCGGAACAGACGCCACATGTATATATAAATCGTAATAGCTAGGCAACAGCTACACTTGTCCCTGAACATTGAAAGACGCGCGGCTGTTTCGTACTCCTGGGTGCTGGACAGACAGATACAACCCTCGTTTCATATCGGTCACCCATATCTCCCTCCCCCACGTTGTGACGACAGTCCGCTTTTAGGGATTACTACCGTTAACTCGGTCCCAGCTGTTCCGCTAACAGCCGCTTTCAAGCGTAATAGCCCATTCGCGGACCGAACGATGGCGAAGGAAGCTCGTTCTCCACTGTAGCTGCCTCGGGCCACTTCGCCAGTGTGTGTGTGTGTGTGTGTGTGTGTGTGTGTGTGTGTGTGTGTATGTACATATATACAAACAGACATATATTTTTATCAAACTGGGAAAATTTCGCCGCTACTGCTTCGCTGCTGCAGCTGTTGTCGCTTTTATTGACGGAAATTTTAACGAGAGCAGTTGGCCGTCGCTCTAATGAAGCGCTTCAGCCTGAATTATCGCTCTCCGCCGCCATTGTGACAGAGCGAATAAATCAGGCGCATTGCGAAGCGGCGCAGTAGTCGGCTGAAGCCGAGGCACCGAGAAGCGAACCACCTGCCTGCGGCAAGTGAATGATCATTACTGTGCAAGTCCGGATGAACACATACGAACGCTCAAATAGCAATATTAATTTAGGGTCTTCTAGTGGAATACTGTCAAAATTGTCTGATTGGATTCGTGATGTCCTGTCAGACGGACACAGTACGTTGAAATTGACGAAAAGTCATCGAGTAGAACTGAAGTGACATCTGGCGTTCCCCAGGGAAGTGTTTTAGGGCCGCTACAGTTCCTTATTTTTACAGACGATTTATGAGACAATCTGTTCGCGGATGATGCTGTCACTTACCGGTTAGTAAAGCGACCAGAAGATCAAAAGCAACTGCAAAATGATATTGATATATGCATGGTACGAAAAAAGACACTTGACTCTTAATAATGACAAGAGTGACGTCATCCATATGACCAGCAGCCCGTTAAACTTCAGTTACACGATAAAACAGTCAAAACTACAGGACGTAAATTCAACTAAATACCGAGTAGTAACAATTAAAAACAACTTAAATTCTAAAGAACACATAAAAAATATTGCAGGGAAAGCCAACCAAAGACTACGTTTTGTTGGCAGAACACTTAGAAGATGCAACAGTTCTACTAGAGAAACTACAATTGTGCGTTCTATTTTGGAGTATTGCTGCACATTGTGGGATCCATACCAGGTGGGACTGACGGAAGATTTAGAGAAAGTTCAGAGAAGGGCAGCTCGTTTTGTACTATCGCGATATAGGGAAGAGAGTGTCACGGAAATGATGCACGAGTTGGGGTGGGAATCATTGAAACAGAGGCGTTATTTGTTCAGACGAGATCTATTTGCGAAATTTCTTTCACCAACTTTCTCTTCCGAACGCGAACATATTTTGTTAGCACCCACCTACAAAGGAAGACATGATCATGAAAATAAAATAAGAGAAATCAGATCGAAAACGGACGGATTTAGGTGTTTGTTTCGCGTGCTGTTAGAGAATGGAACTGTAGAGCAACATCATAAAAGCTTTTCGATGATTCCTCTGCCATGCCCTTGCAGTGTATTTATGTAGATGTAGGGTAATACTACAGCAGAAACTACAGCCTAAGCGACACTCCAGAGGTTTTTATATTTGGTTTTCTGATCTCTCGCCATATTTCAATTGATTTTTTTGTTGTTGTTGCAGACTTTTTTCCCTGCAATCAGTCGTTAACTACTAAATTATTCACAGATCCAGATTTCGACCACTGTGTGGTCATTATCAAAGCTTGAAGTAAAACGATAAAAACACGGAAAACATTTCGGCCTCCAAGTTGGAGCTTACGTTCTTACTTTTTACGTGTTTTAATAGTTTTATTTAAGCACTGTTAATGACCACATAGTGGTCGAAATCTAGATCTGTGAATAAAGTAATACTTAAGACTGATTGCTGGAAA
Source organism: Locusta migratoria (assembly GCA_026315105.1). Lineage (NCBI taxonomy): Eukaryota > Metazoa > Arthropoda > Insecta > Orthoptera > Acrididae > Locusta > Locusta migratoria. Next base: position 66,841,125 of record CM048754.1, on the reverse strand, counting down.
AATTTCTCTACAAGTCAAACAGTCGTTGAGCACAAGCTCTGCCATGGAATCAATCCTGATATTTATTTATATATTTATTTATTTTTTTGATTTCGCAAATGGTCATTCTTCACAAAAGGAAAGCTATGAAGTGGTGCAGATTACAAACAACCATCTTGTGATTCAGCTGTGTACACTGGAAAAGTTAATGAAGTCGGTTTTACAAGAGTCCCATAGACTCCACGGGCGGCATTCAAACGTCCTATCCCGAGTTGTGGTGTTCAAATAATTCAAAACCACACTGACATTCGAATGTTAGCAAACGCAGGTGTCATAAAAACAGAAAAGCTTACGTACTTTCCTTACTTTCGTTCCATAATGTCATATGGTACAATATTTTGATGTAACTCTTCAGGTGAAGCAAATATTTCTGAGTCCAAAAGCGTGTAGGACCTATTATTTGTGGAGTAAATTGACGGACGACCTGTAGAAGCCTCTTCAAAGAACTGCCTTCCAGTACATTTATTCCTTAATGAAATCTATGTCTATAAATGTGAATGTCTGTTCGGTGTACGTTTATCACGTCTGAACCACAAGACGCAGAGACTTAAATATTTGTACAGTTACTAATTTATACCTGAGGAAGTTTTTAGGCACGGTTTTATAGCAACCTGATAGATATTTAGTAATTTTTCCGCGAAATGCGGATCAATAATTACTCTTTGAAAATTATATTTACTATTTTTGAAAATGGTTTTATTGGTTGCATTGTTGCTTGGGGGTTGGTAATAATAAAAGGGTGGAGTATATTGGGATGGAAAGTTATCGGTGTATATAAAATTCTACGTGTCTGTATGTGTGTTAATATTTCGCTCTGCAGCGAAAACTACAGAACGCAAACGAATACTCTGTGTGTAATTGTTGTCCGAAGTCTCCAGTTGTACACCATATCAGTTCCATGTCGATAGCTGTAAGGGGGTGGGAGATATGGTGGTTGAAAGTCGTCAAATTATTAAAAAATATCGGACTGGAGGCCAGCGATGACGTTTGCGACTCTATAGCAAGGAGGTTACATACAGCGAAACGTGATGCCACAGACCATAACTTTGGTCTATGCGTGCTACAATGTCTTTAGCTCTTTCTCTTTAAGGATAAGCATACGAATAAGAAAATATAAGAATAAATAAATGAAGCAATCAAAAAGAAATTTCTTTCAATACATCTCTTTAAAAAAAGTCGATTTGACATTACATCAAGTGTTCGATCTGTGTATTATTACAGTCATTATTGTTGAATTTCGCGATTGGATTCTTTGAAACGATTGAATTTTTACGTGTGATTTGATCTACACTACTTACTTTCCTGATAATGTTGATTAAAATGTTTGTTTCTAAATAAGGTATTGTATTTCATTTCATTCCTCCAAAACCAGTCTCATAAGCACACTACTGAAAGATAACTTATCTATCATCAACCAACACGCGAGCGGAGCCGCGGGTTTAAGCTAGTTTCTCATAAATAATAACGCACTTTCTTTGGAACAAACAGCTCAGTTCACGTATACAATATTAGAAACAAAAACCACCAAACAAGGAGTTAAAAGCACTTGAAATCCGATTGTACGGAGGTACAAGAAATAAGGTTGGCCCTAGATCCTGTAGTGCACCGCGTTCTGTAAAAGGGTGGCACCAGACGCTGGTCCTAGATGACGCAAACTGAATGCTATGTTGGTACGCATCCTTAGGTTGGCAGTAAACGCCAAAGACTACACGTTCCTTGTTATATGGTCTATTGTTCTCGGACTCGGCTGAAGCTCCGAGGGGGACAGGACTTTTGATTTGTCTGAGGAAGTGTAAGGACGCAGGTCCATTTTGTGAATGTGTCCGCAGTGGCGGCAGATACTGATATATTATGTGATGAGCCAAGCATCTCTCACATCACTTCATTGTGAAAACAAGTCACCACAAGGTACTGATACTGCATTTATACGTATGTAGTTTGTTGCAAAGTTTATTTCACAATCACGACTTGTAGTTTCATTGCTGTTTGATCTTTCTTGAATGAACTACTTTTGGTCCTCTTTAGGTCACGGTAGTAACACTAAAAGTGGGCCTTTGCGATCGTCTTTTGACAGCTCGAAATTCAAATGAAAATGACGGCTTAACTATTCAGCTGACACGAAAATTGAATAACCGAATTTGTAGAGGAGAAAATTCTCTACAACTTTATTTTTCTACATATCTCGTTGCGTTTTTAAGACATTTGCAAAAATAACGGCGATTTTGGAATGTCTGTCTGTCTGTCTGTCTGTCCGTAACGTGTTCCCTGTTTTTAAGACGAACCGTTCAACCGATCAGCACCAAATTTTACAAACACAATTGTAGGCCGCCAGAGACCAGAATCACCCTTTTTCAAATTTTTCTGGTAAAAAATACGGTAGTAAATCCAAATCATCCGTTTGTAACATAATTGTAATTTCAAACGAACCGTTCATCTGACACGAAAATTGAATAACCTAATTGGTAGAGGAGAAAATTCTCTACAACTTATTTCCCTTATGTTTTATTTTATATCTCGTATCGTTTGAGACATATTTGCAAAAATAACGGAGATTTGACACCCTCCATTGAATTAACGAAAACCAGCCGTTCGGAGATGTCACGGGACATTCCTCGCGCATTTGATGATTTTCTTATTGTAACTTACACCTTGTCATTTCAAAGCAACGGCACCCTGAGGAATTAACAAAAACATCGTTCTTCGTACGATAAGTGATAATCTAATGTCTACAAATGCCATATTAACATCAATTAACAACGGCTATCAATAGTATGAGATTAAAGAACTCCTGTTTTGATTTATAGCCGTAGCGTAGTGGGAAAGATGCTGGACTGTGACGCGATACGTCCGTGGTCCGAAACCCGCCACTTACTAAAATATTTTTCCCTACAAGGGTTTCAGACACTCTTGTTAATTAATTTTTTATTATTTAGATTACTATTTTGGTCCAAAATGTTTGCAAAAACTTATAAAACTACAAATATAAAGTGGGCCGTAAAACACGTCAGTATGATTTTTTTATTAGAAGTCTGTGGTTCTCTTTTCAGTAGTTAATACCTGCACCCCTGTAGTTAGTTTGAATACTTATGCCACAGGAGTAATGATTTTTGAAGTGTGGTGTTATTTACGAAAAAGGGTGAGAAATATAATCGCCACAGCAGTGTCATTTTTGTGCAAGACAATATGGCGATCCGTTGCGTATATAAGAGAGGCACCGAAAGATATCAGAACAGTGTGAATTTTCTTACTGTAATTCATTTGCACCAGAGTGCTTTGCCGTGTTTCTTATTCTCATGATATCCAGATTAAGCAGTATTATCAAATGTGGAGGAACAATACAAGGGTCATTATTAAGTCAGATCTTGTCATGTAATAAGGAACTGCGACGATTCCATTTAATGAGCTTGCATGTTTATTTCTGCATAAAACATTTCAGGTGTATTTAACATATGTATACAGTGCTTTGAATGTCGCGGTGGAGTAGCCGAGCAGTCTAAAGCGTCTCGCTGCGGAACGCGCGGTTGCTCGCCATGCAGGTTAGAGTCCACATGGGTGTGTGTGTGTTGTCCTTAGGTTAGTTTACCTAGGTTTAAGCAGTTTGTAAGCTACGGACTGATGGCCACACAGTTAGGTCCGATAGATTTACAAACATTTGAACATTTGAACATTTGAAGTGCTTTTAATGCATTTACATGATATTTCATTGCTTTACCTCAGAGTTGTATGACGGAAAATTATAAGATCACTAGAACTATGTGTCATTTCGCTTTAATATGTATAAGTTGTTGCTTTACTTTGACATTTTACTTAATGACAACTTGCATCTTAACACATATGCAACCTATATCGTTAAAATTTACATCTTGGTCATCTACATATACCGAGTAAATGGACTATTTGTGCACTTGATAATGGCCTGAAAGCCGAAATCCGGATTGTGATGATAAATAACACAACCTTACAGTCAAATGGCGGTCTAAACATTTAATCAAATGTTTGTAGAGTCTATGGGACTTAACTACGGGGTCATCAGTCCCTAAACTTACAAACTACTTATCAACTATCTTATACTAAGGACGGCACAAATATCCATGCCCGAGGGGGGATTCGAACCCCCGACCGTAGTGGCCGTGCAGACCGTGACTGGAGCGCCTCAGTCCCCTCGGCCACCGCGGCCGGCCTAATCATTTAATCAATAATAAGAATGTGCGATGAAGAAGCAAGTGCTCGCACTGAAAAGGGTTGAAGACAGGTATTCCGTCTCTTCAGTAAATGCATCGAACAAGTAATGACGAAAATAAAAGAAAGGTTCCATAGTGGAATAAGAATTCATGGAGAAAGAATCTCAGATTCGCTGATGAGATTGTTATCGTGAAGCTGAACAAGGAATAAAACATGCGTTGAAAGGAATGAATAGTCTCATGAGCATAGAATATGGATTGAGAGGGAACTCCAGCAACAGAAAAGTAATTGGGAAGAAGCAGAAATAAAAATAACGAGCAACGTAGTATGAGAATTGCTAATCTAATACATGAAGCAGAGTGTCCGTATATTTGTACGTGTTGCATACAAATCTACAATTTTGTTCCAATCTTTATGAAATTTTGCACACGTAAGCTTCAATCAATGAGAACGGTCGCCGTAAGTGTAAGAATCACGTACGATGCATAGTTCACGAGATATGACGTCATAAACAATAACATGCACGGAAAACTGCTGCATTTAGCGACAGTACTGCTCATTTTCTCCTAAACCATTGGACCGATTTCAACCAAATTTGGTACACACATTCCTTACCGTGAGGTAACAATTGCTGCATTGTTAAGAATCACATGGTTCAAAAGATATTACGTCATAACCAATAGAAATCGCAAAAAATGCCATATAATGCGGCGAGACTTTCGAAATACACTGTATGAGAATGACAGTACTTAGCGACCTGCAACAAACTTTAAAGATAATTTCAAACCTTTATTAAACTTTATCTCGCTGGCAACCACAGTAAATTGATGAAAGGAAAAAAGTTTCTCGCTTACTACTTTTCCGCTGTTTATGGAGTAAAACTACGGCTTTCGGTATGACGTTACAATTTATAATTTGAACACTACAAATTGTAGCGACAGGAAATTTTACAGACAGTATACACATATATAGTTGAATGTAGCTTCTAAATTGTATTACATTCCGACACGTAGTTCATATGAGCACATAAACAGTAACGTTCCGCTGTTCATGGACTAAAACTACGCATTCGGTATGACGTTACAATTTATAATTTTTACACTGAAAATTGTAGTTGCAGGAAATTTTACAGACAGTATACACGCATACAGTTGAGTGTACCGTCTAAATTGTAGCAAAGTACGACACGTAATTAATGAGCTATAAGTACATAAACAGTAACTTTCACGGAAAACTGCCCCATCACGCACCAAGTTTTAATCTATTACTTCTTTACTAATAATTATATTCCCAAGAGATTTTACAGACATACAGGCCTTACAAAAATGAATATATACCCGAAAAATGGCAGGAATAAATAAATAAATACCCGGGAAACACCGGGTTTTCAGCTAGTGATGAAATAAACGCTAAGTTACCTGTCATGTATAGTTCCTTATACAATGACTAGCTCACACGCCCGTGCTCCGCAACGGTTGTTAAAGAAGGGCCTCTGCGTATCTTGGCATTTTAGGATTCCGGATCACAGTCAGTAAAAAAGGATTCGAAATCACGAAACAAGCTACATAAAATGGATTGTCCTTCCAAAGAACTCTTATGTAAATGAATACAATTGAGAGACTTGAAGGAATGTTCAAAATGTTTGTAAATCTATCGGACGAAACTGCGTGATCATCAGTCCGTAGCTTACAAACTACTTAACCTACGTAAACTAACCTAAGGACAACACACACACACCCATGCCCCAGAGAGGACTCGAACCTCCACGGCGAGCAACCGCGCGCTCCGCAGCGAGACGCTTTAGATCTGTTCGGCTACTCCACCGCGGCTTGAAGGAATGTCGTTATTTTTTAAACACAAATGAAACGCGCCGAAAGAAGCAAAAGAAATGACGTTAATTATGTAATGCACAAAGCGAAATCAATAAAACTACGTTCAATGTCTGTTGGTATTCTTAGGGATAAGTCTGCGTCACTTAATTCTATCACGGACGTACGCTTACTTGCTGCACCAAACCATACTAATTTCGCAGAAGCGGCGTGTATTAGTTCTTTGGTGCATAAGGCTCTTCGCTAACTAGTAAAAAATTATTTTCTTGTGTCGTACCTGGGTGAAATTTTATTTGCAGTGACAGCGCGTTAGTACATTAACGTTGGCAACGACATATTCGCTGTAGGGCAATCATTAATTTACTGATCAGAACCACATTAATTATTTATTTCATTATCAACACAAGATTTATGCACCTCATTATACGTGACTGATTTTTCAAAAAGGATTCAACGGCTGTTGCCAACATCAATACACTACACCGCTGCCGTAAGGAAAATCGTAGCCCTTGGTTTAGTGTATTACACTTTAGTTATGAGAATAAAAAACGCAGCATTGCCATCTATTAGGTATTTGGTATACTTTCTAAGTAACAGCGCCTCTATCGGACATTTGCCGTTTACGATGCAATAAAAACATAGCATACACCAGAAACTATAAATTACGATATAGTTTCTTTCCCTGATCAGAATTTGATGAAATTAAGCTTCTATTTTGCCCCAAGGTACTCTCAGTTGACCTATGAAACCCCATGAAAGTTCGTGTAGTGGAGATTTGCTGTACTACACCATACTTATAAGCATTGTATACATATAAAACTTCGAATTACGATATCTTTACTTTCTCTGATCCGATTTTGACGAAATAAAGCCAATGTTACTCTCCAAACTATTCTCAATTTACCGGTGGAAACCCATGAACGTTCGTGTAGTACTTTTGGAACTCATCCTCAACGAATAGATATACACGATGGCTTGTAAGGAAATGATTAAATTATATCTTTATTTTCTATGATCCGATTTTAATTATTGATGCCTTTATGTAACCGCACGATATGCTCGAGTTACGTGTGAAAACCCCATGCAAATTCGTCAAGCAGATTTGGAGATAAACGTGTTCAAAGAGACAGACAGACATGACGGTCGTAGATAAAAATTTCAAAGTACGATATTGTTTTTCTCCGTGATCCGATATTTATGAAAGGAAGCCTATATGTTGTCCAGAGTTACGCTCGAGTTACCGTGAAAACCCGATGAAAATTCGTGAAGAAGATGGAAATATGAGGTTTTTAATAGTTGAAGAAACAGACACGACGGTTACTGTAAACAATTAAAATTACGATACCTTATTTTTCCGTTATCAGATTTCGATAAAATTACGCCTATATGTTGACCCAAACTTTTCTCATGTTTCCTGTGAAAACCGCGTGAAGATTCGTCCAGTAGTCTTAAAGATTGAAGGGTACAGCGACAGGCTGTTCGTTAGTCTTGCTAAAACTCGAGAACGGCTGAACATTATGGTTAATTTCAGTCATGAAATATTCGTTAAAGTCCAGGGAAGGCTTAAACGGTGATAAAAAATGGAAAAGTTGTCTGGAAAAAGACACTGCAATTTTATGTTTGCCGTTGCAGTTACATTCAGGGCATTCACAATGTTTGGTATGTATGTTGTCTATATATTATATTTGAAATTGTATTCATTTTGTATTTGTTTTTAATTCCATACTGATTTTATGATCTTGTTCTGTAGTTTGAAGGATACACTGAAGATGGTCACTATGTGATTGAAATCGATCTGTTGTTTATTAATAAAACATTAACGGCCAATGCTGCTCAATACATCTGGTGTGTTAAGTGTAAATACCTCATTGCCGCCGACCAGCATCTGTGGCATATAAGGCCGCGCCTGGCACCTTGTCGGCAGTCTTGCGGCTCACCCTGAAGATGGCCGCACGTTACTCGGCCGAAACATTGGCGGAAATTGAATTCGCGCGGCTGTATGCCCGAAACTTATTGGATTGTGTCCTGATACCTTTATAAAGCTGCTGGGTCTAAAATACATATGATTTAAATTAAAATGGTCTATATTAAGAGGTAAGTGATACGAAGTTCACCGGGTCATCTAGTTATTAGTATAGATTTTTGACCCACTGTCCGCCCCCCTCCCCCGCCCCCCGCGAATAACATTCCGACCTCAGCGCCTCTGGCGGCCAGTAAACGCATTAGCTCTGTTTACGTTCACGTACCCGTAAATCCTGGCGAGTAGCATAAAGCGACGCGTTTGCGGCGGCTAATATCCAGCCAGCCAGCGCGCGGATAATCTGCCTCGCGATCGCTATTGTCATCGCTCCAGCTTACTGAAAACAGCTGAATCTCCGGACTTCCACCAAGATTACGGATTTCCTCAACGCAGAGCAGTAAAATCGAAGAGGCAGCGACAACCGTAGCAGGGAACAGGGGAAGAATCAAAATGCGAAAGCAGAAGGAGAAAAAGAAAGTAAAAAAATAAAATAAAAATTCCGCAGCCGCTGTCGCAAATCCCTTCAGTGCCACAGCGCCGGTGGGTCCCCGCCCGGCGCTGCCAACTTCGGGAGAATAAATCCGCTCCCGCGGCAGTCGAGTATAAGCCGACATGCTGCGCGCGCGAGCGACAGGGCTTAATTTTCCGTCGGGCGATGTTGGCAGCCGTGCAGACGCCGTCGCTTTTATCGGGTAGGCTGCCAGTACAACGGCTCAGCTCACTCCTGCGGACGGTGTAGGCGCTTATAATTTTTTATCGCCTTGTGACCACGGCCACGATACACTTTGCGACAAAACTGTTGCCAAGATTTGACTGTAACTTTGTCAAAAAGAATTTGTTCTACAGACGACCAAATCAGTTAGCTTACTTGTTTTCTTTCTTTCTTTCTCTCCAGTATTTATTCGTTCTTTCCTTAAGTACCTTTATTTCATCCACATTGTATATCTCTCGTTCTCCTTTTCTTCCTCGGCGCTCTTCAGTCTCTTACTCGTTTCACTTCTTTCTTTCTCCTATTTCTTCCTTTCATTGCCTAAACTTCTTTGCTCCACGTCAGTGATGTTTTTGGTTTTCTGTCAACGTAAAATATGAACAGATTTTTGATTTTCCTTTTCAAGTGGTTTCTAAGATGCCCACAGAATGCTATTACTAACGCGTATTATTTACAAAAGAATGGAAAAACTTGTGGAATCCAACCTAGGGGATGATCAGTTTGGATTTAGGAGAAATGTAGGAACACGGAAGAAAATACTTACGTAACGACTTATCTTAGAAGATAGGCTAAGGAAAGGGAAACCTACGTTTATAGCATTTGTAGATTTGGAGAAAGCTTTCGACAGTGTCGACTGGTATAAACTCTTTTAAATTCTGGAGTTAAAAGGGGTAAAATATAGGAAGCGAAGAGTTATATCCAACATAAAAAAAATAAATAAATAAATAAATAAAAACAAATAAAAAAAACAGATAGCGGTTATTAGAGTCGAAGGCAAGAAAAGGACGCAGAGGTTGGGAAGGGAGTAAGACAGGGTTGTAGCCTTTCCCCAATATTGTACAATCTGTATATTGAATAGGAAGTGAACGAATGGAAGGAGTAATTTGGAGAGTGCATTAAAGTGCAGGGAGAAGAAATAAAAAACATTGCGGTTTGCCGATGACATAGTAATTCTGTCAGACACAGCAAAGGATCTGGAAGAGCAACTGAATGGGATGGACAGTGTCTTGAAAAGATGTTAAGATGAACATCAAAAAGAGTAAAGCAAGGATAACGGAATGTAGTATCAAAAAAGTCAGACGATGCAGAAGAGATTAGATAAGGTAATGAGACAATTTAAGTAGTAGATGAGTTTTGTTATTTGAGTAACAAAATATTCTCTGATGGTCTAAGTAAAGCGGAATGGCTACAGGAAAAAGAATGTTTCTGAAAAAGCGAATTTGTTGACATCCAGTATTAGTTTAAATGTTAGGAAGTCCTTTCTGAAAGCATTTTTGTGGACTGTACCATTGTATTTGACTGAAATGTGGGCAATAAGGAGTTCAGACAAAAACATGATAGAAGCTTTCGAAATGTGGTGCTACAGACGAATGATGAAAATTAGATGGGTAGATCACGTAACTAATGAGGAGGTGCTTAACCGAATCGGGGAGAAAAGTAGTTTCTGGCATATCCTGACTAAGAGAATGACACATTATGAGACATCAAGGAATTGTCAACTTAGCATTAGAAGGAAGTGTGTGGGGTGAAAATCGTAGCGGGAGACCGAGGGACGAATACAGTAAGCAGATTCAAAACGATGTAGGTTGCCGAACGTTTTCTCAGATGAAGAGATTTGCACAGGACAGGGTAGCGTGGAGAGCTGCATCAAACCACTCTGCGGACTGAAGACAACAACAACAACAGAATGCAACTTTCGTCTTCCTAATTATTTCTGATATCTCATTGTTTCATGAACTGTATGTGCATGAAAGAAAAATACTGACGATTAAACCACGCCTGGACTGACTTTATTTCCCCTAATACCCTTCTGCATAACCCGTGAGGGAGTCATCTTGATGACCTCTCATTAGGAAAGCGTCATCTGCCATCCGAAATATCAACATGTGTCTAAAAATGATAAAGTATACAAACTTTTGAAATGCCAATCAGGGCATACAAATGAACATGCCCAGTGAATATAGGCTTCCTTGATGTTTCAAGGGTTCTGTTTCTATTTTTAACAGAACAAGCGAATATAATTTCAAATTTTTCGTAACTACATTTTCCCTTATGTGCTTAACGTGAATTGATAGGTCATGTACGACTGGTCATTTGGTTATGTAATTTAATTTTTTTATTTTTTTATTATATTCGTTTTGTTGCGCTACACATTGTAGGGTCTGAATTTCTTCTTGGATGGCCTTTTGGTCTAGCTAGAGAAAGGTTTATCAATCTGTTCATCACACTGTGCAAGTAGCCGTGAATGTGTAATTTTGGGTTGCTTACTGTATCGTTGGTATATAGATATAAACAAGCTCGTGTAACCAAAAAATATCTTTGACTAATATCAGTAAAAGTCATAACCAGAATAAATTACAGTACATACGAACTGTAAAAACTTTGTGGCGTGGCAATAATTAACGATATTCTATGGGAAAGTACGTTCAATCTAATTTTATATAAAAATTATCGTATCATGAGTTTTTTATTATAACTATCTAAAAACTCAGCGTTGCCCGGGTATTTATTTATTCCTACCTTGAGTTAATACTTCTCCTATCCCTTCTCTCTCTGTCCATCTCCTTTTTTTAATAAAACATGTTATATTTATCAGAGAATGTATAAGAAATAACCCTGTTTTGCATAATGTACAAAATATACGTGCAGTATGCAAACAAAGATAGCAATCAAAGTACAAATGCATACGATGTCATATTTATTCAGTTATATGTTGTACATTTGTGTAATTTTTCAGGTATATATTCGTTTGTATAAGTGTTGTATGTCTGCAAAATTTGTTGCGAATACAATTAGTAGTAAAGAAGTAATAGATTAAAACTTGGTGCGTGATAGCGCTGTTTTCGATTAACTTTGCTGTTTCAGTGCTCGTATCTCATGAACTACGCGCCGTACTGTGATACAATTTAGAGGGTACATTCAGCTATATATGTGTATAGTGTGTGTCAAATTTCCTAAGGCTACAGTTTGTAGTGTGGAAATTATAAATTGTAACGTCATGTGGAACACCGTAGTTTTAGTCCATGAACAGCGGAATAGTAATAAGCGATAAACGTTTTTCCTTTCATAATTTTTCTGTGGTTGTCAGCGAGAAATAGTTCAATAAAGAATTGAAATTATGTTTAAAGTTTGTTACAAGTCGGTAATTAATGTCGTTCTGAATAAAAGTTTTGTCGCATTATGTTGCAGTTTTTTTGCAGCTCCCATTGTTTATGACATTATATCTCCTGAAATATGTGTCGCGTGTGGTTGGTAACATTACAGAATTGGTACCTGACGGTAAGGAATATTCGCACCAATTTGATTGAAATGGTCCAGTGGTTCAGGAGGAAATGTGCAACATTGTCGCGTAATGCAATAGTTTTTCTCGCATCTCATGGTTTATGACGTCATATCTCGTGAATTATGTGTTATAACTGATCCTTACAATTACGACAGCCGTTCTCATGGACTGAAGCTTACGTGTGCGAAATTTCATAAACATTGGAAGAAAACTGTAGATTTGTATGCAATACGTACGCACACACACACACAAACATACGGTCACTCTGCTTTGCCGGCCGCGGTGGCCGAGGAGACTGAGGCGCTCCAGTCACGGTCTGCACGGCCATTACGGTCGGGAGTTCGAATCCCCCCTCGGGCATGGATATTTGTGCCGTCCTAGTTCGTAAGTAGTTCATAAGTAGTTTGTAAGTTTAGGGACTGATGACCCCGCAGTTAAGTCCCATAAACTATACAATCATTTGAACATTTTTTTATATATTAGAGGAAGAAATTCACGAGGGCCTACTTCAGTTAAACGCAAGCCGTCGGTAGCCTTATGAGTGATATTACACTTCGCAATGTGCGTGCTCTCAAAATATTTCTGCCCATAGGGAAGCCGTCAGTTTGCTTTTGACCGTAATGGGGAAAGTTGCCGGCAGTTGGGCAGAGGGGCACTGAACGCCATCTGCTGTACAACTCGTATACCAACAGCCGGAAAGAGCCGCTCTGCCTATTCGCCATTCATGTGTGGCTTAGCGACAGAATTAGTCGACCCCTGAATGCGGATATTCTGGAAGCAAGAAGGGGGTGCTGGGGGGTGAGTCTGGGTCCGAATTATTCCGCCACCCGTCGGTGGTGCCAGGGCGAATTTTCGAAAACGGGGCGCGACGCGGAAACGCGCGCCTGTTATTGCGTGAACCGATACGCCAAGCCGTCCGCGGCTTAACAGTTGGTACGTACTGGAGTGCAATCAAAACTTGTTGCGATTCAGCTTATGAGTATTCTATCGTTACGTAATCCGAGGGTTCGCTGTTTCTCTAATATTGCATGTATGTGAGTGGAGAAGCTAAGAGAAATATAGGATAAAAAAGAACCAGGCGGGGTCTCGGCAATATTGGAGGAGAATCTGAGAAGCAAACACGAGGAAAGCTGCTGGTTTTCCAGTGCACGCGGCTATATTGCGCTGCTGCGAACATGTTTATTGAAAGCGAGATAGAGAAAATCATTAATAGTAGCTGTAAATAATCGGGAGACGTTCTCTTAGGGTTTTCTTTTTACAAAATGAGTGGTAACTGATTAATAATTACGAATTCGAAATATTTAAACATTTCGATCCTTTCAGAGCATTGAAATAAATTCGATGGCAAAGATGAAAATTTGTGCTGGGCAGGGATTCGAACACGGAAGGCACGCTTCCCCGGCCGCGGTGGCCGAGGAGACTGAGGCGCTCCAGTCACGGTCTGCACGGCCACTACGGTCGGGGGTTCGAATCCCCCCTCGGGCATGGATATTTGTGCCGTCCTAGTTCGTAAGTAGTTCATAAGTAGTTTGTAAGTTTAGGGACTGATGACTTCGTACTTAAGTCCCATAAACTATACAAACATTTGAACACGCTTCTGGCTCTTAGCCTGTACTGGATTCCCGAAATGGACCGCGTCCGCACTCAAATTGTCAATTGCCTGTTGGCAGCGTATCTACAATTATTGATGTAAGTTTGTAGGCTTCCACGGCCGGTGTCATCTATCTATCTATCTATCTATAAAAGGCTTGTGTGTGTACGTGCTGACAGACTTTTCTCCGTGACCACATACTGCCACCCACTCGTGGTTGTGGTGGTAGATAGCCCTTGGTCTAATAATGTTAGTAAGGGAGTTTGGTCGCGGTTCGTGGCAGTGGGTGAGTGTGACGAGCAAAAATTCGCAAAATATGCAATAAATACTCTTAGGAAAAGCTTTATACTCTGTGACTTACGAACTTTACGGTACAAGTCAAAATCTGTTTATTCTTTCAATCGTCAGACAATGCGGTCCTTTCAGACTTTAATAACGACGAGGAATATCAAATACGCAATTTTTTAAAGTAGATCACATGTTCCTGTCAACCACACATTACCGACTATGAACAGAGACACAAAACAAAGATAAAAATCCAGATAGACCTAAAGATAAAAATACTCGTGGAACATTGATCTCTGTCGTGGAAACGTAGTGGAAACACAGACATACATAAATGAATGTCTCTTAGGCCATAGATATTGATATGCCTGTGCCAGTAAGCTCACTGGTCTGTGCTAATCAGTGATCTCTGATACATATAGCCGCGACACTCTCTGCTGTGAAAGGTGTTATCGTTTGACAGCTGGGTCAAGAAAAACTACGCGACGTAGTCCTACTCATATCCCGGCGACCTTCTGTGATAATGTTGGCAACAGATGTTGAATAACGAGAATCATGTGACATCGTCATAAGCCAATCGCGTGACACGCAAATATTTTGTCGTGCAATCAAGCATACAGCAGGAACAGCAGTATTTACCTACACTATATGTGGTTCGGTCATTTTGCAACGATTTTATATCGTGTTATTGATGTTGCCAACATAGAAACACGAGACCGCCAGGATAGAAAGTAAAATTTTACCGAATCAGATACATCCGTTGTTGTCACATCTCATTATGACCAGCACTTTCACGCGAAACTCTTTGTATAGTCTCATGGTTCACACAGTCTTACAATTCATTCCAAATTTCTATTCAAGAAGACATTTGTGACAACTGTTACATATCAGTTTTCGCACTTATTCAATATCGTTTTCAGAAATGTAATTTGCCAGCCGCTTTCGTAGCGCTGCTGTTGCAGTGTGTAACAAAATTGAGAATAACAACGCATAATATCAAATATATAATTTTTTAACTTCTCGGCGCGTTTTCCTCAATCACACTTTACCGACGATCAACAGAGACAAAGATGAAAATGCAGATAGTCTAACAAAGGAATATTTAGAATAATACTCAAGCTGTCTCTGATGCCATATATTCTAACCCAAGCAACGCTGGGTTTCTCAGCTAGTTTTGAATAAAACAATTCTGGGTATTAGGACGCGTGATTTTTGCAAATACTTAGCAAACGAATTGCCGACGTTTCGGCCACTGTGCAGTGGTCCTCTTCAGGGCGGTTAACTGTTGGATGCTGCTGAATGTACACCTCTGTATGATGTGAGAAAGAAGGCAACATTTCCCGCGAATGGATACAGCAACAGGGCCATACAACAAGCTGCGAGGTACAAGGAAGATATTACTGTAGCACTCGTACCGATCGTTAGGATTATGTCTGTAAAGAGGCTGCTTCATTGCTTCATTCTAGGCTTAAGAGCGGGGGTGTGCTTAACTACACAAATTTGTGCAGTTTTTCTTTTCCTACCTTGAAAATATTACCTTCAAAACAGTATAAGAAATTGTGCTACTGTAATATAACGCAATATAATTATGTAAATGTTAACCAATACATAAATTATCACAAAAAAAAAAAGCTTAAAAACATGGTTGATGTGACTAACCAGATTTCTGCACAGCTTGCTAAATTAGAAGCTAAAAGTGTCAGGCAGGTTGTTCAGTGTACAGAATACGTGACGAGAGATGAATTCGACAGCTTCTCCACTTACGTCATAACAAATGAATCTGTGTTCATGTATTCTATCTTCTATTTATCATGTTATATAACTTAAGAATTTTATTCCATCTTAGAAAATACTGTTTGCAGTTTTTGTGTGTTTCCACTAGTGAAGGAAAGTAAAGTCCATTCCTTGATAAATCGTTATAAACTCTCCTGTTTGCTGTCGACGTCGTAATTCTAATTTGTACGCTACGTTCAGATTTTCTTTATTGATTTGCGTGAAATCACTTTGATGTTTCTCGTTGTGTCAGGTTTTTGAATATCAGATGAACGGACTTTCACATCAATAATTTCTCATTACGGTTAGCATATATGCATCTAAGATGAGACAAATAGGAATTATATTAGAGTTTCAAAACGAAAACTCGTCCACATCCACTGCAATGCTGATAACACAGGCCGGCTGCGGTGGCCGAGGGGACTGAGGCGTTTGTCACGGTCTGCACGGCCACTACGGTCGGGGGTTCGAATCCCCCCTCGGGCATGCATATTTGTGCCGCCTTTAGTATAAGGTAGTTCATAAGTAGTTTGTAAGTTTAGGGACTGATGACCCCGTAGTTAAGTCCCATAAGCTTAACAAACATTTGAGCATTTTTTTGAGCGGATAACACAGAAGCAATCTGTGAACATGAATAAGTAATTTTAGAGAATATTCCATATTAATAGGAAATCCATAACTGAATGGGTTAATGTGAATGTTGCACTATCAGTTGTTCACTAATTCAATAGTTTAATCTTTCTTAGTCCACTTCATTCACAGGGTTGTAATTATTAGTATTATGATATTGTGCTTTGTTGTTTGCAGGTAAGGCATAAACCAATGTCTGAAGGAGATTCCCGAAAGTGGTAAGATGACTTCCGTCAATTATTTTTTATCATTAAAGTATTCAAAACGTGTAACAAAGGGAGGTTGCTGTGTCAAGCGTGTATTACTAATCCGTTCTGCTTTATGCTCGATGGAAGGCAACACGACCTTCATCGAAGACTTTTTGAACTAAAATTCGAATAAAATATTCCGCAAGGCGTGTGGTCAGGTTTTATTGGTTACTGAATGCAGAAGTACGTTTTCATGCACCTTGTCGTCACTTCATGGAGTTTACTTCTCGAATACAATTTCTGTTTTGGAGTTCAGGTTGCGAAATTGTTCTTGAGTTCACGTAATTGTAATTTCTAACGTACTATAATTGTGAGTTGTTGACAATTTTGCTGCGCTGTTTAAGCACGATGCGCAAATTTGCACCTGCTGACTATGGATGTATGGTAATGTGTGAGGGTTTTTGTAACTGACGATGTCGCTGTCGGTTGAAATTAGACATTTTCCTAATGGCGCTGCACCGGATTAAAGTTACTCGCTTTGTCATGGAACTATATGGATCTGTTGCAGTGTCTAGTGGCCAGCTTTGATCTGAACGTCCAAATGAACAGAGAAGTGAGCGGAGGTGTCACGTAGATAATGTTCTTCGCGTGTTACAACGTACGGTAGTTCTTCATTGAGCATACGGCGAATAGCTACTCGTATGGACAATCGATCTACAACAATACAGTGAGCATTACGTATGACCGGAGCCTGTCTTTCTTATGTAGAAAAAAACTAAGGGCCTTAGAAAGCAATGTGGAGGAAGAGGATTAAAACGTCGTCTCTAAATAGTTGGAAATGGCCGAGTACTCTCACTAACACTGTTTACTGGCCAACCCTCTCGTCGGTGTATCAGTCGCAAATATCGGATGACCGAGCGTTTTTCGGCTTTTTTCTGTTACATAGTGGTATTGTTAAACAAATATTTTGCAACACTACCTACGCAGAAATTCAACAGTTACACGAAAATAACCATGGATGTACCTAGTTCAGTGTCACAGTGAATATTATTCTGCAAAATTTCCTAGATATTTCGAAGTGCACACGTTTTTTACAAATGCAGAAACTGTTTGAGTTCGTTAGAGTAGCCGAAGAAAACCGTATCTGACATTTATTGTAAAAATGAAATAAGTGATACAAATATTAATACAGAACGTTTGAGTGGTATCAGAGGTAGACGAAATAAAAATGTATAACATATGTTTATTTGGGAAAATCGCGTTGTTTTAGGCAGGGGATATATACAGGTAAATTAAATAAGTGAAACCATATCGACATGCAGAATTTTATGGAAATCGTTATAACCGTTTCCGAGATACACGAAATGTTCAAATGTTTGTATAGTCTATGGGACTTAACTACGGAGTCATCAGTCCCTAAACTTAGAAACTACTTATGAACTACTTACGAACTAGGACGGCACTAATATCCATGCCCGAGGGGGGATTCGAACCCCCGACCGTAGTGGCCGTGCAGACCGTGACCGGAGCGCCTCATCTCCTCGGCCACCGCGGCCGACACGAAATGTTCAAGTGTTGAAATGTTTGTAAATCTATCGGACCAAACAGCGTGGTCATCAGTCCGTAGCTTACAAACTACTTAAACCTAGGTAAACTAACCTAAGGACAACACACACACCCATGCCCCAGGGAGGACTCGAACCTCCACGGTGAGCAACCGCGCGCTCCGCAGCGAGACGCTTTAGACCGCTCGGCTACTCCACCGCGGCACACGAAATGTATACAGCCTCTGTGAGAGACGAGAATAACCGTGATTCCATCGGTAGGGTTTTTTTCACCAAAATGGTCGTTTGTTAGAATATATATTAGGAGTTGCATACTAATTAATTATCCACCGGTTTTGATCTTCCTACGTATGAAGTGATTATTTAAATGACAAAATGATGAGTGCAATTAATCATTTTAATACACACAAATTTTTCGTTGTAGTAGGCCTACATACTTTCATTTTAGATGCTAATATGAATATATTTCAACATATTCGGTTTCATCATGACGAAATCGGATTTTAAGCTAATTCTTCTTTCGATACTGATGTGTGAGAACTCGTGTCACTACAGCATGGTGCGCAAAATCGAGCAACTCGTTAACGTCGAGTTTGGTTTCAAATTAGGCAGAATGGTGGGTGGAGACACATGGGATTTTAGTGCAAGTGTACGGCGTTCAAGTGGACAGTGGAGTTTCCTGTACGACAATGCCCGACCGCTCACTACGATCCGCAGCTCAACTCGCTGGAAATGGGCAGAGAGTTTTTAAGTTCCGTCGGGCAGAAAAGGGTTAAAGACTTGCTGGGGTGTAACGGCCAAAAATGCCACACGGAATCAGTGGCAATGTGAGTGATACAGGAAACATACGAAGAGGGTAACATAAAGCTAATTTTATTCAGTGGAAGATAAACCCATAGCACGAGAAGTGTCCATCATCGAATTCAGTAAAAAGTACACAAAAATGTAAAACGAAAAATATTTACCGTACAGTTAACCACTGAAATGAAGCGAAACACGTATCGTATAAAACACGTATAATTTACAATCACTCAGCAAGAGATCCGTACCCAAAGAATGGAAAGTTGCCCAAGTTACTCCAATATTCAAGAAAGGCAATAGGAGAGATCCCCAAAATTACAGGCCCATCTCATTGCCGTTGATTTCTAGTAGGATTTTGGAACATATACTTATGAACTACCTAGAAGAGAACGACCTATTAACCAATAGTCAACACGGATTCAGAAAGTATCGCTCTTGCGAAACACAGCTTGCCCTTTATTCACATGAAGTGTTAAGTGCCATCGACAAGGGATCTCAAATCGATTCCATATTTCTGGATTTCAGGAAGGCTTTTGACACTGTACCCCACAAGCGGCTTCTCATGAAATTGCGTGCTTATGGAATATCTTCCCAATTGTGCGATTGGATTCACGATTTCCTATAAAAAAAGAACACAGTTCGTTGTAATTGACGGTAAGTCATCGAGTAAAACTGAAGTGATATCTGGCGTTCCATAGGGAAGCGTTATAGGTCCTCTACTCTTCCTCGTGTTTATAATCGATTTAGGAGACAATCTGAATATCTCCCTTAGACTGTTCGCGGATGATGCTGTCGTTTATCGCTTAGTGACCTCAACAGAGGATCAAAAGCAAAAAGATTTTGACAAAATTTCTACATGGTGCAAAAATTGGCAATTGACACTAAATAAAGAAAAGTGTGAAGTAATACACATAACCACTAAAAGAAATCCGCTGAACTTCAATTACGCGATAAATCAGTCAAACCTTAAGGTCGTAGATTCTGCCAAATACCTAGTAGTTACAATCACGAACAACTTTGACTGGAGAGAACACATCGGAAAATATTGTGGGGAAGGCGAACCAAAGGTTACGTTTCATTGGCAGAGCGCTTCGAAGATGCACCAGCTCCACCAAAGAGACTGCCTACATCACACTTGTGCGTTCTCTCCTGGAGTACTGTTGCCCCTTGTGGGACCCTCACCAGGTGGGACTGACGGAAGACATTGAGAAGGTTCAGAGAAGGGCAGCTCGTTTTGTTTTATCACGTTAGAGGGGGGAAAGCGTCACGGAAATGTTGCACGAATTGGGGTGAAAATCATTAAAAGAAAGACGTATTCATTGCGGCGTCATCTGTTTGCGAAGTTTCAATCACCGACTTTTAGTTCTGAATGTGAAAATATTTTGCTAGCACCCATCTACTTAGGGAGACATGACCATCCGAATAAAATAAGAGAAATCAGATCGAAAACGGAACGATTTAGGTGTTCTTTCTTCCCACGTGCTATTAGAGAATAGAACGGTAAAGTTATGAAAGTGGTTAATGAACCCTCTACCAGGCACTTGAATGTGATTTGCAGAGTATCTATGTAGATGTAGATGTATGAATTAGATTAATGATTACAATTGCAAAGGACGGTAGTCTGACCTATACAAATGGTATAAGTTCTTTTTTTTTTAAGTACGTCTGTTCGTATCTGGACACTCTTATATTTTGTGTTTCGCTTTACAGCCGCATGGCTGACACGTGGAGTTCTTCCCCAGCTGTTCTCCAGACACGTGTCCACTAGGCGGTTTCTGGCCGTCAGCGCGAAACTTGTTGTCGGCAAATCGCTGCTCGCAAATGAGTTTGGAAACGGCCGCTTTCCGCAGTGTCAGCGCTAGCAAGGCATGTTTACGCCGCTTGTCCGCGCTTTTAATAATCCAAAAGTCTGCTGCTAGCTGTCTCTGCTCCTCTCTCATCTCTCTCTACCTCTCTCTACATCCCCCCTTTCCCTTTATTCTCCGTCCTCTCTCCCACCGTTCGTATCTCTCTCTATATATGTGCACTGGTGTGCGTCTGTTTACCCTCGCGCGCCACAACGTTCGCTTTTCATTACGACAGAAAATTTATAACCGCAAATCAAGTTAATTCCGGAGCTATGCTCTCGTCAATCGCTGACGTCAGCTGTTTCGCAAAAAATTTAAACTTGCATCTCCTCATGAAAAATAAAGAGAGTAGGTGAAAGACAGATAGATAGAGAGAGAGAGAGAGAGAGAGAGAGAGAGAGAGAGAGAGAGAGAGAGAGAGGAAGAACGCAGTAATGTTACTCTATTTTTCAGTTTTGCATTTCGCTTTATACCCGTCAACCGTTTTCAAGCGACCGCATTAGCTTGTTGTCATATCTTCGATGGAACATACAGTTCTCGTTGTTTTACTTTTGAAATCCACTCCCTCTTCTCATGATACTAGAAAAAACCCAGTTTGCATAAATTTAATCAAATCCCATGTCGTAAACTACTTCAAACTGTGGCGTACTAGCAAATAAAATTAAATAAAGATGCTAACCCTGCTGTACTGTTACTTGAACTAAATTTTGCTGAACAATTAAACACTGATGGTGTTATTTTTTTTAGTGTATTAGCTAAAGAACTGGCTTTAATCAAATAAAGTCGGCTGCGGTGGCCGAGGGGACTGAGGCGCTCCAGTCACGGTCTTCACGGCCACTACGGTCGGGGGTTCGAATCCCCCTCGGGCATGGATATTTGTGCCGTCCTTTTTTTTTTTTGTGGTTTTAGGGCGCACAACTTCTATGGTCATTAGCGCCCAGCCAAGAACGTAGATTCGCTATGATCTCTAAAAATGTAGACTGTCAGAACATCAACAAGAGGCTAAAAACGAAAGATAAAAGACAATTAAAAGAGTTAAATATCCTTGGATAAGTTGGCCAAGTTGATAAAACGCAAAACTCGAGCAGCTGCTCGTGTGTCATCAGCTAAGATTTCCTCCAGAGTAGACGGAAAGTGAAGGGCTACACGGAGATGATTAAAATTAACACAAGTCAGTAAAACATGTCGCACTGTCAGCAGTCCACCGCAGGAGCATAGCGGTGCAGGTTCGGCGGATAGCAAGTGACGGTGGCTGAAACGGCAATGACCGATCCGCAACCGAGCCAGGATGACCTCCTCCCGCCGAGAGGGGCGTGAGGATGTCCTCCAAGCGGTCGGGATCGGTTTGACAGTTCGCAATTTATTGTTGTACAGTGAAAGCCACACACTGTGCCATTGCGACACGATACTCCGGCGAAGAGCCCGTTGAACATCGTCCGATGGGACGCAAAAGGTAGCCATGCGAGGCAAAAGAGCTGCTGCCTTGGCTGCTGTGTCGGCGGCCTCATTCCCGGGCACACCCACATGGCCAGGGACCCACAGGAAAGAAACGTGACAGCTGTCATCCGCCAGCAACTGGAGGGAGCGTTGGATCCGATACACGAGAGGATGGTTCGAGAAAGGGTCCTTAAGACTCTGCAGGGCACTAAGGGAGTCAGAACATATGGCATAGAAAGGGTGGCGGTGGCGGCAGGTATACAAAACGGCCTGGTGGAGGGCGAAAAGCTCAGCCGTGAAGTTCGAGCACCGGTCAGGGAGCTTGTATTGGAAACGGTTGTCCCAGACGACGAAGGCAGATCCGACACCGGCAGTGCTCTTGGAACCATCAGTGTAAATAAATATGGCATTATCGAACCGCGAACGGAGTTCGACAAGCCTCGAGCGGAATACCAAATCCGGAGTGCTCTCCTTGGGGAGCGAACTAAGTTCGAGGTGTGTGTGAACCTGGGCCTGATGCCACGGTGGCAATGGGCTTTCGCTCAACCGAAGGGTGGAAGGAAGGGTAAAATCGAGCCGCTGTAGCAGGCGGCGAAACCGAACTCCCGGTGGAAGCAAGGCAATCGCAGACAACTGATATTGGCGATCGAGTGAGTCGTCAAAAAATAATCTGTAAGATGGATGGTTGGGCATCGACCGTAGGCGGCATGCGTACCGACACAAGAGTATGTCACGTCGATTGGTCAAAGGTAATACAGCAGCCTCGGCATACAGACTTTCAACAGGGCTGGTATAAAATGCACCGGTCGCCAGACGTAATCCACGATGGTGGATAGAGTTGAGACGGCGGAGAATCGACGGCCGTGCTGAAGAGTATACAAGGCTTCCATAGTCGAGCTTCGACTGAACAATGGCCTGGTAAAGGTGAAGCAGGACGGTACGATCCGCTCCCCATGACGTGCCACTGAGGACACGAAGAACGTTAAGGGATCGGGCACAACGGGCAGCCAGGTAGGACACATGTGTGGACCAGCAAAGTTTCCGATCCAACATGAGTCCCAAGAATTTTGTAGTCTCCACGAAAGGGAGAGCAACAGGGCCGAGACGTAGAGAAGGTGGAAGAAATTCCTTGTATCTCCAGAAATTGATACACACAGTTTTCTCAGTGGAGAATCGGAAGCCGTTTGCGATGCTCCAGGAATATAGACGGTCAAGACAGCGTTGGAGAGAACGCTCCAAGAGACACGTCCGCTGGGCGCTACAATAAATTGCGAAATCGTCAACAAAAAGAGATCCGGAGACGTCGGCTGAAAGGCAATCTACGATCGGATTGATTGCAATGGCAAAGAGCGCCACACTCAAGACGGAGCCCTGTGGTACCCCATTCTCCTGGCAAAAGGCATCTGACAAAACAGAGCCCACCCGTACCCGGAACTTGCGATCCGCCAAAAACGCTTGAATGAAAAGAGGAAGGCGGCCCCGAAGGCCCCATGTGTGCAATGTGCGGAGAATGCCCGCTCTCCAACAGGTATGCCTTCTCCAAGTCGAAGAACACTGCTACTGTTTGACGCTTCTTTAGAAAGTTGTTCATAATGAAGGTCGACAACGTAACGAGGTGGTCAGCAGCAGAGCGGTGTCGACGAAAACCGCATTGGATATTAGTCAGGAGGCGGCGAGATTCGAGGAGCCAGACCAACCGAGCGTTAACCATGCGTTCCATCACCTTACAGACGCAGCTCGTCAGAGAAATGGGGCGATAACTGGAAGGAAGGTGTTTGTCCTTCCCTGGTTTGGGGATGGGGACAACAATGGCTTCACGCCAACTTGGGGGAGAGAGGTTCTTCAGCATCTCAATATGAATGGAATCGGGACTGATGACCCCGTAGTTAAGTCCCGTAAGCTATACAAACATTTGATCATTTGAAAGAATAAACTAGTTCACCCGGTGTACTTCGTATCACTTACCTCTTAATACAAACCATATTTATTTAAATCATATGCATTTTAGTCCCAGTAGCTTTGTAAAGGCATCATCAGGTAGTCTAAGTATAGTAGGCGGAAAGAGTGTGCAGATAACGCACACATGTCCAGGATAATGCTCATGTCACGTTCGTGGAAGTTCAAGAAAGATTTGAACAATGATAAAATATGGAAAAATTACGAGGAAAATTTAAATTTAAAACATGTAAAATAATGACTCGGTTGAAACTTCCTGGCACATTAAAATTGTGTGCCGGAACCGGGACTCGCACGTGGAACTTTGCATTTCGCGGGCAAGCGCTCTACCGACTGAGCTATCCCGACACGACTCACGATGCCGCCTCACAACTTTACTTCCGCCAGTACCTCGCCTCCTGGTTTCCAAACTTCACAGAAGCTCTCCTGCGAAACATGCAAGACTAGGACTCCTGGGAGAAAGCATATGGTGGAGACATGGCTTAGCCACAGCCTAAGGGAAGTAAAGTAAAGTTGTGAGGCGGCATCGGGAGTCGTGTCGGGATAGCTCAGTCGGTAGAGCGCTTGCCCGCGAAAGGCAAATGTTCCAGGTTCGAGTCCCGGTTCCGGCACACAATTTTAATCTGCCAGGAAGTTTCATATCAGCGCACAGTTTCATTCTGGAATAACTTGGTTGTTGTGTTATCTAGTCGACCCGGCAATGCTTCGCAATTGCTAATATGTATGTACTCTTGCTTTGAACGTCAAATGTGCAAAATTCTATCGCAATCGGATGAAGGTTCTCAACTTTTTTTACTGAAAACTTTTCCAAGATCGTAATGAACAAACCACAAAAAGAATTACCGCCCTCCATCGTGCGAATAGTCATAGTGCTGAATTCACTCAAAAACACATTGAAAAACACTCTTTCAGTTTTTCTCAAATTCTCCAATTTTCCGATAGATTTTCCAAAATATTTATTTCATACAAACCTTGTCCTGTCAAGCCGTACTCAAGTGATGCTCTCACAACCATGTTGCAATTGATTTTTTGTTCATTGAAAAAATCGCTTTTGCTTTTTCCTAAATTTTCCTACTTTCCGGGTGACTTTTCCTAATTTTTATTTGATGCGAACCTTCCTCTTGCTTTCAACATGAAAAGTACAAAATTTTATCGTAATTGGACGAACGGTATTGGTAGCGCAGGGAAAAAGCTGTTTCAGTTTTTCCCGATTTTCCTCTTTTCCGCACAACTTTTCCATATTTTATCAGCGTTTAAACCTTCCCTGGACTTACACGAATATTTCAAGCCTAAAATTAGTCAAATCGGTTCAGCCGTTCTCGAGTTTTAGCGAGACTAACGATCAGCAATTAATTTTTATATATAAAATGACCTAAGTGTTACGTAAAAAGTTGATGATACAGTATATTGAAAAGTAATAAAATAAAAGGCTCCACTAATCACTGGATAGAGTCAATCTGTAGTAATTTTAAGCATGAGAATTACATGTCACTGTTGTAATTGTTGTTAACTCAAGATCTGACCACGCCAGAATACAGAAAAAGCACTTCTGTGAATCCCTTCAGTTTCATCAGTAGACATACTTATGTAAATTTCATTAACAGCTCAATCATTACAATTCATTCCACCGCCGTGCAGGATAGTCGTCTATTTCGACACCCGTCCCTGAATCATTTAATAGTTATGACTGCATTTCAGCGGCCGATGTTGAAGATGCTGCAACTCGAGATAAAATACTGAAAATGCTTAAAATCTTTGTAAGGGTGTTGTCAACATGAATAACACGATATACTGTTTAACATTTCTATTGAAAATCATATCTGACATTTTATAATCGTTTAACAGACCTTGAGTACTACAATCTCACAGCGACTCTGGCAAAATTATGATAATATCGTCCTCTCAAATCACGGCATGACACGTACAGGAACAACACAAGATAATAACGATTCCACATTGTTTAAATAGTACCCGAACAAAGAGCTGATATAACATTCATGACGATATTAAAAGTTCTTTGTTGTAAAAACAGTTCATTGACGTCCTTGGTAACACTTTGACATCACTGCACTTATGTTTTTCATTAGAATTCAATACGGCGTCACTTACCTTTAAATTCGTTTCACCAGGGAACGCTTAAAACGTCTGATTACCTTACCTTTGACTTTAAGCATGTAATCAAGAAAATTGTGTTTAAAGCTTAATTAAATCATCAACTAGTTCAAATGTTCGTAAACCTATTGGACCAAATTGCTAATGTCATCAGTCCCTACACTTACAAACTACTTAAAGTAACTTAAACTAACGGGAACACACACACACACACACACACACACACACACACACACGCAAGCGCGCGCGCGCTCCATAGGGCAGGTTCGAACCTCCGGCGGAATAACTTCCCAGTCCGTACCATGACGCCTTAGACCACGGGGCAGTTGCGCGCGACAAATCATTAACAAGGAGAGGCTCTGTCATGTGGCTCATGGATTTCGATAAAATTTTGCATTGACGTTCTGTATTGAATATAAGGAAACAAGTGTTTCGGCTTTTTGCTATACACATTCCTTAATTTAAAAAAAGTCAAGGTGAAAGTTGATCATTGGAAATCACATTTTCGATGCTATACATCGAATGATCGTCTAAATACGAGCATCCCACCGGGATAATGATGACATCTACATTTACATGGGATACTCTGCAAATCACATTTAATTGCCTGGCAGAGGGTTCATCGAGCCACCTTTATACTATTCATCTGCCATTCCTACTGTGTCTCCGTTTCGCCGGTTGTCTTTGGTGTCGGTGGCCGAGTAGAATTTAATCGACACGGGAATGAAGGATGCACGCTTGTGCGGTACGGAGGTGACCAGCCAGTGGGACAGCAGAAACTAGAAACACTAGAGTACATTAGAACGAGATATTTATTTCATAGAGAATTAGTAATACTTAACGTTCATATAGTTCTTGACTGCAGAATGCTGATACATAGATTATATAGAGGCCTGCCCACTGATGATTCCTAGTGCCTATCCGATAGCCAAGTCTTAACTGGTGCCTATTCCCAAGTGACCGATGCAGTTCAGTGGTGGCCACGAGCGGAGTTGCAGCAGAGGGCGCTCGTGGCTGTCGTCTAAGAACGCCGCGCCGTGCATGCATGGCGGCGCGCGGCGAAAGTAGGTGGCGCGCACTTCAGACTTGTGCGACACCACAATTCCATTCTCGAATAGCGCGCGGGAAGAAAGAACACCTGAATCTCTCCGTTCGAGCTCTGATTTCTCGTATTTTATTCTCATGATCATTTCTACCTATGTAAGTGGGAGTCAACAATATATTTTCGCATTCGGAGGAGAATGTTGGCGATTTTAGTTTAGTAAGTAGCCCACGCCACAGCGATAAGCGTCGTTCTTATAATGATTCCCATCCCAGATCGTGTATCATTTCCATAACGCTGTCTCCCGTATCGTGACCACACGAAACGAACTGCTCTTCTTTGGACTCTTTCGATGGCTTTCGTCAAACCAACTTCATTAGGATCCCACACTGGGCAGCAATACTCCTAAAAAGGACGGACAAGCATAGTGTATGCAGTTTCTTTAGTACTTCTGTTGCATCTTTTAAGGGTTCTGCCACTAAAACGGAGTCTCTGGTTCTCCTTTCCCACGACATTATCCACGTGTTCTTTCCAGTTTAAGCCTGAAGTAATAGTAATTCCTAGGTATTTAGTGTAGTTTACGACCTTCACTTTTGAGTGATTTATCTTATAAACAAAGTTTAACGGATTTCTTTTCGTACTTATGTGGACGACTTCACACTTCTCATTATTGAGTCAATTGCCAATTTTTACAACATACTGATATCTTATTCAGATCGTTCTGCAGTTGCTTTTGATCTTCAGATGATGTTAGTAGACGGTAAATGACGGCGTCATCTGCAAACAACCTAAGAGAGCTACATTATACGATAAAAGGGAAATTCATGATAGAGCAGAATTGTGAATGCGAATTGGATTTGCAATCTACCCCCTCTCCCCCGCTCCCCTTATATTCTATATTCCACTGTTTCTACCCCAAACCAACTAAATGTCCTATATTCATCTCACGTTTCGCAAAAAAATCCCTTTGTCCCTTTCTGAAAAATAATTATCAAAAAGTCGCACGATATGGGGCAAATCGGACGGTGTAACTATAACATACTTCCGTCTATCAGGAAAAACACCCTGCTTCAGAGAACTATTACATATATGACTAAAAGTCCTACTTATCGCTTGGGAACAAGCTTTTAATACCCTGTTGGAGATGTCATTAATTCCATGTGCCCTTTTACTCTTGAGTGAGTTTATTATTTTCCTAATTTCAGAAGGAGAGGTCGGTAGAATTTCAGTTGTATCAAATTGTGTAGTTATGGTCTTTTCCATTAACTGCCTTCCTACTTATAATTAACATTTAGATCCTATTTTCTCCACAACATTTTAAAAGTATTCATAAAAATGTTTTTAACTTCGGACTTTTTGTTACTAAACGTTTCATGTTTCTGATGGTAATGCTGTCTCCCTGTGCTATTGGTTACCCTATCTCCCTGGTAATAATATTCCAAATTGTTATAATTTTATTATCAGAGGAATTGTCAGACATGATGCACATGCTTCTTGATTTTTTAATAACTTTTCTTAATGTAGTATAGTAGTTTTTATAATATTTGATTGTTTCTGGGTTATTACTCTTTCTTGTGCATACATACTATTTTTACATTTTCCGGTTACAAGCTATTATTATTCCGTTAGTAAACCATTTTTTTACATTGTTTCTTACAATTTAACAAATTACTTGGAGAAATAGTTTACAAATACACTTACAAATGTATCATGAAATAAGTTATATTTTTAATTTGCGTCAGATTTCTTATATACCTCATCCCAGTCTAACTACTGTAGACTTTTTCTGAGCCGGCCGCGGTGGCCGCGGGGACTGAGGCGCTCCAGTCACGGTCAGCACGGCCACTACGGTCGGGGGTTCGAATCCCCCCTCGGGCATGGATATTTGTGCCGTCCTAGTTCGTAAGTAGTTCATAAGTAGTTTGTAAGTTTAGGGACTGATGACCCCGTAGTTAGGTCCCATAAGCTTTACAAACATTTGAACATTTGATTTAGGAGCTCTAGCCCCCTTGAGAGCAGTGTGTTGCGTGTAGCCTGGACAGCAGGCGACAGCTGGATCGCACCGCTACTCGTCTACAGCGGAGCTGTGTGTGTGTGTGTGTGTGTGTGTGTGTGTGTGTGTGTGTGACGTTTCGGCCTTATCAGCCACTCGCACTCCGCATCGCGTCTCCCCTCCCCCCTGTCTGTTTACCCTGTTTGTTTACTCCCCTGTTTACGCCGACACCTGCTGTCGCGCCGTAAGATAGCAGCCCAGAGCAAAGCACACTAGGACAGGGGAAGAGGGTGTGGTCGCCCTTTTATATCTGCACTACTTCAATTCGCGCTGGCGTAGACTGGATGGTCTGCATTGCTTGTATCTACTTTAAAAACGTTTTTCTGATCAAGTATTTTGACATATTATTATGTCTGTTCCAAGGGAACGGACGTTTGCCATGATCCGCAGCAGATATAAATATATCCATGCATATACTTCGCAAATTGCGAAATTTCCCGAGGGCTGCTGCTCCTGTAAGATGGACAATCGATCTGCACGGATAGCCGCGCGGTTAAGGCGACCGCTCGCGAAAAGCGAGGGACCCCGGTTCGAGTCCCGGTCTGGCACAAATTTTCATGTGTTGCAGATCGTTTGTCCATCTTTCAGGAGCAGCAGCCGTCGGGAAATTTCGCAATTTACGAAGTATATGCATGGATATATTTTGACATAACTTTCCACCCCCTATTGCACCATTGATAGCAGAAATGAAAAAATCCCGAAACATTTTTTTTTTTTTTAATTCTAACCGTGGTTCCAAATCCAAATTTTCGCATTTCTAGCATCAAAAGAGTCTTAGTAGAACTCTTAAAAGATTTTTCCTTATTTCACCCGCTTAATGTTTCAATTTCCAAAAAAATCGAAACAATTTTTTTTCTTTTAAATTCCAATCCAAAATCTAAATCCGCTTCTTGCTTCAAAAATGCCTTAATAACAACGTATTTTCGAAAAACCGTTCGTCCCCTATTTCACCCCCTTAGGTATGGGAATATCGAAAAATCGCTGATGCCTAAAGTGTAAGATAAACAACGTCTACAAATTTCAAGTTTCTATCGTCTGTAGATTGACTTTTCACCGCCGTATTCTGTCTTCTAGAAACGGATAGAGAACGCGAAATTTCTTTCTCGCGCTGTTGCATCTTTCTTGGTAGTTTTACTTTTCAAATTGCAATATGCACTTATTTTTCTTTATTTATTCCTACACTTATTGCATAAAAAATTAAGAATGTCCATCACGTTTCCCTGTATATAACCTGTTTGCTATTAAACGTCAAAAGTCATCGCTGGTCTTCAGTCTGAATTTTATGGAAGCTGACGGCTTTTAACAACTGTATCTTCCGTCCTATTATAGCTATCAACACGCAACTATGGTGTACAACGGGAGACTTTGTACTACAACAACACAGATCGTTCCTCTCCATTGTGTAGTTATAGCTGAAGAGCAAAATATTGACACCCACACGTTGAGTTTTATATAAGTCGGTAACTTGCAACTCCGATATCTTCCACCCCCTTCTCGTTATTAACCCTCTACCACCATGGGGGACCGATACCTACTACCACATGCAAACACTATTCGTTTGCGACGTGTTGTTTTGGCTACAGAGTTAATATTGGCACAAACACCTCAAACTTTATATGTATTAATATAAATACTCTCTGCTAATCTGTATTGTAGACGGTTCATCCAAACGTTTTCTCAAAGTTTTTACATCTTTCCATTCTGGAATTGTATGTCAGAAAAAGTAACGTCTAAATCTTTCCGTGTTTGATGCCATTCCCCTTATTACGACAGTCACGAAGGTATATGCTAAGAAAATGCAGGGTGCACAGAAAGTACGGGTTCACTTTCAGTTATTTAATATTCTTTAAAAGTGAAAACCAAAGATCGCAAAGAACATATTTCTTTTAATGACGACCGGTTTCGGAGGACTGTACCACTATTATCATCCTTCTTTTCCCTTCCTTGTCGATAATTTAAAGCCACCTTTGGTGGCAGGCAGACAGCACCTTCAGTGCTGCTTTTCAGCCAATAGTACAGCAGAAGTTGACAAGAAGAGTTAAAATATATATACAGGAGAGTAAATAACGCAGAATTTAAACAATTAGAGGAAATAAAGTACTAGAATAGACAATGACGTATAGGCAGTAAAAACAGACATTCAGAATTTAAAATGGCCATGGTAGTTAAAAGATACATTTAAATGTGGCGTTAAAACTCATGGAGATTAAAACACATTCATGTGAGGACATACGATAATACTGAGAGGACTCACTTAAGATCACACGGCTAGTCGAGTATTCATCATGTTCAACTGTTGCTCACGTCTTAAAACTGGAACAGTGATGGCCGAGGGGACTAAGGCGCTTCAGTCACGGTCTGCACGGCCACTATGGTGGGGGTTCGAATCCCCCCTCGGGCATGGATATTTGTGCCGTTCTAGTTCGTAAGTAGTTTGTAAGTTTAGGGACTGATGACTCCATAGTTAACTTCCATAGACTATACAAACATTTGAACATTTGGAACAGTGAACATAAAACACTTGAACACTGACACGTTGACACTTGAACACTGACACTAGAACACTGAAGAAGCACTGATTAAAACTGACGTCGCAGGTTTGGCACAGGCGGTAATGGTGGGAGGGAAGGTGCAGAGGGGGTAGGACATGAAGTGAGTGCGGAGGGTGGGATGACTCCTGGGAAAGGGAAGGGAGGGGAAAACGAGCGGTGGTGGGGAAAGAGGACACGAGGAGGAGGAGAGCAAATTAGGGGAAGGATTGAGGTTGGTAGGAGGGGTAAATGTGGGGATGGAAGCGGCATCCAGCAGGGGGAGGGGGGGAAGTTACCCTGGGAGGGGATGTGGAGTGTGGAGGTGAAGGGAGGATGGGTGACGAGGTGTCGGCGTGGCAGAGGTCTGGGATGCAGCAAGAAACGGGACACGAGTGAGTGCTGGGATTTGAGTTTATGGGTTACATATTGGAGGTGGAGGTGTTCCAGGAAGTTGAGCAGGTGTGGCAAAGGAATAAGGTCATAAAGGATCTGCGTGGGGGAACGGAGGCAGATGCGGTAAGCGAGGCGGAGGGCGTGGCGTTCTAGGATCTGGTGGGATTGTTCAAATGTTCAAATGTTTGTTAAGCTTAAGGGACTTAACTACGGGGTCATCAGTCCCTAAACTTACAAACTACTTATTAACTAGCTACAACTAAGGACGGCACAAATATCCATGCCTGAGGGGGGATTCGAACCCCCGACCGTAGAGGCCGTGCAGACCGTGACTGAAGCGCCTCAGTCCCCTCGGCCACCGCGGCCGGCTGGTGGGATTCGTAGTGGGCAGGGGGAGTGGAAACCCAAGTGGGGTGGAAGCAGCAGAGGATAGGGTGCATGGTGGAACGGTAGGTGAAGAGGATGGTGCAAGGTTTGATGGCCCATGCTTGGCCGGAAAGGAGTTTGAGGAGGTTGAGGCGGACTATTTGAAGGTAGGGGTTTCCAGGACAGGGAGTGGTGGAGGGTAAGGCCTAGGTACTTGAGGGTTTTGGTTTGTGAGATGGGATGGCCATGGACTGTGAGGAAGAGGTCGCGATGACGAAAAGGTCTGCTGGTCCGGATGGAATACCAGTTCGGTTTTACAAAGACTATTCTGCGGCGTTGGTCCCCTACTTAGCTTGCATTTATAGGGAATCTTTAATTCAGCGCAAAGTCCCTAGCGATTGGAAAAAAGCGCAGGTGACTCCCGTGTATAAGAAAGGTAAGAGAACTGACCCATACAATTACAGGCCAATATCGTTGACATCGGTTTCATGTAGAATTTTGGAGCATATTCTCAGTTCGAATATAGTAAATTTCCTTGAAACGGAAAAGCTTCTTTCCATGAATCAGCACGGGTTTAGGAAACATCGTTCATGTGAAACTCAGCTTGCCCTTTTCTCACATGACATCTTGCGAGCTATGGACGAAGGGCAACAGGCGGATTGTGTTTTTCTCGACTTCAAAAAGGCGTTCGACGCGGTGCCACACTGCAGACTGCTAACGAAGATACGAGCTTATGGAATAGGTTCACAGATTTGTGACTGGCTGGAAGACTTCCTAAGTAATAGAACGCAGTACGTTGTTCTCGACGGCGAGTGTTCATCATAGACGAGTGTATCGTCAGACGTGCCCCAGGGAAGTGTGATAGGACCGCTATTATTTTCTATCTATATAAATGATCTGATGGAGAGAGTAAGTTGTAATTTGCGGCTGTTTGCTGATGATGCTGTGGTGTATGGGAGGGAGTCGTCTGTAACTGACTGTAATAGCATACAGGTTGACTTAGACAAAATTTCTAGTTGGTGCGAAGAATGGCAGCTAGCTCTCAATGTAGAAAAATGTAAGGTGATGCGCATGAGTAGAAAAAACAATCCTATAATGTTCGAATACAGCATTAGTTGTGAGCTTCTTGATGCTGTCGCGTCGTTCAAATATCTAGGCGTAACATTGAAGAGCGATATTAAATGGAACGAGCATGTAAGGACAGTTGTGCGTAAGGCGGACAGCCGACTTCGGTTTATTGGGAGAATTTTGGGAAAATGTACTTCACCTGTAAAGGAGACCGCGTATAAAACGCTTGTACGACCACGTCTTGAGTATTGCTCAAGTGTTTGGGAGCCGCAGCAGATCATTTTAAAGGAAGAGATAGAGGCGGTTCAGAGGCGAGCAGCTAGGTTTGTTACCGGTAGGTTCGACCAATGCGCGAGTGTCATGGAAATGCTCTGGCAACTCAATTGGGGATCGCTGGAAGAAAGACGACGTTATTTTCGTGAATTTCTGTTAAGTAATTTTAGAGGGCCGGAATTTGAAGCTGAGTGTAGTACGATCATGCTGCCGCCTACTTACATTTCGTGTAAAGATCACAAATACAAGATAAGAGAAATTAGGGCTCGTACGGAGGCATATAGGCATTCTTTTTTTTCCTGGTTCAATTTGGGAGTGGAATAGGAAAGGAAATGCCTAGTAGTGGTACAGTGTACCCTCCGCCACGCACCTTACGGTGAATTGCGGAGTATGTATGTAGATGTAGATGTAGAAGGACGGGGTGGTGCGACCTACGACAAATGTCTGGGATTTGGTGGGAGTCACTGGTTACACCAGGTGGAGAATTCAGGGAGATGTGATTGGAGGAGGTGTTGGGATTGGGCGAGGGAGGAGGTGAGGGCTAGGAAGGCGGTGTCGTCAGCTCATTGTGGGACGTGGACAGGAGGCTGGGGTTGCGGTTTGTCCGCCGAGTGTATGATTAGAGATTAGATTAGAGTAGTACTTGTTCCATAGATCATGATACGACACTTCGTAATGATGTGGAACGTGTCAGGTTAATGAAAGGTGTCTTCACAAACTCTTACTTTGTACTAAATATTACATGACACATTTTTTTAGTATTTTTTATGTTATTATTATGATTATTATTATTATTTTTTTTTTTTTGAGGTAGACGAGACGGCAAAGGACGGAGCCCTGAGACACCCTGGCGCAGGGAGTTATTGACACTGACATAGGACACCATCATCTGTCATATAAGTTTATCATCTTACTTAAAAATGGAGATAAAATAACTAGTGCAACATATCACTTAGTCTGCATGTAAAATGCATAAATTAAAACATCACATTTTGAAAGATATTATTCATTGGACAAGGACAAAATTGTCATGTTTACCACCACAGTGTAGTTTGAGAATTTGCCGATAGTCGGCGCTAGTCGCAAACATGGGGAATTCCGGTGCGTAGCGACCTTTCTGTGCGTTGGAGTTCGAGAAAAACAAGTGTGCTACAGCTGTTCAACAGATGTTTACTACCAAGTACGGTAAGAAGCCACCAGCAAGGAAGGCCATTTAACACCGGAACAACGAATTCGTTACCACAGCTTGCTTTTGCCCGGCAAAGGGAAGCGGACGTGCAGTGTGAGTGAATTGAATGTGGAAAGCGTACGACAGACATTCATGAG
Organism: Locusta migratoria; assembly: GCA_026315105.1. Classification (NCBI taxonomy): domain Eukaryota; kingdom Metazoa; phylum Arthropoda; class Insecta; order Orthoptera; family Acrididae; genus Locusta; species Locusta migratoria. The sequence goes on along the minus strand of CM048754.1, from coordinate 66,805,826 downwards.
GAGTCCAAAGATATCGGTACGTCGTGCATCCCGTCAACTCCAAATGGCTTCAATGACAGCGTGGAAAGTCCTGCGACAGAAGCTGCCTATGAAACCATTAAAGTTGGAGCCTGTTGAGTGTGTTAGCTGCTACACCACTGTGCCGTGAGTGTTGCCGGTCGACAGGGGCCGCTGCATGGCAGGATTAGTACCTGAACTCATAATACCGGGTGATCAAAAAGTCAGTAAAATTTTAAAACTTAATAAATCACGGAATAATGTAGATAGAGAGGTAAAAAATGACACACATGCTTGGAATGACATGGGGTTTTACTAGAACAAAAAAAAAAAAAAAAAAAAAAAAAAAAAAAAAAAAAAAAAAAAAAAAAAAATAAAAATAAAAAAAAACAACACACACAAAGGGACAAAAATAAGGGTTCAAAAAATGTCCGACAGATGGCGATTCATCTGATCATAAAAGTAATAATTAGCATAACAAATTAAGACAAACCAAAGATGATGTTCTTTTCAGGAAATGCTAAATACTTTCACCATCATTCCTCAGTGTAGTCGAGGAATAATGTTGTGAACATCACTGTAAAGCATGTCCGGAGTTATGGTCAGGCACTATCAGTTCCGATCGGAAGGTTCACTTGAATGCCAGTCTTGTTTAAACAACTATATTACAGCACTGGTGCATACACTGTTACCGAAACATTCAACACCAGATTAATCGAGGCTAAAACCTATCACCTAGAAGTTGTGAGGGCTTGTCATCTGCTGCGACTCTCATTAATGTTTTTACGCCGTCATTTGTATGTTTTTCGTTCTAATAAAAACCCCTGTCATTCCAAACATGTCTGTCAATTTTACCTCTATCTCTACATTATTCCGTGACTTATTAAGTTTTCATTTAAATTTTGACTTCTTGATCACCCGGTATTTGTGACTAGCGCTGACTGTCGGCAAATTACCAAACCATGCTGTGGCTATATATATGAAGACAGAAAAAGAAAACCAGGGAAAAACAAGAAAGAAAAAGGAAAAAAAATCAGGGTTTCTCTTCAAAATGTCATTTGTGTGTTATCTAGGTACAATGCTTAGTTCTTGTGAAATAAATAACTGAAACTATTCTCGCAGTTTATGTACACCCTGTATGTTGACATTCGCAGCAGAAAGCGTGTGAAAGAAATATTGCAAACAAATCTAGCGCAAAGAAAAACGCCTTTTCCTTAATGATTTCTACCCTCAACTTGTGCAGCATTAGCGTAACGCTTCGTGCCTGGTACAGCGATAGTACAAAACGAACTGCCCTTCTCTGTACTTTCTATAAATCGTCCGTCAGTCCCACCTGGTGCGGATCCCACAATGCGCAGCAATACTCCAAAATAGTACGCACAAGTGTGGTGTAGGCAGTTTCTATAGTAGAGCTGTTGCATCTTCTACTGTCCATTTCATAATGATTGACCCCTCATTTTGAGCTCAAAGTCTGGTTACACCTCTAAACTGTGCAGAGGAAAACTTTCTCCTAATTACGGTCTGATTTCTGTGCATCGTTAAAGTTGACATTCGCCGAAAAAAGCCAGAAAAAGAGCACACTTTCTCTTAAATATTACCGCGTATGTCGTCCCTATTTTCAAATAAAATGTAATATTGATACTCCAAATAAAAGTAAACATTTCTACGATTCCGGTGAGGAATAAAACATCGATGTTTGTCGTGCGAAATGATCAGAATATGAGCTGAAAGTAAGCGGTCAATAATTATGAAATGCACAATAAGCCCTCTGCCACTGAAACGTAGTCTATGGTTCGCCGCCCCTACAATATTTTCGTTTGTTATTTTCAACTTAAGTTGTTTTAATTGTAATTTCTTGATGTTTAATTGAATTTCCACTCTTAATATTTGACTGACTTCTAGTGTAAACTAGCTGAAAACCCGGCGTTGCCCAGGTATTTATTTATTTATTCCTGCCATTTTTCAGGTCTATATTCATTTGTATGTCTGTAAAATCTCTTGGGAACACAATTAGTAGTAAAGAAGTAACAGTTTAAAACTTGGTGCATGATGGGGCGGTTTTCCATGAACGTTACTTTATATGTGCTCATATCTCATGAACTTCGAGTCGGAATGTGATACAATTTAGAAGCTGCATTCAAGTATATATGTCTTTATACTGCCTGTAAAATTTCCTGTCGCTACAATTTGTAGGTTCAAATTATAAATTGTAACGTCATACCGAGAGCCGTAGTTTTACTCCATAAACAGCGGAAAGGTAGTAAGCGAGAAACTTTTTTGCTTTCATCATTTTACTATGGTTGCCAGCGAGAAAAAGTTTAATAAAGGATTTAAATTATGTTTAAAGTTTGTTGCAACTCGCTAAGTACTGCCATTCTCATACAGTGTATTTCAAATGTCTCGCCGCATTATATGGCATTTTTTGCGATTTCTATTGGTTATGACGTAATATCTTTTGAACCATGTGCTGTATCTGATCCTTAGCCATGCAGCAATTGTTACCTCATGGTAAGGAATGTGTGTACGAAATTTGTTTGAAATCGGTCCAGTGGTTTAGGAGAAACTGAGCAGCATTGTAGCAAAATGCAGCAGTTTTTCGCGCATCTCATTGTTTATGACCTCATATCTCGTCAACTATATATCGTACGTGTTTCTTACACTTACTGCGACCCTCCTCATGGATTGAAGCTTACGTGTACAAAATTTCATAAAGATTGGAACGAAACTGTAGATTTGTATGCAACACGTACAAACATACGGACACTCTGCTTTATATATTAGATGTGAATGTCTGTTCGGTGTACGCTTATCACGTCCGAACGACAAGACGCAGAGACTTAATTTCTTCGAGAATGGATAATAACCAACCTTTGTTCTCATAGTGCATGACTTTCAAACTATCATTTATGGAGCCCAACGAGTGTCGTTCGATTTTCAGGACACTGCTTTTATATATTAGACTAGCTGAAAACCCGGCCTTGCCCGGGTATTTATTTATTTATTCCTGCCTGGAGTTAGTACTTATCCTACCCTTCTCTCTCTGTCCATCTTTTTTCTAGAAATATGTTATCTTTATCGGAGAACGTATAAGAAATAACGCTGTCTTGGATGATGTACAAAATTATAAGCGCATTATTCAAACAAAGAAAGATAGAAGTCAAAACACAAATGGCATATAAAATTCGCACGATCTCATATTTATTCAGTTATATGTGGTACAATTGCATAATTTTTGAGGTATGTATTAATTTCTATAAGTGTTGCATGTCTGTAAAATTTCTTTGGAATAAAATTGATGTTAAAGAAGTAATAGATTACTACTCGGTGCGTGATAGGGCGGTTTTCTATGAGCGTTACTGTTTTATGTGCTCATACCTCATGAACTACAGGTCGCACTGTGCTACAATTTCGGAGGCACAATCAACTATATGTGTGTACATTGCCTATAAAATTTCCTGCGGCTACAATTTGTAGTGTACAAATTAGAAATTGTAACGTCATACAGAATGCCGTAGTTTCACTCCATAAACAGCGGAACAGTAGTAAGCGACTAACTCTTTTCCTTTCATCATTTTTACTATGGTTGCCAGAGAGAAAAAGTTTAATAAAGGTTTGAAATTATGTTTAAAGTTTGTTGCAAGTCGCTAAGTACTCTCATTCTCATATAGTGTATTTATAAAGTGTCATGGCATTATGGCAGTTTCTTGCAACTCCTATCGTCTATGGAGTTATATCTCTTGAACCAAGTATCGTATGTGGTTAGTACTCCTACAGAAGATGTTACCTCACGGTAAGGAATATGTGTACCGAATTTGGTTGAAATCTGTCCAGTCGTTTAGGAGAAAATGAGCAGCTTTGTCGCATATGGCAGCAGTTTAGTTTTCCGTGCAGCTCATTGTTTATGACGTCATATCTCCTGAACTATATATCGTGTTTGATTCTTACACTTACGGCGACCGTCCTCATGGATTGACGCTTACGTGTACAAAATTTTGTAAAGATGGGACCAAAACTGTAGATATGTATGCAACACGTACAAATATACGGACACTCTGCTTTATATGTATTAGATGGCGTCTAACACATATATGTCAGTGCTGAAGTCGTCTAGCGTTCCCCTTACAGTTTACTGGTGTGCGACAGTGGGTGGGGTGGTTTAGGCTTGTTTGAGCCACCCCTGCCGTCGTCTGGGAAACAGCTGTCAGCAGCAGACGAAAGATTCCTCCCCCCCCCCCCACCCCCGCGCACGTACCTAAACACACCTCCCTCCGCCGTCCTTCAGAATCGTAATTACCAGTGCTGCCAACTCCGCGGCGAGATTGGCTCTCCAGATTGCGGATCTCAACTCGCCGGCCCGGTCACTCGAGCGCTGTGATGTGGTGGCAGCCCTGCCGAACTGCCAAAAACTAATCGGCCAGCAGGGAGACCGCGCCTTGTAGCAAACTGACTCCTCACAACGTCGGCGCTGCTAATCCAAGGAAGAGTTGAGCGAAAAAAGTCGCGCTGACGTTTTACGGCCCACTTTACATTTGTAGTTTTATAAGTTTTTGCAAAAATTTTAGACCAAAATAATAAAAAATTAATTAATAAGAGTGTATGAAACCCTTTTAGGAAAAAAAATTAGGAAGTGGCGGGTTGCGAACCACTGACCTTCAGCGTCACAATCCAACGCATTGCCCACTACGCTATTTTTTTGTACCTTTCGTTATTTTTTAAAGTCTTTTTTAAGTGGAGCTCCAAACCTCCTCATCTAGCCCAGCCTTTCGCTCTCCATGATCGCCATCATTGGCGAGGCTTCATTGCCTGTAACTGAAATCCATCTCCTTGGATATAAAGTGCCGGCCGTGGTGGCCGAGGGGACTGAGGCGCTCCAGTCACGGTCTGCACGGCCACTACGGTCGGGGGTTCGAATCCCCCCTCGGGTATGGATATATGTGCCGTCCTTAGTTGTAGCTAGTTCATAAGTAGTTTGTAAGTTTAGGGACTGATGACCCCGTGGTTAAGTCCCATAAGCTTGGCTAACATTTGAACATTTGGATATAAAGTGAAATAAATGTTTTCCATTCGTACAAAAGGACTTGTTGCACTTTCGTCTCCATTGCATTTATTTATTTCCACAACAGATGGCCATATGCTTCTGAAGAAAATAATTGGGCTCCTGCCCGATAAGAAAATCTAAAGAAATGTTGGAGTTCTCCATAAATAAATACATGAAAGGTAAGATAAACCGAATAGAAAAGTTTAATTGAATAAAATAAAGAATCCTTCTCTCACGGTAGTTTCGTCTGCACAGTGCTTCAAAGCTCGTCTTCTCGATAAGGGGGGGTTAATATTCCGTGTCTTCTTTACGTAAATGTTAGAACAGCATACCTGTGTTGTGTGTGCAGTTTGTTTGTCATCTCTTAACTTTGATGCGTCCGTGCTCCGAAATTCCCGAGGTCATGAGTAGTACATTACACATTTTTCCCCTCTGTTTCTATTGTGCTATTTTTTCTCAGTTTTACTGACTTGAAACCATCGTCACATTTGTACCATAATTCTCAACATGTTACCATATGTTACAGCCAACACTTACAAGTTATATGCTTTAAACTCATACTATTGATGGCCGTTGTTAATTGATGCTAATATGGCATTTGTAGACATTAGATTATCATTTATCGTACGAAGAACGCGTGTTTTTGTTAATTCTTCAGAGCGCCATTGCTTTGAAATGACAACGTGTAAGTTACAATAAGAAAATCATCAAATACGCAACGCAAGATGGCGTATGCCAGAGAGAGTTCTGGGCGAGGAATGTCAGGTGACATCTGCGAACGCGTAGTTTTGGTTAATTCAATGGATATTTGCAAATATCTCTCAAACGATATGAGATATGAAAAAAAAAAAAAAAAACACCATAACGGAACAAAGTTGTAGATAATTTTCTCCTCTACTAATTCGTTTATTCAATTTTCACGTCAGATGAACGGTTTAATTTCAATTAAAATTACATTAAAACGGCTTTTTTTGGTATTACTATCGTATTTCTTGTCCGAAATGTTTCAAAAAGCGAGGTTCTGGTAGCCAACAATTATGTCTGTAAAATTTGGTGCCGATCGGTTGAACGGTTCGACCTAAAAAGTGGGAACACGTTACAGCCAGACAGACATCGTCAAATCACAGTTATTTTTGCAAATATATCTGCAACGATGCAAGATATGAAAAAAATCATAATAGAGCGAAGTTGTAGAGAATTTTCCCCTCTACGAAGTAGGTTATTCAATTTTCGTGTCAGATGAACGGTTCGTTTGCAGTTAGAATTATATTACAACAGGATTTTTTTTCTTTTCATACCGTATTTTTTGTCCGAAAAATTTGAAAAAGGGAGGTTCTGATGTCTGGCGGCCTAAAATTGTGTCTGTAAAATTTGGTGCTAATTGGTTTGAACGGTTCGTCTTAAAAACAGGGAACACGTTACGGACAGACAGACAGACAGAAGGACATCCCAAAATCGCTGTTATTTTTTCAAAAATCTCTCAAACGATACGACATTAAAAAAAAAAAAACCATAACGGAACAAAGTGGTGGAGTATTTTCTCCTCTACAAATTCGGTTATTTAATTTTCGTGTCAGATGCATGGTTAAACCGTTATTTTTATTTAAATTTCGAGCTGTCAAAAACGATCGCAAAGGACCACTTCTAGTGTTACTACTGTAACCTGAATTGGGCCAAAATGTTAAGTTCACTCCAATAAATATAATGGTAAATTGAACTTTTAATCATTTATTATTTATTGTTATTCATGTAAATAAAGGCTATAGTTGAATAATTCGTCCTATAATTGCGAATAGTCCTCCTATAGATAATACGTAATACTTATCGACGGAAGCTGCAGCGAGATTCGGCGCGTATCGGTTTGCAATTTCATCGTCGGCTGAGTTTCTTATATCAGCTTTCATCGGCTTGTAGCACATGTCAGTTATTTTACAGTTCCACGGGGACATTACGGCCAATGTTTCTTGGATATGAAATGGTTATGCGTGTACAGTAGTTTAGATAGTGCCGACTGAAATGCATGGACACGGGTTATCCTATCTCTATATATTAAAGGCAATGTCCCGACTGACTGATTGACTCATCATCGCCCAGACCAAACCACTGAAAACAGAAACTTGAAATATGTGGAGGCTGTTGATCTTACTCTGCAGGCGTAATTTAAGAAGCGATTTTTAGATATTCCTTCCGTAAGGAGGTGAAATAGGGGATGAAACGTTTTTTGAAAATACGTTGCTGTTTAGGCAATTTTGCAGATAGAACACAAAATTTCGGATTTTAATTCGGGGTTCGAATTTAAAAGACATGTGTTTCGGCATTTTTTGAAATTCGACAAATAAGGGGGTAAAATAGGTGACGCAAAAAATTGATTAAAAAAACTGTTAACTCAACTACGAAACATAGGATATGGAATCTTGGTCAGGATTAAAAAAACAAGAGTTTCAGTATTTTTGAAAATTCAACAAGTAAGAGGGTAAAATAGGGGATGAACTTTGGTCATCATGGACGCTATTATGATGAAATCATGATCAATAACTTGTGTCTCTACACAGACATCGTTAATAAGGTCAGGTCTGTTGGTAGCGATAAGGTCTAAAATATTTCCATTGCGTGTGGGTTGCCGGTTTAACTGGTCAAGACACTTTTCGGAGAATGTCTCCAAATTAGCTCGCCAACTTGTAAGTTCCAGAAAATTCTTTGTATGTATAGGGAGTGGTGCACTCCAAGCAGGAGTCAGAATTACTGAGTGTACGCTTGCGTTAGCAACAAAGCTGTTCTCAGTGTAAAGTGTTGTGCTCTATTAACGACCAGCCTTCGAATTCCCCAACCACCCGCAGTTTATATTAAGGGTGTCCCAGCTATCTTGTCCACCCAAAATATCTCTGGAACAATAACAGCTATTGGAAAACGACTTTCACCGGTATCAACGTACGGCTGGGGCCCATGAATGTACATATTGGAAACATTATAAAACGAAAGCAAATGTTTTTAACACAAACTTATGTTTTTTTTTAATGGACACCCTATATTTTTTCTTCAGCGATCCATAGCATGACAAATCACATAAACAATGTTGTTGATTGCATTGCAATATTCCAATTACACCCAGAGTTATTTCGACGCGAAGTTGACGTTTGAAATACCCGAAATGCGCTGCTAGCGCACGTCCTAAGGCTCAGGCGTGAACCCCTGCTGCCCGTAATCGCGATGTGATTGACACCGAGGTCCGAAACGATTAATACGGTCTGCTGCCATCCTGCATTAAAGTCGTACATTCCAGCAGGTATTTATCCCATAGGCTAGGGGTGATGCGGTTCTGTAACATATCTGTGTACCGCAACGTTAGTCACAAAGTTAACTTCGCTTATCGTTAATCCGTTGCTAAAAAGGTAATGCCGTGGAGGAGACCCGGACGCTAGGATCCAGGAGCGCCAACACATGTTAAAAAAACGGGCAATACATTATGGTTTCAGAAATAGGAATGGATTTATACATAATTATTTAACTTAATCACTCATCTGTAGCAATGTGCAGGTACTGCATTCACGGAGAATACTCCCCCAAGGCACTGTCATAATACAGCGCTATCCAATGTTTGTTACACTGCATATGTTGGCAGCGCAACGATTTACACTCACACGCTAGTAATTGCGAGTAAGAGTCGGAGGGCAGGGTGTATAATAGTAACTGAAACCAGTGTCGTGCCTGTGAGCTACACTTTAATTTTCTGGTAAGTCTGAATATCATTTTTAAATATTTTAAATGTTCAAATGTTAGTTAAGCTGAAAGGACTTAACTGCGGGGTCATCAGTCCCTAAACTTACAAACTACTTAAGAACTACCTTCCACTAAAGACAGCACAAACATCCATGCCCGAGGGGGGATTCGAACCCCCGACCGTTGCGGGCGTGCGGACTGTGACTGGCGCGCCGCAGACCGCTCGGCCACTGCGGCCGAGAGTTTAGTTTTTAGTTCACGTTTATTCTTCTTCCTAAGTACGTCCCCTGGCAGTTGATATTTCATATCGCGAATAAATATTTTGCAGATCTAAACATAAGTTTACTAATTTATACATAACAATACTTTAAAAGATTGCAGTTGCAGAGCATGATAATTAACAGTGAACTAATACGTCAAAATGATCCGCACAGAAATAAATGCACAAAGCGATCGATTTGGGATCTACGAGCGAGTTTCGAACAAATTTTACGCATCTACTCGTTCTTTAGGACACGCAGAAATATCTTTTTCTGGAGTTGTTGTAGATGTACCGTGCGGTATATCGCAATATTTGTAGATTATTTTCGAAGACGTTAATGCCCAAACCATGTCTCACTGTTGTATGCCTACTGAGTGGGCATGCTGTGCTGGACAGTGACGTCATAGGCTACACGATACTCACGTGGACGCTTTCAGCGGGGATTCAAATCATATGGAGTACATTTCAGTTTTTTCTTTTTGTAGAATAAAATTCGCGAGGAAAACACCATGATATGAGCATAATATGACGAATATGACTATATACGACGACCTCCAGGAACAGTTACATACTCTGTGGCAAAGCACTGCCAAGTTCGGTGTTTACGTAGTAAAGGGCGCCAAACGGCGACACGCCTGGATGGTTAAGGCCCGGTCCTGTTCGTAGGTATAAGATTTTGAACGAAACACAAAAAAGTCATGGTTGCAAAATTTTAACACAAGTTATTTACGGAAGGATGGAAAAGGATGTAGAAGCCGACCTAGGGGAAGACCAGTTTGGGTTCAGGAGAAATATAGGAACACGGGAGGCAATACATTTCGACTTATCTTAGAAGATAGGCTAAGGAAAGGAAAACCTACGCTTTTAGCATTTGTATATTTGGAGAAAGCTTTTGACAATTTTGATTGCATTAAAATCTTTCAAGTTCTGAAGCAAGCAGGAGTTAAATATAGGGAACGGACGGTTATTTTTCACTTGAACAAAAACTAGACGGCAGTTATCAGACTTGAAGGGCATGAAAGGGATGCAGTGGTTGGGAAGAGAGTAAGACTGGTTTGTGGACTTTCTCCAATGTTATTCAATTTGTACACTGAGCAAGTTATAAAGGAAAGCAGGGAGAAATTTGAAGAAGGAATTAAAGTTCAGGGTGAAGAAATAAAGAGATTCTGTTTTTCCGATGCCATTTTAGTTCTGTCAGAGACAGCAAAGGACCTGGAAGAGCAGTTGAACGGAACGGACAGTGTGTTGAAAGGAATATACAAGATGAACATTAACAAGATCAGAACTAGGATAATGGACTGCAGTCTTAGAAAATCAGACGATGCTGAAAGAATTAGATTTCGTAACGAATCAATAAAGGTGGTGGATGAGTTTTGTTACTTGGGCAGTAAAATAACAAATTATGGTCGCAGTACAGAGGATATAAAATGCAGAATGGCAGTGGGAAGAAAAGCGTTTTTGAAAAAGAGATATTTGTTAACATCGAATATTGCTTTAAGTGTAAGGAAGTCCTTTCTGAAGGCATTTGTATGGAGTGTTGCCTTGTATGGGAGTGAAACATGGACGATAAACAGTGCGGACAGGAAGAGGATAGAGGTTTTCGAAATGTGGTGTTACAGAAGAATGCTGAAAATTAGGTGGGTAGATCGCGTAACTAATGAGGTACTGAACAGAATTGGGGAGAAAAGGAATTTCTGGCATACCTTGACTAAAAGAAGGGATCGATTGGTAGGACACATTCTTAGACATAAAGGAATTGTGAATTTAGCGTTCGAGGGATATGTGTGGGGTAAAAACCGCAGAGGAAGACCAAGAGACGCGTATAGTAGGCAGATTCAAATGGATGTGGGTGGCCGTTCTTATAGAGCAGATGAAAAGGCTTGCTCAGGATAGAGTAGGGTGGAGAGCTGTATCAAAGCAGTCTCCGAACTGAAGACAACAACAACACTAAAGAAGACAAGTCTTTACGTTAGACAGTTGTAAGAGGGGATAGAACATGGAGAGGAAATTGTGGTAGAGAGGCGGGAGGAGAGCTAGTCTGGAACAGGAAGGAGGTGGAGATATACAGAAGAAGAGAAACATCGGATGAGCAAACCGAGGGAAGCGAAAGAGATAGATAGATATATAGATAGAGAGAGAGAGACAGAGAGAGAGAGAGAGAGAGAGAGAGAGAGAGAGAGAGAGAGAGAAAGGCCGTATTTGTCCATCTGTCTTGTGACGTATCACTTTTCCTATGACTACGCTTGTGTATCGCTGGAGACAAGTAGAGAAATAAAAATTGGAAGTATAGTAACTGCATGTGTCACAACAGATTGAGCAACTTTATAGCACTTAATGAAACAGGTAACTTTGAACGATTACGTACATGCAGTAGAGGTCTGTCAGTTCCCCTAAGAAGTCAGTATGTACTAAGATTCAGGAGAGTCATTGTAGTGGTACAGACGCTAGCTTCTTAGCGTAGACTGACTGTATGACCGACGTGACACAAGGTGTAGCGTCGTGTAGGCGAGAACACTCCACTCGAAATACTGGCTGCCGTCGAGGGCAAACTGCACTGCGTTCTCATTCGTTCCCTGGCTAGTATCCACGAGATACGATACAGTGCAGGTTCGCCGGCTGAGTTGTTGCGCCTGCTGATTATGCAACCGGGTGACAGCGCTGCACGAAGGTATGTCGCCCTACGGGCGTCGCAGCGCTAACACTGTCACAGAGAACTGCAGTCGTTAAACGTAAACCGCTGTACTCGGGCCGAATGATCCGTGGCTCCACCTACTGCGCTGGGAGACCGCCCCCGTCGCCGAAACTGAATCCATATATGTTGCTAAATGTTGTTAGTTCGCTGGCGGGCAGTATAGCTAACGGTCGCTGTGTGTCAGAACTGGCAATAGACACAGCGCAGCCAAACGCGCGCATGCGCAGAGCATCGTTCGCGTTTGACTTACTCCAATGGTCTGCTGCCCAGCCGGCGCTCAAAGCCGATTGGCGCAACCACCAGGGATCATCGTATTTCAACTCCACTATAGATATACCGAGCTGAACAATCCGCCATTCTGAATCCCAATCCGACATCTTTGTGTGCTTTGTGTGGAGTGGCGAAGTGAATCAGCGAATATATTTTCATTACTACCTCACCGTGAGTACAACTACTTTTAATACCAATAAAAAATAAGGTTTTCTTCTTAACCTTACACAGATAGTTGCTCGATTTTGGCGTCCATACTTGGCGTCTGAAAGACTCCTTTTACCGCTCTATGTTTGAAGAAAACCGATAAAACTTACAGCGACCATGTCTGCTATTATTTGAGCAGTTCGGAGCTGCACAACCAACCATTTCACACTGTGAAACGATAAAATCACTAAATATTCGCTGATTCACTTCGCTACACCACACGGAGCATATAACACTGTCGTCGGATTGCAATTCAAAATGGCGGTAGAGCAGGTAGTAAAGCACTAGATATACCGAGCTGAACAATCCGCTATTTTGAATCCCCACCCGACAACAGTATTATATGCCCCGTATGGTTTAGTGAAGCGAATCAGCGAATATTTCGTGATTTTATTGATTCACAGTGGGAAATGGTTGGTTGTGCAGCTCCGAACTGCTCAAATAATAGCAGACATGGTCGCTGTAAGTTTTATCGATTTTCTTCAAACAGAGCTGTGTGCTTTACGTGGTGTGGCGAAGTGAATCAGCGAATATTTCGTGATGTTATTGTTTGAGAGTGTGAAATGTTTGGTTGTGCAGCTCCGAACTGCTCAAATAGTAGCAGACTTGGTCGCTGTAAGTTTTGTCGTTATTCTTCAGAAACAGATCGGCATATAAGGTGGCTTCTAAATTCCAGACGTCAAAATCGATCAAATATCTGTGTAACGCTAAGAACTAAACATTTTTTTATTTGTATTAGTAATAGTTTTGCTTACGGAGAAGTAGTAATGAAAATATAAGGCTATACATCTAAGGAACGGTTTATTTTAATTTTTCTACAGATTGTTAGCATAACACGACATACAGTGTTAACGTTAAAAGTCTTCTGAGTTATTTACCGCATCATGACAATAAAATCTTTCCAACGTTTCGGATCCGTTGCAGGAGCCTTCCTCAGAGAATACTGACTTGTATCCCCATAGTGCTGGTCTTAAAAAGCGTGTACTGTCCTCACAGTTTGGTTGTGATTGGCGTTTGAATTGGTGTTTCAGATAGGTGGAAATAGGAAAGGAAGATGCGCTTTGTTGGTGTTTGCATCGGTGATTGCTATTATTGGAAAACAGGAAGTTGTACGCACGCGTGCTCCTGGCCATCAACGGCGGCAACCGAACGGTCGGCTTAGTTCTTCTGACAGCGTGGCAGCGGAAAAAGTTAACTGTGCTTCTAGAGGACAATTTCGAGATTTCCAGAAAGCTTTTGACACCTTACCTCAAAAACGGCTCTTAATCAAATTGCGTGGTTACGGAATATCATCCCAGATTTGTGACTGGATAGGCGAGTTCCTGTCAGAGAGTTTGTAGTAATCGATGGCGAGGCATCGACTAAAACGGAGGTGATATCGGGCGTTCCACAGGGTAGTGTTATTGGTGTTGTTGTTGGTTGTTTTGAGGCGACTAAACGGTAGTGTCATTGGTCCTCTGCTGTTCATTATCTACATAAACGATTTGGGAGTAAATCTAAGTAGCTCTCTTAGGTTGTTTGCAGATGACGCTGTCATTTATCGTCTAGTAAAGTCATCTTAAGATTAAAATCGACTGCAGGACGATCTAAATCAGATATCAGTATGATGTAAAAATTGGAAATTGAGTCGAATAATGAGAAGTGTGAAGTTGCCCATATGACGACTAAAAGAAATCCGTTAAACTTCCAAGGTACATAAATGGAAAGTGAAGGCCGTAAACTGCACTAAATACCTAGGAATTACTGTTACATCAGAATTACACTGGAAAGAACACGTAGATACTGTCGTCGAGTAAGGCAAATAAGATAGCATTTTGTTAGCAGAACACTTAAAAGATGCAACAGAACTACTAAAGAGACACCATACACTACGCTTGTCCGTCCTCATTTGGAGTATTGCTTCCCAGTGTGGGATCCGTATCAGGTGGGTTTGACGGAGGACATCGAAAGAGTCCAAAGTAGGGCAGCTCGGTTTGTAATGTCACGATACAGGGGAGACAGCGTCACGGAAATGATACAGGATCTGGGATGGGAATCATTACAACAATGGCGTTTATCGCTGCGGCGTGGAATACTTACTAAACTCCAATCGCCAACATTCTCCTCCGAATGCGAAAATACATTGTTGACTCCCACTTACATAGGTAGAAATGATCATTAGAATAAAATACGAAAAATCAGAGCTCGGAAGGAGAGATTGAGGTGTTCTTTCTTCCAGCGCACTGTTCGAGAGTGGAATGGGAGATAAATAATAAAAGGTGGTTCGATGAACCCTCTGCCAGGCACTTAAATGTGAGTATCCCATGTAGATGTAGAATAAAGAAGTTCAAATGACGATGTATTGAGAAAAGGTCAAATGTTCAAATCTTTGTAGAACTTATGGGACTTAACTACGGGGTCATCAATCCCTAAGCTTACAAACTACTTATGAACTAGCTAAGACTAAGGACGGCACAAATATCCATGCCCGAGGGGGGATTCGAACCCCCGACCGTAGGGGCCGTGCAGACCCTGAATGGAGCGCCTCAGTCCCCTCGGCCACCGCGGCCGGCTACTGAGAAGAGTAGGAGAGAACAGAAGTATACTGTGTACAGTTCTTCATCGGACAGGTACTTAGACACGAGGTGCTCATACATGACGTCATTGAATGGAAGATCAACGGGACTGCACGAGGAGGAAGGAGAAGAGTTTAACACCTGGATGACCCGAAAGATGGAAGGGGCCACAATCAGTTTAAAGTAAGAAGCTGAAGACAGGGAACATCGCCATCTTAAATTCCCCTTACGAACACACGGACCTGTAACTAGGCGGCATACTACGTAATGACAGTAATAATAATAATAATAATAATAATAATAATAATAATAAGTCTGTGAGACAGAGCGTATCCGAAAACAGGAGTTTCATAAGCTTCTCTTCATGGTGATGAACATGTCCTGTCACTATGAACTTCCTACGAGGAACGTTTGAAAAGGCCGTGCAAAAATAAAAGTTACTAACGTATTTGGGGAAAACCATTTTTATATTTTCGACTTAGTCTTCTTTTAGACTTACACAGTTCGTCCAAAAACTAATTTGTTGATCGCTTCCGCAAAATAGGAATTGTCCAAGCCTGCAAAATAGCTGTTATTTTCTGCAATCGCCTCCTCGTTTGAATGAAATCTTCGTCCCGCCAGTCATTTCTTCAAACTGGGGAACAAATAGTAGTCCGAGGGAGCCACGTCTAGAGAATAGGGGGGATGTGAAACGAGTTGGATTCCTGTTTACAATAATTTTGTGAACACAACTGCTGACGTGTGTGCTGGTGCATGGAAAGGACTTTCTTTGTGGGCCAAGCGCCGGCGTTTTCCTTGCAGATCGGTTTTAAATGGTGCAATAACGGTGAATAATGTGCTCCTGTAATAGTTTTACCAGATAGTCGATGGATTATCCCTTGCGAATCCTAAAAGACCGTCGCCATAACCTTTCCGGCCGAAGGACCGGTCTTCGCCTTTTTTGGTTCAGATTCTCCCTTGGTAACACGTTGTATAGATTGTTCTTTGGTCTCAGGAGTATAGTAATCTATCCACTTCATCTACAGTGACGAAACTACGCTTCAAGTCCTGCGGATTCTTCCTGAAGAGCTGCAAACCTTCACTGCAACACTTCACACGATTCCGTTTTTGGTTAATCGTGAACAATGGCGACACCCATCTTGCGGACAGCTTTGTCGTGTCCAAATGTTTAAGCGAAATATTATGTACCCGTCCATTCGAGATGCCCACAGTACTAGCAACCTCACGCATTTTAATCTTCTGTCATCCATCACCATATGATAAATTTTATCAATGATTTCTGGAGCCGTAATCTCCACAGGGCGTACACAACGTTCAGCGTCACTTGTCCCCATATGGCCACTCCGGAAATTTTGAAACTACTTATAAACTGTTGTAATCGAAGGTGCAGAATCACTACAGTGTTTATTAACGTTTTATTTAGTCTGATGAGGCGTTTTGCGTTTAATAAATTAATGTTTAATCACCACACGAAATTCTTTTTGTCCATTATTTGACAATCACTGGACTTCCTTGCTTAATACGAATAAGAAACACAAAGAAATAGACCAATATGGCTGAAACTTGGCGTGCGTTTTTTACAAAGATGCTGCTAACTGAACATGAACTGGATAACGCCGCACTGACTTCTCAAAGGTCCCCCGTATTACCGACCTTTCAGAGTGCCCTCCTTTACGAAAAAAGTTGCACTTCCAGCTGACGGCTTTTCGTGACCAGTGTCCGTCAGACGCCTGTCATCGGCGCTGTTGCACAGACCTCCCCACTACACGACGGCGCGCGCTACGGCTTCCTGTCTCCGCCCAATACTCTACTGTGCTTTGCTCCGCATTGTTAGCTCTACATCTACATACATACTCCGCAATTCACCGTAAGGTGCTTGGCGGAGGGTACACTGTACCACTACTAGGCATGTCCTTTCCTATTCCACTCCCAAATGGAACGAGGAAAAAAAGAATGCCTATATGCCTCCGTACGAGCCCTAATTTCTCTTATCTTGTCTTTGTGATCACTACGCGAAATGTAAGTAGGCGGCAGCAAGATCGTACTACACTCAGCTTCAAATTCCGGTCCTCTAATTTTTGCTCAACAGAAATTCACGAAAAGAACGTCGTCTTTCCTCCTGCGATCCCCAGTTGAGTTGCCGGAGCATTTCCGTGACACTCGCGCATTGGTCGAACCTACCGGTAACAAATCTAGCTGCTCGCCTCTGAACCGCCTCTATCTTCCTTTAAACTGAACTGCTGCGGGTCCCAAACACTTGATCAATACTGAAGACGTGGTCGTACAAGCATTTTTTACGCGGTCTCCTTTATAGGTGAAGTACATCTTCTCAAAATTCCCCAATAAACCGAAGTCGGCTGTCCGTCTTACTCACAACTGTCCTTACATGTTCGTTCCAATTCATATCGCTCTGCAATATTACGCCTAGATATTTGAAAGACGCGACAGCATCAAGAAGCTCACTAATAATGCTGTATTCGAACATTATGGGATTGTTTTTTCTACTCATGCGCATGACCTTACATTTTTCTACATTGAGAGCTATTTGCCATTCTTCCCACCAAGTAGAAATTTTGTCTAAGTCAACCTGTATGCTATTACAGTCAGTTAAAGACGACACCCTCCCATACACCACAGCATCATCCGCAAACAGCCGCAAATTACAACTCACTCTGTCCATCAGATCATTTATATAGATAGAAAATAATAGCAGTCCTATCACACTCCCGTGGGGCACGCCTGTCTCGTATCCAACTATATCCCCACATTACGTCTCAAAGATGCTTACGTTCACATGACATTTCCTAGGGATAAAAGATACAGGCCACATAATGATACCCACGTATTAGCCAGAAAGGTCCATTTTCAATTGCAGCGGAGTGGGCGAGCGCATTGAGGCGCTATGCTACGACGCGCGAGGCCGTTCCCTGTCGGGGGTTCGAATACTCCCTCGGGCATGGATGTTTGATTCGTCTTTAGTATAAGGTTCTTCATAAGTTGTTTGTATGTTTAGGGACTGATGACCCCGCAGTCAAGTCCCTTAAGCTTAACGGACATTTGATTCATTTTGAGGCGCTAGGTTTTAAGATCAGCTAGCCCTTGAAAATGGTTTAAAAAAACCTAAACGTGTAGCACTGAGCCAACAAATAAACAGCGTTTCTTGCTTTGGTTGGGATTTCAAAGGGACTACACTACTACGGTTATTAGTCCCATTTTCCAATCACAGAGACAACATAATAGACCGCTAAAATGGGACATAACATCTTAAACTACATCAAATCGTAGATGGAAAACGTCAGAAATCAAAGACTCTACATCTACATGGGATATTCTGTTTTGTGTCTCGTTTCCGCCGGTTGTCCTGGGTGTCGAGAGCCGAGTAGAAAGAGACCGACACAGGGAAGTAGGATGCACGCGTGTGTAGGTACGGAGGTGAGCAGCCAGTGGTACAGAAGAAACTAGAAACACTAGAGTAAATTAGAACGAGATATATATTTCATAGAGATGGTACAATACTTATCTTGGAGAGCAGCAGACCAGTAGAATGTTGATACATAGTTTAGATAGAGGCCTGCCTACTGATGATTCCTAGAGCGTATCCGATAGCCAAGTCTTAACTGGTACCTACCTGATTCCCAAGTGAACGATGCAGTTCAGTGGTGGCCACGAGCGGAGTTGCAGCAGAGGGCGCTCGTGGCTGTCGTCGCAAGAACGCCGCGCCGTGCGTGCATGGCGGCGCGCGGCGAAAGTAGGTGGCGCGCACTTTGGACTTGTGCGACACCATACTCTGGAAATCACAAAGTGCCTAGCAGTTGGTTCATCGAACCACTGTTATACAATTTATCTCTCATTCCACTGTGATGGAAGACTCGGTTCTCATCTAACAACGACTTTATTTTGGTAGAAAAACCTTGGAGAATGTGCAACTTAACAGTAGCAAGTAAGTTGACCAAGATTTTTTTTTTATTTTTTTTTATTTTATTTTATTTTATTTTATTTTTTTTTTTTTTTAAGTTTGATTCGTTGTGTGGATTAGAGTGCTTTAGTAACAAGCAATCCTAGCACAGACCACGCAACGTCTCAATGACCTTTGGCTGTGGTCATCCATAATGGCATTCTCCGAAAATAAATAAATAAATAAAAATATGCATCGTCCCCGAGACAAGTCCCTATGTTTTGGAAAGAGGTCGGAAATGCGTCCCTGCAGTTTGGGAAAAAACTCCCTGCACATAGGGGT
Source organism: Locusta migratoria (assembly GCA_026315105.1). NCBI lineage: Eukaryota > Metazoa > Arthropoda > Insecta > Orthoptera > Acrididae > Locusta > Locusta migratoria. The sequence goes on along the minus strand of CM048754.1, from coordinate 66,786,851 downwards.
ACTGTTGGCAGCACTGCACTACTGTGCTCTGCCGCTAGCGCCCCCTGGTGTTCCGAATCGTGGCAGCCAGAGCCGGGATTAGCGGCTGTGACGTGCCGTTTAAGCGGCGACACACGCACACACGCACATGCGTGAGGCGATTAATTCCGGCGGCTGGCGGATGCGTGCGGTCGCCGGCGCAGCCACTGTGTGTGTGTGTGTGTGTGTGTGTGCGTGTGTGCGTGGCGTTGTGTCCGCCATCAACCGCCACCCCGTCCCCCTATTCTCTCTCTCTCTCTCTCTCTCTCTCTCTCTCTCTCTCTCTCTCTCTCTCTCTCTCTCTCTCTCTCGTAAAGTGTCAAAGCCAACTTCGACTTTTGGCCCCCCAGCATGCAGTCATCAGTGTGGCTTTTAAATTCTGCGAAGCTGTGTGACCTGCGGATACGACAACTGCTATGTACGTCTACATCGAAATGCATATTCCACATTCCACCTCAGAGTGCGTAGCGGAGGGTGCCTCGTACAACAATTTCCTGGTAAGCGTGTGGGCCTTGGTCTCTATTCAGAACAGTATTCTGAGGCATCGACAGATGTGGAAACTGCGTAAAATTCGCCAATGAAATATGAAATAACACCAATTCATAGATAGTCAGTTTAAGTTATAGGAGGCGATCCACTTATAATATTGTAAAAAGATATAAAATAGCCAAGATCGCTTATCATCAGTTTTTATTAATGACGACCGGTTTCACTGAACTATGTCAGCATCATCACGCCAAATAAAATATTTTACAAGGCCATAATCTTGTAATGTCAAATAGTTGTTATATAAAACGATTTACAGTGCATAGGTGCACTATGTCATTATAATAAAACGTAATTAACACAGTGTTAATTACGTTTTATTATAATGACATAGTGCACCTATGCACTGTAAATCGTTTTATATAACAACTATTTGACATTACAAGATTATGGCCTTGTAAAATATTTTATTTGGCGTGATGATGCTGACATAGTTCAGTGAAACCGGTCGTCATTAATAAAAACTGATGATAAGCGATCTTGGCTATTTTATATCTTTTTACAATATCATAGACAGTCAGTTGAAACAGTTAAAGCTTCTAAATACCAAACACACCTGACGACACCTATACGCCGAAAGACCTGTGGTGATAATAAATAAAATAATACATTACAGCGTCTTAAAAAAACTTTTTACAATTAGCTATGTCAATTTACAACATTTATAACACCGTGCCCCCAAGATATAACATGCTGCTGATACTAATAATACATCCAAATTTGCATGTGATACTCTGCAACGGTGGCCGAGGTGACTAAGTCGCTCCAGTCACGGTCAGCACGGCCACTACGGTCGGGGGTTCGAATCCCCCCTCGGGCATGGATATTTGTGGCGTCCTAGTTCGTAAGTAGTTCATAAGTAGTTTGTAAGTTTAGGGACTGATGACCCCGTAGTTAAGTCCCATAAGCTTTACAAACATTTGAACATTTGAATACTCTGCAAATCACATTTAATTGCCTGGCCGAGGGTTCATCGAACCACCATTATACTATTTATCTCCCAATCCATTCTCGAATAGCGCGCGGGAAGAAAGAACACCTGAATCTCTCTGTTCGAGCTTTGATTTCTCGTATTTTATTCTGATGGTCATTTCTAGCTATGTAAGTGGCAGTCAACATTATATTTCCGCATTCGGAAGAGAATGATTCCTATCGCAGATCCTGTATCATTTCCGTGACGCTGTCTCCCCTGTATCGTGACAATACGAAACGAGCTGCCCTTTTTTGGACTCTTTCGATGTCCTCCGTTATATCCACCTGATAAGGATCCCACACTGGTCAGCAATAATCCAAAAAAGGACGGACAAGAGTAGTGTATGCAGTTTCTTTAGTACTTCTGTTGCATTTTTTAAGAGTTAGACCAATAAAACGCAGTCTGTTATTCGCCTTTCCCACGACATTATCAACGTGTTCTTTGCAGTTTAAGGCTGAAGTAATAGTAATTCCTAGGCATTATGTGGATTTTATGGCCTTCACATTTGATTCATTTATCTTCTAAACAAACTTTAACGAATTTCTTTTGACCCTCATGTGAAAGACTTCACACTTCTCATTAATTAGAGTCAATTGCTAATTTTTAACCATATTGATATCTTATTGAAATAGTTGTGCAGTTAGTTTTGATCTTGAGATGATTTTACTAGATGGTAAATGACGGCGTCATCTGCAAACAACCTAAGAGAGGTACTTAGATTTCCCCCTAAATCGTTTATGCAAATAAGGAAGAGCAGAGGACCAATAACACTACCCTGTGGAACGCCCAATATCACCTCTGTTTTAGTCGATGCCTTACCATCGATTACTAGAAACTGTGTCCTCTCTGACAGGAAATCCCCTATCCAGTCACAAATCTGGGGCGTTATACCATAACGTGGCAATTTGATTAAAAGCCGTTTGTAAGGTTCGGCGTCAAAAGCCTTCTGGAAATCTACAAATAGGGAACCAATTTGCGAACCCTCGTCGATAGCACGCATCACTTGTTCTGAGTAAGCAGCTAGTTGTTTCGCATGAACGATATTTTCTAAATTCGTGTTGACCTTGGAGGAATAGATCATTCTGTTCGAGATAATTCATAATATTTGAATACAGGATATGTTCCAAAACCTTGCTGCAAATTGACGTCAATGACCTAGGCCTGTAGTTTACTGGGTTACTGCTTCAGTGATTTGGAAAACGAACATAACGACCAATGCCCTACCACTCCCTTAGACACACAAAGACTGTACATTTGAAAACTAAGATAGTATACTGGCTTTTTATTTCCGGTGGTGCATTTAAGATACTGGAGATGGTCGCTGTGTTTCCTGTCGTCGCTGTGCTGTGTCGTGTTTGGCAGTCGGATATGACGGCTGTAGAAGACGCAGTCTGCAATGTGTCTAGACAGCGGGGCAGAGTCCCTGGAGACCAGTAGTACGGGCTGTGTGTGACCCCATCGTGTTCGGCTGAATTGCCACCAGCAGTGTACGGGCCGCCTTCAGCCCACCTGCCTCGCTGACAGTTACCACTGCTAATCCGACGGCTTGGCGGCCGTAAAACGAGCCGTAAAATAACCTGCTGGTGCTCGGGCGTATCGGAAATCCATTACGACCGACCGATCCGTTCTTCAACGCCCCTCGAGCCATAACCGGGAACAGCGACGGCCGCGGCGCTCAAAGTCTCCGAGGCGGCAGCAAAAAGGCGCCCAGCCGTCTGGAAGAGCAGACGTGTGTCCGGACCGGGCGTAGACACGGCAAACGGGGCACTCCAACAAAACACTACAACATAGTCCAAGACGAGCATCTGTACACTACTGGCCATTAAAACTGCTACATCATCAAGATGACGTGCTACAGACGCGAAATTTAACCGGTAGGAAGAAGATGCTGTGATGTGCAAATGATAAGCTTTCCAGAGCATTCACACAAGGTTGGCGCCGGTGGCGACACCTACAATGTGCTGACACGAGTAAAGTTTCCAACCGATTTCTCTTAAACAGCAGTTCACCGGCGTTGCCTGGTGAAACGTTGTTGTAATGCCTCGTGTAAGGAGGAGAAATGCCTACCATCACGTTTCAGAAACTGATAACTGTCGGATTCTAGCATATCGCGATTGCGGTTTATCGTATCGCGACATTCCTGCTCGCGTTGGTGGGTTCAGGAGGGCAATATGGAACGCCGTGCTGGATCCCAATGGCCACTTATCACTAGCAGTCGAGATGACAGGCATCTTATCCACATGACTGTAACGGATCGCGCAGCCAAGTCTCGATCAATGAGTCAACAGATGGGGATGTTTGCAAGACAACAACCATCTGCACGAACAGTTCGACGGCGTTTGCAGCAGCATGGACTATCAGCTCGGAGAACGTGGCTGCAGTTACCCTTGTCGCTGCATCACAGACAGGAGCGCCTGCGATGGTGTACACAATGACGAACCTGGGTGCACGAATAGCAAAACGTAATTTTTTGTGATGAATCCACTTCCTGTTTACAGCATCACGATGGTCGCATCCGTGTTTGGCGACATCGCGGTGAACGCACATTGGAAGCGTGTATTCGTAATAGCCATACTGGCGTATCACCCGGCGTGATGTATGGGGTGCCATTGGTAACACGTCTCTGTTACCTCTTGTTCACATCGATGGCACTTTGAACAGTGGCCGTTACATTTCAGAGGTGTTACCACCCGTGGCTCTACGCTTGTCAGTCCTCATTTGGAGTATTGCTGCCCAGTGTGGGATCCTTATCAGGTGGGTTTGACGGAGGACATTCAAAGAGTCCAACGAAGGGCAGCTCGTTTCGTATTGTCATGAATAGGGGGGACAGCATTACGTAAAATGATACAATATCTGGGATGGAATCATTACAACAATGGTGCTTATCTCTGCGGCGTGGGCTGATTACGAATCTCTAATCGCCAACATTCTCCTCCAATTTCGAAAATATATTGTTGACTCCCACTTACATAGGAAGAAATTAACATCAGAATAAAATACGAGAAATCAGAGCTCGAATTCAGCTGTTCATTCTTCCCGTGCACTATTAGAGAATGCAATGGGAGATAAATAGTATAAAGGTGGTTCGATGAACCCTCTGCCAGGCACTTAAATGTGATTTGCAAAGTATCCCACATAGATGCGGATATAGATATAGCTTGCTGACCGAGCGAGGTGGCGCAGTGGTAACGCACTGGACTCGCATTCGGGAGGATGGTGTTTCAAATCCACCTTCGCCCATCCAGATTTAGGTTTTCCGTGATTTCCCTAAATCACTCCAGGCAAATGCTGGGATGGTCCCTTTCAAAGGGCACAGCCGATTTCCTACCCCGCCCTTACCTAAAACTCCAAGCGTTAGCTCCGTCTCTAATGACCAAGCTGTCGATGGGATGTTAAACCCTAAGCTTCCTTCCTAGCACACTGACAAATCTTTTTTTTGGCTGGACACAGTCGTACACTTTACCGACATTAACGTTAAGGATTAATTGAGGAATAGCTAAAGCAGAAATACGGCATCTATAGTGAGCATTTAAAGAAAAGTAGTAGCACATTTGCACCAACGCTGCCACTCAAGGGTTAAACAACTGGACCCAGCAGCAGATATGGGTACGGGAAGCGCCACCTGACGGTCGCAAAGTGAGAGAGAATGTCCAGGCGGCCCCTGTGAGGCCGGCAGCCCCGGCGGCACGGCGGCCGCGTGTTTGGCGCTGTCGCGTTGGCAGCGCCGGTCGCCTGCCGACGGTAAACATCATTAGCCGCCCGCTGCGGGCCTGGCCAGGCTGGCAGCCAGAGCAGTGTGGGCTTCCCCCAGTAGAGGGGGAGGGTGGAGCGGGTGGGCAGCGGCAGTGGGCGCTCTTTGAAGTCGCCGCGAATAATGAGCGAGCCGTTTAATCAGGCCGCATTCCCAGCCGGGAGAGCACAAAGCGGCAGGCCGGGGCGGGCAGGGCCCAGGGGTGCCAACCGCCCCAGCCAGTGTGGGGGCAGGGGGTCCAGGTGCGAACACCGGGCGCTCAAAGGTCAGCGAGGCGGCAATAATCAGATAGCGCTGATTGCGAGTGTCAGAGGGAGGGCCGAGGCTACTGGGGAGGGTTAGGGGTGGAGTCACCCTCCCAACCTCCCTCCCTCCCACCCTGACGTCACTCCAGCCGCGGCTCTCCTACCGTTGTGGACAGTACTTTCACACGTCAAAGTAAAACCCGATATAATTACGTAGGCTTCCGCAGCCAGAGTCAAATGACATAAATGTTTTCTGGGTGTTGTACCGCGTCATGATGTAAGGCTATTACTTAAGTAACCGACGTTTCGGCCAACGTTACAGTGTATACCCAGATGAAGGCCACTGTAACGTTGGCCGAAACGTCGGTTATTTAAGTAATAGCCTTACATCATGATGCGGTACAACACCCAGAAAACTTTTATGTTATAAAACCCGATAGCTTATGGCAGTAGGACCTCTTCTTGCATGCGACTAAATATCAAATTTTTAATGTGACATGTCAGACTTCAGGATGCGAAAGTCGTCCGCTCATCAACAAGGCAAAAATAATTCCTAATAATATAATCTTCTTGTATTGTGAAATTTCAACGACAGATCCTGCGCAGGTAAAGAATCATGTGATTCTAGGTTTGCACTTCTTTCAACTATCACTTTGAAATAAATGTTTTAAAGTTCCCTTAAAGATCGAACTGTCAAACACAAGTTCGTAGTTGTTCTGGTTGCTATAGACACAGATATTACAATAGTCCAGTCAATGAATGCATTCTAGAGTGCATGGAGTATGCGAGAATTTTTGACTTCAGGACTTTGTTAGGGATAGTTAGCAGGTGAACGTACTAAAAGTCACCGTCCCTGGAAGCTGAGCTAAAGTGGGGAGGGGGAGTCATTGTCATTGTTAAACTGTTGTTATTTACCATGCTAGCATGTTTCATAAGGTAAAAACGTCACAGCCCCTCAAAACACTCACTTATGGAGGGATATCGAAACTGAGTGCACATCTTATAAATGATGTAACTTCTGATTGGCTGAAGATAAGGTGGCAAATGTGCACATCAAATTGAAAGAAATTAACTGCTCTACAACTTTCTTTCAGATAAATTTTCTGTGAAACGATCGAGTGAGTCACTAGCAGTAAATGTTTGACAAAATTAGTGGGGTAAAGACGATATTTTCTGAAATTGTCGATTTTCAATAACGTATATCTCGATAACCATTGGGAATTCGAGGCATATGTATAGAAACAATTTTATAGCAAATTCAATTATCTTTCATTTTTATTTGGAACAATATTTTCCTACAGCCGACCGTTTTCGAGATATAAGCGGGAAACCAAAAAATGGTACCTTTCCACCCCCGTCCCTGCTTTAGCTCACATACTTTTAGCATGTTCACCTCCTAACTATCTCTAATAAAGTCTTTAACTCAAAAATTCTCGCATATTCCATGCACTCTACACCCCTATTTTGACCACTCATTGACTGGACTACAAGTCCTGTTCACTGGTGATCGATTGATATATAAGATCGATTGATTAAAAAACTAAAAATTGATAAAAGTATTCTTGCTTTATCTGTCAAGCAAAATAACTTTCTGTAAATGTCTTCTTTCAAATTGTAAAATAGTTTGACAGTAAATAATTCTTCAGTTCCTATAAATGAATGTATTTCTTGTAAAATTTCTATCAATATCAAAATAATTATTGTTGACTCTTGGTTAACTTTCGAGACACAATGACATTTATTGCTCTCACAATACAGATCATGACTCAATGACAGTTACAGAGATATTGATTTTATGGTCTTTTTGACTTTCCACGAAACTTTCTATATTAATGTCAATATCTGCGACGATAACCGCAGACACCAGCATCTTCTTGCCTCGTGGCCGTCGACCCGCGACTTGAAGTGGCCACATGTTTATTCCTTGAGCTCGGCGTCGATGACGTTGCTCTCGTAGGTTCAATCGCCGTCACAGCACATCAAACACGAGAAACATACAAAACTTTTTTAAGAATCACATAACATAAAACATTTACATAAAATATAAACATAATCTTCTGTGAAACTGAGCTTACATAAGATAGTAGTGGAGACAATAATCATTCCCACTACAAGCTTTCGTTATGGAAAAGTATTTTATGATAGTGGAAATAAACTGTTCCACAAAATTTATGACACTGGTCATTACCCTGCCGAATGGCTATCATTAACTATCATCACTTTTCCGAAGAAGAGGATTCCGAGAAGATGTGAAGATCATTTTTTTTTAAGAGTGGAGCCCCTCCACGCTCGCACTAGCATGGTGACCAACTCAATAGTTCTACTGACACCTCTGCATGTGTTAATGTTTTTAATGTGGGAGTCACAGGAGCGGGTACTGTGATGTGTGCCGTACGTGTGGGTAAGATTACCCATTAATACGGTCCATCAGGATGATAGAAGTGGTCGAAAGCTTTTGAAACAAGAGCGGTTTTAAGGGCAGAGGGAAAAAAGTGCCAAGGCAAGTGCCAAGGGAAAAAAACCTCTGCGATAGTCAGGAGCGGGTAGTAAGAGCAGTAGCGGATTCTTGTTATCTGCGACAGATCATGCAAGGGTGTGGTTATGTTAGTTTTGGGTATCGTGCAATCTCGGTACCATTTTCAATGTGAAGATCACAGACCCATTAGTCTTATGAACCGTTCTCTGAAAATATGTCTGAGAGTCATCCACCAAAGGCTGTACGAAAAGTGTGAAAAATTCATTGGTGAGACACAGTTTGGATTTAGGAACAGTTTAGGTGCAGGAGAAGCAATAATCGCACTACAAGTTACCCTTTGCAAATCAGGCCATTCAGTGGTTTTCATTTGGACTCCGGGCCACATAGGCTTTCCGGGAAACGAACGAGTTGATCACCTGGCCAAACAGGCCACCACATCACGGCCCTTAAAGATAGGTCTCCAAGACCAGGACTTCAGACAGCAACTGACCCGTAAGGTTCTGAAGATTTGGACCTCGGAATGGGCTGCCTTGACCGAACCAAATAAGCTACGCATAGTAAAGTCCACCACAGCCGTGTAGCGATCCTCCCTGCGACCCTCTCGTAGGGAGTCAGTAGTCATCTGCAGACTACGTATTGGACATACGTGGTTGACACACGGCCACCTTCTACGACGAGAGGACCCACCAACTTGCCGCTGTGGTGCACTATTGACTGTGGTCCACATTCTGGTGGACTGCCCACTTTTAGCCGACTTGAGGCAGTCTTTTACCCTGCCTTCTGAGCTTCCATTGGTTTTATCTGACGACGCCTCTATGGCTTAGGTTTTATTCGCGCAGCTGGCTTTTATTGGTCTATTTAGTGGAGGGGCCTCTTTGCCCGCCCTCCCAGGCTCCCACCCCTCCAGAACAATAGGCCGTTGTCCTCTTACAGGTTACGTCTTGTTTTTCAATTAAGGATTTTAGTGTGTGCAGAGTGGCTGGCTCATCCTGTTTTATCCTTGTGATCAGCCAGCCACACTCTTCTTCTGTCCTATTTTAGTTTTCTATTTGGCCAACTCCTGTCATGTGCTTTGTTCTATGTTATCATTTTACCATGGAATGTTCAAAAACGTTCAAATGTACGTAGAACGTATGGGACTTAACTACGGGGTCATCAGTCCCTAAGCTTACAAACTACTTATGAACTACCTAAGACTAAGGACGGCACAAATATCCATGCCCGAGGGGGGATTCGAACCCCCGACCGTAGTGGCCGTGCAGACCGCGACTGGAGCGCCTCAGTCCCCTCGGCTACCGCGGCCGGCATACTGCTTGTATGGCGTTTTATTACACACAGTGGTACCGTCTTCAGTATCAGATTCATTGCATCCGAAATGTTGTTCTTGATCGGAACTAGGATTTACATTTGAATAATAATGTCCTGTACATGATCTGACGAGGAATGTAGACAAAAATCACCAAGATCAAGTCGAAAGAAGTCTATTTCCTCATCTAATAAACCCGTACCATGTCTACGAGACCTGAAGATTAAATTACGTAGTAGAATAACATTAATTTTCGCATTGTGTAAGGCTTAAAAAAGGGTAAAATAAAATTGATGGAAACTGCAGCACGACTATTCAGGAGAACCTAGAAGACAATGTATCGAGTGTTAGTGATTTCCCTAAATCACTCCAGGCCAATGCCGGGATGGTTCCTTTCAAAAGGCACGGCCGATTTCCTTCCTCATCCATACCCAAACCTTCCGAGCGTAAGCTCCGTCTCTAATGACCAAGCTGTCGACGGGACGTTAAACCCTAAGCTTCCTTCCTTATCGAGAGTTAAATTTTTATTTACGAAATAAATTTTTAATTTTGAGCATTCTAATATGCAGGGTAAAATTTATACAATAAATATTTACTACAAACTGCCACAAATCAATTTGCAAGGAAAACTAGACGTAACACAAAAATATTCAAATCTACTTACATGACAGGCTGCAAATCTGCTATCAATGATGAGCTCCCTAACAAAACTTTTTTGGGTGGACACAGCCGTGCACTAGAAACTCAGAACCTTCACTGACATCACTGTTAAGGCTTAACTGAGGAATAGGTAAAGCGGAAATACGGGATCTTCATTATTGCGATAACAGTGAGCATTTAAAGAAAAGTGGTAGCATATTTGCACCAGTGCTGCGGCTCGAGGGTTAATCGAGTAGGATAGTCGGTGTTTATTGCCCCAACTGCTTGACGTTTTAGCGGATGACACACATTCTGTTGACCGCATTTTACCTTTTATACATCATACAAATATGGCGAAAGAAGTTTAAAATCCTTTGTTTCAGGAACTGTTTTGTCTAATTTTTTTCTTTATCTTTTATTGTAGCATAATTGTATCGCCTTTTTATCTCTGCCTCCTTTTAGTTCTTGTTCTTAAAAAGCACAGACATGGGCACTTATGAGCCTTGTAGCTCTGCGCTTCGGCCAATCCCCCCCCCCCCAAAAAAAAAAAAAAACCAAACAAGCTGCAGTTTCTGTTTCGGCCAAAACTCAGCCGAATTTTTGGCTTTACTGAAAGTAAGTTTCTTGAATTTACTGGTCCGGTGTCCAGCTGGTCTCCCCACCTTTTAAAATCACCGTTGGTGTTCATTTCAGTTCCGTGCTCTCTCCACTACTGTTCATCCTTTGCATCGACACAGCGAATATTCAGACCCCCCTTATCACTGGAAGTTTCTCTATGCTGACGACGTGGTACTGACACAGAAAACCCGTAAGGAACTTCAAACTGAAGCTTGGAATGGTAGACTAGCAGAGAATGGCATGCGTCTGAATCTCCAGAAAATGAACTATTTGGAAAGCGGTCGTAAAAAAAAGGGGAACCATCAGGATCCATGGCCAGGATTTGAACTAAGCCACATAGTTCAAATACCTTGGAGCCATGATAACACCTCTGTATGATTCCACCCTGCTCACCCGGATGAGAGTTCAAATGTTCAAATGTTTGTAAATCTATCGGACCAAACAGCGTGGTCATCAGTCCGTAGCTTACAAACTACTTAAACCTAGGTAAACTAACCTAAGGACAACACACACACACCCATGCCCCAGGGAGGACTCGAACCTCCACGGTGAGCAACCGCGCGCTCCGCAGCGAGACGCTTTAGACCGCTCGGCTACTCCACCGCGGCCGGATGAGAGTAAATGCAGCATGGCTGAAATGGAGACAGGTCATGGGTGTTCTCTGTGACAAACGATGCCTGTACATCTGAAGCCAAAAATTTATAAATCAGTAGTGCGTCCAGTAGCCCTCTACAGGATAGAATGCCGACCTTTGTCGAGAAAACAGGGTCAAGCTATACGCAAAATGGAGATGCAATAACTTTGATGATTCCTCAGATTGACTCTATACGACCATACATCAAATTGCTGTGTCTAAGGCTTGAGAAGGCAAGAGAAGCTCATCTTCGTTAGTACAGCTATGTCATGAGGAAAGAGTGTGATTATGTGGCTGAAACAGCACTACAATTCGATCCCGTGGTAGACCGCTCAAGACTTGGATGGACGACACCGAGGAGGACATGCGCGATGCGCATTTCAGCCCTGAAGATGTCAATTACAGAGCTCTGTGGAGGAGACAGAGCAGAAGTTACGGGAAAAATGCTATGAAAGAAGAAATATACTGATGAAGTCTGGTCGCATTCGGGATGGTCAACAATAACGCTTTACTCGGTTGGCGGCCCGGCGCTTAACTGTTAGGAGTTGCTCAATGCGCATAAAAATTGAGGGTATTTAGTTGTTAAACACTTTATAATGCAATCGTACTTTATAGTATATTTATATACTAACTTTCTTTAATTGATTTATTAGCATTGGTCATTCTATTTCAATATTCTACATCTACATGGGATACTCTGCAAATCAATTTCAGTGTCTGCATAGGGTTCATCGAACCATCATTCTACTATTCATCTCCCATTCTCGAAAAGCGCACAGGAAGAAAGAACACCTGAATCTCTCTGTTCGAGCTCTGATTTCTCGTATTTTAGTCTGATGATCATTTATACCTCTGTAAGTGGGAGTCAACAATATATTTTCGCATTCGGAGGAGAATGTTTGCGATTGAAGTTTCGTAAGTAGCCCACGCCGCAGCGATAAGCGCCGTTGATTTCCATGATCCTGTATCATTTCCGTAACGCTGTCTCCCCCATATCACGACAATATGAAACGAGCTGCCCTTCTTTGGACGCTTTCGATGTCCTCCGTCAAACCCACCTGATAAGGATCCCACAATGGGTAGCAATACTCCAAAAATGGACGGACAAGCATAGTGTATTCAGTTTCTTTGTAGTTCTGTTGCATCTTTTAAGGGTTCTGACAATAAAACGCAGTCTCTGGTTCGCCTTTCCCACAACATTATCTACAGTTTAAGTCTGAAGTAATAGTAATTCCTAGGTATTTTTTAGATTTTATGGCATTCACTTTTGATTGATTTATCTTGTAAACAAGGTTTAACGGATTTCTTTTCGTACTCATGTAGACGACTTCACACTTCTCATTATTTAGAGTCAATTGCCAATTTTTACACCATACTGATATCTTATTTAGATCTTTCTGCAGTTGGTTTAGATCCTCAGATGACTTTACTAGGCGATAAATGACGGCGTCATCTGCAAACAACGTAAGAGAGCTGCTTAGATTTTCCCCTAAATCGTTTATGCAAATAAGGAACAGCAGAGGACCAATAACACCACCCTGTGGAACGTCCGATGTCACCCCTGTTTTAGTCGATGCATTACCATCGATTACCACAAACTGTGTCCTCTCTGACAGGAAATCCCCTATCCAATTGCATATTTAGTGCGATATACCATAACCGCTCAATTTGATTCATATTGGTAATGGTTAACAAATGTAACCTTTAGACTTACTGTCAGCAGAAATATAAATACAGGCGCCTTCACTCATCAGTCAGTGTAGTTGCAGTCTCTTTGATCCAAGAGTCCAGTTTGAGTCGTGTTTCGAGCTGTATCATTTTTGAGAGGTGAGAAGTTTCGTTATTCCATTGTACGTAATAAAACAGTATATAAAACATCAATGTCTTATTTAGTTCTTGAGTTTCTACAAGCCTGTGCCCACTATATTTCTTCTTGGTGAAGCAGATTTAATTAAACACCCAATCTCAAGAATGAGGAAACACTAAAGATGAGTATCCATGCAGTTGCTATTATTCAATACTGACTATAAGATAGTATTGTTTGGAACTGATATCATTTAGTTTAGTTAATGGCGTAATTGCTGAGATCATGTAATAATGTCACAAGATGGATGACACTATTTTCATATGTGTATCACAAAATGTGTGCCGGCCGTGGTGGCCGAGGGGACTGAGGCGCTTCAGTCACGGTCTGCACGGCCACTACGGTCGGGGGTTCGAATCTCCCCTGGGGCATGGATATTTGTGCCGTCCTTAGTTGTTTGTAAGTTTAGGGACTGATGACCCTGTAGTTAAGTCCCATAGACTTTACAAAATGTGTACATTATTAGCAGAGCGAGCCTTCATGTGTGGGATAGTCGCTTAGGTTCAGGGCACGGATGTGAACTTACAGGTGGTGTTGCTCCACATTTGAGTTGTGGAATGAAGGTTTCCTCTTCCTGGGATCCAACGACATCCATAATGCGCGACGAAGCACCCCTTGCCGTCAGCAGTAATACCTGCTGGCCAGTAGTGGGACTGCGTCGGGGTTGGCACCCCTGGACGCACAGTAGGCGCGCGCGGCAGAGGCGCGCCGAATAACCTGGCTGCTCTCATTAATTCGTCAGGCCCGGCGGCCTTTTGTGCCCTTTGTAGGAGGGGGACGGGGCGGCAGGGCGGCGGGGCGGGGCAGCCCAGGCTCCTGAAGAAGGCGCCGGCAAGGAGGGCAGAAACGACGCCTGCAGGGGGCGCCACAGATTCGCTTACCGACTTTTACTTCTACACAGCGGCATTAAGGCCGACTCCCCGCCGAGTCTTTTGTTCCGCAATCGCTCGCAGCTGCAAATGGCGGCACTAGTCGCCGAAGCCGAGTAAAGGCGGAGTAGCGGGAGTAGCAGGATCGAGGGCTGATTCTGCATGCCACGACCAGTCCGGGGCAGGGTGGCACCCCTGACCTCCTGAGGTGTGGGGTGGTGTCGCTTTGAGAGGACACCTGATCTAATTACAAAATAGTTCTCGGGTGAACAGGCTGGTGGATGTATTCACAGGACACAATATTTTGGTTATTTTGTCAAGTAGGCTCAACCACAGAAATGGTGTAAAAACACAAAAATATTAAATGATAAACAGTGCTATTAAGACGCTGTGTAAAATTATAGGGCCGCAGATAGTGATGTGGTCATTCGTTTATTGACGCGTTTCGATTACATCGTCTTCAGAATCCTGCTGGGCCTTGACACCATACAATTTCATTATGTTAACCCCCCCTCCACGATTCTGAAGATGATTTAATCGAAACGCGTCAATAAACGAATGACCACATCACTATCTGTGGCCCTATAATTTTACACAGCGTCCTAATAGCACTATCATTTAATACTGATATGGGCGCATACCTCATTAACGACTTTATGTCAAGTCTGGAAAAAAACAAAAATGTTTCAAGGGTCAAGCCCTCATCATCAGATAATCTGTACAAGAATCTTATAAACTGAGACAATAAAAGATTCTTGTACATATTAACTGATAAGGGCTTGACCCTTGAAACGTGTCATATTTTAATGTTTTTACACGATTTCTGTGGTTGAGCCTAATTGACAAAATGATTAAGTAATACAACCGAGACGTCACATCCATTATGGATATAATTAAAACAATATTTTGGCAATCAGCCGTGTTGCCATCATCAGGTCTGCTGATCAGGTAGATTAGCACACCTTGTAAAGGCAACGCAGTTGATTGACGAAATGTTGTGTCCTATTGACACATCCACCAGGCTGTTCACCTGAGAACTATTTCGTCATGAAATACACCTGGAGAAATTTGAGAACCACACCTTATCGAATACTGGCAATGGAGAGAATGGAGAGAGGGGCAACTTTTGCATATTTTTCATGAACCATCACGCAAGATGCTGCCACGTATGCAGGCAGCTTCAACTGCAGCGAGTATTTACTGTGGTGGTTGAAGTGTGCCCTGAGTGGAAGAGAAAATACAGTTTTAATCTATACCTGAAGTCTGTATTGCTTTAACTGATCGTAATTCATCAAAGAAACTGTGTACAAGGCAAAAGTGTAGTGGTTTTGCGATATGTCGTTGTTCAAAGATATCCGCACTTTCTAATTCTGTGGCTGAATCATTGCCAGTGGCGGCACATCCTATGTGTTCATTGTTTCAGTGAACCCCTGGAAAAAATTCTAGTAGTGAATAAAAAAATTAACTATCATTCTCCATTTAGTTCTTCTGTGAGATCATGTTGTATGTAGAAAGTATTTTTATCGCATCAGAGATATTTTACGTCGCGGAGACAGCACGTATGTGGCCGCTTAATATAGGCGGCAGTGGCCGCAGCGTTGCAATGCGCATGCGCGGCTGAGGTTCAGATTCTCCCCTGAACCCCCTGGAGCCAGCATATGGGCGCTCCTGCGGCAGGGAGGGGCGAGGGGAAACGACGCTTCTAACACTGGCGTTGGAGCTGGCAGAGACGCCAGCTCCTGGCTACTCGAGCTCTGGCGGTTTCGCACCAATGGTCCCGAAGAAAAGGCAGTGGAGCTACTGCGCACCTCGCCTTGTGCATGCACAAATCATCCACCAAGGCAACGGCCGCCCTAACTATTTGTTTTAGGCGCATTGAATATTCATCTAAAAGACGTCATATTTGGTAAAATTCCTATAAAATAACTATAAATTAAAATACGCGTCAACTGTAAATTCCTTCAGAAGATCCGATCATGAATAATAATGAAGTCACCACTCTCCAATAACAAGAATAGCCGTGTGGTTAGCGGCATCGCGTTGCGGTATCGAAGGTAGTGGGTTCGTGACCAACAGAAGCAATTTTTGTGAAACCCAATCTTCTTTTAACAGATACAGGAACTTTTGTGTCCCGGCCTCGTCGCCGCTTTTGTGTCTCGTTTCCGTCGTAGGTGTCGGTGGCCGAATGGAATGAGACCGACACAGGAATAAAGATAGCACGCTGGTGCAGGTACGGGGGGAGCAGCCATAAACTGGAAACACTAGAGTAAATTAGAACGAGATATATATATTGCACAGAATGTATACAATACTTAACTTTTACATAGATCAGTACTGCAGAATGCTGATACATAGTTGAATTAGAGGTCTGCCTAGTGCCTGTACTATAGCCAAGTCTTCACTGGTGCCTATCTGATTCCGAAGGTCTTAACTGGTTGCTATCTCAGTCCCAAGTGAACGATGTCGTTCAGTGGTGGCCACGAGCGGAGTTGCAGCAGAGGGCGCTCGTGGCTGTCGTCGTAAGAACGCCGCGCCGTGCGTGCATGGCAGCGCGCGGCGAAAGTAGGTGGCGCGCACTTTGGACTTGTGCGACACCACAGGAACATCAATGAATTTTGTATTGTTATTTCCCACATATGTTAGCAAATGTGTCACGATTTTGACGGTTAATGACATTTTTACTCTTCGATGTAACAAATATTGAACTGTTTGAAAGATGTGGGGACAGCAGCCTTTGCGCATGCATAACGTTAGGAGGAGGCGTTGTTTACAGTTTCACGTTACCCGAAGGTAGCTTGTCTCTTCATCGTAACAGATTCGTTTTGTTACAGTCACTTAAGAGTGTAATCAGTTACTTACTGTGTTGTAGAGTTCATGTGCACATTGATATCTAACTGGTGTTCATTATCAAATAAAAATGAACAACGTTCAGTACCTTTCAGAAACAAAACACACACACACAGGGAGAGAGAGAGAGAGAGAGAGAGAGAGAGAGAGAGAGAGAGAGAGAGAGGCAAATCGAACACTATTCAAATCCACCGACATTCAACTGAAGAACAAGTGAAAGTCGACTAACAGATACGGATAGGCTATTAACGAAGTGTACACAAGCTAATTTTCTAAAGTGGTAAGTGATAGTGGTAGAAAGAAGTCCGCAAAATATATGTATTACATGTATGCTATCTACAAAAACGCGGAAGAGTACGTGTACTCTTAAAGAAACTGTAAGTAATATACAAAAAGGCGGACGATCGAAATATCCCCTCGTACCAAATTTACGTTTTCACACTATAAGTAGCGTTTTTTTAAAAATCCTCACAAGGTTCAAAGAGAGAATTTTGGTTGCAGAGACATCGCTGCCACTACACAACTATGTAGAAAGGGTCCCAATGATCACACCAAAATAAGACTCACAGCTTTTTGGGCCTAAATGTACTCATTGTACAGTAGTAAAATCAATACATTTTGTTTTCACAGCATTAAATAAATGGAAAGCCACTGATGATGCACAGAGAAGTGTCGAAAATAGTTTGGATATAAAATAAAATTGTGTCTTTCATATCAGACGGATCTGATACTCAGAAAATGTTTACTGCAAACATGGCAAGAATAAGAGCAGGAAATCCAAAAGAAAAAAGAAAATATCTTTGTTGCTGACAGACTTCTCATAGTTTAAAAAAGGTAGTGTATATTAATATGCTCAGTGATGACTGTTGATTTTCACAAGTGATAAATAGTTTCATTTCGTAGTTTAACAATTTAAGAACTGATTTTAGGATGCAGTGACTGCCTGGTAGTTTCCTGCCGTAAATCGTAATTACTGTAGCTTTTCTCTGTTTTCCAATCCACTCAAGATATGCTATTGAAATAGTGTATATGGAGTACTTTAAATTATCTCGTTTACAGATAAATGACTCCAGCGGTACTGACCTACACTCCTGGCCATTACAATTGCTGCACCACGAAGATGACGTGACACAGACGTGAAATTTTACCGACAGGAAGAAGATGCTGTGATATGCAAATGATTAGCTTTTCAGAGCATTCACACACGGTTGGCGAAGGTGGCGACACCTACAACGTGCTGACATGAGGAAAGTTTCCCACCGATTTCTCTTAAACAAACAGCAGTTGACTGGCGTTG
Organism: Locusta migratoria; assembly: GCA_026315105.1. NCBI lineage: Eukaryota > Metazoa > Arthropoda > Insecta > Orthoptera > Acrididae > Locusta > Locusta migratoria. The sequence continues at coordinate 66,768,768 of CM048754.1, read as the reverse complement.
CTTGGGAAAACGTTGTTGTGATGCTTCCTGTAAGGAGGAGAAATGCGTACCATCACGTTTCCGACTTTCATAAATGTCGGTTTGTAGCCTATCGCGATTGCGGTTTATCGTATCGCGACATTGCTGCTCGCGTTGGTCGCGATCCAATGACTGTTAGCAGAATATGGAACCGGTGGGTTCACGAGGGCAATACGGAACGCCGTGCTGGATCCCAATGGCCCCGTATCACTAGCAGTCGAGATGACAGCCATCTTATCCGCATGGCTGTAACGGATCGTGCAGCCACGTCTCGATCCCTGAGTCAACAGATGGGGACGTTTTCAAGACAACAACCACCTGCACGAACAGTTCGATGAAGTTTGCAGCAGCAAGGACTATCAGCTCGGAGACCATGGCTGCGGTTACCCTTGACGCTGCATCACAGACAAGAGCGCCTGCGACTACGAACCTAAGTGCACGAATGGCAGAACTTCATTTTCTTTTTAATGAATCCAGGTTCTGTTTACGGCATCACGATGGTCGCATCCGTGTTTGGCGACATCGCGGTGAGCACATTGGAAGCGTGTATTCGTCATCGCCGTATCACCCGGCGTGATGGTATGGGGTGCCATTGGTTACACGTCTCAGTCACCTCTTGTTGGCATCGACGGCACTTTGAACAGTGGCCGTTAAATTTCAGATGTGTTACGACACGTGGCGCTACCCTTCATTCGATCCTTGCGAAACCCTACATTTGAGCAGGATAATGCACGACCGCATGCTGCAGGTCCTGTACGGGCCTTTCTTGATATGGAAAATGTTCGACTGCTGCCCTGGCCAGCACATTCTCCAGATTTCTCACCAACTGAAAATGTCTGGTCAATGGTGGCCGAGCAACTGGCTCGTCACAATTCGTCAGTCACTACTTTTGATGAACTGTGGTATCGTGTTGAAGCTGCATGGGCATCTGTACCTGTACACGCCATACAAGCACTGTTTGACTCCATGCCCAGGCGTATCAGGGCCGTTATTACGGCCAGAGGTGGTTGTTGTAGGTACTGATTTCTCAGGATCTATGCACCCAAATTGCGTGAAAATGTAATTTATGTCAATTCTAGTATAATATATTTGTCCAATGAATACCCGTTTATCATCTGCATTTCTTCTTGGTGGAACAATTTTAATGCCCAGTAGTGTACAAAGTGGCGAACTTCACACTCGATAATGCTGGGCACAGCTTCTCGAATCCATTCTGTTTTGGGATACATTATTCCACACCTGCTCGATCTGTACGCGTAGTTTCGCAAGATTTGCATCGCCCATTCTAGTTGTCCCATCGTATTGCACACATGCTTCATAAGAGACAAATTCGGTGAGCACTAACCTCCTGGAAATCTCCTTACTGTGCAAGAACGGCAAGGAAATATTCCTTTCGTACCATTGCCTATCGTAACATTATATTTATCAGCCGTCGTTTTGATGCTTACTTTGCAGTACACAAAACATTCTGCCGGACGCGGTGGCCGAGCATTCTGAGGCGCGTCAGTCACAGTCTGCACGGCCACTACGGTCGGGGGTTCGAATCCTCCCTCGGGCATGGATAATTGTGCCGTACTTAGTATTAGCTAGCTCTTAAGTAGTTCGTAATTTTAGGGACTGATGACCCCGTAGTTAAGTCCCATAATCTATACAAACGTTTGAACATTTTAAAGCATTCTGTAGTCAGACGTCTCGTATTCATCGCCATAGAAAAGTGGATTACCGATATTTTTATTAATTCTACATGTCAGACTCATTCGTTATTCTATCGAGTTATTACAATTATGTTGATCGGGGAGGATCCAAATGTTAATTTGAATGTAATATGCGTGCAATTAATGAAACGAATACTGCCAGTAATCTACTTAATAATAACAATATTTTGTGTCTATATTCAGAGTTACTGAAGGCTCTGGGAGAGAAAGTTATCAGGAAAGTATTCCACCTGCTGTGCAAAATGTATGAGACTTCAGTTATACCCAAACTGTCGTTCTGTATCTTTTCATGCGGACACCTTCGTAAAATACTAACGTATAGCGTTATGGGTCATTGAGCCAGTGACTCATGAAAACTGAAATGTTGCTTTCTTTTCTTTCCAGGTACGTTTCCAGCCCGCAAATCGAGATACCCGCAGCACTGCAGACCAGAGAGATCCTGATGCCAAAGGTATTTGATGCAGACTGAGATTGTTCTGTGTTTGCAGTCAGCTGATTTGGGTACGCTTTACAGAGCGCTTCTCGCGTTTGTGTACAGCAAGGAATTTAAAGCATTCCTTGGCACTATCGAGAGTCTTGGTTTTCATTCTCCTCCTTTCCCAATATATATATATATATATATATATATATATATATATATATATATATATATATATATATATATATATAATTGTTGTTCGTTAGTTTCGCTAAAACTCGAGAACGACTGAACGGATTTGGCTAATTTTACTCTTGAAATGTTCGTGCAAGTTCAGGGAAGATTTAAACGGTTATTAAATATGGATAAGTTGTCCGCAAAAGAGATAAATGGGGAAAAACTGAAACAGTTTTTTTCCACTGAGCTATCAATAAAGTTCGTCCAAAATTTTGTACATTTCATATTGAAAGCAAGAGGAAGGTTCACATCAAATAAAAAATTTGGAAAATTCTCCCTGAAAGTAGGAACATTTAGGAAACACCGAAAGCGATTTTTTCTATGAATAAAAATCAATTGCCAGATGGTTCTAAGAGCATCACTTGAGTACGGCTCGATAGGACAAGGTTTGAATGAAATAAATTTTTTGAAAAATCTACCGAAAAATTAGAATAGTTGAGAAAAACTAAAAGTTCTTTTTTCAATGTGTTTCAAACTGACTATTCGCACGGCAGAGAAGGGTAATTGTTTTTTCAATGGCATTTAAAAATGAAGGTCGCGAAATTAGAACCAAGTTCGTTTTTCATTGTGTTTCTAAATGTACTCAACACTATAAGTTGAGAACCGTTCATCCGATTGCGATAAAATTTTGTTCATTAGACTTTCAACGAAAGATGAACGTTCTTATGAACTAAAAATTTGGGAAAATAACCCGGAAAATTTGAAAATTCGCGACAAACTTAAACAGCTTTTTTTCAACGGGATATCAATATCAATCGTGTGATTGCGATAAAATTTTGCACATTTGACGTTAAAAACAAGAGTAACGTTCTTATGAAATAAAAATTTGGAAACGTTTCCCGGAAAATTCAGAAAAAATAGAGAGAGATTTTTCTATGAAATATCAAAACCATTTATCTGATTGTGATAAAAATTTGCACATTGGACGTTTAAAGCGAGAGTAGGGTTTGAGTGAAGTAAAAGTTTGGAATAGTTAGCCAGAAAATAGGAAAATTAGTAGAAAACTTAAAGAGCTCTTTTCTTTGGGATATCAATATCATTCGTACGATCGCGGTAAAATTTTGCACATTTGACGTTCAAAGAAAGAATACATACATATTAGCAATTGCAACGCATTGCCTGGAGGACTAGTAACAAATAAGAAAATGGAGCCTTATCTATTTCAGAATACAAAAGTTTGTGGTCAACCACACATTTTGGGGATGTCCTTTATGTTGGTACCATTTGACTTATGTCTCCCCAACCCCCATCCCATCCCCCTCCCCTCCCAAACGTTCAGATGTTTGTAAATCTATCGGACGTAAGTGTTGTGTCACCAGACTTATAAACTACTTTAACATAAACTAACCTAAGGACACACGCCATCCTCCTATTCTCTCATCGCCACATCTGGATTCTCTCCCTAAACTGATATATAGCCGGAAAGATGTAACCGGGTGTTGGAGTGGTTGTTAATGTTCGGGTCCACTTTTAAATTTTCACTCGCGCTGTAATATTACAGGGAAGTACTTTGGCAGATCAGGCACATTTAAATAATTTCATACATAAAAGGCTCAAAAGAAAAAAAAAGGAGGTGGGATCTGACTTTAAGGTTTAGCGTCGGTGGTAATTTGGAATAAAAGCAACACCTGAGCACAATCTATACATATAAAAATGAATTGCTCTTCGTTATTCTCGCTAAAAATCGAGAACGACTGAACCGATTTGACTAATTTTAGTCTTGAAATATGTGTGTAAGTCCTCGGAGGGTTTAAACGATAATAAAATATGGAAGAGTTGTTCGGGAAAGAGGAAAATCGCGAAAAACTGAAGCAGCTTTTTCCAGTGAGCTATCAATACCGTTCGTCCAATTGCGATAAAATTTTGTACATTTAATTTTGAAAGCAAAATGAAGGTTTGGATCAGATAAAAATTTGGAAAAGTCGTCCGGAAAGTATAAAATTCAGGAAAAACAGAAAGCGATTTTTTTTGGAAATTCGCGAGAAACTGACAGATCTTTTTTCAATGGGATATCATTATAGTGCTGAATTTAATTAAAAAACACATTGAAAAGCGCACTTTCTGTTTTTCTCTATGAAATATCAAAACCATTTATCTGATTGTGATAAAAATTTGCACATTGGACGTTTAAAGCGAGAGTAAGGTTTGAGTGAAGTAAAAGTTTGGAATAGTTGGCCAGAAAATAGGAAAATTTGTGGGAAACTGAAAGAGCTCTTTTCTTTGGGATATCAATATCATTAGTACGATTCCGATAACATTTTGCACATTTGACGTTCAAAGAAAATGCCTTTATAAAGCTACTGGGTCTAAAATACATCAGTATCAAGTTGTCTTGATCTTAGCGGATGAGGCTGTAAAACTCTTGCTGCATTGCGTTAAATGATGCTTGGTTTGCTTAGAGCGGATTGTGCTAACTGAATGACCGTAAAAAAATATTAAGTAAGTTTTAGTGACAAAGGCTGTTTAAATCGATCGGACTTCGTGTAATTCCGAAGATTTCCTAGTAGGCAGTACAATGAAGTCACATTCATGAATGTTACACGTAATGAATTCTAGAAGTTTCTAGTAAATTTCAGATACAAGTCCAACAATGGCTCCAAGCATCATGTTACATAATCAAGATTACTGCTGCGAAAAATATAAACAGTTCATGAATCATTAAAAGGTGGGACATTTTAGATCAGTAAAAAATTTCAAATCAAAATCTTCAAATGTTTGTTAAGCTTATGGGACTTAACTGTGGGGACATCAGTCCCTAAACATACAAACTTACAAACAGTTCATGAATCATTAAAAGGTGAGACATTTTAAATCAGTAAAAGATTTCAAATCATAATGTTCAAATGTTTGTAGAGCTTATTGGGACTTAACTGCGGGGACATCAGTCCCTAAACTTACAAACTACCTTATACTAAAGACGGCACACATCCATGCCGGAGGGGGAATTCGAACCCCCGACCGTAGCGGCCGTGCAGACTGTGACTGGCGCGCTGCAGAACGCTCGGCCACCGCGGCCGACTAAGAAATTTCATTTTAACTGATTATATTTTCATCGTATTTTACGGAGAAAACGATTTCACTCACGCTTACATTTGGTAGTGAAGAAGTTCCTGATGTGCGACTGTCCTCATGGAATGATGAAATATGAAAGACGTAGTGTACAACCGCAATCTGGGCAGCTCGTAAAAGATAGATGAACATCAAAAACATATGAAGAGCTTAATTAGCAGCCTGAGAAAGCGTCGCAGATGTATTTTTACTGAATAAAACTTTCAGTGTAATACTACAAACATTCCTCTATCTTATATTACTATGTGATGACCAATTACAGTAATATACCAGAAATAACTTTTCTCTCAAATTCTGTTCAGCATACCTTGCGTCATCTACCCACCTAATCTTCAGTATTGGTCTGTAGCAACACATTTCAAGACCGTCTATCGTCTTTCTGTCTGAACGAATGGTTTCACTCCCATGCAATGCTACACTCCAAAACCTCCATACCACCATCCGGAAGTCCATAAAGTGACCCTTCCAAACTAGCTCATTTGGCTGTAGGAAGCACGAAAGCTTCTCTGTTGCCTTCACACTGAGCCTTATGACTGTAAACATACTCTGTTACATGGACCAAGGAGTTGATACTCTGGCAGATGTGAAGTTTGTTTGTATACGTTACACACTGTCTGAAAACGACAACAGACAAAGAATATTTCAGAAGGAATACAAATATATGTTCCCAAGACTAAACACAGAGAAAAAAAGTTAAACGAACAAAAGGATATTCGTAACAAAACATTAATGGCAAATGTCCTTAGCAAATTCAAATGTTCAAATGTTTGTAAAGTCTATGGGACTTAACTACGGGGTCATCAGTCCCTAAACTTACAAACTATTTATGAACTACTTACGAACTAGGACGGCACAAATATCCATGCCCGAGGGGAGATTCGAACCCCCGACCGTAGTGGCCGTGCTGATCGTGACTGGAGCGCCTCAATCACCTCGGCCACCGCGGCCGGCTGTCCTTAGCATCTTATGCATCGTTTAAAATAGAATATATCCTTCCGTAATCACCCTCCAAATATGCAGTGGTTGAGAAGGGAGTAAGACAGGGTTATAGCCTTTCTCCAATGTTATTCAATTTGTACACTGAGCAAGCTATAAAGGAAAGCAAGGAAAAATTTAGAGAAGGAATTAAAGTTCAGGGGGAAGAAATTTAAAACATCGCATTTTGCTGATGACATAATAATTCTGTCAGAGACAGCAAAGGACCTGGAGTAGCAATTGAATGGAATGGACACTATGTTGAAAGGAGCGTATAAGATGAACATTAACAAGAGCAAAATAAGAGTAATGGAATGCATTCTTAGAAAAGGAATTAAATTAGGTAACGATACAATAAATGTCGTAAATGAGTTTTGTTACTTGGGCAGTAAAATAACAGAGGATATAAAATGCAGAATGTCAATGGGAAGAAAAGCGTTTCTGAAAATGAGGAATTTGTTAACATTGAATATTAATGTAAGCATAAGGAAGTCATTTCCAAAGGCATTTGTATGGAGTATTGCCTTGTATGGGAGTCAAATATGGACGATAAACAGTGCAGGCAGAAAGAGGATAGAGGCTTTTCAAATGTGGTGCTACAGAAGAATGCTGAAGATTAGGTGGGTGGATGACATAACTAATGAGGAGGTACTGAACAGAATTGGGGAGAAAAGGAATTTCTGGCACACCTTGACTAAAAGTAGGGATCGATTGGTAGGACACATTCTTAGACATCAAAGAATTGTGAATTTAGCGTTGGAGGGAATTTTGTGTCCCAACTTCATCGCCGCTTTTGTGTCCCAGCCTCGTCGTAGGTGTCGGTGGCCGAGTGGAACGAGACCGACACAGTAACAAAAATAGCACGCTGGTGCAGGTACGGAGGGGAGCAGCCAGAAACTATAAACACTAGAGTAAATTAGAAAGAGATATATATTGCACAGAATGTAACAATACTTAACTTTTACATAGTACTGCAGAATGTTGATACATAGTTGTTAGAGGCCTGCCTAGTGCCTGTACGATAGCAAAGTCTTCACTGGTGCCTATCTGTTTACGAAGATCCTAACTCGTTGCTATCTCAGTCCGAAGTGGCCGATGTCCTTCAGTGGTGGCCACGAGCGGCGTTGTCGCAGAGGGCGCTCGTGGCTGTCGTCGTGAGAACGCCGCGCCGTGCGTGCATGGCGGCGCGCGGCGAAAGTAAGTGGCGCGCACTTTGTACTTGTGCGACACCACAGGGAATGTGTGGGATAAAAATCGCAGAGAGATGAAAACAGCAAGCAGATTCAAATGGATGTAGGTTGCCGTTCTTATGAGGAGATGAAAAGGCTTGCTCAGGATAGAGTAGGGTGGAGAGCTGCATCAAACCAGTCTCCGGACTGAAGACGACAACTTAATTTAATGAAAGTCCAGCTCCAGTTGCATTTATTGGTGTTTATTTAAGCCCACAGTACCAGTTTCGGCCTCTATGTTAGACCATTTTCAAGTGTGACAAACCTGCATATAATGTGTAGCAATAAGTTTACAAAAATTACCTGGTACAAGATAGAATGTTACATATATAAAAGGGTACTGTACAGAAGCAGAAGGAAACTTACGTTATGACATAGAGAAAGCAACATCAAGTAACAAAACAGTAGAACTCAGAGAATTCAAAACTTTTGGCGCCCAATGGCGACACGAGAAAAATGTGCGTGTCATATGTAACATTGCAAAACATTATAATCGGCATGTTCTGATGTGTTCTGATATAAACATTAGATCATTGCAAGAATAAAATTCTAAACATGAGTTGATAAAATGTAACGGTCAATAGTAAAATATTATAAATGTTAGGATAAAAACGGAACGTGTAGCGGCCAATTATACAGGAAGTATAATTATTTAGCTTAAGGCCAATTGTATTCGATTTAGTTTACATTAAAGTTGATTGTATTGTTTAAACAAGGTACAAAAACAGCAACTGTAAAATAAGTCACGAAAACACTCGAAAAAAGCAGCTTTGGTACAACAGATACAAATGTTTTTTTCAGAAAGATTTGAGAGCCGCAAAACCTGACATAATGGAAACGCTTTAAATTTGCTAGCGGAACATTTGAGTGGTGGCAAACAGTGACGTGTGCAGACAGCTACTGGAAGCTCGCACCTGAGCACGGCCAGTAGAGCCAGGCAGGTGATTGAGCGGAGCAGAGGTCTCGTCCCCAGTAGCAGGAGACACGCCGCCCTGCCCCTTCCTCCACTACCCCTATTGTGCCTCAGCGCCCCGCTGCTGAGCAAACAGCGCGCGCGTTATTTTTTTAAGCTCCCACCCCGCCGCCGTGTAATTTTAAACTCCCTCCCTGCCTCCCTGCCTGTGCTGCTAAACCTCGCTGTGCCCGCGCGCTGCACAGTAACGCAATATCCGCGGCCCCGGCTAAAGCGATGCCCGTCCACTCACGATCCCCCACTAAACGGCTTTTCCAGCCGCTTTACGCACTGCACATGCGGACCACTATCCCTTACAGTGCGAATGATACCGACACAGAAGCACCTCCTAGTAGTGTGGATGACACCGTAGTTTATCGAGTTGTCGCAGTGCTGGAGAAGGCTAGCAAAATGCACCATCATCTGCAGCGTATCCTCAATTCAGTCTCAACATACTTACATCTACATCTACATCCGTACTCCGCAAGCCACCTGATGGTGTGTAGCGGAGGGTACTTTGAGTACCACTATCGCTTCTCCCTCCTATTCAAGTCACGTATTGTTCGCAAAAAGAAAGATTGTTTGTATGCCTCTGTGTGGGCTATGTTCTTCAAGTGTTTGTTAAGCTTATGGGACTTAACTATGGGGTCATCAGTCCCTAAACTTACAAACTACTTATCAACTACCTTATACTAAAGACGGCACAAATATCCATGCCCGAGGGGGGATTCGAACCCCCGATCGTAGTGGCCGTGCAGATCGTGACTGGAGCGCCTAAGTCTCCTCGGCCACCGCGGCCGGCTGTGTGGGCTCTAATCTCTCTGATTTTATCCTCACAACCTCATCAAAAATGTTCAAATATTTGTAGAGCTTACGGGACTTAACTACTGGGTCATCAGTCCCTAAACTCACAAACTACTTATGAACTAGCTAATACTAAGGACGGCACAAATATCCATACCCGAGGGGTGATGAGAACTCCCGACAGTAGTGGCCGTGCAGAACGTGACTGGCGCGCCACAGACCGCTCGACCACCGCGGCCGGCATCACCTCTTCACGAGATATACGTAGATACTTAAGGTATGTTCTCGAAACTTCGACAAAAGCCCATACCGAGCGACAGAGCGTCTCTCCTGCAGAGTCTTCTACTGGAGTTTATCGATCATCTCCGTAACGCTTTCACGATTACCAAATGATCCTGTAACGAAGCGCGCTGCTCTCCGTTGGATCTTTTCTACTTCCTCTATCAACCCCACCAGGTACGGTTCCCACATAGGTGAGCAGTATTCAAGTTGTGGGTGAAGAAGTGTACTGTAACCTACTTCCTTTGTTTTTCGGGATGCATTTCCTTAGGATTCTTCCGATGAATCTAAGTGAATTCGATGCAGATCCTCCTGCATTTCATTACAATTTTCCATTGTTACAACCTCTCTCTATACTGCAGCGTCATCCGCAAAAAGCCTTAGCGAACTTCCGATGTTATCTGCAAGGTCATTTGTATATATCGTGAACAGCAACGGGCCCACGACACTCCCCTGTGGCACACCTGACATCACTCTTACTTCTGAAGTCTTCTCTCCATAAAGAATGACCTGCTGCTTTCTGTTATCTAGGAATTCCTCAAGCCAATCACACATTTGGTCTGACAGACCATATGCTCTTACTTTGTTTATTGAACGACCGTGGGGAACTGTATCAAACGCCTTGCGGAAGTCGAGAAACCTACCTGAGAACCCGTGTCTATGGCCCTCTGAGTCTTGTGCACGAAAAGCGAAGGCTGGGTGTCACATAAACAAGGGTAAAGTGCTTACATAGAAAGAGAGCACCTTCAATATAAAAGTACACAGCAGCAGGGAAGCAGTTACTTCCATAAATATCTGGCAGTAGACATGAGAGACGATTTTATGACATATACTTTCATCATACGTCATTAACTTGAAGAGAACTTCCTAGTGATCCATACTTAACACTGATTTAGGAAGTATCGTTCTTGAGAAACACTGATAGTTCTTTTTCACATGATGTTCAAATGTTTGTAATACTATGGGACTTAACTGCTTGGTTATTTGTCCCTAGCTTACAAACTACTGAAACTAGCCTAAGTACAAACACACATATCCATGCCCGAGAGAGGATTCGAACCCCCGACGCGGAGGGCCGTGCGATCACATGGTGTGTTGAGTGCTATCGATAACGGATGTCAAATAGCTTACGTCTTTCTAGATTTCCGGAAGGCTTTCGGCACTGTACCTCACAAGCATCTTCTAATCAAACTGCGTGCTGTGATTCTTCAGTTTCTCCCGGCGTATTTGATAATTAAAATATCGACGGGTGTACTGCCAGTCTATAGTGTCCAACGGGCACAATATTTCGGCGATCATACATGTCGCCATCATCAGGTGAACTGACGGACTGAGCTCCTGGAAACGCGTCGGCATGGAGATCCGCACGTTACGGCTGCTCGAAGGGACCTGGGTTCTAGCCCGGTAGCGGGCGATTTAAATACCCTCGGCCCGCGCCGCGGCCGCGCAGTGGAACCGATTGCGCCGGCGTCTGAGAGGACGTCGGTGTGAGGGCTCTGTCCGCCGTGGTCGTCACTTCGTTACGTTTGCTAGATCTACTCTTAATTAACCCAAGCACTGGTTCCCGAGCTTTGCTAAGATTATAGCCACAGTCACGGTTTATGAGGTCGTCACTTGTGCGAATTTCAATGGCCTCTCTAACGACGCAGTCCCAGTATCTCGACGTCTGTACCAGAATCCTAGTGCGTTCATACTCCATCGCATGATTCTCTGACAAACAATGTTCAGCGACCGCCGACTTGCTCGGATACATCAATCGTGTGTGCCTCTGGTGTTCAACGCATCGATCCTCGACGGTACGCATCGTCTGTCCAATATATGACTTTCCACACTGACACGAAATCTGGTACACGCCGGCCTTCCTCAAAGCGAGATCATCTTTGGCGCTCCCCACCTGTGCAAGAATTTTATTCGGTGCCGAGGGTATTTAAATGGCCCGCTACCGGGCTAGAACCCAGTTCCCTTCGAGCAGCCGTAGCGTGCGGATCTCCGTGCCGGCGCGTTTCCAGGAGTTCAGTCCGTCAGTTCACCTGATGATGGCGACATGTATGATCGCCGAAATATTGTGCCCGTTGGACACTATAGACCGGCAGTACACCCGTGGATATTTTCATTAAACTGCGTGCTGATGGAATACCGTCACAGTTGTGTGACTGGATTCGTAATTTCCCGTCAGACAGGACACAGTACGTTGTAATTGACGGAAAGGCATCGAGTAGAACTGAAGTGACATCTGGCGTTCCCCAGGAAAGTTTTATAGGGCCTCCACTCTTCCTTATTGTTATAAACTATTAAGGAGACAATTTGAGTAGCTGCCATAGGTCTTTCGCTGATGATGCTGCCCCTTATTGGTTAGCAAAGTCACCAGAAGATCAAAAGCAACTGCAAAATCTTATAGATATCTCCATGGTGAAAAAAATGGCAATTGACACTTAATAAAGAGAAATGTGAAATCATCCCTATGACCACTAAAAGAAATCCGTTAAAATTCAGTTAGACGATAAATCAATCAAATATACAGACCGTTAGTTCTGCTAAATACCTAGGAGTAACAATTACGCAGAGGGCTATTCATGTCCACCCCTTGAATTTGCCCGTAAAATTCACTTTTGTATTGAACATAGGTCGTGGATAGGCAATATCCAGTGATATATCTCCGATTTTCTCCAAAATGCATAGAATTTTTGATGTGCTTATCTGTTTTACCTATGTATGGTTGCAACATGGAGGCGAGATGTCTAGCCAGCTCTTGCATTGGAGATCCAATGTCACTTACTATCGGCCTTAATGGCACATTTATTTTATGCACTTTAGACAACCCATATAATCTTGGAGGGGGGGGGGGTAAGCTTCTGTCTTGCAGAGATGTTTTATATCCTCTATAGGCGTTATATATAGGCACGACCTCCAGCGGCTAGAAACCAGTCGTCTACTTCGGTCTGAAAATATTTCTGGCAGTAGGCAACGAAATGTTGGGAGAAGAACGTTTTACAGGTGGACCATGGTATCTACATCTACATAGATACTCTGCAAATCACATTTAAGTGCCTAGCAGAGTGTTCATTAACCACTTTCATAACTTTTCTCTACCGTTCCATTCTCTAATACACCTAAATCGTTCCTTTTTCGATCTGATTTCTCTTATTTTATTTGGATGGTTATGTCTCCCTAAGTAGGTGGGTGCTAGCAAAATATTTTCACATTCAGAAGTAAAAGTCGGTGATTGAAACTTCGCAAACAGATCATGTCGCAACGAATAACGTCGTTCTTTTAATGATTTCCACCCCAATTCGTGCAACATTTTCGTGATGCTTTCCCTCGTGTAACGTGATAAAACAAAACGAGCTGCCCTTCTCTGAACCTTCTCAATGTTTTCTGTCAGTCCCATATGGTGAGGGTCCCACACTGGGCAACAGTACTCCAGGAGAGGACGCACAAGTGTGTTGTAGGCAGTCTCTTTGGTGGAGCTGGTGCATCTTCGAAGCGTTCTGCCAATCAAACGTAACCTTTGGTTCGCCTTCCCCACAATATTTTCTGTGTGTTCTCTCCAGTCTAAGTTGTTCGTAATTGTAACTCCTAGGTATTTGGTAGAATCTACGACTTTAAGGTTTGACTGATTTATCACGTAATTGAAGTTCAGCGGATTTCTTTTAGTGGTCATGTGTATTACTTCACAGATTTCTTTATTTAGTGTCAATTGACAATTTTCGCACCATGTAGAAATTTTGTCTAAATCGCTTTGCAGTTGATTTTGATCCTCTATTTCCTTCACTAATCGATAAACGACAGCATCATCCGCGAACAGACTAAAGGAGCTATTCAGATTGTCTCCTAAATCGTGTATAAACTCAAGGAAGAATAGGGCACCTATAACGCTTCCCTGGGGAACGCCAGATATCACTTCTGTTTTACTCGATGACTTACCGTCAATTACAACGAACTGTGTCCTTTCTGATAGGAAATCGAGAATCCAATCGCACAGTTGGGGAGATATTGCATAAGCACGCAATTTCATTAGAAGCCGATTGTGGGGTACAGTGTCTAAAGCGTTCCGGAAATCCAGAAATATGGAATCGATTTGAGATCCCTTGTCGATGGCACTTATCACTTCATGTGAATAAAGGGCAAGTTGTGTTTCGCAAGAGCGATACTTTATGAATCTCTGTTGACTATTGGTTAGTAGGTCGTTCTCTTCGAGGTAGTTGATAATGTTCGAACAAAGTATACGTTCCAAAATCTTACTGCAAATCGACGTCAATGAGACTGGCCTGTAATGATGGAGATCACTCCTATTGCCTTTCTTGAATATTGGAGTAACTTGGGCAACTTTCTAGTCTTTCGGTACGGATCTTTCTCTGAGTGATCAGTTGTAAATGATAGCTAAGTACGGAGCTATTGCAGCCTGGACGTTTTAATTGATGAAGACGCCTGCTGTGAAAGCCTCCATGGAAAGCATTTTCTGTTACTCGAGAATGTTTGGAGCCATCCACGTATCTGGAAACATCTTCTGTATGCTCGGCCATTTGTAGTTCAGATACTCGCCTGCACTCTGGACACGGTCTGTCGGTCTTCAGCGCTGGTTCACATGACGTCACGTGAGGCCACCCTGTGTCGACTCGTCGCCTCCGCGGCACCTGCTGTGACGTCAGACAAGATGGCGGCCGTCGTTTGGGCACGCGCCGCCGCGTCGGCCGATTGCTCATTTCCTGATTGGCGGCGGCTGCGGCTGCGGCGCGACTGTGGCGCCGCGGTTAGCGCTGCGGCCAACCGCGGAGGCTGTGCGGTGGGCGACCGGGTCCTGGTTAAGCCCGACAGCGAGGCAGACAGGGGCAGCGAAGCCGGCGGCTGAGGGCGAGCGCGGCGCTGCGAGTGGGGCACCGACTGAATGTTCGGCTGCTCTTCTAGTGGCTGTGTTGCGGAATTTGGGTTTAATTATACAAATACTAGCTGAACCCCCGCTGCTTCGCATGCGTAGGCTGGTTGGTCTGCACCAGTTGTTTCTTTTTAATCCTGATGAAGAATCCATATCTTAAGTTTCGTAGTTATAGCTTGAAATTTGAGTTAACAGCAACATATTTTTGAAAATCAATTTTTGCATCTCGTATTTCATCTCCTTATTGGTCGAATTTCCAAAAATACCGAAACACGTATTTTTTTAAATCATAACGAACAATACAAATACCAATTTTTGTAGCTATAGCTTCAAAATTGTCTTGACAACGAAAAGAATTTTTGATCCCCTCTTCTACCCCCTTAGTTGTTGAATTTCCAAAAATACCTAAACACGTGTCTTTTTAATCAAGATCAAGAGTCCATATCCTAAGTTTCGTAGTTATAGCTTGAAATTTGAGTTAACAGCAACATATTTTTGAAAATCAATTTTTTGCGTCACCTATTTTACCCCCTTATTTGTCGAATTTCAAAAAATGCAGAAACACGTGTCTTTTAAATTCGAACCCTGAATTAAAATCCGAAATTTTGTAGTTCTAGCTTCAAAATTGCCTAAATAGCTACGTATTTTCAAAAAAAGTTTCATCTCCTATTTCACCCCCTTACGGACGGAATGTCGAAAAATCGCTGCTTAAATGACGCCTACAGAGTGAGAACAACACCCTCCACAAATGTCAAGTTTCTGTCTTCAGTGGTTTGGACTGGGCGATGATGGATGAGTCAGTCAGTCAATCGGGACACTTCCTTTTATATATAGAGATTAAATCGCAATATGAGAGAATATCCGACTTTAGTTGTGATGCTTTAGTTGGTGTACGATTTCGCATCACATGAAAATCCGTGCCAGAGCGGGACTCGAACCTGGGTCTCCCGCTTATCGTGAACGGGCGCCTTAACCACTTGGCCACCCGAACACACTCCCCGGCCACACCCAAACTTCCATATGTTGCACTTCCCTACTGCCCCTGGTGCTCGCACGCACTTAGCGTGATTCCTGAAGTGGGGAGAGACATACTTACACCATCTTTAGCCAGTCTAGGCCTTCATATATACACTGATACTTTTGTTCTAAATGTACAGAATTGCTGATGATCTGCAGCTGTAAATGATAATTATACAATAGCTGTAGCTAAAGTCGGATATTAGTGCATATTGCGATTTAATATTTGTATAATTAACATTTATAGCTGCAGACCAGTGCGCCTCGGTTGCACAGTGGTAGTGTGCCAGACAACAAACCCAAAGGTCGCGGGTTCGATCCCCGCCAGGTCCTAGGATTTTTATCTGTTACTTTCCACTTCTTTCACCTCTGGCAGTATTGCTCATGTGAAATATACCGAGTAGCACCGTGGTTCGGAACCCACGTTAAACTGTAGGTCCCCCTATAGCTGGCTGGGTAAGTCAGTTCGAAGGTCGGAGGAAGGCAACGGCATACCACCTCCAAACAGGACCATGCCTAGTAAAGCACTGTGGTGTTCAAACCAATCTCCGGATTGTTGACTGCTTTACTTAGCTGCAGACCATCGGCAATTCTATACATTTACAACAGAAGTATCATTGTATATATTTTAAATCTCATCAAGCAAAGTTTGTTCGTCCTTTCTGCAAATGGTATTAGTCAAGTTCGTTGTTCTATTGTAAAATTTTAATGGTGGTGGTGGTGGTGGTATGTGTGTGTGTGTGTGTGTGTGTGTGTGTGTGTGTGTTTGATGAACTTTGTGTTGGGTATTATGTTCTTAAAAGGTTTTGGATTTTTTTCTTGTGTGTAAAACGTACTTTCTGGCTAATAAGATGTACATATTTGTCTATAATGTTTAAAACATAATCAAACATAAGTGGATTAATACTTCTACATAGACCTAAGTGTGCAAGATACATATCTTGATTTAAGTCCATTTTATGGTCACTTTTGCTCCTGATTTCTTGCTGTATCCTGAGATTTCCAGCATATTACTTAATGGCTGGTATTATGGTAGGACGTGGTTGTTAGGTATCCTGTCTAGAACACAACACACAGTACTGCGCCTACTTTCACAAGAATGTGACACAAAAGCCTTGCAGTGGAGCAGAAAAAAAAATACTCCTCACAGTCTGTCCACTGGCCGGCACAAGAAGTCTGTGCCAGGCATTTGCGATGATCATTGATCACCCTGTACTTTACAAACGGCGCGTGAAAGAAATAGGTGTTGACTTTTAAATAATATTAAACAGGAAAAGAAACCTGCATTCTTAACTCTACAGTAGTCGCGCACAGACTGATAGTCTGCACAAATGTATTCTCAACTTTCCTGTTCATCTTGGTGCACCTAAAAAATTACATAAATTCATTACCTTCCTGTAATGAGAAGTAGTACGTTACTTCATGCGGACTTAGAGTCCTGCGCGAATATTGGCCTTACATATAATTCATGTCATTGGTAAGCCATTATTCCCATATTACAGTTCATTCTCAAGGTGTCTCCTGTTACTGATTAGTTGTTTTGTATTAGTTACAAAGTCTTTTTATGTTTATTTTATATATTTTTTATTTATATTTTCTTTTCTCTTTTTTAAGCAATATGGATCTATATGAAAAAATCTGCAGAAGAATTCTGTCATAAACAGTACACTTTTATGTTGTTTTTCACCCAGTGACAGAAAGAACCAGAAATTTGGTTACTGTGGCCTAACACACAGAGAGGACGGTATTCAAACTTCGAATGTTCGAATTTTTGTATAGCTTATGGGACTTAAGTACAGGGTCATCAGTACCTAAACTTACAAACTACTTAAGGACGGCACATACATCCATACCTGAGGGGGGATTCGGACTCCCGACTGTAGTGGCCGTGCAGACAGTGACTGGAGCGCCACAGACCGCACGGCCAATGCGGCCGGCAAGGTATTCATACTATGACAGTAGTTGCGAATGAAGCAAATTATCGTCTCTATTTCGAACACGAAAGTGTCATTTGCATTGAAAGTTCAAAAAGGGAAGAATGTGACTGTATTGTACAAACTCCGAAACTGTAGTTACCAGAGTGTTTATTTCATCCTTTTTACGATATAAATATACAATTTTTTTCTACTCGAAATGAAACACGTATACCTTATAACGTCAAAAATGTTTGTAAATCTATCGGACCAAACCGAGTGGTCATCAGTCTGTAGCTTACAAACTACTTAAACCTAGGTAAACTAACCTACGGACAAACACACACACACCCATGCCCCAGGGAGGACTCGAACGGCGAGCAACCGCGCGCTCTGCAGCGAGGTGCTTTAGACCGCTCAGCTACTCCACCGCGGCCCTTATAACGTCACAGCTGCGTCCACCTAATCCTCGATCGGCGAAGGAGCCGTAATATTCTATTTGCTGTTTCATTACTCCTTAATTATTGTTCCAATGGTATGACTGTATAGGATGCAGACAATTACTGGGTTGATCCATAACAATAAACTTTGTTCACTTCCTTTATTATGGAACGACAAATGTTAAAAACTCTTCCCTTTAAATACACTGATTAAATAACCGCGTGCCACTACGATGAATGTCTACAAGTCCACACTGAAACATTTCAATACGCAACTGGAACCGAAACTCATATGCGATACGACTGAAGGACAAAAACTTTAGCCACCACTAAACGCAGGTTACGAACTCACTGCCGACATGCTACTGTACCGCCTCGCTCTGCGGTCGGCGGGAGACTGCCGCACACCGGCCAACAAACGATAAACGTTCAAACCTAAGCATTGTCGCCCAGCAGCTATCGCTACGGATGCAACATCGTTGGTAAAAACATCGATGTTCAGACATCGATGTTCCTGTGGAAAAATATCCTTGTTAGAAAAACATCGCTCTTGAAAACGATACATGGATGTATTTCCAATGTTTCCATACGTTTAAGAAATATTAGGAAAAACACACTGAAATGAAGCTGTGTTGGCAGAAAGTATCTGCTTTATTTCTTTCACTAGGCTACGAATACACAGCGAAATGGCACATTACAATGAAATAGAAGTTGGGAATAAGGTTTTGCTACCTATTGCGCTGATTTTACTTGGGATTTACATCGATTTGTTCATTACATGCGAAATAACATGTGTTTTGTTCACGTATTGCATTTTTCTTAGCTGTCGGCGTGGAGAAAATTAAACATTATGCATCTTTCAGTTATTACTGAATTAATATTACTTGATAATTTTAAAATGAATATTCATCAATGACGTTTATCAAATCATGTACCTTGTTGAATTGAAAATCTGTGTTATACTTGGCTTGTTGGCTTTTGTTTCGGGTTATTCGTCGACTTTTGTTTGATGTTTTAACTGACGTTTTGACAGTACGATATCAGTCTGACTGGGTAACACTGTCAAAGATTCGATTCCACTGATGTTGGAGGGTGAAATTTCAGCAATGCCAGCAGCCCGTGCTGGACAAACATCAGATTAATCATCAGATTGTTTCATATTTCACTTACCTACTATTTCAAAAGTATGAAAACAGCGACGAGCGACGACAGCAGGAGCACCGCACTTGAGCTGACGCTGGCTGAGCAACTAATAAAGTGATAATGGAGTTGCCAATCAATTGTTGAACGATGTCGATCGTTTTGGACTTCTGTCGTCGATGCATCGGCGATATATCGCTGTTCAAAACATCGATGTTAACATCGATGTTTATGGACGAAATATCGATGTTTTCAAAACATCGATGTATCGTTTGCATCCCTAGCTATCGCTGCACGCCAACGATAACTAATGTTCGATCAAAACTT
Organism: Locusta migratoria; assembly: GCA_026315105.1. NCBI lineage: Eukaryota > Metazoa > Arthropoda > Insecta > Orthoptera > Acrididae > Locusta > Locusta migratoria. Next base: position 66,749,362 of record CM048754.1, on the reverse strand, counting down.
TTGTGTCCCTGCCTCGTCGCCGCTTTTGTGTCTCGTTTCCGTCGTAGGTGTCGGTGGCCGAGTGGAAGGAGACCGACACAGGAATAAAGATAGCACGCTGGTGCAGGTACGGAGGGGAGCAGCCAGAAACTAGAAACACTAGAGTAAATTAGAACGAGATCTATATTGAACAGAATTTATACAATACTTAACTTTTACATAGATCAGTACTGCAGAAGGCTGATACATAGTTGAGCTAGAGGCGTGCCTAGTGCCTATACGATAGCGAAGTCTTCACTGGTGCCTATCTGATTCTGAAGTGTTAACTGGTTCCTATCTCAGTCCCAAGTGAACGATGTCGTTCAGTGGTGGCCACGAGCGGAGTTGCAGCAGAGGGCGCTCGTGGCTGACGTCGTAAGAACGCCGCGCGCCGTGCGTGCATGGCGGCGCGCGGCGAAAGTAGGTGGCGCGCACTTTTGACTTGTGCGACACCACAAAAACGTACCAAAGAGGTCACTAATCTAAAACCCTGTATCCTCACAACCTTACTCCGAAATTTAGTGTTTCAGTGAAATTGGATAGTATTTACAGCTCTGTCAAAGGTATTGATGTGAAAAGCTGCAAGTCAAATATCATATTCTTCATTACTGTGCCGACTCTTGCTACTGAAATTATTTAATGCCACGTGGACTGCCAACTGGCAATACGAAAATTTGCGCGACAGCTGCATTCTTAACGCCCGGCGTACAGGTCGACGGTGTCCTCTCGACAGTTGTACCCACTCCGAATGCGCAGTTTTCAACACGTGAGCAGCTGGTAGTGGGCCGGGGTCTTTCTCGCCCCTGGAAACAGACACGGGGTCCCCACAAAGGCCTGCGTGCAGGCGCTTTAAGGTTTAAGGTTTTCAACTTTATGGTTGCATAGAAATCAGACCGTAATTAGGAGAAAGTTTTCCTATGCACAGTTTGAAGACAAAACCTCGTTATACTTACAGACGGAGTTTCGTTATTTTCTGATTAGTCGTTTTGTCCCAATAATGGTAGACATAGACTGCTGAAGTTCGCCTAATGAGGATACATATTAATAAGATGAAAAGTGTAAATGCAAGCTCTGCCCCTGCCTTTCACAGCTGTTATATTTTTATGCTCATAAATTTACATCAAGCGCTAATATCACATCATTAATTCATTTGCTTTATCGTTCCTATGCGCTACTTGTTCGCATGTGCTGTGTTGTAGTTCTTTGCAGTCGAATAGGTGCACGACAAACATCGATATTTTGTACTTCGCCGCAGTAGTTGAAATGTCTACTTCTATTTGGGGTCTGAATATTAAGTTTTATCTTAAAATGGGACGAAATACGCGGTAATATATAAGGGAAAGCGTGCTTTTCTGGCTTTTTCGGCGATATGTCTACTTTAAGGTTGCACAGAAATCAGACCGTAACTAGCAGAACGTTTTCCTTTGCACAGTTTTAGACGGAGATTCAAATGTTCAAATGTTTGTTAAGCTTATGGGACTTAACTACGGGGTCATCAGTCCCTAAACTTACAAACTACTTATGAACTACTTACAAACTAGGACGGCACAAATATCCATGCCCGAGGGGGGATTCGAACCCCCGGCCGTAGTGGCCGTGCTGACCGTGACTGGAGCGCCTCAGTCACCTCGGCCACCGCGGCCAGCTGACGGAGATTCTTTATTTACTGATTAGTCGTTTTGTCCTAATAATGGTTGGCACAGAATGCTGCAGTTCGCCTAATGATGATACGTATTAACAGTACAATAATTCGCGCGACAGCTGCATTCTTAACGACCGGCGTACAGGTCGGTGGTGATCTCTCGACAGCCCTGACCCACTCCGAATGCAGAGCTATCAGGACATGAGCAACCGGTAGTGGGCCACGCTCTTTCTCGCCCTGGACACAGACACAGGGTCCCCACAAAGGCCTGCATAGGCGTGCGGGCGCTTTAATGAAATCGCCCGCCTGGCCGACAGCAGGTATGCTCCCAGAGTAGGGGAGTGGGGGGAGGGGGCCAAGTTTGCCTGTAAACAACCGGCGGCAGGGGCGCCGTGCAAACAGGCCCGCCGCTGCCCACCCCATCCACCTCTAAACCTCACCCCACCAACCCCACAGCCACCGGCGACAGGACGCGCCTCCGATATGGGCGAGCGAGTGCAGCGCCGCGGGCAATAGCTTTGTGGAGGGGCCTTGTCTCTCCTGTCGCCCTGAAGCGGCAATCGATGACGTCACACACACACACACACACACACACACACACACACACACTATAGCGAGCAGCATCCACACCCAATCCACCCCGACTCTCAAGCTGATGAACACCTTACTTACTGTTCATTTCATAATGTTTACATATAAATGTGAATGTCTGTTCGGTGTACGTTTATCACGTCTGAACCACTAGACATGCAGAGCTAAGAAATTGTACAGTTACTAATGTGTACCCGGGAAAGGCTTTAGGCACGGTTTTATGGCGATCAGATAGCTATTTATCTATATATTAATGTGAATGTCTGTTCGGGTTACTCTTATCACGTCCGAACGACAAGACGCAGAGACTTACATAGTTGTACAGTTACTAATTTATACCTCAGAAAGGTTTTAGGCACGGTTTTATAGTGATCTGATAATATTTAGTAATCTGAAGAATATAATGCAAAATGCAGAACAATAATTACTCTTTGAAAAATACATTTATTCTTTGAAAATTGTTAATTGGTTGCACTGTTGCTTGAGGTTTGATAATGATAAAAGGGTGGAGTATATTGGGCGGGAAAGTTATCAGTGTATATAAAATTCTACGTGTGTGTGTGTGTGTGTGTGTGTGTGTGTGTGTGTGTGTGTGTGTTAATATTATGCTCTGCAGCGAAACTACAGAACGCAAAAGAATGGTCTGTGTGTAATTGTTGTCCAAAGTCTCCCGTTGCACACCATAGCATTTCCATACAGGTAGCTATAAGGGAGTGGAAGATATGGTCGTTGAAAGTTGTCAAATTACAAAACAATTCGGACGGAAGACCAGCGATGACGCTTGCGACTCTATAGAAGGAGGTTACATACAGCGAAATGTGATGCCACAGATCATATCTTTGGTCTATGCGTGCTACATTGTCTTCAGCTCTTTCTCTGTAAGGATAAGCATACTGTACGAATAAGAAAATATAAGAATAACTAAATAAAGCAGTAAAAAAGAAAAATCTTTTAAAATCTTTAAAAATAATTGATTTGACGTTTCACGCATTACATCAAGTGATCGATTTGTGATATTATTACAATCATTATTGTTGCCTTTCGTGGTTGGATTCTTCGAAACTAGTGCATTTTTAAGTGTGATTTCTTATTTCTTATATATTCTCTGATAAATGTAACATGTTTTTAGAAAAAAGGAGATGGACAGAGAGAGAGTGGACAGGAAAAGTACTAAATAAATACTAAAAGTAATAAATAAATAAATAAATACCCGGACAACGCCGTGTTTTCAGCTAGTGTTTATATATAAAGAACAATCTAGAGCGCAAAAAATTAATTTTTTCCGACTAGTTTCGGTCTTCTCTTAGACTATCTTCAGGAAATATAGCTCCACAACATCAATGGAGCTATATTTCCGGAAGATAGTCTAAGAGACGACCGAAATTAGCAAGAAAAAAAATTGCACTCTAGACTTCTTTATATATAAACTAGCTGAAAACCCGGCGTTGCCCGGGTATTTATTTATTTATTCCTGCCATATTTCAGGTATATATTCATTTATATAAGGGCTATTTGTCTGTAATATCTCTTTGAAAGACAATTAGCAGTAAAAAAGTATTAGACTAAAACTTGGTATTCATGGGGTGGTTTTCCATGAACGTTACTATTTATGTGCTAATATCTCATAAACTACATGTCGTACTGTGATACAATTTAAAAGATACATTCATCTGTATGTGTGTATACTGGCTGTAAAATTTCCTGTCACTGCAATTTGTAGTGTTCAAATTATAAATTGTAACGTCATACCGAGATCCGTAGCTTTACTCCATAAACAGCGGAAAAGTAGTAAGCGATAAACTTTCCTTTCATCATCTTACTATGGTTGCCAGCGAGAAAAAGTTTAATAAAGGTTTGAAATTATGTTTAAAGTTTGTTGCAGGTCGCTAAGTACTGTCATTCTCGTACAGTGTATTTCGAAAATCTCGCCGCATTATATGGCATTTTTTGCGATTTCTATTGTTTATGGCGTAATATCTTTTGAACCATGTGCCGTATGTGATTGTTAACCATGCACCAATTGTTACCTCACGGTATGGAATGTGTGTACCAAATTTGGTTGAAATCGGTCCAGTGGTTTAGGAGAAAATGAGCAGCATTGTCGCAAAATGCAGCAGTTTTTCGCGCATCTCATTGTTTATGACATCATATCTGGTGAACTATATATCGTACGTGATTCATACACTTACGGTGACCGTCCTCATGGATTGAAGCTCACGTGTACAAAATTTCTTAAGGATTGGAACAAAACTGTGGATTTGAATGCAACACGTACAAACATACGAACACTCTGCTTTATATATTAGACATTTTCTACTTTCCGACCTCTGTTTGCCTGGTGGTAAGTTCGGTAGGGCAGTGGAACTACAGCCAGCAGAAACCTCCACCGGCTGATATAAAGGCGGCGGTATAGGGGGTGTGTTTTCTGTTGTCGGGACGGCCGTCCATTACTGGGTATTGGTGACAGTCGGAGTGGTGGGGGGGGGGGGAGGGATTGGGGGGGGGGGGTGTCGGCTGTCGCCATCGCAGCCATAAATCACGGCCGCTGATATCGCAACGGGCCGCGAGTTACTGCTGAAGGTGACGCACCGCCAGCTGGCCGAAACGTCAGCCCAGGCAGTACGGCGCTGACGACTGCAATACATACAGGGCGCTCCAAAACTTCTGAGGAGAGCGGCAGTACACACGAACTGCAACGAAAATGCCACATAGGGTGTTGATAATGTTTTGACCCACTTTAGGTTACGGTTGTACCACTGAAGGTGGGCGTTTACGATCGTCTTTTGAAAGCTCGAAATTAAAATTGAATAACCGAATTTGTAGAGGAGAAAATTCTCTACAACTTTCCTCTCTTATGTTTTTTTCATAACTCGTATCATTTCAGAGATATTTGCAAAAATAACAGCGATTTTGGGATGTATGTCTGTGTGTCCGTAACATACTCCCTGTTTTTAAGACGAACCGTTCAACCGATCAGCACCAAATTGTACAGACATGATAATAAGTCGCCAGAGACCGGAACCTCCCTTCTTCAAATTTTTTCGGACATAAAATACGGTAGTAATACCATAAAAAGCCGTTTCTAATATAATTGTAATTGTAGACGAACCGTTCATCTGATATAAAAATTGAATAGCCTAATTGATAGAGGGGAAAATTCTCTACAACTTTGCTCAATTATGTTTTTTCATAGCTTGCAACGTTTCAGCGATATTTGCAAAAAATAACGTCGATTTGACGATGTCTGCATGGCTGTTACGTGTTCCCACTTTTTAGGTCGAACCGTTCAACCGATCGGCACCAAATTTACAGACATAATTGTTGGCTACCAGAGACCAGAACCTCGCTTTTTGAAATATTTCGGGCAAAAAATACGGTAGTACTACAAAAAAAAAGCCGTTTGTAATATAATTGTAATTGCAAACGAACCGTTCATCTGACACGGAAATTGAATAAACTCATTGATAGATGAGAAAATTCTCTACAACCTATCTCCCTTATGTTTTTTTTTTTTTTTTTTTTTTTTTTTTTTTTTTTTTTTTTTTTTTTTTTCATATCTCGTAGCGTTTGAGATATATTTGCAGAAATAACGGAAATTTGACACACTTCATTGAATTAAGGAAAACTAGCCGTTCGGAGATGTCACGTGACATTCCTCGCGTATTTGATGATTTTCTTATTGTAACTTACATGTTGTCATTTCAAAGAAACGGCACACTGAGGAATTAACAAAAACACATCGTTCTTCGTACAATAAGTGATAATCTAAAGTCTACAAATGCCATATTAGCATCAGTTAACAACGGCCATCAATAGTATGAGATTAAAGAACTCCTGTTTTGATTTATAGCCGTAGAGTAGTGGACAAGGTGCTGGACTGTGATGCGGAAGGTGGGTGGTTCGAAACCTGCCACTACCTAAATTTTTTCCCTAGAAGGGTTTCAGACACTCTTATTAATTAATTATTTATTATTTAGATCATTATTTTGGTCCAAAATGTTTGCAAAAACTTATAAAACTACAAATGTAAATTGGGCCGTAAACACGTCAGTGCGATTATTTAGCTTGCAATCTCCGACCATAGTAGCTCACAACTGGTTCACCTCTTACTTTAATAATAGACAACAGAAGGTAATTCTCCGCAGTGTAGAAAATGGCTATGACGTGCAATCCCAATGGGACACAATTAAGTGTGGGGTGCCGCAGGGGTCTGTTTTGGGACCGTTGCTGTTTCTTATTTATATAAATGATATGCCTTAGAGTGTAACAGGTGACTGTAAAATATTTTTCTTTGATTATGATACCAGCTTGGTAGTGTAGGATGTTGCTCGTAATTTCGGACACAGTATCAAATAATGTAGTTCAAGAGAAACGTTCATGGCTTGTAGAGAATAAGTTGATGTTAAATCATAGTAGAACTCAGTTTTTACAATTTCTAACACATAATTTGACGAAAGCAGACATTTTGATTACACATAATGGGCATATGATAAGTGAGACTGTACAGTTCATATTTCTAGGTATTCAGATAGACAGTAAGCTGTCGTGGATAGCCCATGATCAGGAGCTTGTTTCAAAACTAAATTCTGCTATATTTACCATTAGAACAATATCTGAAATAAGTGATTTTTCAACACGAAAAGTAGTCTATTATGCTTACTTTCACTCACTTCTGACGTACGGCATTATTTTTAGGGTAACTGATGCACCTGATGCAGAAAGTATATTTCTGGCTCAAAAACGGGCGCTTCGAGCAATATGTGGTGTGAGTTCACGAACGTCACGTCGACCCCTTTTCAGTAGTCTGGGAATTTTGACACTGGCGTCACAATACGTTTTTTCTTTAATGTTGTTAGTTGTTAATAATATCAGCTTATTCCCACGAGTTAGTAGCTTTCACTCGGTGAATACTAGATAGAAGTCGAATCTACATTTGCATCACACACCTTGACACTTGTGTAGAAAGGTGTGCAGTATTCTGCAGCGTCCATTTTCAATAAGCTGCCAGAAGAAATAAAGAATCTTAGCAGTAATCTACACGATTTCAAATCTAAATTGGAGAGTTACCTCATGGCTCACTCCTTTTAGTCTGTCGAGGAACTCCTACAAAAGATAAAAAATTAAGCTATTTCATTTTTTTCTTTATTGATTCTTTTCACTTTGTCTTAAGATTGTCGTGTGCATAGGACTACTTAAAAATTTTCTACTACCATTCTTGTGTAAAAATTCATGTATTGACTTGTTCCATGACCATGGAGTCTCACTCCTCAGTTGGGTCCTATGCAACAGAAAACGATTTTATTATTATTATTATTATTATTATTATTATTAGATAGTTCTAGACTGGAAATGGCATCTTTTTTATGACACCAAGATCTCTGTAACTAAACCACTGATACGTCAACAGTCACTTGGTAGTGTACAGCTGTGGTACTGCTTTGGCTAGGATAATACAGAGCTTTTTGTGAAGACGAGTAACACTAAATTTCAAGTGAAAGTATTATTAGTTTAAAATGATGTCATTTCTTGAAAACTGTGGAGTTGTTTATTACATCCGGCTAATGTTTGCCAATAGTCGCGGGTTCTTTGTTTGAACCACGCCATGTGTATAGCCGCTCTGCTGTTTGTCTGATCTCTTAGTATGTGTGGTAGAAGGTTGCAGTTTACAGCCGTGATGTACTTTGAAAAAAATATTCTTATGCTAACGCTGCAAAATATCTTTATTTGTTAGATTCTACCAGTTTCAGCAGTTGATGCCATCAACAGGATATTTTACATCAAAGTCATTAAGATAAAATGTAGTAGGTATTCCATTAATTATTATTTAACTATTACAAATAAGGAAATGCTTTCGTTACAGACTCTAACAATATGTACAGATGACATTATTGAACTCTTATGTCATCTGTATATAATTTTAGTCTGTAATGAAAATATTTTCTCATTTGTAACAGTTGAAGATTAATTAAAGGAATACATACTGTATTATGTAAAATGGAAGGTTCTTTAGAAACACTCACGATATTGTATTGTAAATTAGATGTGGTTGTAGTCACTAAAAATGTTGTCTTATTGCCTTTAATGTAAAGTATCTTATTCCCTTGTGATGGCAGCAACCGCTAAAACTTGTAGAATATAACACATGAAAATATTTTGTAACCTTGGCATAATAATGATTTTTTCAACGAAAAAAGTGCAAGGTGTGTCCAATTTTTGTTGAGTATGTAATCAAAAATAAATAAATAAATGAAATCGCACTGGCGTGTTTTACAGCACACTTAAGGTTTTCCTGTAGGTTGTTTGCAAACATTTCGGAGAAAAATAATAAAAATCTAAAAAGCAAAAAATATGGATGATAGAAATACGACTGTGCTATTATGATAATATTAATGCACTAAACATATAATATTCTTTCCGTGACAATATTGTAACAAACATCCAAAATTATTTGATATTTGAGTTCAGCTTTGATAAACGTACTCTTTTTCGAACTTTTACCTCTTGAAACCATTATGTCAGTATGTCCCTCATATGTCCATTACCTTTCTTCCGTTAAAAGATTATCACCTATCTTGCCGTGGCAGTTCGTCCACTTCTACAGTTAATTTTCTTTGCCTGGACTGGTTTACGTAAGCTCAAGCGACAGCGTCAAATGGCTGTTATTTTTGCAAATATCTCTGAAACGGTGGCAGTTATGGAAATAACATAAGAGCGCAAAGTTGAGAAATTACTCCTTTACAGATTCGTTTACGACACATGGTAATGATGTGGAACGTGTCAGGTTAATGAAAGGTGCCTTTACAAAGTATTACTTCGTACTAAATATTACAGGACACAATATTTTCTTTTCTTTTTTTTTTTTTTTTTATTCAGTTTTCGACTCACAATGTTATTGTTGTGGTCTTCAGTCCGGAGACTGGTTTGATGCAGCTCTCCACAATACCCTAGCCTGAGCAAGTCTCTTCATCTCCACATAAGAACGGCAACCAGCATAATCTGTCTGAATCTGCTTATTGTATCCATTTCTTTGTCTTCCTCTGCGATTTTTACCCCAAACACTTCCCTCCGACGCTAAATTCACAATTCCTTGATGTCTAAGAATGAGTCCTACCAATCTATCCCTTCTTTTAGTTAAGGTATGCCAGAAATTTCTGTTTTCCCCAATTCTGTTCAGTACCTCCTCATTAGTTACGCGATCCACCCACCTAATCATCAGCATTCTTCTGTAGCACCATATTTCAAAAGCCTCAATCCTCTTCCTGTCCGCACTGTTTATCGTCCATGTCTCACTCCCATACAAGGCAACACTCCATACAAATGCCTTCAGAAAGGACTTCCTTAGGCTTAAATCAATATTCGATGTTAACAAATTTCTCTTTTTCAAGAACGCTTTTCTACCCATTGACATTCTGCATTTTATATCCTCTGTACTGCGACCATCATTTGTTATTTTACTGCCCAAGTAACAAAACTCATCTACCTCCTTTATTGCTTCGTTTCCCAATCTAATTCCTTGCTCTTGTTAATGTTCATCTTATATGCACCTTTCAGCACACTGTCCATTCCGTTCAATTGCTCTTCCAGGTCCTTTGCTGTATCTGACAGAATTACTATGTCGTCGGCAAAACGTAATGTTTTTAATTCTTCCCCCTGAACTTTAAATTCCTTCACCAAATTTCTCCTTGCTTTCCTTTATAGCTTGCTCAATGTACAAATTGAACAACAATCGAAAAAGACTACAACCCTGTCTTACTCCCTTTCCAACTACTGCATCCCTTTCATGCTCTTCAACTCTGACAACCGCTGTCTGGTTTTTGTACAAGTTGTAAATAACCTTACGCTGCCTATATTTTACTCCTGCTTGCTGAAAAACTTGAAAGAGTTTATTCCAATGAACATTGTCAAAAGCCTTCTCCAAATCTACAAAAGCTAGAAATGTATATTTGCCTTTTCTTAATCTATCTTCTAGGATAAGCCGTAAAGTTGAGTATTGCCTCCTGTGTTCCTACGTTTCTCCTGAACCCAAACTGATCTTCCCCGAGGTTGGCTCCTACCAGCTTTTCCATCCTTCTGTATATAATTCGTGTTAATATTTTGCAACCATGACTTATTAAACTGATGGTTCTGTAGTTTTCACGCCTGTCTGCACCTGCTTTCTTTGGAATGGGGATTATAACATTTTTCTTAAAGTCTGAGGTTACTTCACCTGTCTCATACATCTTACACACCAGGTGAAACAGGTTTATCATTGCTGGTTCTCCCAGAAACTTCAGTAGCTCTGAGGGAATATCATCTACTCCAGGGGCCTTGTTTCGACTTAGGTCTTTCATGACTCTGTCAAATTCTTCTCTCAGTAACGTATCTCCTATTTCATCTTCATCTACATCCTCTTCCTACAATATTGTCTCGAAGTTAATTTCCTTTGTAGAGCCCCTCTATATAGTCTATATATACTCACAATAAGATCACCAAATCCAGTTTCCAAAGTTATCCAGTACTGACGATCATATGCTATCAATGAGTGAATGAATTGCGGGATGAATCAGAGACGACCATCTCCATTTGAACACAGACACGAGCGTTCTCCTACGACGTCACGTCGCTGCACACTAACCCTGATAATCAGTCGCCAGTTCTTGGTATGCTGTTAGCTGTGAGGTGTCTCCCTGGTGAGTGTACCGGTGGCAGCAGCTTGTCGTGACTTTTGGGCGTTAGAAGGCAGCGTCTGGTCCTTGAGAGAGACCTCTCTCCCCCCACCCCGTCTTTCCGCTACGTTGGCTCCACATATAGGCGCGGGACCCCCTCCTCTCTCGGCTTTACGAGAAGCGCGCACCCGCTACGCGACACGGAAGCGGACGGCTTTCATTCACTAGCGGACCTGAACCTTCAGGACGTGTTCCCAAGAAAGGAAAGGCCGCTTCGACCTCTGCAGAGGTTGAGGTCGTTAGGAATCGAACGCCAATGCATACTGTGACGATACTGCTGGACCTATCAGCTCAATGTTATTGTACGATACCGTCTGCGTCGGACCCGGAATCTTGTGGTGTAATAGTGATATATTTTGCGTGTAGGGTTACCAGATGTCCGTCTACAGAAAAGAGAACATTTGTAGATTAATAAAAGAGCCTTCTTTCGCTCTCTCTCTCTCTCTCTCTCTCTCTCTCTCTCTCTCTCTCTCTCTCTCTCTCTCTCGTATTGACAACTCAAGTACTAGTGATGTCTCTAGTGTATTATCAGTCTTGTTTGTAATACATCTTAACGCATCTTACGAAATTTGTGCATCTTCTTACGAATTAATAAGCATGAAATGTTGAGACCCGTAGAACGAATTACATAAACTACATAGCAGTGAAGCCCTAATATTTCATCACTTCCTCACTTGTAATTATCGTCTAAAATGCTGAACATTTTTTCCATACGGTACTTATACCTTACCAATCACACCTGTTTTCACCTGAAATTTTTTTTACGATGCATTATTTACGGAAACCATAGTACTGTTGACTGTAAAATTGTCAAGAATAAAGTAACTGAAAATTATCTAAGCGTTCCTTGATATAGCTATGCTCCCATTTCGGATCAGTCCGGCATGACTATATACGTTATTATCATCTAGATTCTTGTGAGTGAATGGAAAATGTAAGGCCTAGCTGAAAAAAGCAATGAATAAACTTTTTATTTGTCGTACAAAGGCTCGCAATTAACTATTAAAAACTCAGTTTTTAGGACAAAAGCTTTAAATTGATTTTTTCAAAACACTATGTAGTTACGTCTCTTTGCTCCTAAACAGACGAATGGTGAAACAGCAATGCTGACCTTATTTGTATGAAGTTTTGAACAAGATTTTAACTCATGTATAACAATCACTGCACTAGTTTTTGATCTTAAAGTCATAAATGTGGTTGTCAGACAACACACACAACTGCCGAGTCCCAGCACGACAGACTGAACGTCTTATTTTTTGGGTCTCACAACACTCCGACCAGAGAAAGCGGGGGGGGGGGGGGGGAGTTTCATTTTATACTGTGTGTACCGTGTGTGTACCGCACTGTCTTGTATTGTTGCAGACGTTGGTTTTTAATTGGCCGCCTCGAAGGTCGTATACCGTGACAATTACTTCAATTGTTCCGAAGTAGTTTGACGTGAGGGCATCGGCGGCACAGAAACGAGAAAATTATTTCTGAAAAGCTACATTGTTTCAAGAAAGGTTAAAATCTCTAGAATTAGTGATTGTGACAGTTCAGAAAGTTGTATTTACGCACTTTCAACTTGAAGCAGTTGCACAACGCAAAAAAGAGGACATTTCCCCATTTTGTTAAAAACCCCGGCCGGACTATTTTTAGGGTTCAAAAAAAGAGGACATGTCCGGGTAAAAGAGAACGCCTCGTAACCCTATTTGCGTGTGAAGTTACAAACGAAATAGCCAGTCTAGGAATCAGTGTAGGACAGTGTCTCGGTGATACTGTGATTAGTTAACAAGTGATAGATTTCATTAATTATGAGAGTTGTATAAGACGTTTCCAGACTGTTCTATAAACAATACTTTTGTCTTCGTACATTATTTCAATAAATAGACAGACGAAGGGTACAAACTTTTGTAAAACATAAAGACATTAAAATAAATAGCATTGTATATATGTTAGGCTTATAAACAAGTTGTATTGACCAGCTAATTGTGTTAATTAATGTAATAGTCGAAATTCCTATATTGTATTTCTTTGTATATATTGATTGACGTGAGATGTTGAACCTATTTTCAGAATGGCCGAGATATGTGATAGTTCAGTATATGTTAGGAACATGTATGATGTACTCGTTAACTAATTAATTGACATTTAACATTTTGGTTTGTTGCCAAACAAAAAGTAGCGTGATTAAGTCTTAAAACGATATGTCCCTTGTAAAATTATTGTATGTATAGTTTTCATTTTATATTGTGATTATTTTTGTGTACATGAAATGTTTTCTTTGTGTGTTTGTTCATTGTAAATTAGTATATTCAATTGTTATGAACAATGCATAATGTAAGGTCATTATTGCCGATGTTATATATTTGCCTCACCGCCTTGCGTGGGAGAGTTCGAGTTTGGGATCTATGTCACTGTGTTGTTGTGGTAAATTGTTTACGCAAGTATGAAACTGTAATGTTTTGGTGGAGAAGCAGTTTGATTGCAAATTAAAGAAGAAGTGAAAAATTGTACATATAGAGTATTTATTTCTACCACGACGCCCCAGGAGAATTATTTTGCAGCGAGCAGAACACCCATATAACGTAATGCTGAAAAGCTGAGTATCGGTAGAATGAACTGCAATTACGTAAAAATCAATATAAATGTTATAATACACATCCAAATTGTGTCCCAGTCGCAAGTTTTCCTGACGAAAAATTAGTAGTTGAAATATCATAGTCTTCTTCTCACTGAAATTCAATAAAGTCACAACCGTTATTTGCCCCGTAACGCTACTTACACGCTAAAAAATATTGTCACAGTTTAAAATATTTCACCCATGTTTGCAGCGACACCTAAGGTAAGCTCAAATAAAATTGTCATTTCCTCTGAAACCAGATTACCGTACAGCCTTCACTTAGCTGAATTGTGTTTCCACTGTAATGTTTTTAAAGAAAACGCCTTTTGCTACTCCAAATGAAGGGTTTTTATTTTTATAATTCACCCATACGCGTTTCGCCTTTGTCACAAGGCATCATCAGTGGGTGTCGTGAAATATTTACATGTTTCTGTTTACACATAAAGGTTAGGTTTTTTATAAATGTACACAACATTTCGTTTCCGATTCAAAACAGTTCGTCTTTTAGGTATAAAATGGTGTACTTACAGCACTTGATACATCCATATCAGTCTCTTTCCGGTAACCAGGTCGAAAGGTTCCACTGTTTCTGAAAATATTAGCATTTTTCTGGTTCCACTGTCATCTGCTGCCATAGTGTGCCCACTGTAGTTTGTTTTGTAGTGTTGCCAAGTTTCTCAGCTTATTTGAAATTCAACTATTTCATTGAAAATGTGTGTGATTTTTTTCTATCTGAGAGTGTGGGGGGTGGGGGTATAGGTTTTTCATTATGTGTTTATAGGAGGAGGTTCTGAACAAAATATGGGGAACGCTTTTTCTCTCCCAGTACTGTATGATTAGACCGCGGATTTTTAGGTTATAATCAACCAGCTTAAACTTCATACTGTGGCTAAGGCACAGTGAGCTCAAAGATAATCTGGAGTCAGTACTGTCTATTACGAAAGCGTGACGATCGGCGCCATATTGGTGAGCGTATATCTGTCGCACTCTAACTAGTTGTTAGTAGTATTTGCTTAGACAACATTCTGACATTTGTAATCGTTGGTTCTAGTTACTTTCTAAGATAACTACTTCTGAAAATTCTAATACTATTCACAAAATAGTTAACACGTGGAATAAACCGTGGGCCTACTCATGAAAAGAAACAGCAGTAAACGGCATGTATAAGACGTGTAAGTGAGTTATAATTTTTTTTCAGAATTAGTGTTTCTACCACATTGCGTTTAACGAATAAATTGCTTTACTTTAGAAAGACAAATAAAGGTGTAAAAAACGACCAATTGGAGGTCTCTGATATAAGCATCATTTTCCGTACAGTAATTTCCAGGCAGTGAGCGCAAACGAAAATCTTTATAAACAAGAGACAAATATAGAACTGAACACAAGAAGTAGCGTCTACAGCAGTGTAATTTATTCTTTAAAGTTTACTATGATAGAAATACTGTGTAGTTCTGAATAAAAATATAGTTCATCTATGGATCTGAGCTCTTCTTCGTTTCTTTTGCGTTCTCTACAACTAAAACGACTCAAACTTTACCATAATGCATCTATGAAAGTAATTAATTATTACTAACTAAACTTTAAAGCACGCAGAGTACAAAAGTACAATACGACCTATACGTACGGTGTTGCCAACTTAACGGAAATATTGTGTCATGATTTTCACAGATTCAAAGCAATACAGCTGTGTATCCAGTGTTTATAACTGAGAACACTGCCACAGTCTAACACATACAGTCAGGACACTGACTGCTGTAAAAGTTGTCACCAACTGACAGCTGCTGCGACACTAGCGCTCCTAGCGGTGGGCAAGCTGCCGAAGTAGTGATGTTTGTTTGTAATCGCTTCTGTACGTAATTAACGAAATACTTACTATAATTTTTGCGTTACAAGCATTATTAAAGTATCGAGAGAAAAACATAATACGGAAATTAATATAAACATAGCCTCATTTAAATGATTCAATGGTATAAAGAACAACTCTGGCAAGAACAAATACTTACGAGTATGTGTATATTTGCAGCTTATTCCACTAAAAGTAAGGTGCATATAAACATAATGGTATAATAAATTTCTCTTATGGTCTGTTCTTACTATGGCAGCCAGTTTTTGACGAGTATCAATTCGGTACGGGGTCTAATGATTCTCACATTTTTACACGTCACTCGTCTTTCTTATACGTGCATATTCTTTTAAGTGTAATTACTTTATCTTTAAAAAATCAGTGTTTTGATGATTCTTGCCGTTTGTGGTTCAGATGTAGCAACAATTGTGGGATTGGGTTCTTCTTTGTTGCAAAACAGTTTGGTTGCTTTCATCGTCATATTGCCATGTCTGTGACGTTTTCCCTTCAGCTACAGCTGTGTTGGTTGATTTGGTATGTTAACTACCGTATTTATTGCATTCTATATACGTTTCCTATGTTCCATCCTCACCAATTTTACTGGAATTGTAATGAAGAATACTTAACGTTCCTGCGTAGAAACTGACGTCTCTCTGCTGAAGGGTATGTCCCCTGGTGTTTCCTAGGCATTCTTATTGTTAATAGAAAATGAAATTACTCATTTAAAGCCTGTATGTTACAGGATGTAATGTACTTTTTTATAAGGAATCTTATGATACCTAAGAAAGACAAAGGGGGAGCTATTTTTAAATTATTACCTTTTTATAAGGCACTACATACGTTTCCTAACGTAAAAAGTATGCTGACGTCAATCAAAACGATACTATTCGCACTCATCAACTATCGTATTCAGAAACGTAGCTTGCCGTCCGCTTGGAGCGCTGCTATTGCAGCGTGTAACAAAAATCTGTGGAAGTGTCGTGACTATATATGTTAGACTGTGATCACCGATAAGACACGAGCAACAAGCTCATTGGACACGAGCTACAGCGCTCCTCGCGGCAACCTGTGTAAACTAGAGATGGGAAAACTGAAACATCTGACGGTTTCGAAACCAATGAAACCGTACCATCTGTGGTTTCGATACACTGTTTCGAAACCATGAAACCGTGAAGCAATGTATGTTTTGTCATGAAATCTTCGTTCTAGGAGGGCAATAGTTTTCACTATGTGGACAAGGGTACATACAAGTACCTGTCAACCATAGAGTATATATTCACTTCTTGTTCTGTACGAAACAAGTTGATAAAGATTTTCTCCCGTGTTGTTGATGTTGCCAACATAGTCACACGAGGCCGCTGGTATGGTAGGTAAAAAGTTTACCCCGTTAGGAACTCACAAACTGCAATACGGTACGCATATTACAGTGAGGGATCATACATGCTACTTTCTATACATACTAAATAAATTATAGGGGATAAAGGGCACACTAAATAAATACAAGTAATGCTATGGAATTACAAAAATAATAAAGTAAGAGGCAAGTTCACCGCTTGTACGTCTTGACCGTTACACACCGCCGCAATTCCTTTAACATGAGTGTCGAAAAAATTATAACGACAATAGGCAACTTCGATTTCGCTCGAGAAACTAACTCTTTAACACGATATTAAATATGCGATCTACCCTTGTTAGTATAAGAAATGTCATTTCAGGCTTCATGTTGTATCTTATTTTAAAAAATGTTGTTTCACTCGTGTGTTTTTAATGTGGTAGATAAACCTAGAATTTAACTGGTTATTTCAATGCAAATAGTGAATGTTGTTTTATTGTTCTTTTACTTTTATAAAGCAGACATTACGTCATTTCGCAATACAGCAGTCTCTTGCAAACGAATCTTGATATCAGTAATCATAAGCTGCAGACTCAAGAGTGTCAACTACTGTTTGACACTCTCTAAATGGTTTATATACTAGTAAGTTATATGTGTATTTGCGTGGAGCTTCAGTAAAATGAAACACCACATTTCGATAACATTAGACTGTTCCGCCTTTCTGCATTAGTGGTTTGAAACACCGGTGTTGTGAAACCGACATGAAATCGTGAAACCGACATGAAACCGTGAAACGGACACGAAGCCGTGAAACCGACAGGAAGAAACGGTTTCAATGTATCGACAATCGACCGCGAATGTGATCCGAAACAGAACGGAATGAAACCGCATGGTTTCGAATCCGTGAAAGTTGCCGGTTTTGAAACACTGAAACTGTTGTGTGTGTCGAAACCTGGTGTCGAAACCATGAAACCATAGCCAACTCTAGAGAGCAGTCTGTCTATACACAACTCCAAGTGTTAAAACGACAAATATTTGGAGCTAGAACACCAGTTGTTTTGCCTTGTTTGATCTCTGTCTACATATTCACAAACAAAATTCCCGTCTAATGACGCATAGTTTCCCCAAGAGTGAAGTTTCAAATGACCTATCTTGTAATTCCCTTGAAGTACACACCATAAAAAAAGACTGTTTCCTGCCTAGCGTCTGTGTTTTCCTCTTCTGTTGCTGCTGCAATTGATGAAACAGCATCTCATCTGTTGAATAATAAAATAAACACTTTAGATTCTCTACACCTTTAAAAATATTTTCATTTGTTGTTGACAATACTTGATAAAGTATGGTTAACAGATAGTCATTGAAAATTGTGAAAGCAATAGTAACAGCCGGATTGTTTTTTACTTGTTACACATCTGGGTTCTTTGTGACAAATATTTACGTATGTCAGCGTGTCAACAACACAGGTTATTAACGATTCATTGTTTCGCTGTAGAATGATTATGTGGCAGCTGAGCCAGGCGCATTTTTGGTTGCAGTATTCTGTTGTTAATTTCGTGCTTGTATTCAAATTTGCCCCAACAAACTTTACTTGTTCCAGCAAAACAACAACGAAAGTTACTAATGACACCTTATTTCGGGGTGGAATGCTTTTGTGTCAGCTGACCCACTCGCATTTTTAATTGCAATATTTTGTTGTCACTTTCGTCTTTGTACTGAAATTTCGTGAAGCAAACTTCACAACCAAACCTTTTTAACAGCAATTTTACGAGTATGTGGTCTTAAAATTGTTGAACAAGCATCCGATCAAAGTGTACTAGACTTCATGAAAGCAGTTGTTACAACACATTAACAACAGATGCCAATCCGTGATCACGGTTGTTCATCATAACAGTTACTGTTCTCTGTATAAGTTTCCGGCACTTTTAGACTGTGAACTTTTATTACAATTAACACAAATATTTTCAAAGCGACATTTTCGTTGTTTGCTCAAACCACAACCAACTGTTATACTTCAAACTGGAACAGTACTAATGACAGGTCGGTGAGATTTCATTACCGCATTTTGAGGAAATACACCATCTGGCTCATTCGCAGCTTTCATAAAGTTTGCCATGTTTGAGGCTTAGGCGTTTCTTGACTAATTATAACCGATCAGTTAGTAATGCCTGTAACGGTCAGTTGGTATGGCAAAAGACGCAAGAACTTGTCTAATTTCAACTTTAATGCAACCATCAAATCTACGTGTACATGGGAAACTCTGCATATCACATTTAATTTTACAGCACCTAAAATAACCTATTTCGGCGTTAACTCCTATTTTTGCCTGTTTCAGCTTTAAAATACTTTAAGGCCCGTATTTGTTTTATTTTCAAATGTCTTGCTTCGAAAAAATCGAAGGCAGAAGCACGTCTGTACCGGTGTAGTTAATGTTATGTGGACTCAATTTACAGGAACGCACTGCAAAGAAACCGATAAGGTATTGCGGAATCTTGCATACAATGAACCTTTCTTACTGTTTTGCCAAGACCACTTATTTCCGCGACATAATGATGGATTGCCTTTTTCTGTGAAGACGAATGTACCAGCAGCTGTTGTTTTGTTTATGAAGCTCGTATATATGGCTAACTCGTAGTTTCGAGACTCGGAATATCGATACTCCACTGTAAAGAGTTCAGTTAACTTATCGTCTAATTTCGTTTAATTTTTCTTTTTTTGGCAGAAAATATCACAACGAACAGAAAAGAATCCATCTTGGAAGTACTTTCATAAAAGTACCGTCGATTTGTCTAAACCTGTTCGCCTTGCATGTCATCTTCTACGGACTCCTGATCAGGCTTATACACAGTCAAGAAGACTTAGTACAGGGAGGGGATCTTGATAAATGTGGAAAACTAGTGATTTGTATAATTTCCTGGCAGATTAAAATTGTGTGCCGGAACCGGGACTCGAACCTGGGACCTTTGCCTTTCGCTGGCAAGCGCTCTAACGACTGTGCTATCCCGACACGACTCACGATGCCGCCTCACAACTTTACTTCCGCCAGTACCTCGCCTCCTACTTTCCAAACTTCACAGAAGCTCTCCTGCGAACCATGCAAGACTAGCACTGCTGGAAGTAAGGATATGGTGGAGACATGGCTTAACCACAGCCTAAGGGGTGTTTCCAGAATGAAACTTTCAGTCTGCAGCGGAGTGTGCGCTGATATGAAACTTCCTGGCAGATTATAATTGTGGTTAAGCCATGTCTCCACCATATCCTTTCTTCCAGGAGTCCTAGTCATGCTTGGTTCGCAGGAGAGCTTCTGTGAAGTTTGGAAAGTGGGAGGCGAGGTACTGGCGGAAGTAAAGTTGTGAGGCGGCATCGTGAGTCGTGTCGGGATAGCTCAGTCGGTAGACGCTTGCCCGCGTAAGGCAAAGGACCCAGGTTCGAGTCCAGGTTCCGGCACGCAATTTTAATCTGCCACGAAGTTTCATACCGGCGCACACTCCGCTGCAGAGCGAAAGTTTCATTGTAGTGATTTCTGGAGTAGCGTGAATATGCAGAAATTTTAACTGAATTTCGCAAGTTTCGGTTTTGGCCGAAACTAGGAGCCGAATATTCGGTTACGGCTTCTGTTCCGGCCAGAAATCATGTTTCGGTCGGCCTATGTTTTTTATTTTATTTTATTTATTTACAGTACACAGGTGTGAAGCAGTGCTACGTCGCCCACCCTACCTACTCTCCTCTCCTTGTCGAGCTGGCGCCAGGCGGCGTTCTCCACGCACGCCGCAGATGGCCCTCGACAATGCCTCGCCCCACGCCACTTTCTGCTTCGGCATATCTGGGGAAAAAGTGCCGTAATTACGCTGTTAGTTTGTTTTTTCGTCTCTCTTTAGCGCATACGTGCCACACGATAGGCTTGATACGTCACCCAGCCGGGGTCCGCATAGGCACGCCACACGCGACGATTATACAGAAAAAAAAGAAGGCAAAAAACTGAAAAAGAAAACACTGGGGAACGTCCAAGGACGAGAAAGAGCAGTAGGATTATTAGCTGACTTTGTCGGTAAGGACAGGAATCCTAAAAAATTTATCCAAACTGTAATGGCTTCAGTAAGAAGACAAAACCAAGATCGCTTATATAAATTGCTCATTACTGGAACGTAGGCATTTTTGCGCTGCATGTTAGAAAAAAAATAGCACTGACTTGTTTTACGGCCCACTTTAGAATTGTAGTTTTATAAGTTTCTGCAAACATTTTGGACGAAAATAATAAAAAAGTTAATTAATAAGTGTCCGAAACCCTTTTAGGGGAAAAATAATTAGGTAGTGGCGGGTTCCGAACCACTGACCATCAGTGTCACAGTCCAATCCATTGTCCACTACGCTACGGCTAAAAGTTAAGAGTTATGTTCTTGATGGCCATTGTTAACCGATGCTAATATGGCATTTGTAGACACTACTTTATCATTTATCGTACGAAGAACGACGTCTTTTTGTTAATTCTTCAGTGCGCCATTGCTTTGAAATGACAACGTGTAAGTTACAATAAGGAAATCATCAAATATGCAACGCAAGATGGCGTATGCCAGAGAGAGTTCTGGGCGAGGAAATGTCACGTGACATCTGCGAACGGCTGGTTTTCGTTAATTTAATGGAGGGTGTCAAAACTCCGTTATTTTTGCAAATATGTCTCAAACGATATGAGATATGAAAAAAAAACATAAGGGAACAATGTTGTAGAGAATTTTCCCCTCTACCAATTAGGCTATTCAATTTTCGTGTCAGATGAACGGTTCGTTTGCAATTACAATTACAAACGACGTTTTTTATTACTACCGTATTTTTTGTTCGAAAAATTTGAATAAGGGAGGTTCTGGTCTCTGGTGGCCTACAATTACGTCTGTAAAATTTGGTGCTGATCGGTTCAACGGTTCGTCTTAAAAACAGGGAACACGTTACGGACAGACAGACATTCAGACATCCCAAAATCGCCGTTATTTTTGCAAATATCTCTGAAACGATACGAGATATGGAAAAAAAAAAAAAAAAAAAAAAAAAAAAAAACATAACAGAGCAAAGTTGTACAGAATTTTCTCCTCTACAAATTCGGTTATTCAATTTTCGTATCGGGTGAGTGGTTAAGCCTTTATTTTCATTTAATTTTCGAGCTGCTATCTCGTAAACTATACATCGTATGTGATTCTTACACTTACGGTGATTGCAATACGTACATACAAACATACGGACACTCTGCTTTGACATGTTTTAGAATGCCTTGGAAAAATAAGTGTTTGGTTGGATGACAGGTTCTTACGTGTATAACTGTCCGATCAGTAAAATAATTATCTTCGGAAAGCGAATATTTCGTTGCGAACATCAGCACAGTACGCCGCCGGAGACGTGACGCCTGGAGGATACGCAACCCGCACGATCCGTTTGTTGCACATGCTGTTATACAAATCAAATGTTCAAATGTTTGTATAGTCTATGGGACTTAACTACGGGGTCATCAGTCCCTAAACTTACAACCTACATATGAACAACTTACGAACTAGGACGTCACAAATATCCATGCCCGAGGTGGGATTCGAACCCCCGACCGTAGTGGTCGTGCAGACCGTGACTGAAGCGCCTCAGTCCCCTCAGCCACCGCGGCCGGCCGCTGTTATGCCTCTAATCAGTAAATATTTTCAAATGAATAAAAATCTTGATCCGATCGCTACCAAACTTCACAGGTACTCTCTCTGGGCTTACATGAATAGTATATAATCAATGGCATTAAAAACGCTCCAGCGATTTTCGAGTTTATACAGGACATACAGACAAACATTCATTTTTGTAAATAGAGATGTGTTCAATTAAACTTTGTGAAATATCCTTCCGCCATCGATATCCATTGTAACATACCGTCTCCCAAACACCATTCCAAATATTATAGTGAACTGTCGAATATGTCATTTCTCTCGTTAGTTTTGACAGATTGTGGTTTCAAAAATGTTTAAATGTTTGTAAATGTTATGGGACTTATCAGTCCCTAAACTTACAAACTAGGTATAAACTACCTTATACTAAAGACGGCAGAAACATCCATACCCGAGGGAGAACGGCCTCGCGCATCGCAGCATAGCGCCTCAATGCGCTCGGCTGCTCCACCGCGGTTTAATTTCAAAACTAATTACTTTTGAGTTCCGTCGCATTTTCCGACTTCGTAACTGTAGCTCATTTTGCTTTTCCTGAATACTTTCGAAATTATATATACATGTGGCGTTTGTTCGGAAAGAACAGACATCACATTCTGATCCTGCAGCTGTTATTATTTAATATTCATAGAATATATGACTTCAACTGCTATTGGGCAAAGCTGAAAATGTGTACCCAGCCGGGATTCGAACCCGGGTCTCTTGCTTTCTAGGCAGTTGCGCTGACCCCTACACCACTGGGGACACAGGGATCACCGCACCTGCAAGGACTACCCATGCACGCCTCCCGTCAGATCCCTGTGTCCCCAGTGGTGTAGGGGTCAGCGCAACTGCCTAGAAAGCAGGAGACCCGGGTTAGAATCCCGGCTGGGTACACATTTTCAGCTTTGCCCAATAGCAGTTGAAGTCATATATTCTATGAATATTAAATAATAACAGCTGCAGGAACAGAATGTGATGTCTGTTCTTTCCGAACAAACGCCACATGTATATATATATATATATATATATAATATGCCGGTGACGGGCAATGATCCTATCGTTAGTGGGGAGGGGTGGGCAAGTTTGAAGCCCTTACTCTTACGGGAATTAGTTAAACTACGAGTTTGAGTACTATGGGCAGGGCGAAGCTGGGAATTTGTATCTGACGGGAGGCGTGCATGGGTAGTCCTTGCAGGTGCGGTGATCACTGTGTCCCCAGTGGTGTAGGGGTCAGCGCAACTCCCTAGAAAGCAGGAGACCCGGGTTCGAATCCCGGCTGGGTACACATTTTCAGCTTTGCCCAATAGCAGTTGAAGTCATATATTCTATGAATATTACTTTCGAAATTGTTTACATCTCAGCCATTCGACGAAACTTTTAAAAAAGTCTCCAGGAAAAAGCAGTCAATTTTTTTAAAGTCATTTAAGTGCTTGTAATATCGGCAAAGTTTCAGATAGTCGCTGTGGTTCGTCGATAGCGTTTCAGATTGATAGTCAAAAATTCGTTTTGCCCTTGGTTCGAATCCCACCATCCCTTCCTTTTCCAAAAAATGTTCAAAAGTTTCTAAATCTGTCGCACCAAACTGCGTGGTCATCAGACCGTAGCTTACAAACTGCTCAAACTAAGGTAAAATATCCTAAGGACGACACAAACACCCATGCCCGAGGGGGGACTCGAACCTCCGACGGCGAACGGCCGCGCTCACCGCAGCGCGGCGCCCCAGTACGCACGGCTAAATCACCGCGGCCCTGAATGCTTTACCGGGATATAATCAACAAAACTCCTGAATCGTAAATTACATTCCTTAATTCGTACAACAATCCTGCGGTAAAATAAACTTTTTCTTTCAAATTTTTCCAATATTCCAGTAACTTTTGCAATTTTTGTTGTCATGCTATCGCCGAACGTTCCTCTTCAATCATACAGTTTCCTCCCCCTCCTCTCCTTTTCTCCTCAGCCATAACAATCATGTTTCGATTTCGTGTGCTATATATGTGTGACCGACATTTTATATTTTCACCCGCAAGCCGCAGAGTTCAGGCAGTTGCGTGATAGCTCATGGACCAACGTCTAGCCACTGTTTATTAATAAGGCATTTAGCGGTGAATGACAAAGATAGTCTTGGCCCTATAGGTTCACGTGGACTTCACGGTTACCGAAGAGCTAGGGCAAACCAAGCCACTGATCACAAAAAAAAAAAAAATGTTCAAATGTTTGTTAAGCTTATGGGACATAACTACGGGGTCATCAGTCCCTAAACTTCAAACTATTTATGAACTACTTACGAACTAGGACGGCACAAATATCCATGCCCGAGTGGGGATTCGAACCCCCGACCGTAGTGGCCGTGCAGACCGCGACTGGAGCGCCTCAGTCCCCTCGGTCACCGCGGCCGGCCCACTGATCACAAAGCCTGTTCATATAGTACATAAACTCGAAGCCTCGTAAATTTCTTTTTTTTTTTTTTTATTAGTCTATGGGACTTAACTACGGGGTCATCAGTCCCTAAACTTTAAACTATTTATGAACTACTTACGAACTAGGACGGCACAAATATCCATGCCCGAGGGGGGATTCGAACCCCCGACCGTAGTGGCCGTGCAGACCGTGACTGAAGCGCCTTAGTCCCCTCGGCCACCGCAGCCGGATAAATTTTATTACTTTTTATTATATTCATATAAACACACTATAATAAAGATACAATTAAAATGGTAAACTCAACACAAAAACACCTTTTTTTAACAATTTTCTTCCATTTATACATTTCTTATTACTTCATCTGCAGTAATTTCTGCACAGGTTTGCTCGACATTCACTGCACCAAGTAACACAACGATCTCGTTAATATTTATTTTTTCTTGAACGGCAGATACGACTGTTTCCTCGCTAGTGGTTGGTTCTCCTTGGGCCGTACGAATAAACAGAGTATCTACTTTATACTCTAAATTTCAGAGAACATACTCAAGTTAGCAGAAATAAACCGAGTCGGAGAGTATACTTCAGCCGAGTACGTTCTCAGCGTGAGTAAAAGGGTGTGATAAGTTGCTCTCAACAGATAGCATTTTCCGATTTCTTATGAATAAAACTAGAGAAGTTTCTCACGACCGGATAACATTCTCCGTTTTCTGAAGTGAGCTCTCTACCATTCTTCGTGCTGAGTAAGATGTATTAAGGTTACGTTTTACTGTAGTTTATAACAAAAATGACAAAGCTTGTGTTGCTTAGAAGGCAAAAAAGTTCCTTTATACGCAGGCTAGTCTGAAGAAACACGAGTGGAAATAAAAAGTTCATACAAATAAAAACATTTTGCTGTGGAGTCGCTCCATTCACAATAGCCGTATGTGTAACACTTAAAGCATTTTATATAGTGACAACAATGATGTCAGAGGAGTTTTTCCATTACCGACATAGAAATGAATCACAAGTGGATTCAGCTGAGTGTTTTGCCCGTTTGTAAGAGTGTATTTTTACAGTTGTAAACATCGAAAAAGCAAAATAATATTGTATGTGAGTAAACAGGGTCTATTAATGAGGCTTTATGACGTTAATTCCAAATATAGTGCATCTCAGGACTTCACGGTCTGTATCAGAAAATAAATATTTCTGCAATACAAGATACTGAAGTATTGTAGTACTGCTCTTGTTCATTCTACTCGAATCGGTTGGCCTATTTAAGATGCGTTTTCTGCCTTCGTAATCGTAACTTCTGTTGTGTTAGGAGTAAGAGAGTAAAGTTAATAATTGCTTAATTACATACCTAGAATTTTGTTTCTTGTAACAATATTACAAGCCCTATCGCTTATGTTCAAATGTTTGTATATCTATCGGACCATACTTCGTGGTCATCAGTCTGTAGCTTACAAACGAACTAAACTAGGGTAAACTAATCTAAGGACAAACACACACACCCATGCCCCAGGGAGAACTCGAAAATCCGTCGGCGAGCAACCGCGCGCTCCGCAGCGAGGCGCCTTAGACCGCTCGGCTACTCCACTGCGGCCCTGTCCTTAATGAGCAGACCATTGTGTGTCACATTTAACAAAAAAGTTTCGTGTGTTCGAAAGCTCTGACAGCGTTCCACGTTGAAATAGATGAAAATGCAATGCATGCTTAAAATTTAGTGCCAAAATTGTGGTAAACCAACTTCAGTAACAAAGCTTCTAGCATGACGAAAATTTTATACCGTCGCCATAAGAATACACTTTCGGAAAAAGTCAATATTTAGTCTGAATAATACGCTGCTGCACACATAACTAATATGTAAACATATTACAGTTCTTTCTGAACCCATTAATGGCACTCCATAGTTGTACACTGACTAATTTGCCTGATTGGGCCAGTTTAAAGAAATACACGATTGAACAGCTGATCTGTGCTGGACATGACACACGCAGAACTTACTCAAGGAGGAGGCAGCTAGCGACAATGAACTTCCTGCTCAGGGCATATGCTCCAAGGTTTTCTTTTTTTTTCTTTTCTCTATATATATATATATATATATATATATATATATATATATATATATATATATATGAAATTGAGAACTTATCGAAAGAACTTTCTTTTGCTTTAAGAATGTCCTCTCCAGCATGTGCTCCTTCTTATTCACACAACCGAACGAGGTGGCGCAGTGCTAACACACTGGACTCTTCTTCGGAAGGATGGTGGTTTAAATCCATCTCCAGAGATCCAGATTTAGGTTTTTCGTGATTTCCCTAAATCACTCACGGCAAATTCCGGGATGGTTCCTTTCAAAGGGCATCGTTCCCCAAACGTCCGAGCGTAAGCTCCGTCTCTAATGACCAAGTTGTCGACGGGACGTTAAACCCTAATCTTCCTCCTTTTTCTTATCCATACGGCCCCTGGTCTATGTAATGTTGACTCTTTTGTCAGGACATCTTATATGCCACTCTTCGTCGTTCTGTGCTTAGCAAGTTCGTCACCCGATAGCATGAGAAAGTCCTTCCTTGGCATCGTGTTGTCTCTTTACTGCCAGTAATTTGTGGGTATGTGTAGCCCAAGCAGTATCAAGTTTTCCAGTAAAACAAACTGGGCATCTATACCAACAAGATGACAATAAGGATATTATAAATTACAATACCACAACGATTTCGGTGCGGTGAGTTACACGAAGATCATTTAATTTTCAATGTAAATTTCAGACAAATCTGTTCAGTAATTTCTGAGAAAATGGGGTATGAATTTGCTGAATTTAACACTGTCGGTGTAGGGTCTTCGATCTCACATTAAGTGGGGTTTGTATTCTGCTTATTGAGTTGAATTAGGAATGGTCCGATTTATGCTCATCCTAGCCTTACCTCCAGCCTTTCTTTACTCCATTCTTGTTTCCATCTTTTCCTTCCCATCTCTGTCCATTTCACATTAGTTTTCATGTAGTTCAATACTTCTAACTTCTTATCCAGGTTTTATAGAGTGGAATATTAGGAAACTGTCTAAAGATTTGTTGCGAATAATCTTCGTAGTGAACATGTGAAGACAATACAAATGCAAGTAAAACAATTATCTGCATCAGTCACTCTTTTGATTTCTACCGCGACGCGTTTCAAGGGAAAAAAAAATCGCAAATATTTCCGCCAAGAAATTTTCTAAACAGAACATTGCTGGTCTATAATTCTTTAGAATTTTCAGATTCAAGCCTCTCTCGCTCCTGTGGTCGTTTTCTTGCGTAGGAGACTAGTTGGGATTTCCAGTTGAGTCAGTGTTTGACCCTGGAATATCACTGCGGTCTGCTTGTCATCAGAACTTCATCAATCTCTACATTATCAATATCTGCACTCCAACTAGAAGCACCGTCAAATCTGTTTTTATTTACTTCTTCTTCAGCCGCGCGGAATGGCGTCTTGCTACGGACTGGGTGATCGGTCCCGCCGGACGATCGAGTCCTCCATTGGACATGGGTGTGGGCGTGTTGTCCTCATTGTAAGTTACTTTAAGTAGTTTGTAAGTATAGGCACTGATTACCATAGCAGTTTGGTCCAATACGTTTACAAACATTTGAATATTTTTTTACTTCTTCTTCCAGCATTTTAACGAGCTTCTCTTGGATATTTGTGTCGTCTCCACGAATAATATTTATTTATTCCCGGCTTGAGTTAGTACTTCTCTTATCCATTCTCTCTGACTGTCCATCTTCTTTTTTTTCTAAAAACATGTTATTTTTATTATATAATACATAAGAAATAAGGCTGTGTTGCATAATGTACAAAGTTATACGTGCAGTACCCAAACAAACAAAGGTAGCAATCAGAATAGAAATGGCATATAAAATACTCAGGATCTCATATTTATTGAGTTATAATATGTTGTAGAGTTGTATAATTTTTCAGATATATGTTCATTTGTATAAGTGCTGTGTGTGTGTGTGTGTGTGTGTGTGTGTGTGTGTGTGTGTGTGTGTGCAGAATCTGTTGCGAAATTAGTTAAGCAATAGATTAAAACTTGGTGCATGATAGGTCGGTTTTCTATGAACGTTACAGTTTATGTGGTCAAATCTCATGAACTATGTGTCGTACTATGATACAATTTAGAAGGTACATTCAACTATATGTGTGTATACTGTCTGTAGAATTCCCTGCGGCTACAATTTGTAGTGTAGAAATTATAAATTGTAACGTCATACCGAATGCCTTAGTTTTAGTCCATGAACAGCGGAAAAGTAGTAAGCCAGAAACTTTTTTCCTTTCATAAGTTTGCTACAGTTGTCAGCGAGAAAAAGATTTAATAAAGATCTGAAATTATGTTTAAAGTTTGAAATTACGTTTAAAGTTTGTTGCAAGTCGCCAAGTACTGTCATTTCTCATTCTCAAGTCTCGTCGCATTATGTGGCAGTTTCTTGCAATTCTTATTGCTTATGATGTCATATCTTCTGAACCATGTGTAGCATGTCGTTCTTAATCCGAGAGCACTGTTACATCACGGTAAGGAATATGTGCACCAAAGACGGCTGAAATCGGTCAAGCCGGCCGCGGTGGCCGAGGGGACAGTCTGCCGGCGGACGGCGAGGAGGAAGGTTGTGCCGCGCTGTACGCTGCGCCGACGCTGTTTACGAGTGGTGAGTCGCTGCGCTTGCTGTAGCGGTATTCGTTGTGCTGTACAGGAAATGAGAACGACTTCGTCATGACGCAACCGGTTGTAAAGGATAGAAAAGATACCCTGAGGTTCACGTTTGATAAGAACTTGACTCGACCAAAATCGTTCGAAGTTGAAAAATGGTTAGAGACTGAATTTAAACTAGGACTAGATGACATAATTGGGATCCATCTGTCGATTGTAAGCAGCATGGTTTTCGTGAAATTAGCTCGATCTGATTTATGCTCGAAAATTGTCGAATCTTGTGGAGGCGAGGCAAAATTTAAATACAGTGACGGAAAAGTTGGCACTGTTTACGTCTCTCATGCTGGCTTTGGAATACGGACAGTTCGCATATTTGAACTTCCATTTGAAATAACCAGTGAAGAGATCGACGACGTAATTTCGAAGTATGGCAGGGTGATCAGTAACGTTGGCGAGAGATGGTCCAACTCCCATAAATTTCCAGTTTTAAACGGAGTGCGCCAATTGAAAGTCGATCTACGGAGACACATTCCATCGTACATTGAGGTTTGTGGTTACCGTGCGATAGTTATGTACGATGACCAGCCTAAGACGTGTGCAGCTTGTGGCAAAACAGGCCACGTGCGAGCCGAGTGCCTGCAGCGGCGCGTGGCGCAGCTGCCCGCCGGCGAGGCAGACAGGCCCCCCGTGTTGACATCCATGCCCGTGACGTACGCCGCCGCGGCGCGCAGACCCGCTGCTACAACTGCGGCCCCCGAATTGAGTACGTTTTCTGAAGTACCTGAGGCAGATAACGTTATGGAGACTGTAGAACTTTCACAACAGAACCCCTCTACGCATATTGAAACTCCAACATCTGTTGTAGTCGTGGAGGAACAGGCTTCAGGTTTAATAATGGACACTAGTCCAGCGATAGTAGCAAACCGTCAAGAAGAAGAGGCTACTGCTGGTACTCAGACGGCACCGAGCGCAGAGCCTAATATTAATCTGAAGGACTTGACCGGAGAAAAAGACAAAAAGCTAGAGGTTTCAACCACAAAAGCCAAAGACCATGTTCGATAAACAACTGTCGCTACAGAAGACAGTGGAGCTTCTCCACAACGAAGTCCTACAAGAAGAAATAAGAAGAGAAGACTTGCTGCTAAGAATGCTGAAGAACTAGCACGTCCCTTGAGAGAAAAAGCTAAGGAGATCAGCAAGAAGCAACGTGAGGAATTACTGAAGACTTCGGTTGCGAGCACGCAGCAATCCGAATCAATGAAAGTCAACAAACGTTCATTGTGTGTTATCCCATCGGAACATTTGCCACAAGGAAAAATGCAGCAGAAACCCCCTTGCGATGTAAAAGTTTCTTCCCAAATACAAGGTTCGAACTCAGACACCCTGAAGAGCAACGAGCACAAAAGCTGGGCAGAGGAATTGAATGAAAGGAATGCAGATGAAGAAATGGCGGGTATTGTTACAACCGCGAATCCCCTCGATCAGCAACAGGATGAACTGAACACGATGGATACAACTTCCTTGGAACAGATGAGTGGAACAGGGGATGTTTCCGACAGTACCTCATATGACGAATTTTAACATAAATTAGTAACAATATGAACGCAACACAAGCTTTCAAGGTCGCCACGCTAAATATTAATAAGATACGCTCTTCCATCCGTCTCCAACACGTGAAAGATTTTGCGCACGCAGCCGATATTGACATACTACTTTTGCAGGAAGTATCAGATATTAATCTCGATGCGATACAGGGCTATAACGTAATCACCAACCCTGGCAACGGTGCAGAACTAGGAACCGCAATTCTAACGAAAAAAGGCATTCGAGTCGAAGAAATAGAAAAACTTGTAAGCAGCAGAGGACTTGCGGCAACTATCAACAACACGCGCATTATCAATGTGTACGCACCATCCGGAAATAATAACCGGCGTGCGAGAGCGGAATTTTATAGAAGTGACATCGTTCCTCTCTTCCGTAACCATACAGATCATATTATCCTAGCCGGTGACTTCAATTGTGTTCTTAACCCCAAAGATCAGATACCGAACTGTAATAAATCCATCGAACTTGAGCGTATAGTACAACAACTGAAATTAACCGACACCTGGGAGCATACCCACGGTGCGGCACCTGGGTTTACTTACTTTACAAGTCATTCAGCCAGCAGGCTGGATAGAATTTATGTATCAGCTGATATGAAGGACCACATTCTCCAGTCTGAAGTGTGGCCCACCTGCTTCTCTGATCATGCGGCTTACATCACAACAATTAATTTGCAGAAACAAGAGATTTACCGAGCTAGAGGCTTATGGAAACTCAACATCTCACATCTGCAAGATGAGGAATGTCGCGTGGTGATTACTAATGCCTGGAAACAATGTGAGAACAGAATACCGTCATTCAGCTCGATCACAGCTTGGTGGCTGCAGTGTGCGAAGCCAAAGATACGTACAGCGCTGATTGAATACTCACGACAAAGGAACTTTTGGTATAAAAAAAACTACTGAATTTTATTTTCAATGTCTTAGGGATTTGTACACCATGGATGAACAAACGATAGACAATTACACAAGGATTCAGAAAATCAAAGCAAAAATTTTAGCTCTAAAACGGAAGCAAGCGGAAGGTTTTAAAATACGGTCTAGAGTGCAGAATAATATAGACGGGGAAGAACCGTCAATATTCCACGTTATGCGTGAAAACAAGAGAGAGAGTAGAAAAATCCTGACAGAACTTAAGTTACCTAATGGACAAACTCTTACGAAACAAAATGAAATTAAAGACGCAATTCATAACTATATATCGGAACTAATGTCACATAAATCCACTGATGAAAATATGCAGGATGAGCTGACAAGGAACATAACAGGAAGACTCACTGTGGAAGAACGAGAACATCTCACAACGGATATAGAAGAAGAAGAGCTGAAAGATGCAATAGCACGGAGTCCTAAAAATAAATCCCCAGGACCTGATGGGATCCCCATAGAATTTTACCAAGTGTTCTGGCCTATACTGAAGAGCAAATTACTATGTATGTGTAACGAACTTCTGACCGGCAATGTCGACATGCCAAAAGAATTCCCGGAGGGCGTTATAGTCCTAATTCCAAAGAACTCAGCAAGCAAAGGAATTGAAAATTTACGTCCGATCACACTATTGAATAGTGACTATAAGATTTTTGCACGCATACTGGCCAGAAGAATGAAACTGATCATGAATTCAATAACTGGCCAGTACCAAAAATGTGTCGGTAAAGACAGAAGTATCTCACAAAATATATGCGAATACCGGGATATCATGGCAACTGCGGAAGTCTGTCGAATGAAGTGTGCAATAGTGTCGTTAGACTTTGAGAAGGCATTTGACAGAGTTAATCATCAATACCTTCTTAATACCATGAAAGTAGTGGGGTTCTCTCCGGGTTTCCTGCGGATAATTGAACAAATATTACGTAATAGCGTAGCACGTATAATGATAAATGGACAATTAAGCCAACCGACTATGATGGATTCCTCTGTAAGACAAGGATGTCCCATGTCAATGGCGTTATTTGCCATTGCGATCGAACCTCTGCTTTCCACGCTTACACAACAACTACAAGGATTGCAGATAAATAGCCAGACAATAGTGTGTAACGCATATGCAGACGATGTTGGTTTTCTGGTTATGAACGAGCAAGAACTGGCGCAAGCTCTGCAGATGGTGCACAAATATGAACTGGCATCCGGAGCGAAGCTAAACAAAAGGAAGTCAGGCATTATGAATATAGGTAAAGGGAAATGTACGGCAAGCCTAGAACAGTTACCAGAAGTTGACCAACTCAAGTGCTTAGGGATTGAATTCAGGAATAATATCCAGCATACCATCGCTATAAACTACAGACAACTACTTGCTAAAATACGTGCAGTTATTCAAGAAAACAGACTGAGGCACCTTGACGAACTTCAAAAAACCACGCTTGTTAATGTATACATGACATTCCCGTACCGCACGGCATCGCCAACAGAATCATGTCGGCATTGGGGAACTTTGTGAGCCAAGGAAATATTTTTAAAGTGAAGCTCAGCACACTCACACTTCCTACACAGAAAGGTGGACTGAACCTCACAGATGTCACCTATAAGTTAAGATCTTTGTATGTATGCAAGACGTACAAGCTATGGCAAACGTCGCCCAACAGCCTCACTGCCCATGTGCTAAATGAAATAGCTCCTGTCAGCATACAACCTCCAATTGATGTACACCACATCCCTATTGGCTTTTATCATTTTAGACACTTTTTAGTCGAATATAGCTATCTATCTTCGACAATAACAGGGCAGAAAATGATGATCGTGAAGGAAGTTTAAAAGGAACTCATGAAAAACAAGGGAAATAATGCCATCGAACAAAAATATCCTGTTTACGACTGGCCAATAATTTGGAAAAATATTCACGACCCCAACCTTCCTTCTAAAGTAAAAGCCACATGGTACAAAGCTGTAAACCGGAAAATAACAACTAACGACAAACTTCATGCCATACATCTCGTCAACTCTCCCTTGTGTACATCATGCCATCTTACGGATACAGAAGAACACAGGCTGGTATGTGACAGCGTCAAGGACATTTGGCAGTTGGTCACACAGAAACTAGCGACGATCAATAGGACGACGCCTAATGTCTACAAACCATCAGAACCACAGGCAAATCCTTACCTCATGACCAAACGAAATGCCGTCAATTGGATAATAGGACACACAGTGCACTACATCATGACGCACGATAAAAAGAGCAAGGAAGATTACTGGCTCTACATCACGACCCCGCACCATACACTAACTCGAAGAAAAAATTATAAAAAGCATTATGCATGTTTTCTGAGAAGAACAATCATCTGAAACGCTGATTGTAACAAGACATTCTTAATGCAATATTAAGCGCTGAAATTTTCGGCCGGTTGCGTAATCGGAGTTAAGAGAAGCTCCAGTTTTGCAATAAATATTGATTAGATGAGAGGATGAACATTTCTAATTCGATTATCAACGGTAAACTGCAAAATAAATTTCGAGACGACGAACTCCGAGGGCATACATCGTGCTGGACGTGCTGGAAAAGGAACGCCTGTATAAAATGATGTGATTGATATATCACCCTTCTTCAAGACCCCTTTCTTTCCAGCTCATGTGCATCCATAGAAGTTCAGGAGGAAGGAGAAGGATCAATTTTATTTATTTATTTTAGGCCCTGTTTATATTTAATTTGGCTTTCGCATAAGAACGTTAAAAACAAAAACTTCGACGAAGAAGTTTTAATTTAGTTTCAGAAAAACATTTTCTTTAACAGACTCTAGAAGGAGTCCTCAAGACAATTTAAATCTTTTACAAGGAGAAATTTTATTTGTCTCTAAAGAAGAAATTACTATATCATAGCTACTGAAGCTAGCCGATGAAGGCTATTTTGGCGAGCGGAAGGGCGGGTTGTAGGGGAGGATGGAGACCAATATTTAAAAAAAAAAAAAAAAAAAAAAAAAAAAAAAAAAAAAGGGGGGGGGGGGGACTGAGGCGCTCCAGTCACGGTCTGCACGGCCACTACGGTCGGGGGTTCGAATCCCCCCCTCGGGCATGGATATTTGTGCCGTTCTTAGTGTTAGCTAGTACATAAGTAGTTTGTAAGTTTAGGGACTGATGACCCCGTAGTTAAGTCCCATAAGCTCTACAAACAATTGAACATTTTTTTAAATCGGTCCAGTGGTTTAGGAGGAAATGTGAAACAATGTCGTTTCTTGCAGCAGTTTTTCTCGCATTTCATTGTTTATGTCGTCATATATCGTGAATTGTGGATCATACGTGATTCTAACACTTTCGGCGACCGTCCTCATGGATTGAAGCTTACATCTGCAAAATGTCATAAAGATTGGAAGAAAACTATATATTTGTGTACAATAGGTACACACAAACAAAGATTATTACACTCTGCTTTATATATAGAGATTAGTGTAGTTTATGACGGAAACCCTCTGTAATGAGAGGACGACACATTGTCCGGTAGTTCACAAGGAGATTTTGAATTAAACCCATGATTTAGTGTACCGTGAATTTACTACATTACCACACAGGAAAATTTCACTACGGTTCCAGTGCTACCTCGCATTTACCACAGAAAATATGAGGGTGACACAGTGACCTGTATACAAACTGGATGCATAACATTGGTGTCTGAACATAGAACTGCAGCGTGCCTGCACATTCATATGTTTTGAACACAATTTCGCGTTGTCCGCCATGTTAAAATTTGGCAAACGAATTTCGATCAGTCATTACGTGACAAAAAATTGCCCACTTACCTTCTGATTTGATTTTTTAGTCAATATGCGATGTAATAGATTGTTATGGGATTGGAATCGGAACGTATTTTCTTTTGGTTTACTTATAATACTTAATAGCCGCCATATCTGAATTTGGCAAGAAACGAAATATGAACATCTATGGCTGGCACGCTCAGACAACTGAAGTTCAACATCCAGGTAGCATAGAGATCAATGGGGTGACAGTACTGCGTGCGTCTGTTTACGGCGACCTGTTTTATCATCCTGCCGCCGCAGAAACGTTAATCGAGTTTGCTGCATAGATGTAATGACACATTGTTCCGTCGTAGATAAAATAATGCCGGACTGCCAACTGCTAATGAGAGAGAAACACAAACATACACAAACACAGACGTCTCTGTTGAGTGTCAGCAACTGGTTGCGGCCTCTGTAAGAGCGCGCAGTGACGCCACCATTGTGTGGAGCTAAACTGTTCGCCGCCGACAGTCGTCGCTCGTAAATTTGCGAGTGGCATGTTCGCGCTAGTGTTCCCACTCGAAATGAGAGCGCTGTTGAAAAGCCGTTCACGGTGGACAAATACCAGACCGAACGAAGTGGGGAAGGGGAGGTAGGGAGAGAGAGAGAGAGAGAGACAGACAGAGAGAGAGAGAGAGAGAGAGGATGTCCGATAATGGAGCTTCAGTCTGGGAGCCGTGAAGTTCCGCAAACAGCGCGGAAAAACGGAGACGGCCGCGGGTGTGGAGATTTTGTAAATATCATTATAGCCGTCGGTGGAGCGGAGCTACGAAAACAAAGTGCAGGGAGGGAGCGAGTTGTGGTGTTTGGACAGGGGGGAGGGGGAACCAGCCAGTTTAACTCGCTCAAGAGCTCAGTAGGCCGGACTTGTTGCGTGGATCAAATAAACCAGGCAGCCGTCCAGGATTAATTACCACAGCCGAAAAAACAGCCGAGACACGTAGCTACTCTTTGTTTGTCTGCTGGTATGGTGATTGTAAGACATGAGTGAGTTGACAAATTGATAATATGAAGAGACCGACACCCCATTTGATTTGTAGGCGTACAGTTTGCGCACAGCTACCGATCTTACTGAAACTACAGACTAGAAATTTAGTTCCAATTTCAATGAGAGAAGCCTACAGTAGTTACCGCAACGTAACCGTCTCACGTAATATGGTAGAGAATCGTAAAAAAAAATCCGGGCCAGATTGTGTACCAACTAGATTCCTCTCACAGTATGCTAATGCAATAGCTCCGTATATAGCTATAATTTACAACTGATCACTCAGCGAAAGATCCGTACTCAAAGACTGGAAAGTTTGCCCAAGTTACTCCCCAAAATTACAGGCCAATCCCAATGACGTCGTTTTACAGTAGGGTTTTGGAAGATATATTTTGTTCGAACATTATGAACTACCTCGAAGAGAAATGTTCAAATGTTTGTTAACCTTATGAGACTTAACTACGGGGTCATCAGTCCCTAATCTTACAAACTACTTATGAACTACTTACGAACTAGGACAGCACAAATATCCATGCCCGAGGGGGGATTCGAACCCCCGACCATAGTGGCCGTGCTGACCGTGACTGGAGCGCCTCAGTCCCCTCAGCCACCGCGGCCGGCACCTCGAAGAGAACGACCTATTAACCACGGATTCAGAAAGTATCGCTCTTGCGAAACACAGTTTGCCCTTTATTCACATGAAGTGATAAGTGCATTCGACAAGGGATCTCAAATCGATTCCATATTTCTGCATTTCCGGAAGGCTTTTGACACTGTACCTCACAATCGGCTTCTTATGAAATTGCGTGCTTATGGAATATCTCCCCAATTGTGCGATTGGATTCACGATTTCCTATCAGAAAGGACACAGTTCGCTGTAATTGACGGTAAGTAAAAGACAAGTGATATCTGGCGTTCCCCAGGGAAGCGTTATAGGTCCCCTACTCTTCCTCGTGTTTATAAACGATTTAGGAGACAATCTAACTAGCTCCCTTAGACTGTTCGCGGATGATGCTTTCGTTTATCGGTTAGTGAAGTCAATTGAGGATCAAAAGCAACTGCAAAGCGATTTAGACAAAATTTCTACATGGTGCGAAAATTGGCAATTGACACTAAATAAAGAAAAGTGTGAAGTAATACAGATGACGACTAAAATAAATCCGCTGCACTTCAATTACACGATAAATCAGTCAAATATTAAGGTCGTGAATTGTACCAAATACATATGAGTTACAATTACGAACAACTTAGACTGGAGAGAACGCAAAGGTTACGTTTCATTGGTAGAACGCTTCGAAGATGCACCAGCTCCACCAAAGAGACTGCCTACATCACACTTGTGCGTCCTCTCCTGGAGTACTGTTGCCCCTTGTGGGACCCTCACCAGGTGGAACTGACGGAAAACATTGAGAAGGTTCAGAGAAGGGCAGCTCGTTTTGTTTTATCACGTTACAGGAGGGGGAAAGCGTCACGGAAATGTTGCACGCTTTGAGGTGGAAATGATTAAATGAACGACGTTATTCGTTACGGTGAGATCTATTTGCAAAATTTGATTCGGCAACTTCTACTTCTGAATGTGAAAATATTTTGCTAGCATCCACCAAAATCAAAGTCATCATAACAGAAAGAGCGAGGGAATGAAGAGGTATTGGGAAGAAAGAAGTCGTCCTAAACTAGCCACACGTGATTCTGAATGGTCCTGAGAAGCAGAAGAAGAATAAATGCTGTTCGTTGGTCTCGGTAAAACTCGAGAACAGGTGAACCGATTTGGCTAATTTTAGTCTTGAAATATTCGTGTAGGTCCAGGGAGGGTTGAAACGGTGATAAAATACGGAAACGTTGCCCGGAAAAGAGTAAAATCGGGAAAAAACTGAAACAGCTTTATCCAGTGAGCTATCAATACCGTTCGTCCAATTGCGATAAAATTTTGTTCATTTCATGCTGAAAGCAAGATGAACGTTTGCATCAAATAAAAATTTGGGTAAGTCGTTCGGAAAGAAAATATTGTGGGGAAGGCGAACGAAAGATTACGTTTCATTTTCAGAACGCTTCGAAGATGCTCCAGCTCCACCAAAGAGACTGCCTACATCACACTTGTGCGTCCTCTCCTGGAGTACTGTTGTCCAGTGTGGGACCCTCACCAGGTGGGACTGACGGAAGACATTGAGAAGGTTCAGAGAAGAGCAGCTAGTTTTGTTTTATCACGTTACGGGGGGCGGGGGGGGGGGGGGAGTGTCACGGAAATGTCGCACGATTTGAGGTGGAAATCATTGAAAGAACGACATTATTCGTTGCGGCGAGATCTGTTTGCGAAATTTGAAAATCAACTGTCTAATGTCTGTAAATCTATCGGACTAAACTGCGTGGTCATCAGTCCGTAGCTTACAAACTAGTAAACCTAGGTAAACTAACCTACGGACAAACACACACACACATGCCCCAGAGAGGACTCGAACCTCCACGGCAAGTAACCGCGCGCTGTGCAGCGAGGTGCTTTAGACCGCTCGGCTACTCCACCGCGGCGCGAAATTTAAATCATCGAATTTTAGTTCCTCATGTGAAAGTATTTTGCTAGCACCCACCTACTCAGGGAGACATGACCATCCCAATAAAATAAGAGAAATGCGATCGGAATCGGAACGATTCAGGTGTTCTTTCTTTCCGTGGGCTATTAGGGAATGGAACTGTAGAGAAAGGATATGACAGTGGTTAATGAAGCATCTGCCAGGTACTTAAACGTGATTTGCAGAGTATCTATGTAGATGTAGGATGCCCTCCACCAGGACACTGGCTCTCTAGCTAGCCATGACAGCTGAGTGCAGCTGCAGTGGTACAGCGGATATTGGGAGCTGGCCTGCGCCCGTGGCCACGGAGAGCGGCCATCTCCGCTCATTTCCGCCGCCTCCCAGAATACACGCCTCGTCGCTCGTCCGTGGAAGGCCGTCCGCCGTCCAGCGCCCAGCGGTCGCTGAGCCACTTGTTGCTGAAGCCTGCTGCCACCTGTCATCTCGGCCTATGCCGCGCAAGTAGAATGAAACATCACACCAAAGATCACAACTGATAGGCCAGAGACAATGGTAAATTTTATTTTCCACTATCGCAAGGAGGTGCAGAGATTAGCCTGCTTAGCCATAACTGGCGGAATTAGCAGCACACCAACTGCTGGGATGGAAACCATGCTGGATATGGCCCCATTATACCTTTGTGTCAAGATGGAGGCAGCGGCTGGTGCATACAGACTGAAAACTGGCAACAACTGGAACTGTTTGGGATACCCAGAATCCCACACTAAAATAATGAGTGAAG
This sequence comes from Locusta migratoria, assembly GCA_026315105.1. Classification (NCBI taxonomy): domain Eukaryota; kingdom Metazoa; phylum Arthropoda; class Insecta; order Orthoptera; family Acrididae; genus Locusta; species Locusta migratoria. Next base: position 66,709,272 of record CM048754.1, on the reverse strand, counting down.
TAAATATAGGAAAAGTTGGGGAAATGCCAGCCGACTATATTATAACCCCATACTGCTTCAACAAGCATTTCAATATAACAATTGGAAGTAGGGAGCAGTGGGAAAAAATAGTTCGACACCGTACGGGGGATATTGTCTGGTTCACTGACGGGTCGAAATCAGACCGAGAGGTTGGGGCCGGGGTATACGGGGTGCAGCCAAGACTGGAGGGCATCTCTCTAGGGAAACTGGCCTCAGTATTCCAGGCCGAAATCACTGCCATCAGGGCGTTTGTGGAGGAGAATTTGCGTAGGTGCTACAAAGATCGTAGCATCTATATCTATTCAGACAGCCAGGCAGCCCTGAGATCACTGGCAGCTCCTGCAACAAGGTCTAAAATTGTTGCAGAATGTCACAGGGTTCTGGTGGAGCTAGGGGAAAGCAATAGAGTAAACCTATTGTGGGTCCGTGGCCACTCGAGGATCAGTGGCAACGAACATGCCGACAGATTAGCCAGGATGGGGGCAGAGACTCCATTTATTGGACCGGAACCTGTCCTGACAATCACCGAGGCAATGATCAAATTAGAGCTACGTAACTGGCTCAGAAGACAGCACGTAGAATATTGGACCAAAGTCCATCAAGAAAAACATGGCAAAGTAATGATGCCAAAGCCATGTTTTAAAAGAAGCTCTGCAATCCTGGGTCTGAACAGGAGAGAGATTAGACTCATGGTTTGATTTCTGACAGGACACGGAAATTTCAAAAAACACCTACATACAATGGGAATAACAAAAGGACCCTAAATGTAGGATCTGTGATGATGGTGATGAAACTGCATCACATCTAATCTTCGAATGCATTGCATTGGAGAGTAAAAGGCACAGAACATTTGGGACGACCAGACCCGAAGAAATTGTGTCTAATAAAAAAGTGGTAAAGGGACTCCTTGCACTGTTCAAGGGCATTGGTTGGCTTTACTAGATATACATGGAGCGATACCGCACAATAAACTTAGTTTCGGTGCGGGCAGTGGCGGGTTGGACCAAGACTGTTTTGGCTTCCCTGGAAAAATCAATCAATCAATCGCAAGGAGGTTAGAAACAGCGAGATTAAATTTCATAGAGTGGCGATAGGTCCGCCATGTTTGAGGCAAATTGAGCTGGCGTCCGCCGTGTTATTTGGGGTACCGGCTGACTACTGGTATGACACACCCAGTAGAGAATTTTACCTATTTACAGTTCCACGCTTTAAATAAAGATGGACTATCGAGTACAGATGTGCACGAAGTTGCATTGGTGTCTCCAGACATTATAAAAGCTGCGAATTCATGAGCCAGGTGGTGTATTTCCTCACGAATCTGTCGGTAATACATTTCCAATTTGAAGTATAACAGTTGGCTGACGTTTGACCCACCATCGAAAGAGCCTCTTTGAAAATATTTGTGTTAATTATAATGCAAGTTCATAGTCTACAAGTGCTGTGAAACGTATATAGCGAACAGTAATTGTTATGATGAACTATCATGACCATGGATTTGCATCTTCTGTTAATTCATTGTAACGACTGCTTTCCTAAAGTGTAGTACACATTTATCTGGTGCTTATTAAAACGTATTAAGACCACATAGTCGTAAAATTGCTGTTAAAGGATTTGGTTGTGAAGTTTGGTTCACGAATTTTGAGTACAAAGACGGAAGTGACAACAAAATATTACAGTTGAAAATGCGCTTTCGTCAGCTGCCACAAAAGCAATTAACGTCGATGTAACGCGTCATTAATAACTTTTGTTGCTGTCTTGATGGAACAAGTAAAGTCTGCAGGGGAAAATTTGAATACAAAGACGAAAGTAACAACAGAATACTGTAATCAAACGTGCGCCTGGATCAGCTGCTACAAAATCGTTCTACACAGAAATAACGTATCGTTAAAAAATTGCGTTGTTGTCACGCTGATATACGTAAATATTTCTTACAAAGAACACAGACATTTAACAACGAAAAAAATTCCAGGTGTTCCTGTTATTTCTACGTTTTGCATTGATTATAAGATAACCATGCTTGATCAAGTATTGTCAACAACAATAAATGAAAATATTTTTAAAGAATGCGTAACAAAACTGTTTATTTTATTGTTCGGTAGCTGAGATGCTCTTTCATCAACCAGAGCAACAACAGAAGCACAAACACACAGTCGCTAGGCAGAAAACTGAGCCTTTTTTTATGGAGTGTACTTCGAGGAAGTTGCACAGTAGATCATCTGAAGCTTCACTCTTGCGGAAGCTATGTGCCATTAGCCAGGAATATTGTTTCTATATAGGCAGACAGAAATGAAATAAGGCAATACAACTGGTGCTCTTGCTCGAACTATTTGATGTTTTGTGTATTTTAATGCGGGACACACTATAGGCATATTGCAGGAGCAGAAAATATGCAGTAAATACGATATGCAGTAAATGCAGCACTTCCCTTTGAACAACAACATACGATGGAGAGACACCCCTCAAGAATGCTGATCACCGTCAGTATGGCGGCTGAGTTTACAGAGGTTACCGCAAAGACCGCTGTAACTCGTGTCTTAGCCACTCTATGAAATTCAAGCCCATTGGGTTAGAATAAACAAAAGCTTGAAACAACCAGTTTGAGGACGTTATACGCTTATATGATGCAAATAGCGACTGTAACTACAGACACGGCTACAACACATTGCCATTGTTTTGCTCGCAGTGTCGTAGCGGCCATGGCTTCAAAGCAGTGATCTGTATCTAACCTCGATGTATAACTCTGGTGTCTGAGCATAGAACTGTAGCGTGCCTGCACAGTCATATGTTTTGCACACGAATTTGCTTTGTCCGCCATGTTGTAATTACTCAAACGAATTTCCATCAGTTAATACATGACAAATAATAGATTACTTGTGGATTAGAAATTTATGTTAATATGCGAAGTAAGAGACTCGCGTGAGTGCGGGATCGAAACGTATTACCTTTACGTTCTCGTACCGAATAATTGGGGTGAAAATGACCAGCAGAAGGAATTTGTTGTTACCAACATATGTTTTTTTTTCTTTTTGTTCTTATTTTGTGCACGGCCATACCGTACATCCGATTGCAATAAAACTTTGACAACTCATTTCCTGCACTTGCGCGAAAGGGCTGGACGGATTTGAATGAAATTTGAAATTCATGGTCTATCTTTCGTAATCTTAGGTGCATGGCGAAGGGTACGTTACAACAAACATCCAAATTCACAGAATATATGACTTCAACTGCGAATGGGCAGAGCTGAAAATGTGTACCCAGCCGGGATTCGAACCCGGGTCTCCCGCTTTCTAGGCAGTTGCGCTGACCCCTACACCACTGGGGACACAGTTATCAGCGCACCTGCAAGGACTGCCTAAGCACGCCTCCCGTCAGATACAAATTCCCAGCTTCGCCCTGCCCATAGTACTCAAACTCGTAGTTACTAATTCCCGTAAGAGTAAGGGCTTCAAACTTGCCCACCCCTCCCCACTAACGATAGGATCATTGCCCGTCACCGGCATATTATATATATATATATATATATATATATATACATGTGGCGTCTGTTCCGAGAGAACAGACGTCACTTCTGATCCTGCAGTTGTTATTGTTTTCATATTCACAGAATATATGACATCAACTGCGATTGGGCAAAGCTGAAAATGTGTACCCAGCCGGGATACGAACCCGGGTCTCCTGCTTTCTAGGCAGTTGCGCTGACCCCTACACCACTGGGGACACAGTGATCACCGCACCTGCAAGGACTACCTAAGCACGCCTCCCGTCAGACACAAATTCCCAGCTTCGCCCTGCCCACAGTACTCAAACTCGTAGTCGCTATGTACTAATTCCCGTAAGAGTAAGGGCTCCAAACTTGCACACCCTTCTCAACTAACGAAAAGATCATTGCCCTTCACCGGCATATTATATATATACACATATATTCTGTGAATATGAAAGAATAACAACTGCGGGAACAGAAGTAACGTCTGTTCTTTCGGAATAGACGCCACATGTATAATCATCTAAATTGTTTGACTGCTCACCCTAAAAGCACATAAATCTATGTTTTCAGGAGGGGGATTTTTATAGGTCAGTGAATTTAGCATGGCAGAGAATACCTTGCGACTTTGACACCGTGTGATCCAATCACCATGAAACTTCATCTACATACATACTCGGCAATCCCCCGTAATGTGCGTGGCGGAGGGTACACTGTACCACTACTAGGCATTTACTTTCCTATTCCACTCCGAAATAGAACGAGGGTATGCCTCCATACGAGCCCTAATTTCTTTTATCTTGTCTTTGTGATCTCCACGCGAAATGTAAGTAGGCGGCAGCAAGATCGTACTACACTCAGCTTCAAATTCCGGCCCTCTAAATTTCCTCGACAGAAATTCTCGAAAAGAACGTCGTCTTTCTTCCAGCGATCCCCAATTGAGTTGCCGGAGCATTTCCGTGACACTCGCGCATTGGTCGAACCTACCGGTAACAAATCTAGCTGCTCGCCTCTGAACCGCCTCTATGTCTTCCTTCAAACCGATCTGCTGCGGGTCCCAAATACTTGAGCAATACTCAAGACGTGGTCGTACAAGCGTTTTATACGCGGTCTCCTTTACAGGTGAAGTACATCTTCCCAAAATTCTCCCAATAAACCGAAGTCGGCTGTCCGCCTTACTCAGAACTGTCCTTACATGTTCGTTCCAGTTCATATCGCTCTGCAATGTTACGCCTAGACATTTGAACGACGCGACTGCATCAAGAAGGTCACTACTAATGCTGTATTCGAACACTATAGGAAGGTTTTTGCTACTCATGTACATCACCTTACATTTTTCTACATTGAGAGCTACATTCTTCACACGAACTAGAAATTTAGTCCAAGTCATCCTGTATGCTATTACAGTCACTTAAAGACACACCCTCCCATACACCACAGCATCACCAGCAAACAGTCGCAAATTACAAGTTAGTCTGTCCATCAGATCATTTATATAGATAGAAAATAATAACGGTGCTATCACACTCCTCTGGGGCACGCCTGACGATACACTCGTCTCTGATGAACACTCGCCGTCGAGTACTGCGTTCTGTTACTTAGGAAGTCTTCCAGCCAGTCACAAATCTTGGCGGATATATGTATGTTTCATAACAGGACGGAGAGGAGTAGGTGGAGGAGGGGACAGAAAGAAAGGGGAGGGAGGAGACGGAAAAAGAGAGGGGTGGGGAGGAGAATGAGAGAGGGGAGATGATGACCGACAGGTGGAAGGAGATGGCTTTCATTGATTTGGAGACAGGTTAGAGTCACAAGGGACGAAATATAGAGAAGCATGAGGGAGCAGTGCGTGACAGAGCAGTATGTGAGGTTAGTGAAGGAAATGTACAGAGGAGCAGTAAAGTAGTGTGGCCGTGACAAAGAAGTTCCCAGTAAAAGTGGGGTCACACCAAGGGTCTGCGCTAAGCCCTTACCTCTTTGTCCTGATTATGGATGGGCTGGTGAAAGGAGTGAAAAAGGAAGCGTCATGGAATACAATGTTTGCGGATGATGTGGCTCTTTGTAAGCAGAGCATCGATAGACTTAAAGAAAAGCTGGAGGACTGGAGAGAGAGGCACTAGAAGAAAGAGGGATGAAAATTAGCAGGACGAAATCAGAATATTTAGCACTGAAGGATGGGCAGATAAGGTCTTGCAAGATCCAGGAGGAGGAACTGAAATCGGTCTGTAAATTTAAATACCTGGATTCGTACATATAGAGGGATGGAGGACTGGAAAGCGAGGTACACCACCGAATAAACCGTGGTTGGATCAACTGGAGGAAAATGAGCGGAGTGTTGTGTGACGAGAACGTGAGCAATGGGTTGAAAGGGAAAGTGTACAAGTCGGTGGTAAGGCCTGGTATGATATACGGGGCAGAGATATGGCCAATCACAGTAGCCTAGGAAACGAAGATGGAAGTGGCAGAATGAGGATGCTGAGGTAGATGTGTGGAGTAACAAGAAAATATAGAATTTGAAATGAATTTGTTAGAGGAGTTGTGGAAATGGGACCCATGGGAAAATACAAGAGAGTAGACTAAGGTGGTATGGTCACTTGCAGAGAAAAGGGAAAGATCGAAGGAGTGAGAAGGACAGGAAGGCCGAAGATGAGGTGGAAGGATAAGATAGCGGGAGACCTAAGGGAGAAAGGGAGGAAGAAGGAAGAAGCAGTGAACAGAGTATTATGGAGGAGAAGGATCCAGAAGATCAACGCCGACCCTACTTGACGTGGGACAAGGCTACGATAAAGGAGAAGAAGAAGAAGAAGAAGAAGAAGAGGTGGAAGGGGATGAATACGAGGAGAGAAGCAGACGGGGGAGGAGCAGGTGAACGGGGGAATGGAAAGGACTGGAAGATTGCAAACCTCGTAATATTTGTTGTTTAGTTCGTATTTCATGCGCTGCCATGACGTTCATCTGATTGCAGAATTATTTATATTGCGGCAGCAACGTGTAGGGTACCAGCTAGTAAACAAATAAATAAAAAAAAGTCTAATTGAGAAGATTCTCCTTTTTAGAAGTCGGTCAAAAATAGCTCCATTATGAGTAGGACGTCTGTACGGCAGGCACAGCGGGCATCTCCTGTCCAGACAGCCGGTCTGGTCAGCAGGAACGTTCTGGAACGCCACACAAGTGCCGGACATTTCGGCCAGCGCGTATAATACGCCGCGTTACGTTAGGGAACTGGTTCCGCTCTTTTTCTCTTCCGGTATAATTGCGCTGTGGAACGGGAATCCGTGTGAATGTGGCGCTATCAATGCGTATGAATAGTTTAAACAGAACGTACTACAAAGCTGCGGTTTTAATTAAGCGCGGGATTCTTGCGCGGCGCGTTTCCCGCCCACTCCCGCATTGCGCGTGTAACGCACGCGCTAGCTACACGCACACACGCGCATGCGTTGTCGGCTTTCGCGGAGTGACGGACTCCGTATGTGACGGGCGCATTGTGGCTTCTGTCGCCACAGATCCGTTCCACTCAGCCGGCTGCGGTGGGCGGTTCTCCGCCCAGACTCGTGTAGCGGATGCGTCGCGTGCAAGTGCAGCCGAGGCGAGGCGAGGCGAGGGGAGTGATACGGGAACGTCCAGGCAGCGGCGATCGTACAGAGAGTACAGATGAGTGTGCGCAACAGCTCAAACAGCTCACAACCTACTGACGAGAATACACTCCTCAAGAATGGAAAATGAATGTGCGGATGTGTTAAGTTAAGCTGAGTTCGGCTTCCTCTACATACTGACGTTTCTAGAGTGTTGTGTGCCAAACCACCACAATACAGGGTGTTACAAAAAGGTACGGCCAAACTTTCAAGAAACATTCCTCGCACACAGAGAAAGAAAATATGTTATCTGGACATGTGTTCGCAAACGCTTAATTTCCATGTTAGAACGCATTTTATTACTTCTCTTCAAATCACATTAATCTCGGAATGGAAACACACAGCAACAGAACGTACCAGCGTGACTTCAAACACTTTGTTACAGGAAATGTTCAAAATGTCCTCCGTTAGCGAGGATACACGCATCCACCCTCCGTCGCACGGAATCCCTCATACGCTGATGCAGCCCTGGAGAATGCCGTATTGTATCACAGCCGTCCACAATACGAGCACGAAGAGTCTCTTCATTTGGTACCGGGGTTGCGTAGACAAGAGCTTTCACATGCCCCCATAAATGAAAGTCAAGAGGGTTGAGGTCAGGAGAGCGAGGAGCCCATGGAATTGGTCCGCCTCTACCAATCCATCGGTCACCGAATCTGTTGTTGAGAAGCCACGGCTATTGCCCCGTGCTAATACAACATCAAATGGCCATCTGCCAACTCCGCATTTGTAAACATTGCACTGACTGCAAAAGCACGTTCGTGATGAACACTAACCACTTGATGCTACGTACTGATGTGCTTGATGCTAGTACTGTACAGCAATGAGTCGCATGTCAACACAAGCACTGAAAGTCAACATTACCTTCCTTCAATTGGGCCAACTGGCGGTGAATCGAGGAAGTACAGTACATACTAGCGAAACAATTGGGTATTTTGACAATTGTCTGCACAAATTATTTCAATTTACATTTAAAGATAAATACTAAAATGAGCTCTAACATGGAAATTAAGCGTTTCCGGACACATGTCCACTTAACATATTTTCTTTCTTTGTGTGTGAGGAATGTTTCCTGAAAGTTTGGCCGTACCTTTTTGTAACACCCTGTATTATAATAACATTAGTTATAATAATAATGATGATGATGGTGATGTAAATTTCCACTTGGTAGTACGATATAAATGGTGTGATGATGGCCTAACAAGTCGGAAATCGATTCACGCAATAAACTTGTAGAATAAACACAAAATCGTGTATTTTAATTTTCATAAGGAATGTGTTCTACCAAGAAGCTTCATCTGATCAGAAAAGCGATAATTAGCATAAAAAAGTAAGACAAAGTAAAGGTGATGTTCTTTACAGGAAATGCTCAATATGTTTGCCGTCATTCCTCAACAATAGCTTTAGTCGAGGAATAATGTTGTGAACAGCACTGTAAAGCATGTCCGGAGTTATGGTGAGGCATTGGCGTCGGATGTTGTCTTTCAGCATCCCTAGAGATGTCGGTCGATCACGATACACTTGCGACTTCAGGTAAGCCCAAAACCAATAATCGCACGGACTGAGGTCTGGGGACCTGGGAGGCCAAGCATGACGAAAGTGGCGGCTGGGCACACGATCACCACCAAACGACGCGCGCAACAGATCTTCCACGTGTCTAGCAATACTTTTTTTTGTTCTAATAAAACCCCATGTCATTGCAAGCATCATGCATAAAAATCGTACGTTCCAGCAGGTGTTTATCAGCCAGGCTGGGGATGATGCGATTCTGTAACATATCGGCGTACCTCTCACCCGTCACGGTAGCAGTTACGAAACCAGAATCCCGCAGTTACTCGAAGAAAAATGGCGCGATAAAGGTCGATGTGGTAAATCCAACTCATACCGTGACTTTCTCGTCGTGCAATGGATTTTTCACGATAGTTCTAGGATTTTCGGTAGCCCAAATTCTAAAGTTATGGGCGTTGACGGACCCTCGGAGAGTGAAATGAGCTTCGTCGGTCCACAACACGTTACTCAACCAATCGTCATATTCCGCTATCTTTTGAAACGCCCACACCGCAAATACCCTCCGCTTCAGTAAATCGCCAGGTAACAGTTCATGATGCCGATGGATGTAAGGATAGCATCGTAGGGTACGCCTAGGTGCCAACCAAACAGTAGTGTACGGAATGCCGGTGCGACGTGCGACTGCACGAGCGCTGACTTCCCCGTGCACAGACGAACGTGCTACAGTCTCCATTTCTCCCTGGACTGTCTCAGCAGCATTACGCCTTGTGCTCGGTCGGCCACTACGGGGTCTATCGTCTAAACAACCCGTCGCTTCGAACTTGGAAATCATTCTCGCCACAGGTGCATTTGTCAACGGACCTTTACCCGTTCGAATCCTCTTCCTGCTTCACTAATAGCGCCTTTTCAGGTAAGGTCAACATGCTGCGACTGCTGGTGCATCTGATTCTCTCTCTCATTACAGCTCCTTTTATACACGATTTTCATGCGGAGTCACTGACGGTTTGCTGTCCAGCGCCATCTGTCGGACATCTTATGAATCTTTATATATATTGCTCAAATAAAACGCCATGTCATTCAAAGGATGTGTGTCAATTTTTACCTCTCTATCTTCATTACTACATTATTCCGTGATTTATTAAGTTATCAAATTTATCCTGACTTTTTGCTCACCCGGTATATTTAAAAATATCGTATATCTACACTCCTGCCGGCCGCGGTGGCCGAGGAGACTGAGGCGCTCCAGTCACGGTCTGCACGGCCACTACGGTCGGGGGTTCGAATCCCCCCTCGGGCATGGATATTTGTGCCGTCCTCAGTCTTAGGTAGTTTATAAGTAGTTTGTAAGCTTAGGGACTGATGACCCCGTAGTTAAGTCCCATACGTTCTACAATCGTTTGAACATTTTTTCTACACTCCTCAAAACAATTTCGGGATCAGGTTTGGAGAATTTTACGGAGCAAAATGATACAAGATGTATGTAGGCGTGAGTTACCAGACTGAAAGAAAGAAAGGGGGAAAAAGAGAGTATAAAAAATATTTAAATAACAAAAGACTTGATATATTATTGAGACAAATAAAAGCCAAGCCATGGAGATCAATTTTTAAAATATATCGGGGAATTCATAACAGTACTGACATAATTATATAATATCTAAAAGGACTATTTTTAAACGGATATCAGTAAGATCTTTATTTCTTAAAAAAAAAAAAAAAAAAAAAAAAAAAAAAAAAAAATTTCTCCGTGTTGTAAAACCACTCGCATGTTCGTAATGCTTGTGACGCTTCTGTTGTCCCGTGGACTCCGTTGCACTTTACAGTTCTGTTATCTCGCAAAGTTTGATCTCAAAAGCCACTGGCTAAGTGTTTCTAATTCTGTTAGGCGTCAACTTTGGGCTGCTATGAATATTCATGACGTTGCCGGCACTCCACGCTATGACGAAGCCATTATCACGAGGGCGACAAAAAGGCAACAAAAAGTACCTTTTGCAGTAACATAATGACAAAATGCGAAGATCGCAGTATTTTCAATTTAATTTTTTACGCTTGAAGACCGGTTTCGACACTCGAGGGTGTCATCTTTCGGTTTCTGCTACACTTGATTTTAAATATGACTCTCCACCAGCACAATTTCAAACTAGTATATAGAGAGCTTTAATCTTTAGGAATATAGGAGAGTGTCCGTATGGTTGTGTGTTCGAGTGTGCGTATTGCATACAAATCTAGTTTTGTTCCAATCTTCACGTAATTTTGTACACGTAAACTTCAATCCATGACGACAGTCGCCGTAAGTGTAAGAAACACGTACAACAAAGAGTTCACGAGATATGACGTCATAAACAATGAGATGCGCGAAAAACTGCTGCAATTAGCGACAATTCTGCTCGTTTCCTTGTAAACCACGGGACCGATTTCTACCAAATTTGGTACATATATTCCTTCCCGTGAGGTACCAATTGCTGTAGGAGTACCAATCACATACGACATATGTTAGATATAATGTCATAAACAATAAGAGTTGCAGAAAGGTGCCACATAGTGCGACGAAATTTTATAAATACACTATATGAGAATGACAGTACTTAGTGACTTGCAACAAACTTCAAACATAATTTCAAACCTTTGTTAAACTTTTTCTTACTAACAAACACATGAAAATCCTGAAAGAAAAAAAAAAAAAGTTTCTCACTTACTACTTTTCCACTGATCATGGAGTAAACCTACGGCATTCCGTATGACGTTACAATTTATAATTTCCACACTACAAATTGTAGCCGCTGGAACTTTTACAGGGGGTATACACCCATACAGCTGAATGTACCTTCTAAATTGTATTACAGTACGACGCGTAGTTCATGAGATATGAGCACATAAACAGTAACGTTCATGAAAAACCGCTGCATCACGCACAAAGTTTTAATCTAGTACTTCCTTACTACTAGTTGTATTCGCAACAGATTTTACAGACATAAAAAAATATACAAATGAAATTATACAATTTTTCAACATGTAAATCAATAAATATGAGATCGTACGCATTTTATATGCCATTTGTATTTTGATTGCTATATTTCTTTGTTTGGATACTGCACATATAGTTTTGTACATTATGCAAGACCGCGTTATTTCTTATATATTCTTCGATAAATATAACATTTTTTTTAGAAAAAAGGAGATGAACAAAGAGAGAAAGAAGGGATAGGAGAGGTACGAACCCAAGGCAGGAATAAATAAATAAATACCCGGCCAACGAAGGGTTTTTAGCTAGTAAGCATATAAATGCCAAATGTTGCAGGTATCTAAGTGATATTACAAATTTTAGAATATCATTTTATGTAATTACACTAACAGTACTTTTAATCGTTTTATGCATCATACATTTTGTACAATTGGGGACAAAAAGATTACGCGGCACGAATGAAATCAAAGAACAGAGCACTGCGTATGCCCTGATTCCGAAGTGCGAGTGTTACCAACACGAGCGGTCTTCGGAGCATCAGTGTTTACATCGTGAAATAGAAGCAATAACAATAGTTAATAAACACTGTATGTCGAGATTCATAGCAGCATAACTCGTGTATCATGTGTTTTAGAAAACGTCATAGGAGCACGGTAGACTTACGACAACGAACTGCTTCTTACATATGTTTCGTTGGCTGAGTGGATAGGCTAAAAGTTTACGAACACAAAGGGCACTAATTCGAGTATCAATGGAGTCAACTTTTAACATTAATTCGCTTCGAATTGTGCAATTATTGGCTTTTCTAGATTCCACATTCTTAAACATATTCCACTTTGTAATAGCTTAATCTTTAAACAACGAAACAAATGATAGCCATAGCAAAAATGTTGAAAATGGATGAATGTATTTGTAATTACTTCGACTGCCACATCGTGAATGTACAGTGTTAAGCTAAGATAAATGTATCAGCAGATAGGCATTTTTTTCTACGTCCTTACGCGTGAAAACATCTTGGTGAAGGCTTTACCGTGACTGTTGTTCGAAATTGATTGATACACAAGGTATTACTGTTACCAGTAACTTTGTTTTATGATCCACAACGCGTTTCGTGGGCTTAAAGCCCCATAATCAGATGGAGTGACATTAACCTTTGTACATGTAGGTCAGCCGGCCGCGGTGGCCGAGGGGACTGAGGCGCCCCACTCACGGTCTGCACGGCCACTACGGTCGGGGGATCGAATCCCCCCCTCGGGCATGGATATTTGTGCCGTCCTTAGGATTAGCTAGTTCATAAGTAGTTTGTAAGTTTAGGGACATATGACCCCGTAGATAAGTCCCATAAGCTATACAAACATTTTTTGAACATGTAGGTTAGACCGTGCAACAGGCCAACCTAACCTACATGTACTCAGCTTTATGTCACTCCATCTGATTATGGGGCTTTCAACCCACGAAACGCGGTGTGGATCATAAAACAAAGTTACTGGTAGCAGTAATACCTTGTGTATCAATCAATTCCTGACGCGCGGTTTCCACGAGTGAGTGAGTGTGCCTTCGATCATCTGTTGTTTGCAGGTTATAGTCGTTCTTCCACTGCGGTAGGACTATTCAATCGTTACGCTAACGAGAAAGGACAGGTAGCTCATTGATAGTGTCGACCTTGCTGGTGAAGTGGTGTGCAAAAAAAAAAAAAAAAAAAAAAAAAAAAAAAAAAAAAAAAAAAAAAGTTCAAATGTTTGTAAAGTCTATGGGACTTAACTACGGGGTCATCAGTCCCTAAACTTACAAACTTCTCAACCACTGCATCCCTTTCACGCCCTTCAACTCTGACAACCGCTGTCTGGTTTTTGCACAAGTTGTAAATAATATTACGCTCCCTGTTTTTTACTCCTGCTTGCTTCAGAACTTGAAAGAGTTTATGCCAATCAACATTGTCAAAAGCCGTCTTCAAATCGGTGAAAATAAACCGCACGAATGCTACTTCATGAGCAGCCAGACTAAACGGAATGGAAAATCACTGGAATGTCTAGTAATGTATTCACCTATAGTTAACGCGGTGTTTGTGAGCTAAGATGGTAAATAGAATAGTCATATACCAGAGGACGTATGGCAAAAACTTCGACAATACAACCCTAAAGACCGCAAAATCTGGTAAGTGCGGAAACTTAATAACAGTCGTTGTAAGAGCTGATGCAACCAACAATTTAGGAAAGAATACTGAAACTAAATAACAGATAAACTACTAGGTAGCGATCGTTTCTATAGAAACACGTGTATATTAGTATTTCCTTTATACTGGCAAAGAAATGCTCTTCTTTACGGCCACTATTTTTGCACTGATATGGCCAATGTAGATATGAAATTCATTCGCCTGTGTGGGGTTGTTGATCCGCCTGGATGAAAAGCACTTTCTTATTTTCACACCTAAACTAGTTTCAGCGGAAATCCCGCCATCCTAAGTGTTTTTTTTATTATTATTTAATCTAAAAGTATACAGAGAAGACATACTTACAAAACTGTGAAACATATGGTATAAGCTATACAGTTCTTTTTCGTTATATCTTCTATATATAAAAGGAAGTATCCCGATTGACTGACTGATTGACTGACTCATCATCGCTCAGCCCAAACCACTGAAGATAGAAACTTGAAATTTGTGGAGGGTGTTGATCTTACTCTGTAGGCGTCATTTAAGAAGCGATTTTTCGATATTCAATCCGTAAGGGGGTGAAATAGGGGATGAAACGTTTTTTGAAAATACGTAGCTATTTCGGCAATTTTCAAGCTAGAACTACAAAATTTCGTATTTTAATTCAAGGTTCGAATTTAAAAGACACGTGTTTCGGCATTTTTTGAAATTCGACAAATAAGGGGGTAAAATAGGTGACGCAAAAAATTGATTTTCAAAAATATGTTGCTGTTAACTCAAATTTTAAGATACAACTACGAAACTTCGGATGTGGAATCTTGGTCAGGATTCAAAATCCATGACTTTTAGTATTTTTGGAAATTCAACAAGTAAGAGGGTTAAATAGAGGATCAAAAATTCTTTTTGAAAACACGTTGCTATTGATACAATTTTGAAGTTAGAGCTGCAAAAATTGATATTTGTATAGTTGGTAAGACGTTAAAAAAATACGTGTTTCGGTATTTTTGGAAATTCTACCATATTGTGGGTTAAATCGGAGAGGGGGTGTTTTTCGGAAATATGTTGCTATTTAGGCAATTTTGAAGTTAGAACTACAAATTTTCGGATTTGGATTCGGGGTTCAAATTTAAAAGACACGTGTTTCGGAATTTTTGCAATTTCGACCAATAAGGGAGTGAAATACGAGATGCAAAAATTGATTTTCAAAAATATGGAGCTTTTAACTCAAATTTCAAGCTATAACTACGAAACTTAAGATATGGATTTTTCATCAGGATTAAAAAGAAACAACTGGTGCAGACCAACCAGCCTACGCTTGCGAAGCAGCGGGGGTTCAGCTATCAGTATATAAAACATTCATTTCCGTACCTTTCATCATTAGGCTATTTTGCACTTCCACTCAGCTTTTTGCATTTTATACGGCGTAGGCCTAAAACATGTCATCTGCAATAGTACGAGCGGCTGATATGGTTAAAAGTTACTACTGTGAAAAACTTTGTTTTAGCGTGTTTACGCCTCCGTTTTGTTTTTAGCTGTTACTTCAGTTCGTGAGGGTATCGATATTAGGCTGTGACAATATGAAATCGTACTCACGTTCGTTGGTCGGTCCTCTGAATGGGCTTCAGGGCGCGTTCTCGCGTCACAAGGAAACACATTCCGCTTCTTGCAGTTGTTTGAAATTTACGGCACTTTTGCGTGTGTCGCGATTCGCGATATCTGTCGTATATCGCGAGATTGTTTCTCTATCTGTAGCGCGAGTTTTCATAGTCTTGGTACTTCGTGCTATGTTGTGGTGCTGTGTGTGTGTGTGTGTGTGTGTGTGTGTGTGTGTGTGTGTGTGCGTGCGTATTATTAGAAGTTTCAAACCACAATGATCATTCGTTTGTTGTATACACTGAAAGACAGCGAAGATCGTAGACGCTGTCTCTGTTCATAACTTAAACGTTGATTTCTTTCTTTTGCAGGTATGTTCCAAGTCACACTCCGGGGTGTAAAGTAGAGCATATCTGAAGGTTACCGTCGAAACAGGTAAGACCTAGCAGTGCAGACGCAGCTCTGTTTGAATTTGGATGTATCTTCTTCCTTAATCCGTCTTTAGTATAAGCTAGTTCATAAGTAGTTAAGTCCCATAAGCTCTACAAACATTTGAACATTTAAACATTTAGGACGCGTTAATGGTACGAGAAAATATGACGACCCCATCCAGGAAATTGCTGACAGCGTCATTAAGGCTGTACTAGTCAAAACTGGCGTAAGGCAAATGAAAGGACTGGGTGGGTACCTAAACTAAAACCAGTTGAGATCTTTAAAAAAATTCAAAATAATCGTGAATCATATACATAGCGTCTGTTCCGAAAGAACAGACGTCACTTCTGATCCTGCAGTTGTTATTCTCTCATATTCACATATTGTATAACATCAACAGCGAATGGGCAGAGCCGAAATTGTGTGTATCCAGCCGGGATTCGAAACCGCGTCTCACGCTTTTTATGCAGTTGCGCTGACCCCTACACCACTGGGGACACAGTGATCACCGCACCTGCAAGGACTACCTCAGCACGCCTCCCGTCAGACATAAATACCACTCTACCCTGCTGACAGTACTCAAACTCGTAGTTTCATAAACTAATTCCCGTAAGAGTAAGGGCCCATTATATATATACAGGGTGTTACAAAAAGGTACGGCCAAACTTTCAGGAAAGATTCCTCACACACAAAGAAAGAAAATATGTTATGTGGACACGTGTCCGGAAACGCTTACTTTCCATCTTAGAGCTCAGTTTAGTATTTCTCTTTCAATCTAAATTGAAATAATTCGTGCAGACAATTGTCAAAATACCCAATTGTTTCGTTAGTATGTATTGTACTTCCTCGATTCATTCGATTCATCGCCAGTTGGCCCAATTGAAGGAAGGCAATATTCACTTCAGTGCTAGTGTTGACATGCGACTCATTGCCCTACAGTACTAGCATCAAGCACATCAGTACGTAGCATCAACTGGTTAGTGTTCATTACGGACGTGGTTTTGCTGTCAGTGCAATTTTTTTTTTTTTTACAAATGCGGATTTAGCAGGTGCCCATTTGATGTTTGGACGTGTTCGTACGTTTCTCAACAACAGATTCGGTGACCGATGGATTGGTAGAGGCGGACCAATTCCGTGGCCTCCACGCTCTCCTGACCTCAACCCTCTTGACTTTCATTTATGGGGGCATTTGAAAGCTCTTGTCTACGCAATCCCGGTACCAAAGGTAGAGACTCTTCGTGCTCGTATTGTGGACGGCTGTGATACAATACGCCATTCTCCAGGGCTGCATCAGCGCATCAGGGATTCCGTGCGACGAAGGGTGGATGCATGTATCCTCGCTAACGGAGGACATTTCGAACATTTCCTGTAACAAAGTGTTTGAAGTCACGCTGGTACGTCCTGTTGCTGTGTGTTTCCATTCCATGATTAATGTGATTTAAAGAGAAGTAATAAACTGAGCTCTAACGTGGAAATTAAGCGTTTCCGGACACATGTCCACATATTTTTCTTTCTTTGTGTGTGAGGAATGTTTCCTGAAAGTTTGGCCGTACCTTATTGTAACACCCTGTATATTCCGGTGACGGGCAATGATCTTTTCATTAGTGGGAAGGGATGGACAAGTTTGGGGCTCTTACTCTTACAGGAATTAGTTTCTGAAAGTACTAGTTTGAGTACTGTTGGCAGGGTAGAGCTGGGAATTTGTTTTAATTTCTTTGAATATTTATGTCTGCTCTCTGTCCGCAGATTCATGTACTACTTGAAGAAAATGAAACATTTTGTCGGCTATGATTGTTTGCACCAAATACATTAAAAATACAAATAGTAATCTGTCGTCAAAAACCCCGTTTCCTGAAATTAGTGATAGTTCAGCACGAAAAGTAGTATACTTCCCTCATTTTCATTCGTTTAACAGGTATGGTTTTATTTTATTTATTTTGTGTAACTCCTCTGATTCAAAAAGGATATTTATTGCGCAGAAACGGGCAGTTCTAGTAATAGATGTCTTGTAAGCTTGCGTGCCTGTTTTGGACAGTGCTGCCAACGGTAGTGACATGGCCCTATTGCGAAGGTACTTTAGATTCCTTTCCCAAAGTGTGGGGACGGATTTTCGATATCTTTGCAAAATTTCGGGGCTTACAATAATATAAATAAAGGTGAAATAGTGAACGTGGGGATTTTTGACATGTCATGTAGGACATGGCTGGAAACGAGTTGGCAACACTGGTTGTGGACCCCTGTTTACTAGCCTGGGCATGCTGACAATGGCCTCTTAATACGTTTTATCATTTAAATGTCGTTTGTTTGTTAATAATATTTGGTTCTTTCCAAGAATTATCAGCTTTCATTCAGTTAATACTGGACAGAAATCGAATCTACCTTTCGATCAAATCTGCTTGACCCCTGTCCAGAACGGTGTGCAGTATTCTTCTGAATCCATTCCAATAAAGTGAAACAAGATTCCGAAAAGTTTAGTACTAATCCAAGAACTGTCAAGGCCGCGGGCACTGAGTACTGCTGTTCATTCAATTCAATTGCTTTTCCAGATCCTCTGTGGTCTGACAGTGTATTAAAAAAAAAATAGGAGACCTTACTTTTGGGATTACGCTCGTATTCGTTCCTCAGTCTCCCTCTACGACTTTTACCCCACACACTTCCCTCTGATTTCTTGATGTCTCAGAATGTGTCCCACCAATCTATCCCTTCTCTTGGTCAGATATGCCAGAAACTCCTTTTCTTCCCAATTCGTCCACGTTTCTCTCCCATACACTCCAGACAAAAGCTTTCAGAACGGACTTCCTAAAATTTAAATTAATATTGGATGTTTCACCCCCATGAACCACAGACATTGCCGAGGTGGCTTGCGTGCCTCAACGATGCAGATAGCCGTACCGTAGGTGCAACCACAGCGGAGGGGTATCTGTGGAGAGGCCAGACAAACGTGTGGTTCCTGAAGAGGGGCAGCAGCCTTTTCAGTAGTTACAGGGGCAACAGTCTGGATGATTGACTGAGCTGGCCTTGTAACATCAGCTAATGTGGCTTTGCCACACAGCTGCTGCGAACGGCTGAAATCAAGGGGAAACTACAGCCATTACTTTTCCCGAGGACATGCAGCTCTACTGTATGAATATATGATGATGGCATCCTCTCGGGTAAAATATTCCGGAGGTAAAATAGTCCCCCACTCGGACCTCCGGGCGGGGACTACTCAGGAGGATGTGATCATCAGGAAAGACAATACTGGCATTCTACGGATCGGAGCGTGGAATGTTAGATCCCTTAATCGCGTAGGTAAGCTAGAAAATTCGAAGAGACTTGCACAGGATAGGGTAGCGTGGAGAGGTGCATCAAACCAGTCTGCGGACTGAAGACCACAACAACAACATTGGATGTCAACAAATTTGGCTTCATCTACTACTTTTATTGTCTCATTACCTAATCTAATTCCTTCAGCATCGCCTGTCTTTCTGACGCTACATTCCATTACCTTCGTTTACTGTTGTTAATCTTCATGTTATATCGTCCTTTCAAGACACTGTCAATTCCATTCAACTGCTCTTCCAGATCCTTTGCGGTCTCTGACACAGTTTTATCCTTCTTTTAAAAAAATAGGAGACGTTACTTTTGGGCTTACCCTCGTACTTGCTGGCTTGTCCCCGCGGTTGCGGCAGCTGAGCGTTGGGCGGCTGTGCTGTCAGAACAGCGGCTGCGCTGCACGCGCCGGAACCGACACCACCTGTGGGCGCGTCGACCGGAATAATCGATTACTCGCACAGCTGGCTATCGATCCCCGCGCGACGAGTGGGCGAGCCTACCGGGGCCACACATATCCACGGCTGCCACCTGCCACACGGGACTTCCGCCTACCAGCCGCCTCCACGTGTCAGGTCGATACCTAACGGTGTATCTACCGAAACTACCATATCTATACCTATAAATGTGAATGTCTGCTCGGTGTACGTTTATCACGTCTGAGCCACAAGACATAAAGAGCTAATGTGTAGTCGGGGAAGGCTTCAGGCACGCTTTTATGCCGATCGGATAGCTATTTATCTATATACAGGGTGTTTCACTAAGTGTGTTTGCCTCTGTAACTTATAATAGGTGACGGGAAATTTTAATGCGGTAGGTCAACACAAGGAATGTTACACTTTCTGCGGAGCTATGAACATAGTTTATTGTATCATTTTCCAAAGAGTTACACCACAAAGATATAATTTTTTTTTCTATCGTGCATTGGATTCGTTGAAACCAGCTGCGTCCAAATCAATTTAAACTACATTCCTATCAATGTTAGTTTGGGAGCTACAACCCTTGAAAGTTTATGGGGCGGAGGCTACGACAGCTTATTTGACTGGCTGGTGGTCATGAGACAGTGGGCCGTGCCCCAGGGGATAGCCACTCGGCCAGTCAGCTACGCGATCGCAGCCTTCGCCCCAGGAAATTTGAAGGGTTGTAGCTCCCAAACTAACAGTGATAGGAATGTAGTTTAAATTGATTTGGACGCAGTTGGTTTCAACGAATATAATGCACGATAGAAAAAACTATTGTTCCATTTAAAAAATTATATCTTTGTGGTGTAGCTCCTTGAAAATGATTCAATAAACTATGTTCATAGCTCCACAGAAAGTGTAACATTTCTTGTGTTGACTTACCGCATTAAAATTTCCCGTCACCTATTATTTTATAAGTTACAGAGGCAAACACACTTAGTGAAACAACCTGTATATATATATATATATATAATATATATATATATATATATATATATATATATATATATAATGTGAATGTCTGTTCGGTGTACGCTTATCACGTCCGAACGACAAGACGCACAGACTTAAATATTTGTACACTTACTAATTTATACCTGAGGAAGGTTTTAGGCACGGTTTTATAGCGATCTGATAGATATTTAGTAATTTGAAGAATATAACGCGAAATGCGGAACAATGATTACTCTTTGAAAATTATATTTACTCTTTGAAAACGGTTTTATTGGTTGCATTGTTGCTTGAGGGTTGGTAATGATAAAAGGGTGGAAGGATAGAAACTTATCGGTGTGTATAAAATTCTACGTGTGTGTGTTAATATTTCACTCAGCAGCGAAAACTACAGAACGCAAACGAATGGTCTGTGTGTAATTTCTGTCTGAAGTCTCCCATTGTACACCATAGCAGTTGCATGCCGATAGCTATAAGGGGGTGGAAGATATGGTGGTTGAAAGTCGTCAAATTATAAAAAAATTCTAACTGAAGCCCAGCGATGAGGTTTGCGACTCTATAGCAAGGAGGTTACATATAGCGAAACGTGATGCCACAAACCATATCTTTGGTCTATGCGTGGTAGAATCTCTTCAGCTTTTTCTCTGTAAGGATAAGTATACGAATGAGGAAATATAAGAATAAATAAATAAAGCAGTAAAAAAGAAATTTCTTTTATTACAACTCTTTAAAAAATCGATTTGACGTTTCGCACATTATATCAAGTGATCCATCTGTGATACTATTGCAATCATTATTGTTGAATTTCGTGATTTGATTCTTCGAAACGAGTGCATTTTCACGCGTGATTTGATCTCATAGCACACTACTGAAAGATAGCTTAACTATCGTAATCAACCAACACGCGGGCGGATCCGCGGGTTTAAGCTAGTAATTCAATAAAATGCATTTTTAAAACCATTGGCTCTTTATTAAAAACCTTATATATCAACCAGTTTCGGTCAATAGACCATCTTCATAGATAAAAAAGCGTTAAAATGCAATGATAAAATGCATCAAGTAAAATACATCTGGTTGAGACAAACAGGAGTCAGTATAACTAAAAAATTTAACAATACAGTGGTCATCTTAGATAAAACCTATCAGTCAACACAACGTAAAAGGTAAGAAGAGACTATCTTATCTTTTATGTTATGTTGACTGATAAGTTTTATCTAAGATGACCACTGTATTTTTAATATTTTTAGTTGTACTAACTCTTGTTTGTCTCGGCTAGATGTATTTCATTTGATGCATTTTACCGTTCAGTTTAACACCTTTTTATCCATGAAGACGGTCTATTGACCGAAACTGTTGATATATAAGGTTTTTAATAAACAGCCCATGGTTTTAAAAATGCGTTTTATGAAATATATTAGGGCAGTTGACACTCGCCTCACCAAAGCATCCAATATAATTCGTGCTATGTGCTACCGTCCAGGAGAACGTGCATAAATGGGATGTAATAACTGGCACCTTTACTGCGGGGTACAGTAAAAGCGTATCTGTCAGAATGACTCCTGTTCCCCTCCAATCGGGCAGTCGACAGAGAGTACTTTGTCAAGGTTCCTGAATTCAAGCTCTGATGACGGAACTTTTTTTCTCTCGTATGAAATTGTTGTGCATCTATATACGAGGTATATTCCAAAAGTAAAGTCCGGTTAAAACAAAAACATCCAAATTCAAACTTGTTTCCAACGCAAATGTTTTATTGACATCCCTTCCGTTGTGACGTCTCTCTTACTAGCTTTTGAAAGACTGGCGTATCGGCGAGTGATGTATGGACAGGCAGAAATTTACTTACGGCAGCGGTTTGGGTGTGATGCAAGGTTGGCAGCAGAACATGTAACGAGTGGTGTTATACTCGTCACTTGCCTATTACAGTCTCTTATTTTCTTTTTGTCACAGATAGCGCTGTTACTGAGATTCTGAGAACTCTTAAATTTTACTTCAGTGACAACCAGAGTTTACTGTATAAGTTGGCAACAAACACACAAGATATCTTTGCCTTTCCTCTACCCTCTGCCACATAAACATATTACGCAGATAATGAAATGTACTGTCAAAACTGAGCATGGACTCCGATTTATTGTAAAAGTTCGGGATTTGTGTGGAAAGAGAATAATGTGGCTAACTCACAGTTGTTGAATACATCACCACGTCACTTCTTATAATGAAGGTCGTAACCACAACAGTCACAGATATTACTGACTTTTCAAGACTAAACTTTTCAAAATGAACACATCCCTGAAAATATTAAACTTGCGTGACAAATGAGTCTATCTACTGAATAAAATGCAGTATGCATTTAACTCCGTTATATTTTAATACTCTAATCGTATCATACATTGGCTTGATTACATTCGCAACAGACAGAATCACAATACACAAACAGCGAATCATCTCTAACACATTACGTCATAACATACAGTCTCTATGGTCTTGAAAATTTTGACTGTTTCATTTTTCCATAAGACAATTTATAAAATTTTAACTTTTTCTTTCTTTAACCCACTTTCGTAAAGTTTTTCGAATACAATACTTGGAAACTAAATTTTTAGTTTATATATTTTAAAACCGATGCTATTGCCATGAACAACGGAAATATGTTACACCGTCTTTCTCTATTTTTCTGCCGCGGTGGAGTAGCCGAGCGGTCTAAGGCGCCTCGCTGCGGAGCGCCCGGTTGCTCGGCGTCGGAGGTTCGAGTCCTCCCTTGGGCATAGGTTTATGTGTTGTCCTTACGTTAGTTTACCTTAGTTTAAGTACCGAGTGATCAAAAAGTTAGTATAAATTTCAAAACTTAATAAATCACGGAATAATGTAGATAGGGATGTAACAATTGACACACATGCTTAGAATGACATGAGGCTTTATTAGAATCAAAGAAAACAAGTGAAGTTCGAAAAAAGATCTCTTGCACGCGTCGTTTGGTGAAGATCGTGTGCTCAGCCGCCACTTTCGTCGTGCTTGGCCTCCCAGGTCCCCAGACCTCAGTCCGTGCGATTATTGGCTTTGGGTTTACCTGAAGTCGCAAGTGTATCGTGATCGACCGACATCTCTAGGAATGCTGAAAGACAACATCCGACGCCAATGCCTCACCATAATTCCATGCTTTACAGTGCTGTTCACAACATTATTCCTCGACTACAGCTATTATTGAGGAATGATGGTTAACATATTGAGCATTTCTTGTAAAGAACATCATCCTTGCTTCGTCTTAATTTGTAATGCTAATTATTGCTTTTCTGATTAGATGAAGCGCCATCTGTCTGACATTTTTGAACTATTTTTTTCTTTGTTCTAATAAAACCCCATGTCATTCCAAGCACGTGCGTCAGTTTTTAACTCTCTATCTACATTATTCCGTGATTTATTAAGTTTTTAAATTTATACTGACTTTTTGATCACCCGGTACATAAAACGCAATATTTATTTAAACTCAGACTTCATCATTTTGTCTCTTTCTCTCGATTCATCAAAGTAAATCCAGTAACATATGTTGTGGCCTTCCGCATTCCTGTAGGGTTTTCCACCTTTTTGCCGTCTCTTTCTCACATTTTTAACCACTTATCTTGGTTTATTTTGCGTTTCCTACCTTCTTTTGTTACCTTTAAGGCACTAAGGGATGCTAGTTATTTACGCACGTCGAAAAGTGGGGGGCTACTTTTCGAAGTGAGTAATAGAATAGCGCCAAAGTTCTATCATAAAGTTGTTTACAAAAACTTGTCTGTATCATTAGTCATATTTACTTTCAAGTAAGCCATTTCAATTTTTTTTTTTTTTTTTTTTTTTTTTTTTTTTTTTTATTGTAGTGCACCACGTAACCAAGGATTTTTCACCACGTGGCAAAAGTATGTGCAAAAGTGAAAAGTAGAATACAAAACAATGTATGTTGACGTGAACAGCCACCTGACGATAAACTGAAAAGTTCGAATCCGGTAACGGCACTATTTAGCAAATAAACAGCATAATCGAATGTGGTTGCTGGGTGTTTTTCTTCACTGTAAGAATCATCCTTTAGTAACCCAACCTTGTTAAAATGTATGTACATCTATGGGATTGAACTACTGTGGTTATCTGTCCCCAGCATTACAAACTACATTACAGTTGCTACAACAAGAATAAATTCATATGATAAATGGGTATTCATTTGACAAATATATTGTACTATACAAATATATTATACTATGTGATTACATTTTCACGCAATTTGGGTGCTAGATCCTGAGAAACCAGTGCCCAGAACAATACCCTCTGGCCGTAATAACGACATTGATACGCCTGGGCATTGAGTCAAACAGAGCTTGGATGGCGTGTACAGGTACAGATGTCCATGCAGATTCAACACGATACCACGGTTCATCAAGAGTAGTGACTGGCGAATTGTGACGAGCCAGTTGCTCCGCCACCATGGACCAGACGTTTTCAGTTGGTGATAGATCTGGAGAATGTGCTGGCCAGGGCAGCAGTCGAACATTTTCTGTATCCAGAAAGGCCCGTAGAGGACCTGCAACAAGCGGTCGTGCATTATCTTGCTGAAATGTAGGGTTTCGCAGGGATCGAATGAAGGATAGAGCCACGGGACATAACACATCTGAAATGTAACGGCCACTGTTCAAAGTGCCGTCGATGCGAACAAGAGGTGACCGAGACGTGTAACCAATGGCACCCCATACCATCACCCCGGGTGATACGTCAGGCGATGAAGAATACACGCTTCCAATGTGCGTTCACCGCGATGGCAACAAACACGAATATGAACATCATGATGCTGTAAACAGAACCTGGATTCTTCCGAAGAAACGACGTTTTGCCATTCGTGCACCCAGGTTTGTCGTTGCGTACACCATCGCAGGCGCTCCTGTCTGTGATGCATCGTCAAGGGAAACCGCAGCCACGGTCTCCGAGCTGATAGTCCATGCTGCAGCAAACGTCGTCGAACTGTTCGTGCAGGTGGTTGTTGTCTTGCAAACGTCCCCATCTGTTGACTCAGGGATCGAGACGTGGCTGCACGATCTGTTACAGCCATGCGAATAAGACGCCTGTCATCTCGACTGCTAGTGATACGAGGCCGTTGGGATCCAGCACGGCGTTCCGTATTGCTCGCCTGAACCCACCGATTCCATATTCTGCTAACAGTCATTGGATCGCGACCAATGCCAGCAGCAGTGTCGCGATACGATAAACCGCAATCGCGATTGGCTACAATCCGACCCGTATGAAAATCGGAAACGTGATGGTACTCAATTCTCCTCCTTACACGAGGCATCACAACAACGTCTGGAAAAGTAACGACTGCAGTTTCCCCTTGCTTTCAGCCGTTCGCAGTAGCTGTGTGGCAAAGCCACATTAGATGATGTTACAAGGCCAGCTCAGTCAATCATCCAAACTGTTGCCCCTGTAACTACTGAAAAGGCTGCTGCCCTTCTTCAGAAACCACACGTTTGTCTGGCCTCTCCACAGATAACCCTCCGTTGTGGTTGCACCTACGGTACGGCTATCTGTATCGTTGAGGCACGCAAGCCACCACACCTCGGTTTCCAACGTATTGCAGTTTACAAAGAAGTGACATGAGCAGTGATTGAACCCAGGGTTCTCGGTATAACGAATTAACGTTCTACCAACTTACCCACAGGAGCTCGACATGATACGCTCTTACAACTATGCTTTTCCTTTACTCCATAGGTATTATCATAGTTTAGGCACGTTCTCCTGAACGGGAACACACAGCACGATTAATATCAGAGTTTTGGTTGGTACTGTGTCCATATAAAATTTTCGGTACCGAGCTGACATCTTTAGGTTTGGGTGTGGGCTGTTCCACTGCAGTCTATGGGAACTAGTCCTTGAGGAGTGATCCTTTTCGGTACATGTCCTTTCTGCTCGATCACCGTTCCTTTTTTATGCAATTATTACGAATAAGTTATTGAAAATACACTCCTGGAAAATGAAAAAAGAACACCATGCGTTCGTCGACCAAGAAGAGGGAAATTTTAGTAACATATTCTTGAGGATATGTACAATATACTATCACACAGACAGAACTGCACACACGTGCGTACAGCCACCAGAGCGTCAGCAATGTCGGCGCTAGTACCGTGTATACATTCTTTTGCAGCTATACAAGCTCCCATTTTCCCATGAAGACGATCGTAGAAGTGCCGACTGAAGTCTTACGTTATGGCCTCCCATGCAATTTCCATCTGATGCCTCAGTTGGACTAGATCTCCTGCCGGTCGTGTAGACCACGCCAAGATGACGTTTCATCCGGCCCCAGACATGCTTAATATTTGACAGATCTGGGGATAATAATGGACAGGGTAATTGACGTACACCTAAAGAGCATGTTAGTTTGTACGGGATATGTGTGGACGTGCATTGTCCTGTTGTAAAAAGGTATCTCCTTGTTGGTGCATTAACGGTGTCAAGTAGAGTTGAGTGATGGTTTCAGTGTACCGTGTGCTGTTCAGTTTTCCCACAGCGAACACCAGAGGAAGACGGCCAGTGTAGGATATGGCTCCTCACACCATGATGCCAGGTGTCGGCCCCGTTTGCCTCTGTCGCGTACACTACAGATTTTCGCACTCCCCTGCACGACAACACACACGCGTACGACCATCATTGGCACCGAGGCAGCGACGACTCTCATCACTGAAGACGACACGTCTCCATTGTCTCCATTAGGTCCTTCATAAGCGCCTACCACGGCACCACTGGAGGCGGGCTGAACGATGTTGCGGTGTGAGCGGAGGACACTCTAACGGCACACGTGATCGTGCATCATTGTGAGGAGAGCAATATTCTACAGTCGCCATTCTCCTCTGGTGATCGTCTAGAGAACCTTGAACAGTACACGGTACACTGAAACCACCATTCAGTCCATCTTGCAATCACTCGTGTACCAACATGACATTGCAGATCCACATGTATCCCGTACCACCAAACGAGCTGTTCAAGGTGTACGTCAACTACCCTGGTCAGCACGATCACCAGATCTCTCCCCCATTGAGCATTTCTGGGACCGCGTGATACGTCATGTTGTGCGATCTACATGTTGTTGTTATTGTTGTTGTTGTTGTTGTTGTGGTCTTCAGTCCGCAGACTAGTTTGATGCAGCTATCCACGCTACCCTGTCCTGTGCAAGTCTCTTCATCTGACAATACATTCGGCAACCTACATCCATTTGAATCTGCTTACTGTATTCGTCCCTCGGTCTCCCTCTACGATTTCTACCCCACACACTTCCTTCTAATGCTAAATTGACAATTCCTTGATGTCTCAGAATGTGTCCAACCAATCTATCACTTCTCTTAGTCAGGATATGCCAGAAACTCGTTTTCTCCCCGATTCGGTTAACCACCTCCTCATTAGTTATGTGATCTACCCATCTAATTTTCATCATTCATCTGTAGCACCACATTTCGAAAGCTTCTATCATCTTTCTATCTGAACTCCTTATCGTCAACGTTTCACTCCCATACAATGCTACACTCCAGACAAATGCTTTCAAAAAGGACTTCCTAACATTTGAATTAATATTGGATGTTAACAAGTTTCGCTTCTTCAGAAACGCTTGTCTTCCCATAGCCATTCTGCATTTTATATCTTCCTTACTTCGTCCATCAGAAGTAATCTTGCTACCCAAATAACATAATTCATCTACTACTTTTATTGACTCATTACCTAACCTAATTCTTTGAGCATCGCCTGATTTTCTGACATTGCATTCCATTACCTTCGTTTTACTCTTGTTAATGTTCATCTTATATCTTCCTTTCAAGACACTGTCTATCCCATTCAATTGCTCTTCGAGATCTTTTGCGGTCTCTGACAGAATTACTATGTCATCAGCATCTACGTGATCGGCACGAGATATGGTCCAACTGAGACATCAGATGCAAACTGCATAGAAGGCCATACAGTAAGACTTCATTCAGGAGCTCTACAATCGTCTTCATGAGGAAGTTGCACCCTGCATTGCTGCAAAAGGAGAGTATACACGGTACTAGCATCGACACTGTGCAAGCTCTGGTGACTGTACTGGTATGGTTCTGACTGCGTGGTCGTGTGTTGTATACGTCCTCAAGTATTTGTCAATAAAATTTCGCTCTGCTGGGTCGAGGAACTCGTGGTGTTCTTTTTTCATTTTCGTGGAGTGTAGTTAGAAACTTTTGGTTTACAAAAGGTGTACAATAATTTGTGACATAAGAAGTAAATACGTTATTATTGAAGCATTCAAAATTCAGATCGCTTCTCTTCCTATCCGTTAATACACACAATAATTTATTACGCAAGAAACATGAATGCATTGAAGAAAGAAATAAAGAAACTTAAAACATGCAGCCACCTAATTGGCACGTATCGGGTAGGGTCGAGAGGGAAAACTCTATCTGTTTGAACAGTGTGACGCTACACGTTAGGGAAATGATTAAAACACGAGACCGCAGAGCCCGGCTGC
Organism: Locusta migratoria; assembly: GCA_026315105.1. Taxonomy (NCBI): domain Eukaryota; kingdom Metazoa; phylum Arthropoda; class Insecta; order Orthoptera; family Acrididae; genus Locusta; species Locusta migratoria. The sequence continues at coordinate 66,680,272 of CM048754.1, read as the reverse complement.
TGGTTTGGGAGGCGGTAGCGCCGCTGTTGGTAACTGCGGCCGTATCTCACGCAAAGCCCCGGCCCGGATATTTAGCGTCCGCTGGGCGTTACTCGGCGTCACAAATCACGTTACCAGGCGCGAACGTCGGCAGTTAACGGCCGCAGCGCGGCGAAAAACGCCAAAATGCCGCGCTGTCTCTCCGCAATTAACTGGCAGAGCTAGCGGCGTCTCCACAAGTACCAGTCTGCAGACCTCCAGGGGACCAGACGCAGTTAAAGAAAAACACCACTTGGCGGATTAAACTGCACTGGTGGATAAGCGAAATGGGGGCACGGAGCAGTCATAACAAGGGCGGAGTTTCTGTCTGCTCGAGGCAAATACAGGGAATGCTGGAAATGAGTAGTGGCAGCCTTGGACAGGTGGTAGCACTGCAGGTTCGTGACAGCGAGCGGATAAACAGTCCGCCTTTTTAGTAATATCACTGGGGAACAGCCATTTTGCTGTCGTACATCTGTGAATTGTTCGTAACTAAATTTTTGTCTCTGAATTCAAAAGTGTTAGCAGTTTTTCTCTATCATGTCAAGTTTTTAAACTACAGGATATTCTCTCTTTACCATAAAAGTCATACAAACTGGGCATACAAAGGAAAATAATGTGTGTACTAACTGAACGTATTAGAATATGTTATTCATTCAAAGGTTATTATAATATTCAAAGTTACATTGTGTATATCGGTGATCTATATACAAACTGGATGTATAACTCTGGTGTTTGAACATATAAATGCACATTCACATGTTTTGCACACGATTTCGCATTGTCCTCAATGTTTATATTCTATGTTGTAGGTTGATATGGGAGCGGAATCTAAACATGTTTTCTTCTCTTTTTCTTGAAATGCTGCTTAGCAGCCATAGTTGAATTTGGCAAGAAACTAAATATGAATATCTTTGCCTGGCACGCTAAGACAACTGAAGTTCAACATCCAAAGTGTATAGAGAGATCAATGGTATATATACAAAATAATAAAAACAAAGGTATTAGAGTACAAATTTTCGCCTATAACTTTTCCTACAATGTTCAATGTGACGACTTCTCGCTTGATTGTACCCGCAGGAAATTTTACAGACAGTATACACACATATAGCTGAATGTACCTTCGAAATTGCATCAAAGTACGACACGTAGTTCATGAGATAAGAACACAAACAGTAACGTTCATGGAAAATCACTCCATGACGCACGAAGTTTTGATCTATTACTCCTTTACTTATACAAATGAATACATACTTGAAAAAGTATATGCTGCGTTTCAACAGGCATGAATTTCTTAGACATGCATTCCCCTACCACCGCTCTCTACATACATGTTAGCGCTTCCACACGACGACGACGGAAACGACTTTCAAGATGGCCACTGGTAATATTTTTCGTGCACGAGCTTTATACCTTTTACCTGAAGAGTTTATACAAAGTTGACTAAGAAAAAAAACAGATCCAACTAGTGCTAAATACAGACGGAAGAAATTCGTAGGAAATGTTTGAAGCGGTGAAAAAATAAATTATCTGTAAACTCTTAGTAATGGCAGTTGCTGTGTAACGGGCTAATGTTGCTACGGACCTAGGAAGAGCCTTTTGAAAACTCAATCAGAAACACAGTGAGGGGAAAAAAATCTTCCTTTTTGACCATGAAATAAATAATCACTTCTGTTCCTGCTCTGCGGTTGAAAGGGGCTCGTATGTACCCTCGTGCAGTCAGTAACTTATGCTCGTAAAGCGAACATTTCGCTGCCAACGAAGCACAATCGCCATCGCTACTGTAAGATTTAACCTAACTTTGTAATCCCTTTGAACCGTTTTCTGGCAAGGTATGAAAGTCTAATACATGTGTTTGAGATACCATGCCAATTCGTATTACTTTACAAGGTCATGTAGCTACTGGAGATAGATACCATTTTGAAGAGCACTATTAGTAAATTGTTATCCATAATTATCTGAAAATAACATTTATATCGGTACTACCTGCAGCACTATTAAGTGTAAAGTAATATTTTCGTCTCAATACTTCAGCTTTTAAGGATTAAAATAGTTTCTGACAGGCCACAAGTGCTGTAAAAACCACACTGTTTACCGATTCACTACTTAATTTCCTAAGCTGGAACTATCCTACAGAACAGTCATTGCACAATGTTAATGCCGATTTGAACCCAATTCTATTCACATCGTATGTTTGTGATAGTCAAAGCCACATACAAATTTTCATTTGATCATAATGTTAACGATCAGTAATAAATTATTATTAGGTCTACACTGAAACAAAATATACGTTTACAATATTAATTCTTATTCAATACTATGAACGTCAGCAAATTAACACTCCATTTAAATGTTTTCAAATTCGTTTCGTCCCATCAAAATGTTATGTGTTACTCTGTTTATAAATGTTCATAAGGAGCATCTCAATTTTAAACTGATGTCCCCGTCGTATTGATCATGAAGATTGTGTCACTTTACGAACTATCTATTTACTTAGCTATAGACAAAAGAAATAATTTTGACGTGAAGCAAACTCTTAATGTACTTAAATAAATAGAAATTCTATATCTGTGTTCTGTTCTGTCCAACGAACCAGGCCAGAATGAAAGCAGATCCATCTATTGTAGAATTCCACATAGTAGTTCGCGATCGGGAGCGCTCACTTTAGTTCGCTCTTTTGGTTCGTCCGCTCCCAGTGACGGCTGAGCGGCGTGGTCTGCGCATGCAGGTGGAGGGAGAAGTTCCCCCACCTAGCTGCTTCATGCGCTTCCTGCTTGAGCCGCTAACGATATCACGCAGACCAAAAGAAACAGTTTGTGGATAATTTCTAGCGTTTAAGTTTAGAGTTATCTCTATATCTTGGCATTATGGAATTTATTAGTCAGATATTGCAGAGTGCAGAATACTTCAAAGCAGAAATTTTGTAGCACTGATGTAATCTAGCAGGAAGACGCTCACCTCGAAATGACTCATCAGCAGAAGGCAAACACGTGATTTTTAATTCTGCTGCGCGCCCTCTCGCTATTGCCCGTCGGTCTTCGGAAAAGAATCCACCAAACTAAGAAGCGAGATACGTTTGGCATAATAGTTCGTGACCTGTAACGCATGTTTTAGTTCACGACCGATTGCACATTTTTTAGTTCGCGACCGATCGCGCATGTTTTAGTTCGCGAACGATCGCTCATATCTTAGTTCGCGACCGATAGCTCTCCTTTTTGTTCGCAGCTCGGCCGCGAAGTAGGTCGCTCTTTTTAGTTCGTCCACTCTTTTTGGCTTTTGCTACCGCTACTAAAAGAGCTTTTTCTTTTATTATGACAGCTTTTTTATATAATGATCAGTGTTGCCCAACCGTGTGCTATTACCCGTATTTTTGGGTAATTAGACATCAAATACTGAAACAAATAAACCAGGTGAGAGAAGATGGTTGATAAATAATTTCTCGCATATAAATGCGAACAATGTTAAGTTTTGAGTTCTCTTTACTTTTTTACACTATGGAATGAGGTTTGTATTTAGGCACTGAAAATTTGTGGCAGTTAACTATGGAACTACATTTATGAATAAAGAACAGTCTATAATGCAATAATTTATTTCATCCAACTAGTTTCAGTCTTATTTAGACCATCTTCAGGAATTTTGACTCCATCGATGTTGTGGAGCTGGCAGGTAGCTGGGAGCCTTCACTGCAGTGACGCACTAGAAGGCTCCCAGCTACCTGCCAGCTCCACAACATCGATGGAGTCAAAATTCCTGAAGATGGTCTAAATAAGATTGAAACTAGTTGTATGAAATAAATTATTGCATTATAAACTGTTCTTTATTCATAAATTTAAATAATAGTGCTGTTGACCCAAGCCGGCCGCGGTGGCCGAGGTGACTGAGGCGCTCCAGTCCAGTCAGCACGGCCACTACGGTCGGGGGTTCGAATCCCCCCTCGGGCATGGATATTTGTGCCGTCCTAGTTCGTAAGTAGTTTGTAAGTTTAGGGACTGATGACCCCGTAGTTGAGTCCCATAAGCTTAACAAACATTTGAACTTTTTTTTTGTTGACCCAAACATAGTGAAACGAAAATGTTTCCAAAAATATGTTATGGAACTACAGCTGAGCTGCATCTCAGCTCGAAATGACGGTAACTGGCAGAAGGGAATCACGCGATTCTGCGCGCTCTCGCGTCCTCTCGCTGTTCCCCGTCAGTCTTCGGAAAAGGAGCGGACGAACTAAAAGGCGAGGGATCTGCGAACTAGTTCGTGTAGATCGCCTGTGGGAGCGCTCTTCCGAACTAGTTCGTTCACGAACTACACAAGACTAATCTATTGGCAGTTGCTGAAGCTCGTAAGCGATGGGTGGTGGTGGGGGGGGGGGAGCGACATCGTGCAAAGAAGTTAAACGCATTTGCACTTTCGTAACTTCCGCCTAAGTTGGCATGACAGTTTGCAAGTTGGGTGTTTCCATGTGAATGTTGACTTGTATGAGTGGTGTTGGGGGAATGCATGTGTCAAAAATTTATGCTTGTGGAAACTCGGCTTTATATAAGTTCTTATTAAAAAGTAGTATTTACGTCTTTGATCTAGTTTCTTTGCATCTCTGGGTTACTCTACGCCGTAGCCGGGTTTGACTGCGATTCAATAAGGCGGCTACCACTACATTAGCGTATTTATACCATAGAGTAGAAATATCTCTGGACTGAGCATAGCATTCTGCGCATGTTCTCAACATTAAGCTGGAATTATCACGTGATCTGGGGACGACGCTGTTTGTTAATTCACACTAAGCATCACGTCACGTCATGTTACGGTTACGGGGAAGCAATGTTTTAACAACGTCGTCGTCTGCTGACATCGAAATTTATTTTCGCCGGGTTCTGCACTGTGATAGTAGTTGATTTTGTGCTTTTTTATTTATTATTATTTTTTTTTATTTTAAATTTTCAGTTTATGAATTATTTGTTTGCGTGGTGAACTGCAAATGTACCATTACGAATTGAATTTTTGGTAATTTCCAAGAAAGCTTGCAATCGAAGCAGCTAGGCTTGAAACGATATATATCGAAAGGAGAATTCTAAATCGATTACGTAGACACTAATGAGCGAGATGACATAATCTAAATGTTTAGGAATGTATAATTACATACAAATACTTTTGACGGGTGGTACTGTAAAGCTACATTGACACGAAAGTTTTTATAGCTGTCTCTTAAAATTTTCATAGTAAATAGCTTAGTGTTTTTTGACGAATTTCAGTGTAAATGTCATTGCTACAACTATCGCTGATGCAAATTGATGCTCTGGTGCCGGCCGCGGTGGCCGAGGAGACTAAGGCGCTCCAGGCACGGTCTGCAAGGCCACTATGGCCGGGGGTTCGAGTCCCCCCTCGGGCATGGATATTTGTGCCGTCCTAGTTCGTAAGTAGTTCATAAGTAGTTTGTAAGTTTAGGGACTGATGACCCCGTAGTTAAGTGCCATAGACTATACAGACATTTGACATTTTGATGCTCTGGTAGTACGTATCTACATAACAACATATTCGGAAATCATGGCATTTTCGTAGAAAATTATTAAATGTTCTGATTATACACATTGTAATGTAATTTGGAACAAGAGTTAGGGATACATATATCTATATCCAGGAACTGCAACAAAGTAATGAGTGTAGAGAAATAAAAATTGTAGATACTACTTTCATCGCATAACAAATTGCTGCAGAATATCTTCAGAAAAGTACAGTCACTACATGGTTATGACAGTCATTTACCGTTTACGTAGCTTTGACTTCAAAGTCTTTTAAATCGTAAGAAATTAAAAAAAAAAAAAAAAAAAAAAAAAAAAACCTTCTCCACTCACGACAACAAAAACCAATAAAATATATTCATGTGACTTCGAACACCTCATAAGTAGCGCGTCAATAGCCACATAATTGATTTAGACTTGTACGTGCGATATATATCGATTGAGGCGGATCTACTTCGATTGTAAGCATTATTGGAAATTACCGATTTTTTTTTCCATTGAGTGTTGTTCAGAAACGATGTCGGAATGCCAAATATCTCAAAATGAAAACTTACTGAGGTGAACAAAGTTGAGTTTTGGTTTATTTGTTTGAATACTGGTCAATGCTTTCGCTAGAAAATTCATGTCTATAATCTGAAATGATATTTTTCTTCTCAGCATTGATCAAGAACATGACGTTTACTATGGTCATTAAATAATTTCATCGTTGTTATTTTCTCAAATCTGACACTGTACTCCACACTTTTTTTTTATCACGGTTGGTAGTTATACCTCCATTTTCATTGCTCAGTAGGGTGATTCTATTTACACTTCGGTAAAATCAGACGTGACGTCATTGTGACGTATCCACACTATCGACGTCCAGAAGAGCGGCGCATCGACTTTTGCGATCGTTCGAGGCGCTGGTTTTGGGCGCGAACAGTACAGACAGTCGTGGATTGTCTGAACCAGCATGTTGCAGCAACTTGGCGGTAGATGAGTACCTAGTTTTACGAAATGTGTTACCTGATGTTCGCGGAGCCTCTGTAACAAATGACTGTATTAATATCCAGCTCATCTGATTTATAGTTTCGGCGAAAACATACATATACCTACGTCGACTATATGTTGTTTTTGTATGTCGCATATTTTGACATGTCCAAGTACACATTTTCGCTCCATAGCCTGGTAACTTTATTTTGTCCTCTTAGTTTAACGTAGACTCCGTACTACAATGCAACTCGGTAGCATTTTTCGCTTAGAGAAAAAGTTTCCATTAGTTTTAAAACACAACCTTCACAAATTGGCCACGATGACAACATCAGATTTGGCTGAATAACGTTTCAGAGCTCGCAGTGTAGGTTCTTTTTCGCAAAATTTATAGCTTCGTACTTTCCCAAAAAAAAAAAAAAAAAAAAAAAAAAAAAGCACAGTAATAGTTTCCGAAACTGTACTGACTATATCAATTGAAGATATCAGCTACTCCTTTAATTCGTCTGCTACAATTGCAACTGCAGTTTTGCGTCTAGAACGACCACATAAGTCGATCATGGCTCCAGTCTTCTTCGATAGTGTGGATACGTCATAATGACGTCACGTCTGATTTTACCGAAGTGTAAATAGAATCACCCTTGCTCAGTACAGGGGAAAACAAGTTTAAGTGACGTAACGTACAATTTGACGTGATGACCATTGTGAATTAGCCTTTTGCTTTTCGCAAATTTTAAAGGTTATACAATTTGTATCATTGTCCGTTCGTATTTTTTCCTGACACTTTTGAAGGCGCTGGTTTACTATCAAGTCATTTTGCAACAACCAGAAATCTTGGTTGTGTTGTACTATATCAGGGTGAAACGTGATAACTCATTTCAGAATTGCTGTACACAACGAATTTGAATGAGGAATCAAGTTTGTTGCAAGAGATTGATGTATAGCATAGCCTATGTTCACGACAATGTTAGACACACTTTATCAAATGTCTAACAGTAGTCCATTCGTAAAATTAAGTTTTTATTCGGTACTGCCATTCACAGGTAAATTTTGAACTCGATAATTCCTTTGTAGCACTTTTTCATTTGCACATTAGTAGCTTTAAAATACAGACACAATGCCTTATCAGTAACGATAGAAAACTGCAAAATCTGATGTTGTCATCGTGGCCAATTTGTGAAGGTTGTGTTTTAAAACTAATGGAAACTTTTCTCTAAGCGAAAAATGCTACCGAGTTGCATTGTAGTACGGAGTCTACGTTAAACTAAGAGGACAAAATAAGGTTACCCGGCTATGGAGCGAAAATGTGTACTTGGACATGTCAAAATATGCGACATACAAAAACAACATATAGTCGACGTAGGTATATGTATGTTTTCGCCGAAACTATAAATCAGATGAGCTGGATATTAATACAGTCATTTGTTACAGAGGCTCCGCGAACATCAGGTAACACATTTCGTAAAACTAGGTACTCATCTACCGCCAAGTTGCTGCAACATGCTGGTTCAGACAATCCACGACTGTCTGTACTGTTCGCGCCCAAAACCAGCGCCTCGAACGATCGCAAAAGTCGATGCGCCGCTCTTCTGGACGTCGATAGTGTGGATACGTCACAATGACGTCACGTCTGATTTTACCGAAGTGTAAATAGAATCACCCTACTGAGCAATGAAAATGGAGGTATAACTACCAACCGTGATAAAAAAAAAAGTGTGGAGTACAGTGTCAGATTTGAGAAAATAACAACGATGAAATTATATAATGACCATAGTAAACGTCATGTTCTTGATCAATGCTGAGAAGAAAAATATCATTTCAGATTATAGACATGAATTTTCTAGCGAAAGCATTGACCAGTATTCAAACAAATAAACCAAAACTCAAGTTTGTTCACCTCAGTAAGTTTTCATTTTGAGATATTTGGCATTCCGACATCGTTTCTGAACAACACTAAATGGAAAAAAAAATCGGTAATTTCCAATAATGCTTACAATCGAAGTAGATCCGCCTCAATCGATATATATCGCACGTGCAAGTCTAAATCAATTACGTGGCTATTGACGCGCTACTTATGAGGTGTTCGAAGTCACATGAATATATTTTATTGGTTTTTGTTGTCGTGAGTGGAGAAGGTTTTTTTTTTTTTTTTTTTTTTTTTTTTTTAATTTCTTACGATTTAAAAGACTTTGAAGTCAAAGCTACGTAAACGGTAAATGACTGTCATAACCATGTAGTGACTGTACTTTTCTGAAGATATTCTGCAGCAATTTGTTATGCGATGAAAGTAGTATCTACAATTTTTATTTCTCTACACTCATTACTTTGTTGCAGTTCCTGGATATAGATATATGTATCCCTAACTCTTGTTCCAAATTACATTACAATGTGTATATTCAGAACATTTAATAATTTCCACGAAAATGCCATGATTTCCGAATATGTTTGACTCTTCATCCTTTTACATTGCTTAATGATTAACAATGTAATGTTCAAAATTTCAATTTGCACACTTTATAGGCAAGAACGTAATACATCCGCTATACTGACACAGTTTACCAGAACAGAAATACTGTTATATTTTACTTATGGCCTCGGCCATGTTGTGTGGTAATGTTGGCAACAAAATGCTGACCACATATGGGGATATATAAGAATCTGTTGGTCACAGAGAAGGAACTTTTGTGTCCCAGCCTCGTCGCCGCTTTTGTGTCTCGTTCCGTTGTAGGTGTCGGTGGCCGAGTGGAATGAGACCGACACAGAAATAAAGATAGCACGCTGGTGCAGGTACGGAGGGGAGCAGCCAGAAACTATAAACACTAGAGTAAATTAGAAAGAGATATATATTGCACAGAATGTAACAATACTTAACTTTTACATAGTACTGCAGAATGTTGATACATAGTTGAGCTAGAGTCCTGCCTAGTGCCTAACTGATAGCCAAGTCTTCACTGGTGCCTATCGGATTCCGAAGTCTTTACTGGTTCCTAACTCAGTCCCAAGTGAACGATGTCTTTCCGTGGTGGCCACGAGCGGGGTTGCAGCAGAGGGCGCTCGTGGCTGTCATAGTAAGAACGCCGCGCCGTGCGTGCATGGCGGCGCGCGGCGAAAGTAGGTGGCGCGCACTTTGTACTTGTGCGACACCACACCCCTCCTCCCCCCAAACCGCCGCGCCGTCGTGGCGTAGGGCTGAGGGCCACGGCGACGGCACTGGGAGGAGGGCCTGGGCGGGGGCGTTACTGGTGGGACGGGCGTCGTAGCTGAGGCTGGGATCGAGACGCCGTCCGCGCCCCGGCATCCGCCTTGCGATCCTCCAGGGAACCCACCGAAACCTGGGGAAGGGCGCACCCCCCCCCCCCCCCCCCGCCCAGAGGGAGCAGGTCATCTTCTTCTGAGGTGCGTGGCCCAGGCGGCGGCGGCACGCACGGTCCCGGAGTCCCTCTCGGTGACGCTGTCATCTGCGGCGGCGACAGCGGCGGCGTCGCGTCGATCTCCATCGGGACGATCTCGTAGTCCGGGGACGCTGGACCCGTTGACGAACGATGTGTTTGTGCTCCCTGGCGGTGAACTGGGTCTGGAATCAAGAAACCGGAGACAGGATCGCGCGGCCTGTGCAAGCGCAATTGGTTTGCGTGGCGCCGCAGCTCCGACCCTGTGGAAGAACGTACAACATACATATTGCGACCGAGCACGTGCTGAATGGTGCCTGGCAACCATGTCTTCTTGTTGCCAGCAAACACCCTGTACAGCACCGGCGTAGAAACCTGAAACCGCGAAGCGCCATACGAACCGACTCGGTGTGTGGGAGGCTGCAGCAGGTGAAGGAGAGTGCGGTGACGGCGGCCGTGTAGCAGCTCGGCAGGAGACGGGCCGTCACGTGGCATGCACCGATACGTAGACAGGAAAATTTGAAGAGCTTGCTGCCTGGAGTGCTGACCTTTCATCTTCTCCATGTGAGACTTGAATGTTCGAACGAAACGTTCTGCTTCACCATTGGACTGCGGGTGAAAAGGTGCAGTGGTAATATGCTGAATGCCATTCACACGACAAAACTGTTGAAATTCTGCACTAACAAACTGAGGTCCATTGTCACTGACGATAGTTTCAGGCAAGCCTTCGATGCAAAACACTGATGTTAAGGCACTGATTGTACTAGAAGCTGTCGTTGAGTTCATGGCAATCACAAAAGGAAACTTGCTGAAAGCGTCTACAACAATTAACCAGCGCGTATTCCAGAAAGGTCCGGCAAAGTCAATATGTAAACGTTGCCATGGTCCCTTGGGGCGTGGCCAGTCTGAGAAATGCTGTGGAGGAGCCGCCTGATGCTCCGCACAAACTGTACACTGTGATGTCATGCTCTCTATCTGAGCGTCCATACCAACCCAGGTACAATGACGTCTGGCGAGTTGCTTTGTCCTAACAATGCCCCAATGTTCTTGATGCAGGAGGCGTAACACTTCTCGTTGCAGGGAACGAGGAACAATCACTCTTGCTTGGTCGTTGTCGGTTTGCAACAACAGTACACCCTGACTTAAAGATAATGCATGACGTTGTGCAAAATAACGTCGAACCAGAGGCCGATCAATGTCTTTGGCTCTGGCAGGCCACCCTGAGCGAACAAAACGTGCTACCACACTTAGGTCTGCATCCGCAGCTGTTTCCTGTGAAACCCGACGAGAGTTCAAAGGAAAGTCTGCGACAGCGGAAGCATCTCTGGAGTCTATCTGACAACATGCCATTTCTGAAGAATCAAATGAAACATCCTGGCCAACCGGAAGTCGGGAAAGTGTGTCCGCGTTGGCATGTTTAGTGGTAGGTCGGTACAAAATCTCATACTGATAATTTGACAATATCAAGGACCATCTCTGAAGCTTTTGTGCCGTTCGTGGCGGAATTGGCTTTGTGGGTGAGAACAACGACGTGAGAGGCTTGTGGTCTGTCAACAAATAGAATTTTCTGCCATAGAGATAATGATGAAACTTTGTGACGCCGTAAATGATTGCTAAGGCCTCCTTTTCTATCTGACTGTAATTCTGTTGCGTCGGCGTCAGTAGCTTGGATGCAAAGGCAATAGGACGATCGTGACATCCAATACGATGTGACAAAACTGCACCCACACCGTACGACGAGGCATCAACTGCTAGCACTACAGGCTTCTGTGGGTCAAAGGGAATCAAACATGCATCACTGAGTAATGCAGACTTTAGTTTGTCAAAGGCAACCTGACAATCTTTAGACCATACAAAAAGAACATTCTTCCTACGTAAGTGATGCAGTGGAGCTGCAGTCTGAGAGGCATTGGGAATAAATCTGAAATAATAGTTAAGCTTTCCCAATACTGCTTGCAATTCATGCACATTCTTAGGAGGGGGCAAGTCTTTGATTGCTCGAAGATGTGACTGTAAGGGATGGATTCCTTGGGCATTAATCACATGGCCTAGGTACTCTATTTCAGTCTGAAAAAAGGAACACTTTGCTTTATTACAACGTAGACCTGCTGCACTCAAAACTTTGAAAAGGCACTCCAGGTTTACTAAATGTTCTTCAACTGTACGTCCGGATACCACAATATCATCTAAATAGTTCGAATAACACGGTACAGAAACTGTCAGCTGTTCCAAAAAACGCTGAAAAATAGCGGGGGCGGAAGAACTGCCAAAGGGTAGTCGTTGAAATTGAAAAAGGCCCATGTGAGTATTAATGACGAAAAACTTTTTTGACTCGTCATCAAGTGGAATCTGTAAGTATGCCTCTGCTAAATCAATCTTAGAAAAGAAACGAGACTGTCCTAATTTGTCCATTAGTTCGTCAGGTCTGGGCAGGGGATAAGTGTCTACAATTGTTTGACTGTTCACTGTTGATTTGAAGTCCGCACAGAGACGAAGTTTTCCTGACGGCTTGGGTATAATTACTATAGGCGAGGCCCACTGACTCGCAGAAACAGGAGAAATCACCCCACTATCTTGCCAACGTTTAAGTTCTTCGGCAACTGTATCACGCAAGGCGATAGGCACTGGTCTAGCTTTACGAAATTTTGGAACTGCAGATTCTTTTAAAGTTACATGTGCCACGAAGTCTTTTGCACAACCTAGTTCCGGCGAAAACAAGTCACTATATTTGTCACACAATGCATTGATTTTATCCTGAGGCACTATTGACGAAATTTGAAGCACATCTCTTTGAATTGATAAACCAAACAAGTCAAAAGCATCTAGTCCAAAAATGTTCTGTGTCGATTTGGCCTGAAGAACTACAAAAGCAACTGTTTTTGTTACACCTTGAAAAGAGGCGGGCAGGCTACACGTTCCTAGCACGGGAATATTTTGACCTGTATAAGCTGTTAACACTTGCTGTGACGGCGACAATTTTGGCGAACCCAGAAGTTCGTAAGTATCTTTATTTATTAATGTGACAGCGGAACCAGTATCAAGCTGAAATTGCACAGTCTTATCTTCTATGAAGAGAGTCACAAACAGTTTTTGCTTGCGGCGCTCGACAGGTGCGCGAATGTGGGCAACGTCTGCTACGGTTTGTTTACTGCGCTTGCGCGGGCCGCGTAGTGAAGTAAGCGGCGCAGACTCGGCACGCAGCGGATTAACAACACTGTCACTAGATGGCACTACCGCCGGATCGGCGTCCGCGCAAGCATGCGAAGCTACTCCAGATTTACTAACTACTGCACTACACTTTTGAGTAGCTACTTGATGTCTACTGTCACTAGCTACACAGTATTGGGCACTATTACAAGGAGCAGTTGCAGAAGGCACTATTTTCACTACAGGAATGCACTGTTCATAGTCATTTTGCTTGTCCCGAACCCTTTTCCGTTGCACTGTTTTACGCGCTCGTCTGCGCTTGCTACGTGGTGCACTATATAGTTTTGCCATAGGCGCAGAACTACTTTCTAGCAATTGAGATCCAAGGAAAGCACTGTTCAATTCCACAGCCCGTATAACATTTACAGAATGAACTGTTCTCGCACTCTGCGAAGCACTGTTTCTAACGGTACCGTTCTTTGAGTTTTTAATTTGCATACACACAGACTGTACATGTCCTGATTTGCCACATTGATAACAGGTTGCGTTGCGACTAGGGCAATGAGCACGCTTGTGGCGAGACACACACTGGGGGCAAGATTTACGTACATTTTTCTGAAATGAGCGTTGGCGCCCGTTATTCAAATCACTGTTTCTAACACGACGGGGCGACCTTTGCGTCGCACTTTTACTCTGGCTACTGTTCACTGTCTGTTCAGCACGGCCTGTAGAAAAATAAGAATCACTAGTGCTATACTGAGAACTACGGCTAGGAAAGCGTCCGTTGCGGCGCACTGAATTTACACTGTGGCTTTGCATTTCTACATCTGCTAAGTCAAAAGTACCATGTGCTTCTATAAGCTGCAGTACACTGTCTAATGAAGGGTCTGACTGTTTTAGAATTGCTGCCCTAATTCTGGGGTCCTGAATGTTCTGCGTAATCGCATCCCTCAACATCACGTCACTATAGAAAGTCCACAAGAGCAAGTAAATTTACATTTGCGGGTTAAGCCCTTCAATTCCGTAATCCACTCTTGGTGTGACTGCTGCGGTAATTTTTTAAGTCTGAAAAATCGGTACCGTGCCGCAGCTACGAGAACTTTTCTCTCATAATGAGCATTTAGTGCCTCTACTATTTGTTCAAAGTCTACATCACGAGGAGATACGTCGGGGAAAAGTTTTTTCAGTAACACGAAGGTGTTGGTGCCCACCACAGATAATAGCAGATGCTTCACTTTCTGACCTGTAATTTGATGAGCCGCGACGAGTTCTTGAAACTGTGCGAAGTAGTCGCTCCATTCTTCCTCACGTTCGTTGTACTGGCGAAACGTAGGAAGCGTTGCGGCGGCAGGTGTGGGCTGCTGAAGCGGCGGCTGTTGTTGTTGGTTAGCTGCTTGCGCTGTGAGCTGGGCCACAGCCTGCAGGAGTTGTGTTCTTTGCGCCGTCTGTAACTGAATAATTTTCATTAAGTTTGGGTTCGGGGTAGTGGCCATGCTGACCGATTAGGCGCCGCGCATACAAGTAAATTATAACAAAACACAAATGCAATATGAAAGAGGACGCGCTGCAACAAAAAAGTCCACCAAACACGTAACAAAATATCTTCCACCAAAATTCTTATAATAAGGGTGGGTGGGCGGGAGCAATTTCTGCGTGCTGCGACTGCTGCTGTCTGGCTGCTGCAAGCTGGCTGGTCCAAGGTTCTATCCCATCCTCGTCGCCACTTTTGTGTCCCAACCTCGTCGCCGCTTTTGTGTCTCGTTCCGTTGTAGGTGTCGGTGGCCGAGTGGAATGAGACCGACACAGAAATAAAGATAGCACGCTGGTGCAGGTACGGAGGGGAGCAGCCAGAAACTATAAACACTAGAGTAAATTAGAAAGAGATATATATTGCACAGAATGTAACAATACTTAACTTTTACATAGTACTGCAGAATGTTGATACATAGTTGAGCTAGAGTCCTGCCTAGTGCCTAACTGATAGCCAAGTCTTCACTGGTGCCTATCGGATTCCGAAGTCTTTACTGGTTCCTAACTCAGTCCCAAGTGAACGATGTCTTTCCGTGGTGGCCACGAGCGGGGTTGCAGCAGAGGGCGCTCGTGGCTGTCATAGTAAGAACGCCGCGCCGTGCGTGCATGGCGGCGCGCGGCGAAAGTAGGTGGCGCGCACTTTGTACTTGTGCGACACCACAGGAACATCATTAATTATTTGTTTCACGGGCAACACGAAAAATTATTCCTCTTATTCTATGTAACTGAGTTTTCAAAGACCATTGAATGGTTGTTGCCAACATCAGCACACTACGCCACAGAGGTGATAAGTAAAATTTAAGGCAGAATGACCAGTTAGCAAATATATTCGCCAGTGACAGCCAGTTGCTACGTGTGAGTGTGAGTCACCTTGAAGTAGCATATATGGTGACTCATTCTAGAATTCGCAAAATTGGAGAATCGTAACTCGTAAAGTTTTGAACGGATAAGTTGTGCATTCGCGAACTTCTGTTTTAAACCGTGACAAATCACAACTAAATGTCACAGTTACCGAAAAGTAGCATTCGCAGAAATCACTGTTTACGGATAGTCACTGTTTAGGCCATCCCCATTACAGACAAAGGTACGTCGTCCTGAGGTCACGTGACCACAACGGCAATAGATGTTGACAACAAGAGATCTGTTCTGCGCATCTGAATGCTCACTCCATAGATATTTCTACTCTATTATTTATACACAGACGTACATTACTAGACTGGCAGTCTTCATTTTGTGACAGAAGCCATCTTGCCTCACCTCACGTTAAAATGTTTCAAAATGTTCGTTAAGATTATGGTACTTAACTACGGGGTCATCAGTCCCTAAACTTACAAACTACTTATGAACTACTTACGAACTAGGACGGCACAAATATCCATGCCCGATGGGGGATTCGAACCCCCGACCGTAGTGGCCGTGCTGACCGTGACTGGAGCGCCTCAGTCACCTCGGCCACCGCGGCCGGCTAAAATGTTTCCGTATTGTTCTACTCTGATCTTCTGATACGATATGATGTAATTTTTACTACTGGGTTTGAAATTGATTTGTGTTTGAGTTAATACTTCCGCAAAAGTTGAATGTAACACATACATTGTCGAATCGTGTTATGAGAAGAAAGTGTTACGTACGGTTAAATTTTACTTACCGTCCTGGCGGCCTCGAGTGATAATGTTGGCAATCATGTGTCGTTGGCATTAGCCAATCGAGTGACAACACAAACGTTTTGTCATGAAATGTTCGTTTTACGAGGGCAATTACTGTTACTGATTGAACGAGGGTATAAACTAGAACCTGTCAACCATAGACCAAGAACAGCATGATTTATTTACTTCATCGTCTCTACGAAACACTAATCAAGTCTAAGAATATTAACATTTTGGCAAAGACTTTTTACCGTTTTGTTGATGTTGCCAACATAATCATGCGAGACCCCCGGGATGATAAGTAATATTTTACCGTTACGTACAGTTAAAGCAGAAGTAGTTACCTGAAAATGACTAAGAAGAATAAATATACGTGTTATCCACGACAAACAGCACATTAATAACGGTCATCTAAACTGGTATCAGATTAATAAAAAAGTAAACGGTAAAATTATAGTACGCTTCTCGCCGAGCTCCAGTGGTTATGTTGGCACCAATGGTTAAGAGCGGCAACTCAACATGACCAATAAATGTTTTGTCTTGACAACTTCAATTAAAACGATTTTTTTTTCTGAACGGACAAGGGTACATACAAGAACCCATCAACCATAGAACAAGTACAATATTAATTATGCTGCGTGTGAAACGAGCAGCAGTAACACTTACTCTGTAGCTCGTGAAAAATATTAACGCAATTCTACACTTCATTGTTCATCTGTTGCCAACATAAGCACTCGAGTCCGGCGAGAAGCGTCGTAAAATTTTACCGAAAAGCCCGCAGTTGATCGTTACTGGTAACAAAATAAATAAATAAATAAAAAATACAAAAAAACACAGCAACTCTTTACTGCATATATGAAAGTAGACTGAAGTTTTCGTAAGAACACTCAAAAGAATAAAGATACGTGATATCCACGACAAATGGCCCTTTTATAACATTTAACGTTGTTGTTTCCGCAATTCCAGTATTAAACTATGACTTTATACATAAAAGATCGTCACTCATCAGCGCATTTTGAACGTCGGGTATTAGGATACACGAATTGACGTGACGGACAGTGTGAATACAACGTGACGTAATGTTCACGTCACGGAAGTGTGAATTGGCCTTATATCTTCCGTTTGCTGTACGAAAAATTACATCTATATACAACACATGAATCGTCCATTATGTCACATCTTTAAAGACAGCGTAGTTACGTGGGTTCATCCGTATTTTTATGAATTTTTTCTGTAAATAGACAGTCGACTGCTCACACGTTTGTGGTATAGAAATATGGCGGCGAGACTTCAGTGACACCAATGATTCTGTATAAGGCATTGCCAGTCTAGTGATATACGTCTATGGATTTATACCAGAGACCGTTACACGGGATCCGTCTGCGCATTCGCCGTGGATCCGCGCATGCGCCGTGTATGTCTCGGCAGCGTTCCGGGTGATTCTATTTACACTTCCGTAAAATCAGACGTGACGTCATTATGACGTAACCACACTATCGAAGACGACTGGAGCCATGATCGACTTGTGTGGTCGTTCTAGACGCCAAACTGCGGTTGCAATTGTAGCAGACGAATTAAAGGAGTAGCTGATAATATCTTCAGTTGGTAATGGTATATTCATTACAGTTTCGGAAGATATAACTTTGCTTTCTTTTTTTAAAAGTAAGAAGCTATAAACTTTCCGAAAAAGGACCTACACTGTGAGCTCTGAAACGTTATTCAGTCAAATCTGATGTCATTGTGTCCCATTTGTGAAGGTTGTGTTGAAAACTAATGGAAACTTTTTCTCTAAGCGAAAAATGCTACCGAGTTGCATTGTAGTACGGAGTCTACGTTAAACTTAGAGGACAAAATACAGTTACCAGGCTATGAAGCGACAATGTGTACTTGGACGTGTCAAAATATGCGACATAGAAAAACAACATATAGTCGCCGTAGGTATATGTATCTTTTCGCCGAAACTATAAATCAAATGAGCTGGATAGTAATACAGGCATTTGATACAGAGGCTCTGCGAACATCAGGTAAAACATTTCGTAAAACTGGGTACTCATCTACCGCCAAGTTGCTGCAACATGCTAGTTCTTTTCTTTGAAAATGTGTGAAGTTCTGTTAAGGCTCGGTCTGCGTTATTTCTGACATAATTTTCAATTTACATTTACTGAAATTTCCGTCAGTGCTTTCCAAAACATGATACCAATATCAAGTAAGGCCTAGTTTTGTCACTAAACTACGAAGGAAAAAAGTATGCTGTTCAGAAAGAATGTAGAATGAAGCATGTTATCCCACCGAAAACCAGCTTCTCGAACGATCGCAAAAGTCGATGCGCCGCTCTTCTGGACATCGATAGTGTGGATAAGTCATAATGACGTCACGTCTGATTTTACCGAAGTGTAAATAGAATCACCCCAGCGTTCCACGCATCGAGCATGGAAGCCACGTCCAGAGAACGTTCCCGTGGCACATGGCTGTGTGGGGACGGGCGTGCCCTTCATGTGAATGGCTTTGCCTGCCTGTACGGAAGACGGACCACACCGCCGTGTGTTACTGCGCCCCCGGTGGGGACGAAATGAATCGAGCGGCCGGTCGGTTGCCTGTCGCATTAAGCGCGGCTACAATTCCATCGAAACGCGGCAATCGACGCGTTTTGCATTGCGGCGTTTCCCGTGTTTAACGAGCAGCCAAGTGATCCAGTTTGATTAACGACTGTGTTACTCGGCTGGGCCGAAACGTCCGTCAAAAAGCCCGCAGAATCGCCGATACAGCGCGGCCCGTAATCGCGTAAAAGTCTGTTTGTGGCTGCTGAATGGCCGAGCGTACCGCGTAATCCTTCCCGTCGCAAATGTCGAAAAGTCAGCAAACAGATCAGCCTCCCAACGTTTAGCATTACTAGTACTGCCTGTGGTAAACATTCGACCAGTTGTATTTGCAAAGTAATGAAAATGTAATAGGAATTTATTGAGCACTGCAAATTTATTGGTTATATCTGAATGCTGTGAGAACAGGTGAAAGAAAGGGTAAAGAGGGGAAACATGAGAGAATGAAAGACACAAATATTGGAATTAATTGCATTATGGCACAATTTATCATTATAAATCTTCGGTAAAAACAACATTTTCCGTAAAAATTGTTTCATCATTCGCTAAATGTCCTCGTTCTACACATTCGATTAATGAAGGAAAGCCGGCCGCGGTGACCGAGCGCTCTGCGGCGCGCAAGTCACAGTTTGCACGGCCACTACGGTCGGGGTTTCGATTACCCCCTCGGGCATGGATATTTGTGCCGTCCTTAGTATTACCTAGTTCATTAGTAGTTTGTAAGTTTAGGGACTGATTACCCTGTAGTAAAGTCCCGTAAGCTCTACAAACATTTAAACATTTGAATCACGGAAATTCTCCTCAGAGATGATAAATTATTTTTCAAAAGACAAAGATTGGCTGGCCAGTACTTACCTTTGTATTGTACCGCCGATAGTGACACAAATGAAGAAATACAAGGAACGAAAAAGGACAAGCTTTCGGAACACAATTCCTTGTTCAGGTGGGAGAGAAGGAAAGAAATAAGGATGGTAGTTCACGACCTAGGTCATGAGGGTGGTGTTCGAGGACTGTGGAAGTCAGAGATACTGCATGTTAGTACTGAGCCTAGCCAGAGAGGATATATATAACCAAAGAGGAAATATCAAGTAGTAAAGAGAAGATGAGTCAACTCAATGATGCTGAGGGGTGTAGGAGGGGCGGGGGGGGGGTTGTCTAAAATGTTTTTTATTAACAGGGAAAAACGGAGACACACACACACACACAGAGAGAGAGAGAGAGAAAGAGAGAGAGAGAGAGAGAGAGAGACAGAGAGAGGGAGAGAGACACAGAGGGGGGTGGGGGGTAAGGAAGGGATAATGGATAGGACAGGTGGGTATGGAGGAAGGGTAAGGGTTAGCGTACATTAAGGCCAGGGGATGGCGGGAGGAGAAGATATGTTGGAGGGCAATTTCCCTGCTGTGTGTTGTTGCTATGGTCTTCAGTCCGGAGACTGGTTTGATGCAGCTCTCCACCCTACTCTATCCTGAGCAAGCCTTTTCATCTCCTCATAAGAATGGCAACCCACATCCATTGGAATCTGCTTACTATACGCGTCTCTTGGTCTCCCTCTGCGATTTTTATCCCATACATTTCCCTCCAATGATAAATTTACGATTTATCGATCTCTAAGAATGTGTCCTACCAAGCGATCCCTTCTTTTACTCAGGGTATGCCAAAAATTCCTTTTCTCCCCAATTCTGTTAAGTACCTCTTCATTACTTACGCGGTTTACCGACCTCACCTAATCTTCAGCATTCTTCTGTAATACCACATTTCAAAAGCCTCTATTCTCTTCCTGTCCACACTGTTTATTGTCCATGTTTCACTCCCATACAAGGCAACACTCCACACAAATGCCTTCATTTGCTTAATTTAATATTCGATGTTAACAAATTTCTCTTCTACAAAAACGCTTTGCGCCCCATTGCCATTCTGCATTTTATATCCTCTGTATTGCGACCGTCACATTTTATTATCTACCATCTTCATTGTTTCGTTACCTAAACTAATTCCTTCAGCATCGCCTGGATTTCTAAGACTGCATCCCATTATCTTTGTTTTTCTCTTGTTAATGTTCGTTTTATTCGCTCTCTTGAATACACTGCCCATAGCATTCAAGTGCTCTTCCAGGTCCTTTGCTGTCTCTGACAGAATTACAATGCCATGACCAAACGCAAAGTTTTCACGAATTTTCCTCTCGGTTTCAAATGGCTGTTTAGAGAGCACTTATTCGTCCTTGAAGTTAATTTTGTGGTCACACTCTCCCTCGTGTTATGCAACCGCCGATTTGCCGTGCTACGCCAACAAAGTTTTCCCTTCCCCGATGGAACCAATCAGAACCACCGATACGAACACAAATAAGCGCATCTTCCTCCCGTATTTCCACATATCAGAAATACCAATGCAAGCACCAATAACGTTATTCCTTCCCTTTCTACCAATCAGATATACCCATGGGGACAGAATTGCCTCTATGAGATAAACGCAGAAGGAAACAAGTCAGTATTACCTGAAGAAGGCTCCTGTAACGGATCTGAAATGTTGGAAAAAATGTTCAAATGTTTGTAAATCTATCGGACCAAACTGCGTGGTCACCAGTCCGTAGCTTACAGACTACTCAAACCTAGGTAAACTAACCTAAGGACAAACACACACACACACCCATTCCCTAGGGAGGTCTCGAACCTCCGACGGCGAGCAACCGCGCGCTCCGCAGCGAGGCGCCTTAGACCGCTCGGCTACTCCACTGCTGCAAACGTTGCAAATATATCATCATGACGAAGTAAATAGCTCATAAGTATTTCAGTTTTAAGGTAGGACATCTGTAACGCCCCCCGACGATGTAGCGGAACATATCAATGCTTATGGTACGCGTTGATTTCCGACTTCTAGAAGTTAAAGTTTGTAATTGTGCTGACTGCATCGGTATGGACGTCACAAAGATGATTTAATTTATTTAATTCACTCGGGGTCTGAGATGTCGACTCCAGGGATTATGCACAAGTTGCCTGTGCTGTTCAACAGTTCCGCTGTTTCTGAAACTTTACTCATGGCAGCATTATTTTTACACATGGGTAAAATGCTTTAATGTTTATAAGTCCCATTGAACATTCAGATTCTTCCTTTCAAATACTAAATCAGTTAGTGAAACCTGAACGTTGTAGTTAACACATGTCATATCAGCACACGACACATTACGTCATAGATATTATACCTTTAGTAAAAAACCGTCTTGATTGCAAATTGTTTTATTTCTTATTTCATGACGCGTTTCGCCCTTTTCGCAGGGCATCTTCAAATTACCTGCGTGACAGAATTTACACAAAATTACAAGGCATAATTACAAAACGGGGATAATGGGACATGGGTTTATTTTCTGTTCGGTCTTGCAGATAATCTGAAGATGCCCTGCTAAAGGGCGAAACGCGTCATTAAATAAGGAATAAAACAATTTGCAATGAAGACGGTTTTTTACTAAGGGAATATTTATTGTCACTGATTGCTGTACACGATGGACTGGAAATCATTTCACAGATATTATTTAAATGAACCTTTAACACACGTAAATTCAGTTTATAACTCGTATATTAAAATCTTTTTTAAAATGATAATTTCAGTGAATGAAAGGGGTCCAGGTTTGGTATAAAATTTGCTTCCTGTTCCACAATTATTATTATTACACGGATCCCACACTAACTTTTTATTAATGTTCACTTCCCATAAATGTTTCCTGCAGTAGTAAGTATCGATTATGACACACTGTTTCTCTCAGGACTGGAGCGAAGTTAAACTTCAAAATGATTAACTTGAATAATATTTTACCGTAATTCTACCCAAACTGACTGCTAACAGAAGAATATAATGCCACAGTTCCCCTTCTCTGCTCTTGTCAAAAGATATTTTCTTCTTGTTTCTGCACTCAAAACGTTTGTCTAGGAATGTCAGAGAAGAGCTTAAGAGCTCCAACTTCATTTATTTAAATCTCGAATGATAAAACAAGGTAACTTATGTGTACAACATAGCGATGGCATCTTTCAGACGAGAGCTGTTTTTTATTATTTTTATGTGGCCCCTGTTACGTGGAGTTTGTGAAATAACGTAAATATATATGATGTGCGCAGGTTTCTTTTTTTATCAATAAACCTCAATCTCTCACTTAAATTTTCATTTGTGAAATGTATTAATAAAATGCTAACAACCCCCTAATTTCCTTTTATATGCCCACACGGAATAAAAGATGGCTGATGTTTGCAATCTGCGCTGTTTCACCCATTTCTACATTGCTTTTTGGAATACTAAATATCATTCCCAGAACTAATAAAATTCTAAAATTTCCCACCAAAACCTCATTTAATGAAACCAAAACATTAAAATTGATCCAGAATGAAACTTTCACTCTGCGGCGGAGTGTGCGCTGATATGAAACTCCTGGCAGATTAAAATTGTGTCCCAGATAGTAGGAGGCAAGGTACTGGCGGAAGTAAAGTTGTGAGGCGGCATCGTGAGTCGGATCGGGATAGCTTAGTCGGTAGAGCGCTTGCCCGCGAAAGGCAAAGGTCCCAGGTTTGAGTCCTGGTTCCGGCACACAATTTTAATCTGCCAGGAAGTTTCATGTTTAAAGTTTGTTGTACGTCGCTAAGTAATCTCGTTCTCTTATACCGTATTCATAATGTAACTCGTCGCATTATGTGGCAGTTTCTTGCAACTATAATGTTTATGATGCCATATCTCCTCCACATAGTTCAAGAGGTATGACGTCAAAAACCACGAGATGAGCGAAAAATTGCTGCATCAGACACCAGTGTTGCAATTTCCTCCTAAGCCACTTGACCGATTTCAACCAAATTTGGTGCAAATTTTCCTTACCGTGAGGTAACAATGCAGTCGGGGTAAGAACCACATACGACACATGGTTCAGGAGATATGGCATCATAAATATTATAGTTGCAAGAAACTGCCACAAAATGCGACGAGAGACATTATGAATACAGTATAAGAGAACGAGATTACTTAGCGACGTACAATCAACTTTAAACATGAAACTTCCTGGCAGATTAAAATTGTGTGCCGGAACCGTGACTCGAACCTGGGACCTTTGCCTTTCGCGGGCAAGAACTCTACCGACTGAGCTATCTCGACAAGACTCAGGATGCCGCCTCACAACTTTACTTCCACCAGTACCTCGCCTCCTACTTTGCAACATGTAAGACTAGCACTCCTGGAAGAAAGGATATGGTGGAAACATGGCTTAGCTTACTGGTGGAAGTAAAGTTGTGAGGCGACATCGTGAGTCGGGTCGGGATAGCTCAGTCGGTAGAGCGCTTGCACGAGAAAGGCAAAGGTCCCAGGTTCGAGTCCCGGTTCCGGCGCACAATTTTAGTTTGCGAGGAAGTTTCATTAAAATGATTTTAACGAGGGATTACACCCGTTATATTGAAGTACATGTAGCGTCGCTTTTTGTCAGGACGTGAGGCGGCCCGCCAGGAGACTGGAACAGATTCCCTCCCAGCGCTGGGTCTCCACTGTGCAGACGGCACGGTTATCAGGAGCCGCGCTCACGGTCTGCCGCGTCTGACTCCCGGCGTTTCGGCCCCCCGGAGTGGCTGCCTCCTCGGCGCCCCCCGCCCCCCTCCGCCGCCCCCATTGTGCCCCCAGCACGGCCTCCGCCCCCACACTCCGCCCCCCGCCCGGTGCTTTCACCAGCCATTCTCTCGCACTCTCACACAGTCACATATACAGAGCGCAGACAGCTGTCACCGCGCAGACGGCAGCCAGTCGATGCGCCGGCAGGTGCTTCCTGGGGGCGGGGGCCGGCCGCGCCGCTTATCTCCGCGCAGCGTCCGGAGGCGGGGGGCGGAGATGAACTCCCGTCCACCCCTCGCTCCAGACGTCACTCTCGATGCGGCTTTACCCCGCCAGCCGAAAGCGCAGAGGCCGCACGTGGAAGCCGAGGGTGTCAATGGAGCGCTGGAGAGGAACTGAACTGCCCGAGCTGCGACGTCGCGTGTTCACTCATTTGAAAGTAGAGGAAAGTCGGGTAAGATGATATACTATCCCATAACAACAGACGGCAGTCAGATTGATTCTGCATTTTAGACAATCATCGGTTGCATATGGTCGTACTTCCATTAACTGCGTCGTACTCTCAGTGCCTTCAAACTAATCTTTCCTCAGTCTGCACGTGCAATGTCGAGACCAAACATCTGTTTCTCTGTCACATATTTGCTTCTGTATTTAGTGAAGTGCATTACAGACTCCGTTTGACTATACATCTGTGTTAGTGTTAGACAAAATTGGTAAGCTTGTTCTTTTTAGCTGGTTGCATCGTCAAGATTAAAGTTAAGTACCTGCTATGATGCAGATGGAGGGGGCACCACTGAAAGCAGTTCACGAAATAAGGAAACTAAGGACAGGATGGCAAAATGGTAAACTCAACAAATCTCATGCATAGAGGTTTATTAACAATAATAAAAGCCTTAAAGGACTACTTTAAAGAGATCACTTCAACAATTTAAACCAAAGGAAAACGTTAAGTACAACCCTTTTAAAATAACAAATTTTTTACAACTACTGAATTGCTTAAATTCACAATTTAAACAACGTTTCCGAAGCAGGTAACAAATTGGCAAATGTTGAAACTGGAAATTTAAACTTTCGACCACCAAGTGCAATGTACGTTGGTAGCCATCTTCATACATAGTACTCGGCGGACACTGCAGGACCGCAGAGCAGAGGAGGAGACGGGTCGCTGAAGGAAGCAGAACAGTCTAGCGCTACCGCGGTCCCCACCCGCTCGTAACCGGAAATCACCACAACTTCCTCCTCCGTTACGGTACCGCCGGGCCAGCCCCAATAATGTAAACCTGCAACATAAATTCCAGAAACTGTATCCGACACCAAATTACGCCGACATAGACACCTCCAAAACGCTTTGAATTATAAAACAGTACATAACAAGTGCCAAAATATCAAACTCCTTAGCAATTTGAGAAATAAAAGGCACTCATTAAAACTTAGTAAAATTTTAAAATTCATTAAATGCTCGTACAAAATTCAAATACTTCAATATTCTTTGTAGGAACAGTAACGATTAGTAAAAAAAAAAAAAAAAAAAAAAAAAAAAAAAAAAAAAAAAAAAAAAAAAAAAAAAAAAAAAACCAGACACAGAACTCATAAGATTGAAGGCATGAAGCAATTGCTTAAACATCAATACCACACTTTAGTGTCAAACGCCAAACCAGAACTGTCTGTAAGAGATCAGCCCAGTAACAGTTTTCTAACCGACCCGCTGCCACGACTCAGGGCCGACGTTGTTCCAACACGAAACCAGACGTGCTCCAGAATCACCAGGGCGCACAGTGCAGACCTCCACCATCAAAACGAACAAGACTGCCCGCCAGAATAACGACACCCAGACCGGGGCGGACACCAGACAATGCCTGGACAACCATAAGAAACATCAGACAAAACCCACAATTCAAAACAAAGTTCAGGGGAAAAACACCCTACTCTCGACGAACTTCTGTTCAAAAGGCATACAACAGACTATTGCATAACCAACGAAGCCTGGGGCACCAACGTTCACAAGGTGTATAGCAGAGCCCGACACGGAAGGACACCGAGAATTAAAGCCTCCGGCGCTCGCACCAAGTCTCTCAGGACAGCACTTACACTCGGGAGCAGAGGAAAGAACTCGCTTGACTAGGTGACACACGCGTCACAGCACGCCGTCGCCCACATTAAGCTCTCATCTCCAGCTACCTGTCCCGCTGCCCAAACATTGAGCTGCAAAATACTTCAGGAGCAAACAGCGACTCCGCCTCTAGGAACACGTAAGTTGTGCGGTCACGTCGGCCCGCACGACGGTAACGAAATCACGACCGCTACCCAGGCGACTAGAACTCGTCGGACGCCAAGCTGTTACTCCACCGCTCCACGCTGGCGGCGGCGCACAAGCAACGCCACCTAGATACAAGGCCCGTGCGCTGCCTGCCAAGAGTACTCATAACACGAGCAAACTATTTGTCTTATGTAGCGTTGTGAAGAGTTTGGGAATATGTTCACGTTGCACACTGTGTTTCAGAACGTTCTTAATTTTACTTATGTGATTCTCCATGTAGATTTTTACTGGTATGAGAGAAAATGCCTAATATAAATCGTCCGATTCCATTATCAGTAAGGTATCTTGCAAATATTTCATAAATATGTTAAACCAACACAATTTGTCTGTAAATCACATAAATAACATTAAGAACCAGACTGAAACTTTCACTCTGCAGCGGAGTGTGCGGTGATATGAAACTTCCTGGCAGATTAAAATTGTGAGCCGTAACCGGGCCTCGAACCTGGGACATTTGCCTTTCGCGGGCAAGCGCACTACCGACTGTGCTATCCCGACACGACTCACGATGCCGCCTCATAACTTTACTTTACTTCCCTTAGGCTGTGGCTAAGCCGTGTCTCCACCATATCCTTTCTTCCAGGAGTGCTAGTCTTGCATGGTTCGCAGGAGAGCTTCTGTGAAGTTTGAAAAGTAGGAGGCGAGGTACTGGCAGAAGTAAAGTTGCGTGGCGGCATCGTGTGTCGGGATAGCACAGTCGGTAGTGCGCTTGCCCGCGAAAGGCAAAGGTCCCAGGTTCGAGTCCCGGTTCCGGCACACAATTTTAATCTGCCTGGAAGTTTCAACATTAAGAACATTCTGAAATACACTGTGCAACGTGCACCTTTTCCCAAACTCAGCACAATGCTACAGAAGGCAAATACTTTTGTTTGTGTTATGACTACTCTTGGCAGACAGCGCACAGGCCTTGTATCTAGCAGGCGTTGGCGCAAGTCGGTGACAACACCTCCGGAGGAACCCAGGCGACCAGCGCTATTCGAATGCCAATCCGTCACTGACTTCGCGTGCGTCGCACGCCTCCAGCTATCCATCGGCCAGCGATGGCACATCGAAAACAACTGCCTGGTGGCAGATCGAAGCGCCGCCTCAGGGGAAAGTCATCACTACTATCGATATAGACTCCCCAAATGTGCGAGCGTCGTAACAGGACCGTTATTGAAATTTAACGAACTGCGAAATATTGCAATTACTATTAATTTTGAAAAGATCGAGACACAGAAAAACATGAAAGATTCCGCCATCAGTATTTAGCGGCAATAGCAATTAAAATAAAGACAACACCAAAAAGCATCATTACAAAAGAAGGTGGCGTAATCCGTTTTTTACTTGGCAGGGTAATACAGATTGGATTGGCGTCATCACACTGGAGTCGAACCTGTACGGAATAATACATTTCTTTTTTACTGTAAACTGATGCTTGGTTGCATAAGGTTCGAATACTAAATTTCCATGACCGTGTTTAGTTCCAATTACGATTAGTATTTAAAACTGCAAGATTATCGGTCTTCATTTAAAGAAAAGCAGAATTACCCCAGGCAATGAAACAAAATTCAACACAAAATGTGCGTAAATGAAATTCCCGTCTGAAATGTTCTTCCGCAATCACGAACCAATTTACAATGGCCAAGCTTTGTTTCGCGAATTATGCTGGAAACAAAGATTAAAAAAATAAATAAGTAATTAAAAAATGTTCAGTCTCTGTTGCAATATTTTATTATCCAATAACGCGTTTCGCGCTGTTAGCGCATCGTCAGACTGGAAAAAGACAAATGTTTTGTTACAGTCCGTGTACCTGGCGGGCAGCGAATCTAATGTGGCTGAGTAAATTTGAAAATTCAGACTTACTTGGGCGGAGATGGAGCCACAGGGCTATCTATAGCTGTGTAGGAGGAATCTTAACAATTGTTGTCATTGGGCGCCTGCAAAGAGGTAAACGTACAAAGTACGTAACGGTTATTTGAGCTAAAATAACTAGGGATTAAAGGGGTGTGGTATGGAAATTAATGGAACGCTTTTATATGATAAAACTCACCATAGCAGCAGAGGAGTCGCTGTCGCGACAGGTCCACATATACAACTGGTAGTATTGTTAATAACTGCGGAACATAAATGGGACCGTTAAACAGAGCGGTATGGGCATTTATGTTCCGTAGTTGTTAAAAATACTACCAGCTGTAAACGTGGACCTGCCACGACAGCTACTCCTCTTCTGCTATGGTGAGTTTTATCATATAAAAGCGTTCCATTAATTTCCATACCACACCCCTTCAGTCCCTAGTTATTCTAGTTCAAACAACCCTTACGTACTTTGTACGTTTACATCTGTTGCTGCACCAGCCGCCACCACCACCACCATCATGGAATGAAATGAAATAAATAAGTAAATAAATAATAAAATCATGAAAATGGGGGAAGAATTTTTTATACTAAATATTAATTTCAATTGAACTGTGGTATCTATTACAATTAACAAATGAAATGCTCACACTTAGATAGTCGATGTCGAGAGACCAAAAGAGACACGTCCGATCTGTTCAACAGTAAGAAGACGAATGACGACGAACGATTCCGTTTTGTCCCCAGCTCGTTCAAAAATTTAAAAGTCTCTTATGAAGGAAAAAAATCGGAGATTTACTGGTAGACAGAACGGATGCTAGCGACAAGCGTCGCACATATAATTTTCAATAAAAATATTAAATGTAATGCTACAAGCTTCTTTCTATAAATTAAATATTTGGGAAAAGTTTTGATTTATATAAACGAAACTAGAGTTCTTTATACCTTCTAACCTGTTAATAGGGACGTTCTTGGTATAGAAAAGGAGCAAACAGTATCTGGAGGAGACAAGTAGGCAACACTGAAAAAAAAAAAAAAACCTCCACATTATGCATATGTTGTAACCGTCCAGTATGTGGACGATGATTATCAGTTGTCGTATATGAAGTAGCATAACTTTATTTTGTAAAAGAGTCATATTTTACATTATGTTTATGTGAAATTATAGTCAAAAACATTGTTTATTACTTCCTAAGACATGAATAAGTCTTTGAGAGCAGTTTATTATTGTAACTCACCTAGCGGGTTTTATGTTTTATGTATTCTTTAGTGTTAAATATAATTCTGATTTACTAAATGTGGCGATTGCCATCCGTAATTCTTCAAAACCCCTTAATTACACAATAAATAAATAAAAAAAACTAAATAAATGTCTGTAGTTACAGGGTATATCGTTCTGGCCCTTACATTAAAATCAAATACTTAATTTACGGAAAAACGATTGCTTAATTTTTCGCCTTTATATTCAAGCTGTTCAACGTTTCCTAGAACAAGATTCTCTTTAGATATAACGATTTTTCTTACTGATACTATCTTTGTCAGCTTACCTTACATGGTGGGTAAGGTGACTTTGGGGTATGGGCGAGATGACGACATTTTATTTCGAAAACAAATATATATTATTGCTGTTTTTCTGTTTTTGACAAAAGTCGTAAACTTAGTATTTCTTCCTTTCTATAATGTTCCATCTCGCTATTAACGTTGGAGATTAACAAATTTACAGGAGGAAGAGGTTTTGAAGTTTGAAGCTATGACAGATAGCGGTCAGAAAATTTCGGTACAATGTATGAAAATTATTTACGTGCATTTAAATGAAATAGCAAGCTAATAAACAGTGAAGTATTGTCAAGCCAGAACATTACAAAAAGAAACGTCGAGCGGTTACCTTTAATAGGAGATCCATCAGTGGTTGAAATTTAGCTGTAAATGAAATTTTCAAAATTTATTTACGACTCGCCGTACAGTGAACGGCAGTTGGTCAGTATCAAATTACCACTCGTGCAGCAGACCGTCAAATGAGAAAATTCCGAGATGAATATTCAAAGGCAAACATATTGGACTTCCAAAAATTTACAAGAATAGACTACAGGTTCTATTGCCGGTAAATGATAAAGATATGGAGTAAATTTTGAAAAGAAGTGGTAAGCTTCACGAAATATCACCACTGAGAATTTACTAAAACGGTGCCATTCATTGTTTCAATAATGCACAAGGATGAAAAAGCTCATGGGCGGTGAGAGGAAAAGTCAAAAGTATTAATAAAATTCATAAATGCAAATTTAAGTGAGAGGTGGGGGTTTATTGATAAAAGAAAGATCTGCGCACATCACACATATACCTTATTTGACAAAATCCATATAACAGCGGCCAGTGCAAGGCGAGAATAGCTGCTACCTTGTTTTTTCATTCGAGATTTAAAAAAAGCTCTCCTCTGATGTTCATAGATAAACGTTTTGCGTACAGAAATTACCAAAAACAAAATTTTCTTTTGATAATAGCAGGGAAGGGAAACCGTGGCATTATATTGCTTCTCTGTAATATAAGCCTGTAGACAGTAAATTATTTTCAGGCACGTTGAAATTCCTAGCAGCGTCATTAACAGAATTTCCATTTAACAGCTGCTGCATTGCTTTATTCATTCATTCACTCATTCCTTGTTCCATTTCTATCCTTTATGTATCGATTTATCATGTTTCTCAGGACAGAATTGAAGAGAAAAAGTCCATGGTTATGGAAGGAGACGGTACATGCAACTGTTACTAAGGAGTAGTAATTGATAAAGTTAAACGTTAAGCACTCGTAAGCACACGACAGCTCAAACGATAAATAAATGAAGCAAAATTGTAACACAGAAATTAGCTTAATTTTTCAATTTTTGCACGAATCCCACGACAGGATAGAAAGAGTGAGACATGAATAAACTTTTCAGTTTCACCTTGCGAGTCTGTTGATTAGTACTGAGCATTTTTCAGTTGTTGTAGCAGTTTATTAAAACTGCATGCCACAGAGTACTGGACACTTTTCTGCACCAGAATCAAAGAGGTGTGATCCAAAATACAGATTCGATTTCTATCTAGACAAATATTATTAACAACAACAACCGGCATTACAGATAATAGTTATGTATTGAGAGGTAGTTGTCAGAATTCCCAGGGTACTGAGTAGGGGTCGACAAGATGTAAACTAGCTGACACCACGTATTACTAGAACCGCCCGTTTCTGAGCAATAAATACCCTTTTTGGCCCACTTTAGGTTACGGTAGTAACACTAAAAGTGGGCCTTTGCGATCGTCTTTTGACAGCTCGAAATTTAAAGGAAAATAACGGCTTAACCATTCATCTGACACGAAAATTGAATAACCGAATTTGTAGACGGCGATTTTGGTATGTCTGTCTGTAACGTGCTCCCTGTTTTTAAGACCAACCGTTCAACCGATCAGCACCAAATTTTGCACACATAATTGTAGGCCTCCAGGCACCAGAACCTCCCTTTTTCAAATTTTTCGGACAAAAAATACGGTAGTAATACGAAAAAAAGTCGTTTGTAATAGAATTGTAATTGCAAACGAACCGTTCATTTGACACGAAAATTGAATAACCTAATTGGTAGAGGGGAAAACTGTCTACAACGTCGCTCTATTATGTTTTTTTCATATCTTGCATACTTGCAGAGATATTTGCGAAAATAACGGCGATTTGACGATGTCTGGCTGTAACGTGTTCCCACTTTTTAGGTCGAATCGTTCAAGCGATCGGTATCAAATTTTACACACAGACCAGAAATTCGCTTTCTGTAATGTTTCGGACAATAAATACGTTAGTAATACAAAAAAGCCGTTTGTAATGTAACTTTAATTGCAAATAAACCGTTCATTTGACGCGAAAATTGAATAAACGAATTTGTAGAGGAGAAAATTCTCTACAACTTTGTTCCCTTATGTTTTTTTCTTATCTCGTATCGTTTGAGAGATATTTACACAAATAACGGAGTTTTGACACCCTCCATTGAATTAACGAAAACCAGCCGTTCGGAGATGTCACGTGACATTCTTCACCCAGAACTCCCTCTGGCATACGCCATCTTGCGTTGCGTATTTGATGATTTTCTTATTGTAACTTACACGTTGCCATTTCAAAGCAATGGCACACTGGAGAATTAACAAAAGCACATCGTTGTTCATACGATAATCTAGTGTGCCATATTAGCATCAGTTAACAACGGCCATCGATAGTATGAGATTAAAGGACTCATATTCTGCTTGATAGCTGTAGCGTAATGGGTAAAGCGTTGGATTATGACGCTAAAGGTAGGTGGTTCGAAACCTGCTACTACCTAAAACTTTTTTTCCTAAAAGGATTTCAGACACTGTTATTAATTAATTTTTTATTATTTAGATTATTATTTTGGTCCAAAATGTTTGCGCAAACCTATAAAACTACAAATCTAAAGTGGGTCGTGAAACACGTCAGTGCGATTTTTCTAATCAGAGGAGCGAAAAAATACACCATTGGTCATAAGCGTCTTCTTGTTGCCTACTCAGGCGAGATATTGTAGACCTTCGAAAGGTTGATCTACCTGCTTCTCAAACAGTTCGACACAAATCGGCGAGACCGATCTTTTGTCGTCCCCTGGTAAGATCCACCGATATCCGTGATCAAGACGACTGTACTTGTGAGACGACGTATTTAGTTTACTTCGCTACTTCGCAGTGCACTCCTCTACGTCTTCATAGATCTGCTACAACTCGAGGACTCTAATTCAAGACCTTCAGTTTAATTTTTTTTTTTTTTTTTTTTTTTTTTTTTTTTTTTTTTTTTTTTTTTTTTTTTTTTTTTTTACAATTGCCACCTCCACTCCATCGGCGGTCTACGGGTTATTTCGACAATACGGTAGTCAAAATCACGCGACTACATGTCTCACATTTTAACGTCCATGGTTTTCAATCCCGAAAGACACCGATTTGATATTGGACTTAGACCCATGTATTTGGCCCTGTTTAATTTTTAACCAATTGAGGGATGAAAGCAACTACAATGTTGGAACTCAGCAACGAATAATGACGAGAGAAAAAGATTTAACACCTGAAGATGCGTCTCTAATAACGCGAAACAGGTAGTGGACGTGTATAAAAAAAAGGATCTCAATGAAAACAGCTGACGCGGCTACAGAATTTATTGGTTGTTTTATGAGAGGAGATTTTTAAGTCAATCTTTAAAAAGGTGTTTCTTCTAAGGTATAAAGTCTTAAAATCAATTCTTAAAACAATTGGTAGTTTTTTAAAACAATTGATAAATTCAAAAAAGAAAAAAGAATATTTAGAAAACATTGGCAGCTTCCTGGCTGGCTAGCACGGCTGGCTCCGGCGACGTTTGGGATTCGCGGCGGTGCCTCAGATTGCAGAGATCGATGGGCTGACCGCACCCCGCGACAGGTCCGTGCCTGGAATACGGGGGGAGGGGGAAGGGGAGGGTGTCTGGGCCTCTTGAAGGCGCCACCGTCTCTGAGGGGGGGGGGGGGGAAGACAGGCAGTCGGGGAGGCAGACGTAATGCCGTGCACAGGTAGCTCGCTGTGAAGCCACGACTGCTGCGACCAGACAGGTATGTGGCTGACTGGACGACTTCTACACCTACATGGGATACTCTGCAAATCATATTTAAGTGCCTGGCAGAGGGTTCATCGAACCACCATTATACTCTTTATCTCCCATTCCATTCTCGAATAGCTCGCGGGAAGAAAGAACACCTGAATCTCCCCGTTCGAGCTCTGATTTCACGTATTTTATTCTGATGATCATTTCTACCTATGTAACTGGGAGTCAACAATATATTTTCGCATTCGGATGAGAATGTTGCCGATTGGAGTTTCCTAAGTAGCCCACGCCGTATCGATAAGCGCCGTAGTTGTAATGATTCCCATCCCAGATCCTGTATCATTTCCGTAACTCTGTCTCACCTCTATCGTGACAATACGAAACGAACTGCCCTTCTTTGGACTCTTTCGATGTCCTTCGTCAAACCCACCTGATAAGGATCCAACACTGGGCAGCAATACTCCAAAAAAAGGACGGACAAGCGTAGTGTATGCAGTTTCTTCAGTAGTTCTGTTGCATGTTTTAAGGGTTCTGCCAATAAAACGCAGTTTCTGGTTCGCCTTTCCCACGACATTATCTACCTTTTCTTTCCAGTTCCAGTTTAAGTAATACTAATTCCTAGGTACTTTGTGGAGTTTACGACCTTCACTTTTGATTTATTTATTTTGTAAACAAAGTTTCATGGATTTCTTTTCGTACTCACGTGGACGACTTCACACTTCTCATTTTTAAGAGTCAATTGCCAATTTTTACACCATACTGATATCTTATTCAGATCGTTCTGCAGTTGGTTTTGATCTTCAGATGATTTTACTAGACGGTAAATGACGGCGTCATCTGCAACCAACCTAAGAGAGATACTTAGATTTTTCCCCTAAATAGTTTATGTAAATAAGGAACAGCAGAGGACCAATAACACTACCCTGTGGAACGCCCGATATCACGTCTGTTTTAGTCGATGCCTTACCATCGATTACTACGAACTGTCTCCTCTCTGACAGGAAATCCCCTATCGCAAATTTGTGGCGATATACCATAAGCACGCAATTTGATTAAAAGCCGTTTGTGAGGTATTGTGTCAAAAGCTTTCTGGAAATCAAGAAATATGGATTCAATCGATAGCACCCATCACTTCGTGTGAGTAAAGAGCTAGTATGGTTTCGCATGAAAGATATTTTCTAAATCCGTGTTGATCTTGGGTCAATAGATCATTCTGTTCGAGGTAATGGAGTAGCCGAGCGGTCTAAAGCGTATCGCTGCGGAGCGCGTGGTTGCTCTCCGTGGAGGTTCGAGTCCTCCCTGGGGCATGGGTGTGTGTGTTGTGCTTAGGTTAGTTTACCTAGGTTTAAGTAGTTTGTAAGCTACGGACTGATGACCACGGAGTTTGGTCCGATAGATTTACAAACATTTGAACATTTTTTGTTCGAGGTAATTCATAATATTTGAATACAGGATATGTTCCAAAACCCTGCTGCAAATTGACGTCAGTGAAATAGGCCTGTAGTTTAGTGGGTTACTCCTACTGCCTTTCTTGAATATAGGTGTGACCTGTGCAACTTTCCACTCTTTTGGTACAGATCCTTCTTTGAGAGAGCCGTTGTATATGGCTGTTAAGTAAGCAGCTATCACTTCAGCATAATCAGATAGAAATCTAATGGGTATACAGTCCGGACTAGAAGATATGTTCTTTTTAAGTGATTTTATTTGCTGCACTACTCCGATGATATCTACTTCTACGTTACTCATTACGTCCTCTGTTCGTAATTAGAAATCTGGAATATTGGTTTCGTCTTCTTTGGTGAATGAGTTTCTAAAAGCTATGTCTAGTAACTCTGATTTAGTAGCGCTGTCATCGGCAGGATCGCCATTACTATCACTTCCTATCACTTAAAATTAGCTATATTTCTTCAATCAGGTTTATCTCTATTTCTGAGCTGATGCCCAGCGACTGTTTTGTACAAATCTGTAGAGAATGTCACATATCAGTCGCATTTTTTGTTTTTATTTTCCAGATCTACATATATTTCGGGTACAGTGTAGCTATTCTCAATGCTGTGAGTTATATTTACATCTATACCGTGGCCGAGGGGACTGTTGCGCTCCAGTCACGGTCTGCACGGCCACTACGGTCGGGGGGGGTCGAATCCCACCTCGGGGATGGATATTTGTGCCGTCCTTAGTATAAGGTAGTTCGTAAGTAGTTTGTAAGTTTAGGGACTGATGACCCCGTAGTTAGGTCTCATTAGCTATACAAACATTTGAACATTTTGAACCGTCATGCTGAACTTCACTGTCAACCTGGCGGTTTACGTGTAAGCACATATTGAACGTTTTTGAGACTGGCCACTCAGCGGCAGAAGCCTAGGTAGATCTGAAAAGTGAAAACAAAAATTGCGATTGATTGCTGACATTTCCTATAGATTTCTTTGAATGAAACTCCACAAACGTTTTGAAAAACAAAAAATCGTGTGTTTGGAGGGGGGCGGCAATTTAGCAGCTCGCACAGGGCGGCACTTGGCCTGCGCCGGCCCTGCCTCAGTGTAATGCACGCACACTTCACCAAGTACGCTACCCACCACGGAAGTCTCTCTGACGCTACTTTTACTATTGCCTCAGGCGTTATGTTTTTTCGCGTTCAGTCGTACCTTTCCGATAGCCCGCTACAGGCCGCGTCAATCGATAGCCCCGCGGATTCCGCCATGAATATGCATCGCGGCGCGCCGGTTGGCAGCCCTGGCGCACGCACACACATTTGCATGTGTTAACAGCCGCCGGGTTGGCGGCCCTGCGCGACTGTCAGCCGTCCCCCCCCCCCCCCCCCCCCCCCGCCGATATAACCGCCGCCAGCGCCCGTCGTGTCGATGATGCGGTTAGTTTCGACTCCGGCGCGGTGTCGATACTGGCGCGGTTTTAAACGCCGCGCGGTTTTCGGCGCTGCGGCTTAACGACTACGTAATGGCGGCCGCTATTTCATCAGCAGGGGGAGGGGGAGGGGGGAGGCAATTAAACTGCGACACGTCTGCCCGCTACCAAATGTCCTGCCATGTGTGCCAACACGACTAACAAAAAAGAGTAGCCGTCCTAAACGGTACTGCTAAACACTCGCTTTGGAAAAGCGAAACACTACTGTTTTTCTGTAGTATGAAGAAACACAGCCACTAAATATCATACAAAATAAAATAAGTATTCTGTATTCTAGATACTTTCAACTCTTAATCTATATCTATAAATGTGAATGTATGTACGTTTATCAGGTCTGAACCACAAGACATAAAGAGCTAAAAATTTGCAGTTACTGTCTACCCGGGGAAGGCTTTAGGCACAATTTTATAGCGATCGGATAACTATTTATCTATATATAGTAATGTCAATGTCTGTTCGGTGTACGTTTATCGCGTCCGAACGACAAGACGCAGAGACTTAAATATTTGTACAGTTACTAATTTATTCCTGAGGAAGGCTTTAGGCAAGGTTTTATAGCGATCAGATAGATATATAGTAATTTGAAGAATATAACGCGGAACAATAATTACTCTTTGACAATTATATTTACTCTTTGAAAATGGTTTTATTGGTTGCATGGTTGGGGCTTGGGGGTTGATAATGATAAAAGGGTGGAGTATATTGGAATGGAAAATTATCGGTGTATATATCATGTGTGTGTGTTAATATTTCGCTCTGTAGCGAAAAGTACAGAACGCAAACGAATGGTCTGGATGTAATTGTCCGAAGTCTCCCGTTGTACACCATAGCAGTTCCATGCCGATAGCTATAAGGGGGTGGAAGATATGGTGGTTGAAAGTCGTCAAATTATTGAAAAAAAATTGAACTGAAGGCCAGCGATGACGTTTGCGACTCTATAGCAAGGAGGTTACATACAGCCACACGTGATGCCACAGACTAAGTATATCTTTGGTCTAAGCGTGCTACAATGCCTTCAGCTCTTTCTCTGTAAGGATAAGCATACGAAAAAGGAAATATCAGAATGAATAATAATAAATAAATAACAACTGTTCAATGGAACTCGACTAATCGTCAAAAACTTACATCGAAACCTCATTGAAGCAACGATTTTGTCAGGAACATAAGCCGGAAAAGATGTTTTTATATGTGGCGGACCCGAGTGTTAAGCTATGTAAATTATATCTCTGAACTTCATTCAATTTTTATTACTTCAAATGTTTTTAATTAGTTTTCTGTTCTTGTTTCTTGTCTGCAATGTTTTGAGTGATCATTAAAAGTTATAAACACATCCTTTCTCTCATTTTATGAACCTTGTACACAAACAATAACCATATTGGTGACGCCGACGTGATTAATACGGAGCGGAACGCATTTTTAATTTGTGAAGTGCAAAAATGACCGACAACGGCAACGACGCAAATTCACGGCCTACATCAGCATGGGACGAAGCGGGTATTGCTCGTGTTTCAGTGAAGATTCCGCCCATCTGGAAGAAAAACATAAAGGTATGGTTTCTTCAAATTGAAGCTCAGTTTACCACGTTGGGTATCACTAACGAAACCACGAAATTTAATCATGTTGTGGCATCATTAGACGCGGATGTTGTGGAATTAATTTCCGACTTTTTAACTCGACCATTATCTACCACTCCATTCACAGAGCTTAAAACAAGATTAATTCAGGAATTTGAAGAGTCAGAAAATAGAAAAGTAACAAAATTATTAACAGAACTGGAATTAGGTGATAAGAAGCCAACTCAGCTGTTACGTGAGATGCGAACTTTAGCTGGTATACAAGTCAAGGACGATTTTTTGAAAACCATATTTATGCAGCGGCTTCCTGTTACCGCACGTTCTATACTAGCTACAAGTAGAGATGATCTTGATACAATAGCCACAATGGCTGACAAGATTGTTGAATTTTCACACTCAGGATCAAATATTTGTGCTCAAACATTGCAGGCATCATCCAGTATTTCAACCAGTAAAATAAATGATGCAAATAACGACAGTATCTCAAGACTAGAGAAACAAATCGCCGAATTAACGCTGACTGTCAATGAATTGAAAACACAGTCACGTTCAAGAAGCAGCTCACGTTCATCTCGTTCCTCACGAAGTA
The DNA here is from genome assembly GCA_026315105.1 of Locusta migratoria. Classification (NCBI taxonomy): domain Eukaryota; kingdom Metazoa; phylum Arthropoda; class Insecta; order Orthoptera; family Acrididae; genus Locusta; species Locusta migratoria. The sequence continues at coordinate 66,641,077 of CM048754.1, read as the reverse complement.
GATCACGAGACAGGTCACGCTCATTCCAGCATTTTAATCCTAATGGCGCACTATGTTGGTATCACTTTAAATATCGTCACAGGGCAAAGAAATGTCAGAGCCCATGCTCGTATCAACCACCTCCCGCTCAAAATTCCAACAAGCAGTCAAACTCAAACGCTCCACATTAACGGCGGCAAGTGATCGGAGCAATTTTTCACGCCGCCTATTTCTCACAGACAGAAGTAGCGGAAGACGTTACCTAGTCGACACCGGAGCTGACATTTCTGTGATTCCGCCTTCGGATAGTGACCGCCGAAGAAAAACAGATCGTAAACTTTATGCGGCAAACGGCACTTGTATTAATATTTATGGAGAGCGTCTATTAGTACTCAATTTGGGTTTACGGCGCAGTTTCACGTGGAATTTCGTAATTGGAGAGGTGCAATCGCCGATTATCGGAGCCGACTTCATTCATCATTACAATCTTTTAGTAGATCTCAAGAACAGACGTCTCATCGACCCATTAACGTCAGCAGCAACAACTGGCACACTGATTAAAGTCTCGGGCATAGAAACAGTTCATGTAATGCCTCCAGATCAAAAATATGCTGACATTCTCAAGAAATTTCCCAGCTTGCTTAAAGAAAATATCCATTTTGACATTCCAGATACCACTGTTTTTCATACTATTGTCACAGAAGGACATCCTGTAGCAGCAAAGACACGACGACTACCACCACACAAACTCAAGGCAGCTAAAGCAGAGTTCCAACAAATGATTTATATGAAAATCTGCCAGCCGTCAAAGAGCGCCTGGTCAAGTCCCCTCCATTTAGTTCTCAAGAAAGACGGATCCTGGAGACCTTGCGGAGATTACCGTGCTCTCAACAACATCACCAAACCTGACAGATATCCTATTCCTAACCTTCAAGATTTTAACAGTCAACTGCATGGAAAACAAATATTTTCAAAGATAGATCTGGTCAGAGCTTATCATCACATCCCTGTACATCCAGATGATGTAGCTAAGACAGCAGTGATAACTCCATTTGGTTTGTTTGAATTTTTACGACTTCCATTTGGACTCCGAAACGCGGCTCAAACTTTTCAAAGATATATCGACAATATACTGAGAGACCTCGATTTTGTGTACTGTTATATAGATGACATTCTAGTAGCATCACAAGATGAAGAAGAGCACAAGAAGCATCTGCAATTGCTTTTCGAACGCCTCAGTAAGTTCAACATCAGAATCAATCTGAATAAATGCATTTTCAGTTCAACAGAAGTACCTTTTCTGGGATATATGGTAGCTGCAGAAGGAATCAGACCACTACCAGAGCGAGTACAAACAATTATTGACTATCCGCTACCTACAACTATAAAAGAACTACGCCGATTTCTTGGGCTCATTAATTTTTACCGAAGAGCACTACCAAATTCAGCCGGTAAACAAGCAGATCTTTTGAACCTACTCCATGGGACGAAGAAAAATGATCAGAGGAAAATTAATTGGACAGAAAATCTTCGACAAGCCTTTAATGACCTGAAAAATAGCTTGGTTGATTCAGCACTTCTGGCTCATCCATCTTCAAGTTTACCTTTAATTTTAATGGTTGACGCCTCAGATTATGCTATTGGTGCATCTTTACAACAAATTAGTGACAATAATCTGCAACCATTAGCATTCTTCTCCAAGAAACTATCAAAAGCAGAAAGGAATTACTCGACCTATGACAGAGAACTCCTCGCTGCCTACTCAGCCGTGAAGCACTTTCAGTACATGCTTGAAGGACGAGATTTTCCGATTTACACCGACCACAAGCCACTCACCTTCATGTTCAAGCAACGTCCAGACAAAGCTTCTCCACGTCAGATCCGACACATTAGTTTCATTGGACAGTTCACCACAGACATACGTTACACTACGGGGAAGGAGAACATCGCAGCTGACGCATGTTCACGAATTGCTTCAATTACTATACCTCCAACTGTTACCTTGGAACAAATTGCAGAAAGCCAACAATGTGACGAAGAGCTTCCACACATTAAGAATACGACATCTCTTGCACTTCAAACAATAATGTTGCCAAATGGTAGAGAACTTGTTTGTGACATCTCTGAAGATATGATTCGTCCATACGTACCCCAACAACTACGACAGGCAATTTTCAACTCACTGCACAGTCTAGCTCATCCTGGTGTCCAAGCAAGCATTAATTTAGTGAGAAAACACTTCATTTGGCCATCATTAAAAAAGGACGTGAAGACCTGGACTTCAACATGTATTCCTTGCCAAAGAAGTAAAGTCTGGCGACACACCAATAGTGCATTGGGACATTATCCACCAACGACAGCAAGATTCAGTCACATTAACATAGATATTGTTGGACCCCTACCTCCATCACAGGGATATCGCTATTTACTAACAATCATTGATCGTTTCTCTCGATGGCCAGAAGCAGTTCCATTAGCTGACATCACAGCAGAAACAGTTTCATTTGCCATCATCTCAACATGGATATCTCGTTTTGGTGTGCCTCAAATCATAACTACTGATCGCGGAAGGCAATTTGAGAGTCAACTTTTCAAATGTCTCACAAGCACACTGGGCATTGTCCACATTAAAACTACAGCATATCATCCTGCAGCAAATGGGAAAATTGAACGCTGGCACCGTCAGTTAAAATCTGCTTTAAAAGCACAAATGTCTGATGATTGGGTTTCGAAGCTTCCTCTGGTCTTGTTAGGACTTCGCTCCTACATAATTCCGCAAGTCAATACCTCACCAGTGGAAATGACTTATGGTTCAGCAATTAGGTTACCAGGAGCATTTCTCAATGAACAGAAATTAGTAACTGACATCCCAACCTTTGTCTTCAAATTGAAGGAACAGATGAGAAGCCTAAGACCAGTTCCAACAGAACATCACGCCCACAAAAAGATCTTTATTCACCCTCAACTGATGACAAGCAAGTTTGTTTTTGTGCGACATGATGCTATCCGAACACCGCTTCAGCCAACATATGACGGGCCATATCCAGTCTTGTCTCGCAGTGACAAGCACTTTGAGGTGGAGATGCCAACAGGAAAACAAACTATTAGCATTGACAGATTGAAACCTGCCTTTCTTCTGACAGACTATTCATCGAATAACATGGACGACACATCAAGAGAAACCACTCCGGACATTCCGTCACCTTCCATCCCAAAGACTATCAACCTTCAGAAGACAACAGACAGCAATCAACCCAGTGCACCTTCACCACGGGTCACCAGATCAGGTCGACAGGTCACCTTCCCTCGAAAATACATGGACCCTGTCACTGCGGAGGGAGTGTGTGGCGGACCCGAGTGTTAAGCTATGTAAATTATATCTCTGAACTTCATTCAATTTTTATTACTTCAAATGTTTTTAATTAGTTTTCGGTTCTTGTTTCTTGTCTGCAATGTTTTGAGTGATCATTAAAAGTTATAAACACATCCTTTCTCTCATTTTATGAACCTTGTACACAAACAATAACCATATATACCTTGCATTCCTTTAATCCCTTCAGATATGCAGTTTCAGTTCAAAAGACTCCAGTTTCTAGTTCGTATAGCTTTCGCAATGACAATTAACAAAGCTGAAGGCAATCAGTAATCGTCGCAGGAATCCATTTACAACTCTCGTCTTTTTCACATGGTAAATTACACGTCGCTTGCTCAAGGGTGGGCAACCCAAAAAATCTCTACATTTACGCTCCAAATAATACCACAAATAACGTAGTTTACCAGAATGCCCTAAAATTAAATTAAAATGAATTTGGACATTACTCTTACCATACGTGATAAGATATTGCAAAACAGGCAATAAGGAATAATGTATGTATTATTTACTGTAAATCATTAAGCACTTCAAATAATTTTTTTTATTTGAATGTTGATTAAAAATGTTTATTTTTACAAAAAGTATTGTATTTCATTTCATCCTTCAAAACTAGTCTCATAGCACACTACTGACAGATAGCTTATCTATCATAATCAACCAGCACGCGAGTGGAGCCGCGGGTTTAAACTAATATATATATATATATATATATATATATATATATATATAAATTGAGATTTTTCTGCCTATATTTCACTCCGCAGCCAAAACTACACATCGCAAACGAATAGTGTTTCTATGTGGTAGCAGGTATCAGTCTCCCATTGTGCACTATGGTGATAACGATAACAGAGGTGATATCGGTTGTTCCACAGAGTAATGTTATTGCTGTGCTGTAGACTTGAGCATAATAGTTCGCGATCGGGAGCGCTCACTTTAGTTCGCCACTCTGCTGCGAACTAGTTGGTTCTTTTAGTTCGTCCGTCCCCAGTGACGGCTGAGCGGCGTGGTCTGCGCATGCAGGTGGAGGGAGAAGTTCCCCCACCTAGCTGCTTCATGCGCTTGCTGCTTGAGCCGCTAACGATGTCACGCAAACCAAAAGAAACAGTTTGTGGATAATTTCTCGCGTTTAAGTTTACAGTTATCTCTGTGTCTTGCCATTATGGAATTTATTACTCAAATATTGCAGAGTGCACAATACTTCAAAACAGTAATTTTGTAGCACTGATGTAATCTAGAAGGCAGACGCTCACCTCGAAATGGCTCTCATCAGCAGAAGGCAAACACGTGATTTTTAATTCTGCTATTGCCCGTCGGCCTTCGGAAAAGAATCCAACGGTCTAAGAAGTGACATATGTTTGGCATAATAGTTCGCGACCGGTAACGCATGTTTTTCTTCGCGATCGATTGCACGTATATTAGTTTGTGACCGATCGCGCATATCTAGTTCGCGAGCGATCGCGCATATTTTACTTCGCGACCGGTAGCTCTCGCATATAAATGCAAACAATGTTAAGTTTTGAGTTCTCTTTACTTCTTTACACTATGGAATGAGCCTCATTCAATGAGGGTTTTATTTAGACACTGCCGAATACCTTAGAAAGAAAATACCTTAGAAAGAAAATTTGTGGCAGTGAACTATGAAACTACAGCTGAGCTGCATCTCAGCTAGAAATGACGCAACTGGCAGAAGAGAATCACGCTATTCTGCGCGCTCTCGCGTCCTCTCGCTGTTCCCCGCCACTCTCCGGAAAAGGAGTGGAGGAACTAAGAGGCGAGGGATCTGCAAACTAGATCGTGTAGTTCGCCTGTGGGAAAGCTCTTCCGAACTCGTTCGTTCACGAACTACGCAAGACTACTCTGCTGTTCCTTATCTATGTAAACGACCTGGGAGAGCAAAATCTGAGCAGCTCTCTTAGGTTGTTTGGAGATGACGCCGTCATTTACCGTCTAGTAAAGTCATCTGAAAATCAAAACAAACTGCAGGACGATCTAAATAAGATATCGGTATGGTGTAAAAATTGGCAGTTGACTCTACATAATGAGAAATGTGAAGTCGTCTACATAAGTACAAAAAAAAAATCTCTTAAACTTTGTTTACAAGATAAATCAATCAAATGTGAAGGCCGTCAACTCCAGTAAATACCTAGGAATTCCTAGTACAGCCGACTTAAACTGGATAATGTGAACCAGAGACTGCGTTTTATTGGTAGATCCCTTAAAAGATGTAACAGAACTACAAAAGAAACTGCATACACTACGCTTGTCCGTCCTTTCTTGGAGTATTGCAGCCCAGTGTGCGATCCTTATCAGGTGGCATCGGTCTGATCTCTGGATGCAAAAGTGCTGCCCCTAGTGGCTAGCTCCTCATATATTTTTTATTTGGTTCATAAGCTTTACTGCTGATTTAGTAACTTTCATAATGTGACTTGCATTAATTTTATATTTTCTGATGAAAGCAATCTTAGTTATTGCTGAAACCCGGTTAAAAGGTTTTTTTCTTCACGACTGAGGGCTGTACTTTCATCCTTTAGTGTATGTCGTTCGTAAGCCTAGGGACTGATAACCCCGTAGTTAAGTCCCATAAGTTATACAAACATTTGAACATTTTTCGAACACCTTAAGCCATCAAGAGGGATGCTGCACTTTCTCACCGGATATAGGCCCTACCCGACATAGCTATGTCAGTTCAGGAAGCAGGATGCTCCAGTGTGTGGCTGTGGAGCTGAGGAAGGAACACCTGACCGTATCATATACGAGTGTCCTGCATTCGACGACGTGGCGGCGGAACTAAGGAGGGCTGTTAAATTGGAAAGAACACGTAGATAATATCGTGGAAAAGGCGAACCAGGGACTGCGTTTTATTGGCAGAACCCTTAAAACATGGAACAGAACTACTAAAGAGACTGCATACACTATGCTTGTCCGTCCATTTTTGGAATATTGCAGCCCAGTGTGGGATCCTTATCAGGTGAGTTTAATGGAGGACATCGAAAGAGTCCAAAGAAGGGAAGCTCGTTTTGTATTGTCACGATACAGGGGAGACAGCGTTAAGGGAATGATACAGGATGAGGGATGGGAATCATTACAACAATGGCGCTTATCGCTGCTGTGTGGGCTACTTGCGAAACTCCAATCGCCAACATTCTCCTCCGAATGCGAACATATATTGTTGGTTGCCACCTACATAGGTAGAAATGATCATCAGAATAAAATATGATAAATCAGAGCTCGAACGGAGAGATTCAGGTGTTTTCCTTTCCGCGCGCTATTCGAGAATGGAATGGTAGATGAATAGTATAAAGATGGTTCGATGAACACTCTGCCAGGCACTTAAATGTGATTTGCAGAGTATCCCATGTAGATGTAGATAATACCGACGAGCTCATTAGAGTTCCCGACACTTTCAGAATGTCAGATACACTAGCGAATACAATCTCAAGAAAGCTGTTAGACGACTTCGTCAATAACGCCAACCAGATATCACAATTTCACCCGACCATGACAGCCACATCTACCATACTGTCGAGGGATGGACTGGGCATCAGTAAAATGACAGCATCCGCCATCTCTGGGATCGGGGGAGATGTGGCAATACCCTTGACAGACGTAGTATAGGTTAGTTTGTAAGTTTTTTCTAAGTAAATAAAAACTTTTTTTGGGATTAACTTTTGCGGGGGGGGGGGGGGGGGGCTGCAGTAGCATTAAGTAGAGGTCTGCCCAGTGCCAGGGGCACGACATCGGGTTTAGCTCGATGAGCCGGCCAGAAGATGAAAACAGTAGGTTTGTTCACCAACTGGCATGCCTTGTAACACTGGAGAAGTAACTAGTAGGGTAGTATATAGGAACTTATGTATCAGTAATAATGAGTAACAGGTTGATCAGCAGTTTCACAACAATATGTCATTGCTAATTATATGTATTAATACTAGGACCGATTTAATCTTAGGTGATGGGTTATTATGTATGAAATTATCAATAAAGAATTTAAAAAAAGGAGTTGCAGAAGTTTTGGATGTCGCGAGAATAAGTTTCAGAAGTCATGAGTATAAGTTGCAGAAGTCATGGGAGTCACGAGCAGAAGTTGCAGAAGTCGCGGAAGTTGCGAAAGTCGCGATCAGAAGTTTCAGAAGTCACTATCAGATGTAGCAGAAGTCACGAGCAAAAGTTGCAGATTTTGGGTCCCAGCCTCGTCGCCGCTTTTGTGCCTCGTTTCCGTCGTAGGTGTCGGTGGCCGAGTGGAAAAAGACCGACACAGGAATAAAGGATGCACGCTTGTGCAGGTACGAAGGTGAGCAGCCAATGGGACAGCAGAAACTAGAAACACTAGAGTAAATTAGAACGAGATATATATTTCACAGAGACTTAGTGATACTTAACTTTTACATAGCTCAGTACTGCAGAATGTTGATACATAGTTGAGCTAGAGGCCTGCCTACTGCTTGCCTATCCGATAGCCAAGTCTTCACTGGTGCCTATCTGGTTCTGAAGTGTTAACTGGTTCCTATCTCAGTCCCAAGTGAACGATGTCGTTCAGTGGTTGCCACGAGCGGAGTTGTAGCAGAGGGCGCTCGTGGCTGACGTCGCAAGAACGCCGCGCCGTGCGTGCATGGCGGCGCGCGGCGAAAGTAGGTGGCGCGCACTTTGGACTTGTGCGACACCACAGAAGACGTCGCGGAAGTTGCGGAAGTCGCGAACAGAAGTTGCAGATGTCGCGGAAATAGCAGGAATCACAGGAGTAGCAGTCACAGACATCGCTGTTCGAGTGTGCAGGGATACATTTCGGAATTGTGAACTGTGATTTTAAAGAGTGCCAAATGTCAACTTAGAATCGCAGATACTTAAAAGTAAAATATCGGAAGGCACACAGATTACCCCTCCCTAGACTCCCTCCCCCCAACCCTTCCCTCTCGGCACCCCTCGCCCGCTACTCTCCACCCCCTACGGCTTCCCACAGTCGCTGCTGTGCGGTGGACGCGACCGCCAGCTGGCTGGCCACGTACACGCAGCCACGCGCGCTCCACTCGCCGCTGTTGCGCCTTTTGGGGAGGAGCAAGACAGAGACAGAGGGAGAGAGACAGAGAGGGGAGAAAACAGAAAAAGTTCCCCCGCCGCATCTAATTCCGGGAAATGTCAGCGCGGCCGCGTTTGAAGCTGCCGGCTCTCCCCCCTCTCCCCCCCCCCCCCCCCAGTGCCACCCACCACTCAACTCGCGGCTGCGAATGGAATGGAAAAACAGCGCAGGTGCTGTGCGCCAAACACAGGGCGAGCTTGGCGCTGCTGGCCGGTGTGACACCTACCGTGGAAACATCATTAAAACGCGTCCATGTCATTTTACAATGGCTTTCGCTGTTAATTTTTATTGATGACCGGTTTCAATGCACCACCTTCCCATCTAGGAAAGTACACACTCTACACCAACGGACTCCATAAAACAACATAACATCTATACCAATGTAAAATGTATACTTTCACGGCCGGAATGGTCAGAATTACTAAAAATTTCCGGGCTATTATGCCGTTGTCCTGTGGCTTTATTATGGAAACCCATCTTTTGGTCCCCGACTGCGGAGGACATTCTCAAGGTGGATGGTGGCACTTTTGGATGTCCGATACACACCCTGGCTCGCTACTGACTGAAGCCAAACTCCGTTTACGACGGCAGAGGTGTGACGTCAGATGTTTGACATACGCGCGCAATTCGTCGTTGTCGATTGCCGCCGTCCGTTAATATCGTCCCATGGTGGAAGACTGTTACATTTCTTCTTCAAAACCGGAATCCAGATTTCATTTAGTTTCACGCCCTCCTCCAACCTATTGAAATTACTGGCGTGTTTTACAATTTCTATAGCCTCTCTGTACAGTCATTCGTGGTATCCATTTGTGGCTGCTAAAACCTGAGTCTTATCAAACTGAATAAGGTGGTCACCTGGTTGGAATACATGTTCAGCAACAGCTGATCTGTCAATCTCTCCCCTTCTACAGTTCCCCTTGTGCTCATCCAGTCGTTTTATGACTGTTCTTTTTGTGGTATCGACATATACGTCTCAACAGCTACACGTTATCCTATAAATTCCTCATTTTAAAGCGGTTTGCGAGCATCCTTTGCCGATTTCAGGTGATCCTGTATCTTCCGAGTAGGTTTATAGATAACGGCAACAATCCGTTTCGGAATTACTCGACGCGGAATTGAAACACCTGAGTAATGCTTTACTTAGAAATGGCTGTTCGTCTACAGAGATAAGGAGAACTTTGAGACCGACACGTAGAGTTTAAAACGATGAAAGGGTTCCTGTGAAATCCAAAGACTTCCTGCCTTTTATTAAGGACGTCACCGACAGCGTCGGAAAATTTTTGACGAAACGGAATGTTGCCGTTATTTACAAACCTACTCGGAAGATACAGGATCACCTGAAATCGGCAAAGGATGCTCGCAAACCGCTGGAAAAAGCAGGAATTTATAGGATTCCGTGTAGCTGTGGAGACGTATACGTGGGTACAACGAAAAGAACAGTCAAAAAACGACTAGATGAAGACAAAGGGAACTGTAGAAGGGGAGAGATTGTCAGATCAGCTATTGCTGAACATGTTTTTCAACCAGGGGACCACCTTATTCAATTTGATAAGACTCAGGCTTTAGCAGGCACAAATGGATATCACGAAACACTGTACCGAGAGGCTATAGAAATTGTAAAACACCCCAATAATTTCAACAGGGTGGAGGAGGGCGTGAAGCTGAATGAAATCTGGAGCCGGCCGCGGTGGCCGAGGGGACTCAGGCGCGCCAGTCACGGTCTGCACGGCCACTACGATCGAAGGTTCGAATTCCCCTTCGGGCTTGGATATTTGTGTCGTCCTTAGTATTAGCTAGTTCATAAGTAGTTTGTAAGTTTAGGGACTGATGACCCCGTTGTTAACTCCATAAACTATACAAACATTTGGACATTTGAAATCTGGATTCCGGTTTTGAAGAAGAAATGTAACAGTCTTCGACCATGGGACGATATTAACGGACGGCGGCAATCGGCAACGACGAATTGCGCGCGCATATTAAAAACATGTGACGTCACACCTCTGTCCTCGTAAACGGAGTTTGGCTTCAGTCAGTAGCGAGCCAGGGTGTGCATCGGACATCCAAAAGTGCCACGGTCCCCCTTGAGAATGTCCTCCCCAGTCGGGGACCAAAAGTTGGGTTTCCATAAGAAATCCACAGGACCACGGCATAATAGCCCGGAAAGTTTTAGTATCTTTAACAATGCAGTACAATTCTAAATATAAGTACATGCCTCCATCATTATATTAGAAGAAATTGCTGACACTATCTCTCTTACAGAATAGGATTACATTTGTCTTGCGATAAATACAAAGAGTACACATGCATAGCACTGAAACAGTTATGTTTAAATTAAATTAAATAATTATGATTGGGATCGGAAACTAGTATGTGTGTGAGTGCGCTTACGCTTGTGCGCTCATGCATCAGTGGCCTACCTGTTCAGAAACAGCACTGTGAATCTAAAAATGGATCTGAATGTCTGCGGTGAAAGTACGAGAATATATACTCTTAACCACCCAGATGTGGTCTGTCAGACCATTGAGGTTGGTAGTACTGGCTGGTTTCTTTGATACCAAGCGAGCAAAAGCACTCAGCTGAGACGTATTCCTTGACTATTGTCGACTAGTGCCGGTCTGTTTGCATCGCTGCAATTTTCTTAACAGCTGCAGCTCTGAGACTTTCTCTGCGTGGTCTGAGAGACCACACCTGGGTTTTAGCTACGTCGTCGGCGGCTGGGCCTTCCGCAGTAGTTAAAGTGATTTATCCCGATTTTGATTGTACGTTTTCGCAGTGGTTCGCGAAAGAAGTTAGTGATTGTGGCAATAGCTGTGACGAACAATTTGTGGTAGATTCTGATGATATAACACTCTTCCAGCAGAAGAAGAAAAACTGCATACATGCGCCGCTCTTGTAGAAAACTTACTTTCCTGGAATGTACTGTACAGACTTGTCAAAATTGTTATCAGACATGAGAATATTTTTATATTTGCATATGTGAGATGAGCAATCCGAAGAAGAGTTGTAATTACTTTTAACTGAAATAAGTAGCTAATAAATAGAAATTACTGAATTTATATGTGTAATAAATATATTTATGCCCAAATTCTTGTTTGAGTCATTTAAATATGACCATAATGTATTACGATTTTTCAAATGGATGATATGAGTTTTCAATTTTTGACACTCATGACAATATGTATTTCCAGTTATTCAGCTAATTTGTTTTTGATGTTTCAATGCCACGATTCGTGTTTTATAATGTTGAAGATGATCATAAAAATTTTCATGACAGTTATTTAGTTTCTATGTAATTATGCATAAAATTCAGTAAACAGATTCAACTGGATGTAGTTTTCCGTACATATTCTCAGATGAAGAGACTTGCAAACGACAGGGTAGCGTGTAGAGCTGCATCAAACCAGTCTGCGGACTGAAGACAAGAACAACAACAACAACAACCCTTTACAAGTCGTAGGTTGTAACGGGAATTTCCACCCACCCTGTATAAAGGGGAAATGTCGTTACCGACGTACTGCAAAAGCTCTGGACTAATTTCTTTCAAACTTTAACAATTTGCTCTATGTAATTCACACAAATCTAACTCCAATCTTGATAAAAGTTTGCTTTACCTCAAAACCAGGTGAAGAGCACTCCAACATAATAATTCGCGTGGAATGTCGCTCATTCGGCCTTGAAAACTGGAGGAAGATCAACGTCTATATTCAGTTTAATGCGTTGTGTCGCATACAGTACATTACGACAAGTTCCGACACCAGCCTTTAATTTTATTTCTATGTGGGTGACATTTAGCGCATTTGACCTTCAAAACATGGGGAACATTTGGTACTGTGCATGTAGTGTGATTTTGACGTTTCATCACGAAAAACGCTGGTGAGCAACATGTAAAAGGGGTGGACAAGATATGATAACTTTTCTGTATAGAAATTAAAGGCCCTTCATAATGAAGTCTTGAAACAATAATTCTGCGACGATTCCTGCCACTGTATTTCTTGAGCGATAAAAGAAACCATGGATAATTGTTGTGATTGCAAAGAAACAATACTATTATTCGGGTGTTTCGCCCTTTCAGTGCATCATCAGGTAATTGCAATACACTGTAGTTTTACCGACGTGTACCAACCATACTGCAGTATACTGCGAAATTTCTGATGATGCCCCAGAAGCGCAAAATGTGTAATTAAAACTGCTTTCATATTCTACGGCACAAACTATAAGTTGTATCGCACCACTTGCTGAAAATATTTTCATCACTAATTTATTTCTTTTCGTCTGTTTCAGGTAAGTCTGAACGCCTAATACCCGAAGTCCGCTGGCAGTGGTAAGTCGACAACAATCAAAAACAAATGATATTCACTGACTGTTCTGTCGGTTCTTGACATAACATTTTTTACAATATGAATGAAACACACAAGATAACTGCAGGATATTCTGCAAATTCATTGCCTACAGAAACCGGTTTTAGTAGCCGAGCGGTCTGGAGCGCCATGTTGCGCATCGCGCGGCCTCCGCGCCGGAGGTTCGAATCCTTTCTCGGACATGGATGTTTGTGCCGTCTTTAGTATAAGCTAGTGCATAAGTAGTTTATAAATTTAGGGACTGATGACCCTGTAGTTAAGTCTCACAAGCTGTACAAACATTTGAACATTTTGAACAAACCGGTTTTCGGCTATTACATCATCAGGTAAACAATACAAGTTCAGGTTTCAATGATTTTAAGGTGTTAGATGTATAGCTTATCAAGGAAGAGTAGCGCTTTGTTTTATAATTGATGTGACGGAATTATTATAATTCAAGTTGTGGAAGTTCCCGACTGATAAAATGTCTGACAATATAATAAATTACAACATTATCCTGAGAAATAGAAATTGAAATAATAGAAATTTGCCGAAAAAATTAATCTTATCTTGAACAGGGCCAATATCTGGAGCATGGAAGCGTGTCAAGAGATGAATGAAACATCTGTAAATATACTGGGTGATCAAAAAGTCAGTATAAATTTGAAAACTTAAGAAATCACGGAATAATGTAGATAGAGAGGTAAAAATTGACACACATGCTTGGAATGACATGGGATGGGAAAAAAAGTATTGCTAGACGCGTAAAAGATTTCTTGCGCGCGTCGTTTGGTGAAGATCGTGTGCTCAGCCGCCACTTTCGTCATGCTTGGCCTCCCAGGTCCCCAGACCTCAGTCCGTGCGATTATTGGCTTTGTTCTTACCTGAAGTCGCAAGTGTATCGTGATCGACCGACATCTCTAGGGATGCTGAAAGACAACATCCGACGCCAATGCCTCACCATAACTCCGGACATGCTTTACAGTGCTGTTCACAACATTACTCCTCGACTTGTTTTGTTCTAATAAAACCCCATGTCATTCTGAGCATGGGTCAATTTTTACTTCTCTACCTACATTATTCCGTGAGTTATTAAGTTTTCAAATTTATACTGACTTTTTGATCACCTGATATTTTAAAATTTTAAGTGATTAAATGAAACTATTGTTACATGAAAATAAGGCATTAGTATTTATATCTGGTAAGCAGCTAAACAGTTGTGATTACATAAGCGTTCTTTAAAATTAATTTCTATTATTTCAATTTAGGATAATGTCGTAATTTATTATTTTGTCATATATTTTATCAGTCAGGAATTACACCACAACTTGAATTATAATAATTCCCTCAGGTTAGTTATAAACAAAAGCACTAGTCTCCCTGATAGTTATCTAGCATCTTAAGATCTTGTGTTGTTTATCTGATGATGGCGTAACAGCCAAAAACCAGTTCGTAAACCAATAAATTAGATTGTGTCATAGTTATCTCGTGTGTTTCATTCATAAGGCAAAACCAAATACAGTATTTGTAAAGATATGGGACCAACCTACTGTGGCCATTGCTTCCTAGACTTAGAAACTACTTAAACTAACTTAAACCTATCCTAAGAAGAACAGACACACCCTTGCCTAAGAGAGGACTCCTCTGTGAGAGGCCTTGCACTCCCTGACTAGTATGACTACTGTGGTAAAAGTTTTGTGTCCCAGCCTCGTCGCCGCTTTTGTGTCTCGTTTCCGTCGTAGGTGTCGGTGGCCGAGTAGGAAGACCCACACAGGAATAAAGGATGCACGCTTGTGCAGGTAGGAGGTGACCAGCCAGTGGGACAGCAGAAACTAGAAACACTAGAGTAAATTAGAACGAGATATATATTGCACGGAATTGATACAATACTTAACTTTTACATAGCTCAGTACTGCAGAATGCTGATACATAGTTGAGCTAGAGGCCTGCCTACTGCCTGTCCGATAGCCAAGTCTTCACTGGTGCCTATCTGATTCCGAAGTGTTAACTGGTTCCTATCTCAGTCCCAAGTGAACGATGTCGTTCAGTGGTGGCCACGAGCGGAGTTGCAGCAGAGGGCGCTCGTGGCTGTCGTCGTAAGAACGCCGCGCCGTGCGCGCATGGCGGCGCGCGGCGAAAGTAGGTGGCGCGCACTTTGGACTTGTGCGACACCACAAAAAGGATCATGGGTGGAGTGGTTGGTGGAGCAACGTTAATGTCAGCTAGTACGTCAGAGATGTTACGTGATGTTTTCAAATTTTACAGATTCCGCCTTTAACAATACTTCATTTTCTGTCGCCTTTCCCTGAATCATATTACCACGACCTATATGCACCTGTCGCTAATTGTACAAGCAGTGCAAAACACGTGAGGAGCGTAGTTATGTCACGTCAGAATAGAAGACATGAACTCTTTTATGAAGTTTGTCACTGACCTTCCGTTTTCGCAGATGTTTTCCCAGCGCAAATAGATGATGCTCAAGTCGCAGATTTGTAGTGTTGAAGTGAGCTTTTGCGAGCTCCTACCATAAACTGATAATGCAATATAGTGTTCAGGGGTGCCAGAAACTTTAACTCTGACGTAGTAAAGTAGCAAGCTAGAAACTACTGCACAGATATGCGATAAATAGAACACTCACAAAATTACAAAAGAAATAATAAATCTTTAGTTATGAGTGTGGATACAGGTTACCTTATTCATAAGGTAGAGGTTACAGATATGAAAGTAGCAAGAATGATTGCAGGTACTAATAGATGGCAACAATGGTAGGAGGGTGTCCATAATGAGGAAATCAAAGAAAAACTGGGATTGAACACCATAGATGAAGCAGTTAGAGCAAACAGACTGAGATGGTGGGGACATGTTACACGCATGGGTCAAGCAAGGTTACCTAAGAGACTCATGAGCTCGGCAGTGGAGGGTAAGAGGAGTCTAGGTAGACCAAGGAAAAAGTACTTAGATTCGGTGCAGAATTTTGAAGTAAAAGGCATAACATCAGACGAGGCATCAATGTTAGCATTGAGTAGGGGATCATGGAGTAATTTTATTAGAGGTACTATGCTCCAGATAATACTGAAAGGCATAAACAATCTCTAATGATGATGATGATGTAATAATAAGTTATGGCACAATTAATGCACGCTACCCGGATGTTGATCAAGCGGCCAAACGAGTACAATTTATTCCGTGCGATCTGACCATCGTGGTGGCGGAAATGGGAGTGACCTTACCCAGCAGAAGCTCTTGGCGGGAAGAAATGGCCGAGCTCTGCTCCCTCAATTAATTATTGTTTTGTTTGCAGAAATTAATACTTTACCAAGTTCAAAAAATGTTGGAAGGTAGGCTGTAATTCAGAGCTTTATCTTATACTAAAACTGTCTCGACATAGATTAGGAATAATAAAATATTAATTAACAAAGTTTGACCCCTAGAGTCATTATTGTGGCGGCAGACAATAAAATTTCTTACTAAAGTACTGAGCCAGGTGGCTTTAGCAGTAGTAACACACTAGACTCGCATTCGGAAGGACGGTGGTTCAAATCCACCTCCGGCCGTCATTTTCCTACCTCGCTACAGGCAAATGCCGGGATGGTTCCTTTGAAAGGGCACGGCCGATTTCCTTCCACATCCTTACCGAAACAATCCGAGCGTAAGCTCTACCTCTAATGAATACGCTGTTGACAGGAAGTTAAACTCTTACTAAACTGGCGCACTTTTGCGCAGAAGGTTCCTGATGCAACCTCTTCTACTGTCAGAGTTCCCACACACTGATGACATGATAGGACACTGTAAGAAGTCTCTAGCCACAACACGCCTAACAAAACAATTGAAATAGGGGCTGCCGAGGCCAGAACCATCATACGTGGCACCTAGAACCACATGGCCATTCCTGTGTGATGGCTAGATTCACATGGCTCTTTATGTATTTCGTAACTTACAGTAAGGTGGGAGAATTTCGATCATTTCGGACAAATGTTATGTAACTGGAAATATATTGAGAACAGAAAGAATGTTAACTATGACACTTGTTCCCGGATGTTTAACGAATATGTAACACAAATATTAGACAGTGAAAAATTTTGGTATAGATACAAAAAAAGGTTCCAGAATTGAGAAAAAATCGATCGAAAATGTACCACAGTAGGTACAATTGTGACCATTTCCTACTACAATTTTGATCACTGGCATCTTCCACATAAAAAGCATTTTTTCCCTCGGGCACCAACTCATACTTCGTGGTATCAAACATTCCATAATATAGAATTTGCAAGCGTGTGAAAAGTAGTAAATTTATAAGAGCGCGTCACACTAATTAGCTTCACGTACCAACAGTAAAAAATTTATATCTCCGTAGCAGAAAAGTGATGTATTCTGAAAAAGTCAGGAAGAACTGTAGAAAAGTCATATAAAGGCAATTGCTATGGACACTACTAGACTGACAAATGGCGCGAATTGTGCATATATCGAATTTGTACCACCTTAACCTAATATTTTAATGATGTAGTTTTCGGTTCCCAGTTGTTTATGATTTAGCTGTACAATTGTGTATGACACTAGCTTTCCTTTACACACGTTACGTTCAATATACTAGGCTGTAGGTAATACAGAAGCTTGCTCCTGTCTGTTCAGCTTTCAAATACCTCCAAGCGTTTTCAAAGTTTCACCACTGAATGAATAAATTCAGGGTAGGCTTCACCCCACTGTCATTCACACAGATCTACATTACTTGAGAGTCAGTATCTGTTCCACAGTAACTGACAGGTATCAGTTCCTGATAACAGTGGCCGACCAGTACTGGAAGACAAATACAATGATGTGATTCCTTAATTTCTCCTGGCGAATGACAACTTCGAAAAACTTACGGGTATGCAGTCAGGTATCAAATTTGATGTCGGTCGATATTTCGCCAGAATGGCTATAGTTAATGCAGATTAAAAGAGCGTTGCGCTATCGACTACATGTGCAACGGGCTAGTGATGATAACACAGAGTCGGCACCCACGTCAGTGGCCTTTCCGCCATACGTTGGCAGCACTTGCATCAGGATTGGCCGCATTCTGCGTAAAAAATATGTCAAATGTGTGTTTCGTCCACCATCTAAAATTTAGCCACTGTTGGGATCCGTTAACGATGATCTCGGTTTGTGCAAAACCCCATACACCTGTGGCATATCACTATTAGGACTGTTGAGGACCGTTGTATTGAGCATAAACGTGTGTGACGTTTATCATCAGCCAAACACATCTGCTGTGACATATTTTTGGAAACATTTTTGTTTCACTTTTTGGAACAACAGCACTCTTATTTAAATTTATATATAAAGAACAGTGTAGAGTGCAACAATTTTATTTTATTCGACCAGTTTCGGTCCTTCTCTTAGATCATCTTCAGGAATTGTAACTCCACCGATGTTGTGGAGCTGGCAGGTAACTGGGAGCCTTCCAGTGCGTCATTGCATTACCTGTCAGCTCTACAACATCGATGGAGTCAACAATTCCTGAAGATGGTCTCAAAGAAGGACCGAAACTAGTCGAATAAAATAAAATTGTTGTATTCTAGAGCTTTATATATAAAGCTGCTGTGGCCGAACACTGTCTTGACACAGGTCACGCTATGAAATACAACAAAACAGAAATTTTGTCATGGACTTC
This sequence comes from Locusta migratoria, assembly GCA_026315105.1. NCBI lineage: Eukaryota > Metazoa > Arthropoda > Insecta > Orthoptera > Acrididae > Locusta > Locusta migratoria. The sequence goes on along the minus strand of CM048754.1, from coordinate 66,622,664 downwards.
CAGCTACTGGGTCTGTGTTATCAAGGAAGCGATTGCAATAACAACTATATCTACATCTACATATATAGTCCGCAATCCACCGTAAGGTGAATGGCGCAGGGTACACAGTACCACTACTAGGCTTTTCCTTTCCTATTCCATCCCCAAATGGAACGAGGAAAAGAAGAATGCCTATAAGCCTCCGTATGAGCCCTAATTTCTCTTGTCTTTGTGATAACTACGCGAAATGTAAGTAGGTGGCAGCAAGATCGAACTACACTCAGCTTAAAATTCCGGGCCTCGAAATTTCGTGAAGAAAAATTCACGAAAAGAACGTCGTCTTTCCTCCAGCGATCCCCAATTGAGTTGCCGGAGCATTTCCGTGACACTCGCGCATTGATCGAACCTACCAGTAACAAACCTAGCTGCTCGCCTCTGAACTGCCTCTATGTCTTCCTTTAAATTGATCTGCTGCGGGTCCCAAACACTTGAGCAATACTCAAGACGTAGCCGTACAAGCCTTTTATACGCGGTTGCCTTTACAGATGAAGTTCATCTTCCCAAAATTCTCCCAATAAACCGATGTCGGCTGTCCGCCTTACTCACAGCTGTCCTTACATACTCGTTCCATTTCATATCGCTCTGCAATGTTACGCCTAGATATTTGAATGACGCGACAGCATCAAGAATCTCACTACTAATGCTGTATTCGAACATTATGGGATTGTTTTTTCTACTCATGCACATCACCTTACATTTTTCTACATTGAGAGCTAGCTGCCATTCTTTGCACCAGCTAGAAATTTTGTCCAAGTCATCCTGTATGCTATTACAGTCATTTACAGACGACACCCTCCCATACACCACAGTATCATCAGCAAACAGCCGCAAATTACAACTTACTCTGTCCATCAGATATTTATATAGACAGAAAATAGTAGCGGTCCTATCACACTCCCATGGGGCATGCCTGACGATACACTCATCTCTGATGAACACTCGCCATCGAGAACAATGTACTGCGTTCTATTACTTAGGAAGTCTTCCAGCCAGTCACAAATCTGTGAAGCTATTCCATAAGCCTGTATCTTCGTTAGCAGGCTTCAGTGTGGCACTGCGTCACACACCTTCTGGAAGTCGAGAAAAACGTAATTTTAAAGAGGGATTGAGGATTTTGTTTAAATTATGTATGGGATCCTGCTCCCTCACTTGTCAAAAAAGAGGGACAAAACTAATTGGACCTCATAAATTGAGAACTGACGTTTATTATCGATATCCTGACCATTTTCATCTTTGGTCATGTCGACGCTGTGACCTTGCTTGCTCAGTGTGTGTTGTCTTTCCTGTTTACTCATTGAAAACCGAGGTGCAGTTTCGCCTTGAAAATGGCAAGGTGGTCTCCTGCCAAAATATCGACTGTCATGGATTTTGATACCTTGCTGCATACCTGTAAGTTTTTCGAAATCTTAAGAGGTTTCCGTTTCAAAATGTGAACATTATTTGTCAGTTCAGAATTATTGTAATATCACAGAAAAGAACGTCCAGCACTTGGGTGGTGGTTTTTTAGTAACGACTGCTGTAGCTGCACAGCAGCCTGCCTCTGTCCTAGTGTTGCACAACTCAAAGTTCTCCACACTGCCTAAAGAAGTTCGCCAAGTTCCCTTTCAACAGGGCGCTTAAAGTCTTTGAAACGTCGGAGGGAGCGGGCGAGCCCGTGACAGGACTAAACAAAACAAAGAGGAGCAGGTGATGGAAGGGGTACTGGCCACTCGGGGGATTCTCCAGGTCAGGAGGGCGCTGGAGAGGGTGGCTACAAAAGGGCTGGAAATACCTGCCCAGGGGGTGGGAGCGGGGCGGAAACAACAGGCAGCGCGGCGGCAGCGCTAACGGCTGCCCATTGTGCCAGGGATCGTGGGGAAATAATGAACAACCACCGCGTGAATGGTCTGCGGTTACCGGCGGGGGCGGAAAAATGTGACAGGGGCTAGAGGGGTGCGGGGTGACTGCATGATGTATGGACGGCAGCACAATGGCCACCTCAGTTTAGCCGTCTCTTTACATCGTCTTCATTCCAGACGTAGTGGGCTCTTCTGTGTTGTTAATGTTCTTTCCATTTCCTTTTGGCAGCAGCGAGTTGAAACCCAGGGCACAGTTAATGTTTATTGGCCGTCGTGCATTCTAAAGCAGTGTGTGAATCACTTTGAAGCACACAAGACTGGCACTATAAAGCTACCATAACAATCATAAGCGATGATTAAAATTAAAGTAACGATTTTTCGTCATCATCACCTGCATCGAAGATCGAACCTTTTTGGTCTAACCATCTGCTTCAAAACTTCTCAAGATATCTCTTCATTAGTCTGCACGAAGATCTTTTCCCTCTTGTTTTATATTGGTTTACAGCTTTAGTAGTTCTTCCATCTGGCAAACGATACCATGTCCTTCCTGTCTCAGCTGATATTGTTGTGTTGCAAAGGAAGCAGGTTTGACTTCGAAGGCAACTGAACACAGCACTTATACAGAATGTTAGTTTATTGCGAACTTAACATACACGCAGCACTGACTGCCTCTCGGGCAGAGTGCTCTGCTATTTATACACAGACGGAATGTACCAGATATTAAAAGAATAGTTAACATAAGAAACAAGTAGAAATTACAAGTGAACATAAGAAACATGTAGTAGATTCTGGATATGTTAATTTCAAAGAAATAAATTTTTGCCGGTGGTCGGAATTGAATCTGCGACCTTCAGCACCACAGTCTGTGATGCTATCCCCTGTGCCACGCCGGCATTCTGTTTGCTTGGTGTCTCGCGGCATTGCTCCCTCTCCTGGAAAAACAGCGACTCACTGTTATGTTCCCTTTGGAGCCAGCTGCAATGTCCTGGATCTTGACCATGTCATAGGTCCTCTGTATGACAGTTCAAGAGAATCCTTCCCTTCTCCGCGATTATCGACGACAGACGTTCCTGTTGTGGCTTCATCAGTATCATTCCGTCTCCTTGAACAAGAAGCCATTGTCGCTTATCTGCTCTAAAGGATTGTAGTAAGGCTACATGCGCAGGACGTGAACAATGTCTCTTCCTTTTTGTCATAATCCTCAACTTCGTATGTGATGTCTGATAGGCGGTGTATGACACGATACGGACCAAAGTATCGCTTCAATAACTTTTCTGATAGTCCAACCTTCCGAACAGAGGTAAAAATCCATACCAGATCTCCTGGGCTGTACACAACAGGTCGGTGCTTGTCGTTATACCGCTGACGGTCCTTCTCCTTGGCGTCCAGTGTCCATATGCGAGCCAGCTGTCTTGCTTCTTCGATCCTGGTGATGAGCTGGTTAACATAGTCATCCTGAGTGTCGTCTGGTTGGAACGGGAACAGCGTATCCATAGTCGTCTCAGCTTCAGGAGCAGGAAAAACGGCATGAAGTCTGTGGTGACTTGTCTCTCAGCAATATTTATTTAAACTCAGACTTCATCATTTTGTCTCTTTCTCTCGATTCATCAAAGTAAATCCAGTAACATATGTTGTGGCCTTTTGCATTCCTGTAGGGTTTTCCACCATTTTGCCGTCTCTTTCTCACATTTTTTAACCACTTATCTTCGTTTATTTTGTGTTTCCTACCTTCTTTTGTTACCTTTAAGGCACTAAGGGATGCTAGTTATTTACGCACGTCGAAAAGTGGGGGGCTACTTTTCGACGTGAGTAATAGAATAGCACCAAAGTTCTATCATAAAGTTGTTAACAAAAACTTGTCTGTATCATTAGTCATATTTACATTCAAGTAAGCCTTTTCAATTATTTTTTTGTATTGTAGTGCACCACGAAACCAAGGATTTTTCACCACGTGGCAAAATTATGTGCATAAGTGAAAAGTAGAATACAAAACAATGTATGTTGACGTGAACAGCCACCTGACGATGAACTGAAAAGTTCGAATCCGGTAACGGCACTATTTAGCAAATAAATAACATAATCGAATGTGGTTGCTGGGTGTTTTTCTTCACTGTAAGAATCATCCTTTAGTAACCAAACCTTTTTAAAATGTATGTACATCTATGGGATTGAACTACTGTGGTTATCTGTCCCCAGCATTACAAACTACACTACAGTTGCTACAACGAGAAGAAATGCAGATGATAAATGGGTATTCATTTGACAAATATATTATACTAGAACTGACATGTGATTACATTTTCCCGCAATTTGGGTGCACAGAGTCTGAGAAATCAGTACCCAGAAAAACTACTTCTGGTCTTAATAATGGCCTTGATATACCTGGGCATTGAGTCAAACAGCTTGGATGGCGTATACAGGTACAGATGCCCATGCGGCTTCAACACGATACCACAGTTCATCAACAGTAGTGGCTGGTGTATTGTGACGAGCCAGTTGCTGAAATGTAACGGCCACTGTTCAAAGTGCCGTCGATGGGAACAAGAGGTGACCAAGACGTGTAACCGATGGCACCCCATACCATCATGCCGGGTGACTCGCCTGTTTGGCGATGACGAATACACGCTTCCAATGTGCGTTCATCACGATGTCACCAAACGGGGATGCGACCATCATGATGCTGCAAACAGAGCCTGAATTCATCCGACAAAATGACGTTTTGTCATTGGTGCACCCATGTTCGTCGTTGCGTACACCATCGCTGGCGCTCCTGTCTGTTATGCAGCGTCAAGGGTAACCGCAGCCACGGTCTCCGAGCTGATAGTCCATGCTGCTGCAAACGTCGTCGAACTGTTCGTGCAGATGGTTGTTGTCTTGCAAACGTCCCCATCTGTTGACTCAGGAATGGAGACGTGGCTGCATGATCCGTAACAACCATGCGGATAAGATGCCTGTCATCTCGACTGCTAGTTATACGAGGCCGTTGGGATCCAGCACGGCGTTCCGTATTGCCCTCCTGAATCCACCAATTCCATCTTCTGCTAACAGTCATTGCATCGCGACCAACGCGAGCAGCAATGTCTGTGTATTTTTTAGATGACAACGAAACCTTGATATCTCAGTCATTAATTTTGGATAAGTAATACAGGAGATATGGCGTGCAAAAAAATAAAAAAATAAATTTAGTAGTAATAAAAAAATGAGGAATAATGTGTGTGATTAAGACCTCATGCAGGCTTGTAAGAAGCATAGAGACATTAGTTTTGTCGCCTCTCTCCGTTCTCGAGTAGAAAAGGGAATTAATCGCGAGCAGTGCTACCAACTACCACCCACCACGGTTTCCCACCCGCTCTCCCAGAATTGGAGGACAGTGTCTGCTGCCCCTATTTTCTCGCCCACCCCAACCCCCGGACAACCCCCTGCGACCGCCACCCTCCCCAGGGCTTATTAAACGCGTGTCCGCAGACCGCGCGGTGCCCCACAGAAGCCCTTTTTAATCCGCACAGCCCGGGAAATCCCCGCAATTTGCGAAAATCCATTGAAGCGCAGCTCTGCACACAGCAGTGGATGCGGGCCGAAGCAGGCGCGCCAACTCTGCGGACGCAAACTGCGTGCAGGCAGCGTGAGGGATGGCCGCTGTTCGGTTGGTGCTACTGGGTTCGTTCGAGTGGCCAAAAGGTTGATATTTTCTGATAGTTACTGGCGATTTGGAAGGCCTCCACTGCGCATGCGCGCTTTTTGACAGTTTCCAACTCCGAAGCCAACTCGAACGCTTATTTCACCTGTTTTGCAGTTTGACCACCCATAGCGCTAGTTGGCATCTTTGCTCTCTTCGGCCATCGTATTTGTCTAATTCACCGTACCCATTAACCAACTTTAAAGCGTGCAGATAATTTGTTAAATTCTTCTTACTGCACTTTACATTATACAGGGTGTTACAAAAATGTAGGGCCAAACTTTCAGGAAACATTCCTCACACACACAGAAAGAAAATATGTTATGTGGACATGTGTCCGGAAACGCTTCATTTCCATGTCAGAGCTCATTTTAGTATTTCTCTTTAAATGTAAATTGAAATAATTCGTGCAGACAATTGTCAAAATACCCAATTGTTTCCTTAGTATGTACTGTACTTCCTCGATTCACCGCCAGTTGGCCCAATTGAAGGAAGGTAATGTTGACTTCAGTGCTTGACATGCGATTTATTGCTCTTCAGTACTAGCATCAAGCACATCAGTACGTAGCATCAACTGGTCAGTGTTCATCACGAACGTGGCTTTGCAGTCAGTGCAATGTTTACAAATGCACATTTGCACAGATTTTCTGTGAACGTTTGGGCAGGAATTGTTGGTGATGTCTTGATTGGGCCTCATGTTCTTCCACCTACGCTCACTGGAGCACGTTATCATGATTTCATACGGGATACTCTACCTGTGCTGCTAGAACATGTGCCTTTACATCTACATAGATACTCTGCAAATGACATTTAAGTGCCTGGCAGAGGGTTCATTAACCACCTTCATAACTTTTCTCTACCGTTCCATTCTCTAATAGCGCGCGGGAAGAAAGAACACCGTTTTCGATCTGATTTCTCTTATTTTATTGGGATGGTCATATCTCCCTAAGTAGGTGGGTGCTAGCAAAATATTTTCACATTCATAAGTAAAAGTCGCTGATTGAAACTTCGCAAACAGATCACGCCGCAATGAATAACGTCTTTCTTTTAATGATTTCCTCCACAATTCGTGCAACATTTCCGTGACGCTTTCCCCCCCGTAACGTGATAAAACAAAACGAGCTGCCCTTTTCTGAACCTTCTCAATATCTTCCGTCAGTCCCACCTGGTGAGGGTCCCACAAGGGGCAACAGTACTCCAGGAGAGGACGCACAAGTGTGATGTAGACAGTCTCTTTGGTGGAGCTGGTGCATCTTCGAAGCGTTCTGCCAATGAAACGTAATCTTTGATTCGCCTTCCCCACAATATTTTCTGTGTGTTCTCTCCAGTCAAAGTTGTTCGTAATTGTAACTCCTAGGTATTTGGTAGAATTTACGACCTTAAGGTTTGACTGATTTATCGCGTAATTGAAGTTCAGCGGTGGTAATGTGTATTAATTCACACTTTTCTTTATTTAGTGTCAATCGCCAATTTTCGCACCATGTAGAAATTTTGTTGCTTTTGATCCTCTGTTGACTTTACTAACCGATAAACGACAGCATCATCCGCGAACAGTCTAAGGGGACTATTCAGATTGTCTCCTAAATCATTTATAAACACGAGGAAGAGTAGGGGACCAATAACGCTTCCCCGTGGAACGCCAGATATCACTTCTGTTTTACTCGATGACTTACCGTCAGTTACAACGAACTGTGTCCTTTCTGATAGGAAATCGTGAATCCAACCGCACAATTGGGGAGATACTGCATAAGAAGCCGCTTTTGGGGTACAGTGTCAAAAGCCTTCCTGAAATCAAGAAATATGGAATCGATTTGAGATCCCTTGTCGATGGCATTTAACACTTCATGTGAATAGAGGGCAAGCTGTCTTTCGCAAGAGCGATACTTTCTGAATCCGTGTTGACTATCGGTTAATAGGTCGTTCTCTTCGAGGTAGTTCATAATATTCGAACAAAGTATATGTTCCAAAATCCTACTGCAAATCGACGTCAATGAGATTGGCCTGTAATTTTGGGGATCACTCCTATTGCCTTTCTTGAATTTTGGAGTAACTCGGGCAACTTTCCAGTCTTTGGGTACAGATCTTTCGCTGAGTGATCGGTTGTAAATTATAGCTAAGTACGGAGCTATTGCATCAGCATACTCTGAGAGGAATCTAGTTGGTATACAATCTGGCCCGGAAGATTTGTTTTTATTTAGTGACTTAAGTTGTTTTTGTACTCCAGGAACATCTACTTCTAAGTTTCGCATGCTGGCAGCTGTTCTTGGATTGAATACTGGAATGTTCACTTCGTCTTCTTTGGTGAACGAATTTCGGAAAGCTGTGTTTAGTAAATCTGCCTTAGCAGTACTGTCGTCGGTAGTATTACCATTGCTATCGCGTAGTGAAGGTATTGTTTTTGTTTTGCCGCTAGTGTACTTCACATATGACCAGGATTTCTTTGGATTTTCTGCAAGATTACGAGACAGGATTTCGTTGTGGTAGCTACTATAGGCATCTCGCATTGAAGTCCGCGCTAGGTTGCGAGTTTCAGTAAAAGATTGCCAGTCTTGAGGATTCTGTGTCTTTTTAAATTTTGCATGCGTTTTTTTTTTTTTTTTTTTTTTCCTTCTACAGTGATCTGACCTGTTTTGTGTACCACGGGGGGTCAGCCCCTCTTTTATTAATTTATTTGGTATAAATCTCTCGATTGCTACTGATATTATGTCTTTGAAAGTAAGCCACAACTGATCTACACTCGCATTTTTAGTTTTGAAAGACTGGAGATTATCACTCAGGAAAGCGTGAAGCGAATTTTTATTTACTTTATTGAATAGATATATTTTTCGTTTATTTTGGTTCATTTGGGAATTTCGACATTTAGTCTCGCTACTACAACTCGATGTTCGCTAATCTCTGTATTTGTTTTGATGCTCTTTACTATCTCCGGATTATTTGTTGCTAGGAGATCAAGGGTATTTTCGCAACCACTTACTATTCCAGTGGGTTCATGAACTAACTGTTCGAAGTAGTTTTCAGAAAAAGCATTCAGAACTACTTCGGACGATGTTTTATATTTGCCGCCGATTTTGAATACGTAATTATGCCAACATATTGAGGGTAAATTAAAGTCGCCACCGATTATAACAGTATGATTCGGATACCTATTTGAAATGCGATTCAAGCTTTCTTTGAACATTTCGGCAACTGCATCGTCTGAGTCAGGGGGCCGATAAAAAGATCCAATCATTAATTTATTCCGGTTGTCAAGTATAACCTCTACCCATACCAACTCACAAGAAGTATCTGCCTCAATTTCGCTGCAGAATAAACGGTTTGTAACAGCAATAAACACGCCACCCCCTGATTTATTTATTCTATCCTTTCTGAAGACCATTTGGCCCTTTGAAAAAATTTCGGCCGAATTTATCTCAGGCGTCAGCCAGATTTCAGAACCTATAACGATTTGTGCCTCAGTACTTTCTATCAGCGCTTGGAGCTCTGGAACTTTCCCAATACAGCTACGACAATTTACAACTGTTATACCAATGGTTTCTAGATCTGCTTTCTTCCTGTGTCTGACCTGCCCCCTTTGAGAATGAAACCCATTTTGTGTATTTCCGAGGCCCTCTAACCTAAAAAAACCGCCCAGTCCACGCCACACAGCCCCTGCTACCCGTGTAGCCGCTTCCTGAGTATAGTGGACTCCTGACCTATTTAGCGGAACCCGAAAACCCACCACCCTTTGGCGTACGTCGAGGAATCTGCAGCCCACACGGTCGCAGAACCGTCTGAGCCTCTGATTCAGACCCTCCACTCGGCTCTGAACCAAAGGTCCGCAGTCAGTCCTGTCGACAATGCTGCAGATGGTGAGCTCCGCTTTCATCTTGCAAGCAAGACTGGCAGTCTTTACCACTTCTGATAGCCGCTCAAAACCAGAGAGGATCTCTTCCGATCCAAAGCGACACACATCATTGGTCTCGACATGAGCCACCACCTGCAGCTGGCTGCACCCTGTGCTCTTCATGACATCCGGAAGGACCCGTTCCACATCTGGAATGACTCCCCCGGGTATGCACACGGAGTTCACATTGGAATTCTTCCCCTCTCTAGTAGCCATTTTCCTAAGGGGCTCCATTACCTGCCTAACGTTGGAGCTCCCAATTACCAACAAACCCACCCTCTGTGAGTGCCCGGATCTTGAAGGCAGCGGGGCGAGTACAGAACAAGCGACACCATCTGCGTCAGGAAAATCCTCTGACATAGTCAGCGCCTCGAATCTGTTGGCAAGACTAACCGGGGAGGCCTCCACTTCGGTCCCCCGGGAAGTCTTACGCCGCCTGACACGCGCTGAGGAGACCTCCCAATCCACCACGGATTGGGGGGCTACCTCCTTGCGGGCAGAGAGCGGGTTGGCCACAGCCGCAGGCCGATCGGAGGGCACGACAGTCGCACAGGGCGTCTGCTGCACCCCACGCGAGCGGCCCACAACAGCGGCGCCCACCCACCGCAGACTCAAGCGTTGCCAGCGTAGCCAACGCCGTCTGAAGCTGCGAGCGAAGAGTCGCCAACTCTGCCTCCATCCGTTCGCAGCAGTCACAGTTCCTAGCCATTCTAAAACCTATGTTTCTTCCAAGTAACTACGTCTGAGGACACAGAAGTTTGATAAACAGTGAGCTTTGAAAAATATAAATCTAACGCTGAACTGTTCATTAACGGCGAAACTGAAAAATATATACGCGAGCTAATAAATCAAAATAACAACTGAACTGACAACTAAACGCGATTCTTAATAAATAAACACGCGAGCACACTAAAGTATAAAGAGCTGCAAAAGAAAGCACACACGAAATGAAAATAAGTCGCTTCTATCAAGAAGTACGACACAACATGTGGTTCATGCACGATGGAGCTCCTGCACATTTCAGTCGACGTGTTCGTACGCTTCTCAACAACAGATTCGGTGACCGATGGATTGGTAGAGGCGGACCAATTCCATGGCCTCCACGCTCTCCTGACCTCAACCCTCTCGACTTTCATTTATGGGGGCTTTTGAAAGCTCTTGTCTACGCAACCCCGGTACCAAATGTAGAGACTCTTCGTGCTCGTATTGTGGACGGCTGTGACACAATACGCCATTCTCCAGGGCTGCATCAGCGCATCAGGGATTCCGTGCGACGGAGGGTGGATGCGTGTATCCTCGCTAACGGAGGACATTTTGAACATTTCCTGTAACAAAGTGTTTGAAGTCACGCTGGCATGTTCTGTTGCTATGTGTTTCCATTCCATGACTAATGTGATTTGAAGAGAAGTAATAAAACGAGCTCTAACATGGAAATTAAGCGTTTCCGGATACATGTCCACATAACATATTTCCTTTCTTTGTGTGTGAGGATGTTTCCTGAAAGTTTGGCCGTACCTTTTTGTAACACCCTGTATATCATTTGAATGTGAAACAGTAATCCACAATATTTCTCACTATCATTTCCCCCATTTATAAAAAATGTAGCAAATTCAACCAGACAAAACCGCATACAAAAATGAGGTAAATTAGGATAGTGGTGTGTGTAAGGAATTTTCGGTAACGCTTATATTATATTAAAATCGGACATATGGATGCAAACCGATTTCACATATATATATAAAAGCATGACAAATCATTTCACATGTATTGTTGAGGAATCGTATGAAAACTGATGCTGCTTGTCAAACTAATATTTCGTCTACTGTGTAAGCTACAAACTAAAAGACTCACAGTACAACAAAAGGAGGCATTCACTTAAGAAATGCAGTTCTGTTGCTTATAGAAAGAACTGTGAAAACATTTCATTTAGGCACAAGTACAAACTGTAACCGTTGCATTGATATTGCGAATTACGGAGAACTAACGCCCATTGTATTACTGAATATGTTATAAGAATACGATAAGACTTTTATTGTCGGAATCTACGCTTGATTTGCACTAGCGAGACTCTCAGCTGCACTTGACATTGGTTGTAATGATGAACAGGGCTTCCCTGCCCCCAGTCACGTGACTCAGATGTTGGTTTCAGTATAACAACGTCACGCGCAGTCTATATTATCTATGGTCTGTGAGTGCATCAGACTTCGGTACTGCTTGGGCTGAATTTTCCCCTTCGGTGTCATCTGCAAATTGTAGCCACGAGAGTGGCAGGCATATTGTACCTGTAGCTGGTGTTGCATCCCAGTATCCATGTTGAGCTAGAACCCGCGGTACCACAAGCTCCAAATGCCGAGCATCTCTGCAGAACACACTGACGTACGTATCCTGTGAATTTGCCCATCCTTCCGCTAGCCTTGCAAGGTCTCCTGTTTTCCTACCGAACACGAGCGCGTATTTGCCGAACTTTAAAACTAAACACTCGGTATTACGATACGGCCACGGCTAACAAAAGAGCACTTTCCCGCTTTCAGCGGGCGCGGGGCGAGATTGTGTGTGGCCGAGTCGATGGAGACCGTGCCTGACGATGTTTGCTGACTGCAGGTATAGAAACGCCTGAAAGGTCCGCCGAAACACAGGGCAAACGTTCCACGGCGACCGCGCTGCACAAAAGCGCCGACAAAGGAGGGGGACACTGGAGGGTGAGGGGGAGGGGGGAGGGGTGTGACGTCACTTTGTCTCTGCCGCTTTAAATGAGTAACGCGGTGTTCTGTCTCCCACTGTGTGAAGACCGCACCTGCATAGCGAATGCACTGCACTGGTACCTGCTGTACAGGAGCCTCTAGTAAGGATACTGTGCTCAGAAAAGCTTTAGGGCGACACACGTGATGTAACACAACGTACACAGTAGTGATACTGGAAGACCGAGTGACAGCGAACCGTAATGGATAGATTCTCTCCATCGAGGATGGTTTGGGATGCAGCTGATACGATTATACAGATCGATGAAAATACGGACAGGTGTATTTGAAATCTTTATTAAATTCTGCGCGACCGGTTACCGTGCTACATTACACCATCTTCAGGCTCCCGTTGTGCGATTATTGTTAAAAGTAGTCTTGTGTAGTTCGCGAACGAACTAGTTCGGAAAAGCGCTCACATAGGCGAACTACACGAACTACTTCGCAGATCCCTCGCCTCTTAGTTTGTCCGCTCCTTTCCGAAGACTGACGGGTAGCAGCGAGAGGACGCGAGAGCGCGCAGAATCGCTTGAATCCCTTCTGCCAGTCACCGTCATTTCGAACTGAGATGCAGCTCAGCTGTAGTTTCATACCTCACTGCCAAAAAATTTTTTCTAAGGTATTTATCACACGCTTGGACAAGACTGATAGACTGATCATTATATAAAAAGCTGTCATAACAACAAAAGAAGGAGCTCTTTTAGTAGCGGAAGCAAAAAAAAAAAAAAAAAAAAAAAAAAAAAAAAAAAAAAAAAAAAACTAAAATATGCGCGATCGGTCGCGAACTAAAACATGCGTTACCGGTCGCGAACTATTATGCCAGACGTATCTCGCTTCTTAGTTCGTTGGATTCTTTTCTGAACACAGACGGGCAATAGCGAGAGGGCGCGTAGCAGAATTAAAAATCACGTGTTTGCCTTCTGCTGATGAGAGCCATTTCGAGGTGAGCGTCTGCCTGCTAGATTACATAGTTCAGTGCAACAGAATTTTTATTTTTAAGTATTCTGCACTCTACAATATCTGACTAATAAATTCCATAATGCCAAGTATAGAGATAACTCTAAACTTAAACGCGAGAAATTATCCAGAAACTGTTTCTTTTGGTTTGCGTGATATCGTTAGCGGCTCAAGCAGCTAGGTGGGGGAACTTTTCCCTCCACCGACATGCGCAGACCACGCCGCTCAGCCGTCACTGGGAGCGGACGAACTAAAGTGTGCGCTCCCGATCGGGAACTATTATGCGCAAGTCTAGTTAAAAGCACATTTGTATTGGGTAGCCATTAAAACCAGTAGCCGTAAATTTCTTGCTATGGCTACCCAATACAAATGTGCTTTTAACAATAATCGCTAAACGGTCGCGCAGAATTTAATAAAGATTTTAAATACAGCTGTTCGTATTTTCATCCATCTGTGTAATGAATAGAAGCTAGCGTGATCCACTAGTCGAGTACACCTGTTTCGCCGCTTGGCAACGTTAGCTCCAAAATCAAATGTTGAAATGTTTGTTAATCTATCGGACCAAACTGCGTGGTCATCAGTCCGTAGCTTACAAACTACTTAAACTAAGGTAAACTAAGCTAAGGACAAACACCCATGCCCCAGGGAGAACTGGAACCTCCGACGACGAGCAACCGCGTGCTCCGTACCGAGGAGCCTTAGAACGCTCGGCTACTCGACTGTGGCGACGTTAGCTCTCCCATCGATTGATGCTACACTTTCATATTCGTACCTGTATGTCGAGTGTTACAGAGTCGCGATTTTCATGCATTCCAAGGTCGCTTTATAATTCAATTTCTATAATGTTTCAATTTGTACAGGTAACGTTCTCTGTAAGCAGCAATAGTGTCTACATTGTACTTACGAAATAAGTAAATTTTTCTGCTGTACTGCCGATAGTCACACACGGAAAAAAAGGACGAAAAAATAACAACGTTTCGGAAACAGGGTTCCTTCTTCTGGTAGAAGAGAAGAAAAAAGGAATGGGAAAGGAAGGGGGAGGTAATTCACGACATAGGTGTTTGAGGATTGAGTAAGAGATACTGCATATTAGTACTGAGCCATGCCAAACAGAGAGGAAATATCAGTCAGTAAAGAGAAGAAAAGATGAGTGAACTGAATGATGCTGAGGGTTGCAGGAAGGAAGTTGTAAAACGTTATTGATTAACTACTGTGTGTGTGTGTCTTTCACGGGACATGTACAAGTCAATGAGGAACAGGATTCCTAAAGCAATGTAATTTCTATCTCTCAAGTAAGGGGTTGAGAAGTGATTAATGGATAGGTGAGTTGTGGATCCCAACGGCCTCCTGAAACCACCGATTCCATAGATATACCCAAATATATACATATATATATATATATCGTAATCATTTTCATTTAGCATCTTCTTCCTGTCGGTTAAAATTCACATCTGGTGTAGCAATTTTAATGGCCAGCTTATATATATATATTCGCAGATTTGTCATCAAGTATCAGAATTAACATAACTCCAAACGCGGTATCCTTCTGCCCTTGCATTGAATATTTTAATCGGTTTGTTTTACGATATCTTCGGCGCTAATTAAGGTACGCAGTTCTTTTTGACCTAACAACACTCAGCGGATCAAGCTCTTTCATTTGCGGTTTTAAACGCTTGCACTGATTGATTCTGACGAAATCTATGCATGAACATTCAATTTTACTCCCATTTTTTCATAACTTTTCTGTCGTTCTACTAAGCGTGCGAAATATTCGCACGGGTCTTCTAGTTCACATTAATATTTATCAGTTTACTTCTCTTGCCAATGACTATCTCTTTGCTTTTGTTGTATCGATCCTGACCCCTTATTAAAACAAGCCTCTTTCTGATCTTTTAGAACATTATTTACAGTTTTCTAGCTTTCTGACGCTATGTCATGAGCAAATCTCGGTCAGTCTTTATCTCTTCCCACGAATACAGACGGTTCTTTTTCCGTCTAGGTGTTTAGAAATAATATTTTCCACATATACGTTAAGCAAGGCAAGGAGAGACAACCTTATGTCACCAATGCCACTTCCTTCCAAAATGTCATTTTGAATCCTTGCTTTTACTTTCTGTAGTAAATATAGAATCTGTATGAGTTGTCTCTGTTTCCATTCTACTCCATTCTTCTTCTTCTTCTTCTTCAAAATATCCATTAGTTTGTTCCGCGGAACTCTGTCGACAGATTTGTCCAGATCAATAAAAGCAGCATACATTTCATTATAAGAGGTAATCCGTCTTATGCTGACTGCAATAAAGAGATTTATTTTACACCAGACGCGTTTCGCTTTTTTACTTTAAAAGCATCTTCTGTGGTCTGTAAATGATACAGAATGTTTGTACAGTTTGTTTTCGATACATAGATTAAAACAGTTATTAAAAACTTTGTGCACTTTAGGACTATGTGTTTTTAACTTGATATTTGGTATACTCACGGTGTTGTCGTCTCTTCTTTACATCTCACTGCTGTTTCTCTGTATTGTTAGCTGGAGTTGGTTTGTTTATGGCGTGTGGTTTTCGACTGTGTACAGCACTTTCCGTCTGTTTTTGTGTCGTTTTTTCCGTTTCATCAAAGGACATCACACACTTCACTTATTTCGACTGCATCCAGATTGCATGTCACTTTGTTTTAAATGGAGTGCTTTCTGATTTGTTTATCACTTCACTACAGTGAGGCTATGTTGTTTTTGTCTGTTCAATTGTTTTTCGTGTGTCCTGCGAATGTTGCCAACATTATATATTTGTATTTATATATGTGGGCAGCCGCAAAACGCGCGGACATTCTGCGCTGCCTCGCTCTTTCCACAGTCCAGACGAATGCAATCATTCGTTGCAAAGGAAAGGCGTTAAGAAATAAAAGTACATTTCTGGTAAAAGTGGACTGTATTTGTCAGGAGCGCTACATTTTGAGGCAGATACACATGCGTCCGAACAGGTTGGCGGTCACCGGCCGAGTCCCCCCGCCGGCCCAGTGCCGGCCGTTTCATTGTGCGAGGGCCGGGCAGGAGCAGGTAGCGGCCGCCCTTACCTGCAGACACAGCGGCCGGTCGCTGCTGCGCCCGGTTCACTGAATTCTGGGACCAGTGAATTCTGGGCCCAACCCGAAATGCGCGAATTCTGGGCCCAGTTTCCTGGAAACTACCTGCGCGAGGACAGAGCCTCCTTGCTCCCCCCCCCCCCCCCCCCACGGGAACGATCCTTGTCAGTCACGGTCCCGAAGGTCTCGTCCAACGCAGTGGCTGATCGCTTAGACAGTCACTGCCAGTAGACTCCAACTTGCGTAGTATTCAGTTCGTGCATCTTGTCTCTCAGTGTGCTTTAAGTCCGAAATGGAAGTGTCAACTACCATCCGTGGTAAGCCATGTGCGCACTATGACGGCTACTCATATACCATAAGGAGAACCAAAGCAGATGGGACTGTGATTTGGAGCTGTTCAAAGCAAAGAACAAAGTATTGCCGAGGAATGCTTGAGACGAGAGACTGTGAGGTGCTTAGTTCAAACGAGCATCAATGTGGAGCACCGGATGACGCTCGCATAGAAATACAGAAGGCAGTAAATCGGGCTAAGAAGAGAGCAAGAGACGAAGAGACTTCGATTTCTGAAATATATACTGAAGAATTAGGTGACCTCCACAATCGAGGGTATCATTTTGTGTCTGAAATACCAGAAGAGCTCTCAACGAAGTGGATATTATACAAGCATCGTTTCAAAGCACGCGGAGATCAGAAAGAGCCAGAGACGAGACAAGAAGTCGATCTTTCGCGTGAGCTACTAAATATGAATGACGGTAGTAGTTTTCTCTTGAGCGATGACAACATTGGAGATAGGGTGATAGTCTTTAGTGGAAAAGCAGGAAGAGAGGCTTTAAAGACTAAACGAGACTTTTTTATGGATGGGACCTTCAAATGTTGTAGCAAGCAATTTGCTCAAATATATACGATACATGCAGACTTTGGAAGTTCAAAGTATGAAACAAATATCTACCCGGTGGCCTTTGCACAGTTACCCAACAAAAGAAAAAAGTCTTTTCAGCACTCTTAAAAATAATATAAAAGAATGGAATCCTCAAAATGTCACCGTTGATTCTGAAATAGCTGCTATTTCTGCATTAAAAGTTGTGCTCCCGTCGGTTCAAGTTCATGGCTGCCATTTCCACATGACGAAATGTCTCTGGAAGAAAGTACAAGACTTGGGACTCGCTTCCGAATACAGAGAAAATGAAGGAGTAAGGTTGCAAATACAGATGTGTGCTTCTCAGGAATTCCTTCGACCGGAAGATGTCTGCGATGGCTAGCTCGAAATCCATTCACAAGCATCAGATATCCCCAAGCTGTTTCAGTTTTTCGACTATTTCGTAGATAGATGATTAGAAAACGATGAAGTCCCGATCAGTGTTTGGAGCTGCTACAGACTGCGCCATTGTACCACCAACGCTGTAGAAGGTTGGCACAACAAGATTAATAATTTGCTTTCGAAACCGAATCCTAAAATTAAAGACGTAATCAAGTGCATGAAGAGCAGAGAACTCGGCTTTAATGAGATCAGAGTTAAGTATGGAGGGAAAAACGAAAAAAAAAAAAAACTTTTGTGAAACTCGATGAAAGGATGGCAAAAATAGTACAAAAGTACGAAGAGGATGGTGACAGCAGGGCCTGTTTGAAAGCGATCTCTTACCTTCAAAATTTGAATGAATTCATTGGCCTAGTTTGAGGCAACCCATTTGAAAAATGTACAAATAAATAATAATTTAAAAGTTAATAAAGTAAAAAAAAATAAATAAAAAAAAACTGATTTTAAAACGCCTGAATGACAACGTATTCTTGTCATTTAGCCAGCCCAAAGCCTGGATAAAGTGTGATGGGAGTCTGTTTATTACGAAAATTCCGTAAACATAACATGATCACTTCCTGGAAAAAGCGAATTTCTTATGTGGAGCTCTGTGACTTTTTGTAATATATTGTCTCTCTGACGCAATCATTTACATCTAAATCTTCAAAAAGGTTTTACTTATGACCAATTTCAGCCAATGTCAACTACCTCCAAAACAATGGAAAACTTAAAACCTAATTACAAAAATGTCATTTAAAAATCGTATCTATTCTTCTTTACAAAACTTTATATTAAAATAAATATAAAATAATATACTCCTCATACCTCTGGATGGTATATGTAATGTAAAGAACATAATATATGATGGCGTACGAAAAAAGGGTAGGATTATGCACATAATTAAAGATCATTGGATATAACTCACATACAGTGCGTAGGTGACATAAGCTGTACATGGCTTCTTCTCCCGCTCCTATCATTATATGCGCATATCCCCTGTACGTGATTTCAAATGTTTGTATAGTCTATGGGACTTAACAACGGGGTCATCAGTCCCTAAACTTACAAACTACTTATGAACTACTTACGAACTAGGACGGCACAAATATCCATGCCAAGGGGGGATTCGAACCCCCGACCGTAGTGGCCGTGCAGACCGTGACTGGAGCGCCTCAGTCTCCTCGGCCACCGCGGCCGGCCTACGTGATTTCAAAACAGAATAACAACTTGCAAGCCGTCAAAAAAACTAAAACATACAATTTTGGAAGCAAAGAGTTAAAACTCCGTTCAGAACGACACATAATCTTAAAGTGCGATTGCGTGATAATATAGCACAAAAAAAGCCAAATGTGCAAATTACGGGGTTTATGAATGTCCTGACGCTGAGAAGCCCTCCACTGGCCAGACTCGAAGCTCCTTCATACGTGGTGATTTGAAGAAAATACTTATGGTGGCAAGAAAATTACATTAGGTTTGCATTTTGACAAGGAGAGATTTAGCATAGATAATATTGAAGATCAAATGGAAATGGTGCACAAAAGCGACTCTACGTTGGAGATACGATTGCAAAAAGAAATGAGCAAAATTAATTTTCTCCTAATGCCTACTTTAAGATTTATGATGTTATGCCGTCCTGTCAGAGCCGCGTTACCACCGCCCTTGAAATGACCACCAACGGAAACAAAATGTCCTGCTGCCGGAAGAACAACGTTGAATATTCACATAACCGGCGCAAAATAATGAAGTCGGCTCGTTTACCTGCCAGCCAGCACCAACTGTCCAAATGTTTGTATAGCTTATGGGCCTTAACTACGGTGTCATCATTCCCTAAACTTATAAACTACTTATGAACTAGCTAACACTAAGGACGGCACAAATATCCATGCCCGAAGGGGGATTCGAACCCCCGACCGTAGTGGCCGTGCAGACCGTGACTGGCGCGCCGCAGTCCCCTCGGCCACCGGGGAAGGAGGATTAGTGGCCCGACCTTTTCCGGGCCCAGAATTCAGTGGGCCCAAAATTCACTGGGCCCAGAATTCGCGACACCGCTGCGCCCTTGTGGCGCCTCCCACCGGTACCGAACAATATACATAAATACAATTTAATTCCACGTGTGTGTGAGTATGTTTGTGTGTGAGAGAGAGAGAGAGTGAGTGCGATTATTTATATATATATATATATTTCGGCGAACAGGACGTTCAGATGAGTAAATGCAGGTTTACTTGGGTTTTGGTGGGGTGGGGTGGGGGGGGGGGATATCGCCATTTGCGTTTTTGTCAAAGGGTGGGGAGGTTGACTCTCAGAGTGTTTATTTTTATGTTAGGTGGCCAATAAGTTGAAAAGTGTTGTTTGCTAGATTGGTTTGGCCAGTTATGAGATGTTCCTTTTCTGCTATTGTTTTCTGAATATGGTAGTTTTCTTGAAGGGTGAGCAGGTGTTTTTTGTTGTTGTTTATTCTTAATATTTCCATGTCAGTGTCTCTGGTGGTGATTTTGTGTTGGTTTTGGTGTAAGTGTTCTGCAAATGTTGAGTGACTTGTTTTACATTTCCAGGCTCGTACATGTTTTTTATATCTGGTATCAAATGTTCTTTTAGTCTGACCAATGTATCTTCCATCACATACATTTCTTTTTCTCAATACATCTTTCCACTAGGGATGTTACAGAGGTTCGATTCCGATTCCGAAAGTTCTGAACATCCGATTCATTTTGCTCCTTCGATTCCGATTTCGGTTCCGATAAATTTTAAACGGAAGTCATATCGCCGGCCACGGTGGCCCAGGGGATTGAGGCGCGCCAGTCACGGTCCGCACGGCCACTACGGTCGGATATTTGTGCCGTCCTTAGGATAAGCTAGTTGATAAGTAGTTTGTAAGTTTAGGGACTGATGGCCCCGTAGTTAAGTCTCATAAGCTTAACAAAGATTTGAAACATTTGTTATCATATCGGAGGTCGATGTACAGTAGCGGCGGCGGTTGCTGTCACGGAGTACAACCATTTTCTTGTCCAAGACAGTCTACATTATATTTTCAGACTACTGTTTCACCAATAATAACGCCTAGGACTGGCGCTGGAATTCCATAATTTATTACTCAGAATGCACCGGTTTATACCAGAAATTCCGCACACCTGCAGTGCTGTTGCATGTGTACAACGTCCGGGTCCAAGTGTGAACCCGAAACCTTCGCCGCTCACGTAGTGTGTCTGCGCACAGACTTCACTGCTCTGAAGAGTAGATTGGACGGACAAAAAGCTGTGAAGATTTGTTTATAAAATATAATCTAGTTCTTTTGGAGTCATTTCAGTTGGGTTGATTTATTATTAGTATTTAAGGCTTTTGTTTTCATTTTCAACACCCAGGTACACAGTATAAACATACCTGTATTACTTTTTGAACTAATAATAAGTAGACTTGCGCACAATAGTTCGGGATCGGGAGCGCTCACTTCAGTTCGCGGTTCGTTCTTTTAGTTCGTCCGCTCCCAGTGACGGCTGAGTGGCGTCGTCTGCGCATGCAGGTGGAGGGAGAAGTTCCCCCACCTAGCTGCTTCATGCGCTTGCTGCTTGAGCCGCTAACGATATCACGCAAACCAAAAGAAACAGTTTGTGGATAATTTCTCGCGTTTAAGTTTACAGTGATCTCTAGATCTTGCCATTGTGGAATTTATTAGTCAGATATTGCAGAGTGTAGAATACTTCAAAATTGAAATTATGTAGCACTGAACTATGTAATCTAGCAGGCAGGCGCTAACGTCGAAATGGATCTCATCAGCAGAAGGCAAACACGTGATTTTTATTCTGTTCGCGACCTATCGCGTATATTTTAGTTCGCGACCTATCGTGCATATTTTAGTTCGCGACCGGTAGCTCTCCTTTTAGTTCGCAGCTCGGCCGCGAAGTGGGTCGCTCTTTTTAGTTCGTCCGCTCGTTTTGGCTTTTGCTACCGCTACTAAAACTACAGCTGAGTTGCATCTCAGTTCGAAATGATGGCAACTGGCAGAAGAGAATCACGCGATTCTGCGCCCTCTCGCTGTAACCTGTCAGTCTTCGGAAAAGGAGCAAACGAACTGAGAGGCGACGTATTTGCGAACTAGTTCGCGTAGTTCGCCTGTGGGAGCTCTCTTACGAACTAGTTCGTTCGCGAACTACACAAGACTAATAATAAGTATGTAAGTGATGAATGATGAGTGTAATTTTATTTTATTAAACCTACCTTTAACAGATTAACATAGCTCTCTTGTGTCTCCAGTTCCGATTTCAGTTCCGATTCCAATAAACCAAATTTAAAAACTACTCTTCCGAATTCGGTTCCGATATGACCACGCCAGCCGCGGTGGCCAAGCGGTTTGCGGCGCGCCAGTCACGTCCTGCACGGCCACTACGGTCGGGGGTTCGAATCGGGCATGGATGTTTGTGCCGTCAGTAGTATTAGCTAGTGCATAAGTAGTTTGTAAGTTTAGGGACTGATGACCCCTTAGTGGAGTCCCATACGCTTTACAAACATTTGAACATTTTTTTTATATGACCACTTCCGTTACATCCCTACTTTCCACTACGATTCTAAAAAAGCCAATAGCATCTCTAGTTCCTTTGCCTCTTCTACATCCCAACTATTCTTCTCCAACCCATCTATCCAACTTGCCACACAATCTTCTCCTGAGCATTCTCAGCTATACTTCAGCTGCATAAGAAATTTACCTCACACCATTTTTTTCCCCTTGCGAGGGCAGTTACGTCCAGACTGGACACGACTGCCCTAATGAAGTGCACCAGTAGTTGGAGAACAGCACCTGCGGTCGCTCAGAGGGTCTGAAGTTTGTGGGCCCGGCGGTTAATGACATCGACGGAATCTCATTTGGTCTAGTTGGAGCACTGACCGTCTCTCCAACGCTGGCCCATTAGGTGCGTAGTTCCACTGAACGCGACAAACAACAACAGCAGCAACAGCAACAACAACAACAACACCAGCGGCCGCGGTATCGGCGGCCTGTTACTCGGTTACTGCGGCACAAACTCCACTCCCTTCTGCCACAAAGGGGAGCCTCGACCAGCCCGATGCCGGACGGTGATTGGCTTTGCGGCGCTGCTGGCTGCCCGGCTGTTAGTTTGGCAGCACTGCTGGTAATGCAGTCTCAGGTAACGCCATTACCAGCGGGAAGGTCTCTGTGCGAGCTGCTGCCAACTTAACAGCGAGCAACGCTTTGAAAAATAAATAAAACAGTTCACACTAAACAGACAAACAGTTCGAATAGTGTGTAAGATTTGGAGAAAGCTTTTGACAATGCCGACTGGAATACACTCTTCCAAACTCTGAAGGTAGCAGGGGTAAAATATAGGGAGCGAGGAGTTATATTCAACCTGTACAAAAACCAGACAGCGGTTATTAGAGTCGAAGGACAAGAAAGGGACGCAGAGGTTGGGAAGGGAGTAAGACATGGTTGTAGCCTTTCCCTGATGTTGTTCAATCAGTACATTGAGCAAGGAGTGAAGGAATGGAAGTTGAAATTTGGAGAGGGCGTTAAAGTGCAGGGAGAAGAAATAAAAAACATAGCAATTTGCTGATGACATAGTAATTCTGTCAGAGACCACAGAAGATCTGGAAGAGCAATTGAATGGGGCGAACAGTGTCTTGAAAGGAAGATATAAGATCAACATTAACAACAGTAAAACGAAGGTAATGGAATGCAATGTCAGCAAATCAGGCGATGCTGAAGGAATTAGATTAGGTACCGAGACAATAAAAGTAGTAGATGAGTTTTGTAATTTGGGTAGCAAGAGAACGTCTGATGGCCGAAGTAGAGAAGATATAAAATGCAGAATGGCTTTGGGGAAAAAAGCGTTTCTAAAGAAGCGAAACTTGTTAACATCCAATATTAATTTAAATGTTGGAATGTCCTTTCTGAAAGCATTTGTCTGGAGTGTAGCATCGTATGGAAGTGAAACGTGGACGATAAGGAGTTCAGACAAAAATATGATAAAAGCTTTCGAAATGTGGTGCTACAGACGAATGATGAAGATTACATGGGTAGATCACGTAACTAATGAGGTGCTTAACCGAATTGGGAAGAAAAGGGGTTTCTGGCATATCCTGACTAAGAGAAGGGATAGATTGGTTGGACACATTCTGAGACATCGAGGAATTGTCAACTTAGCATTACAAGGAAGTGTGTGGGGTAAAAATCGTAGAGGGAGACTGAGGGACGAATATAGTAAACAGATTCAAAAGGACGTAGGTTGCCGAACATCTTCTCAGATGAAGAGACTTGCAGAGAACAGGGTAGCATGGAGAGCTGCATCAAACTAGTCTGTGGAGTGAAGACCACATCACCAACAGTGTCTAACGAAAAGAATGCCAGAAATTGTGTTAATAATCTGTAGAAGTCGAGAGAATAGGAATTCGTGAAAAATTTGAGGTACCCCAGGGTTCCGTTTTGGGGCCGCTTTTAGTCCCTATAAAGAGTCTTCATTGCTTTCAAAGTTTCCTAAACTTTTGACAGTACTTAGTCTTTCAAGTGCCACTCTTCCCCTGTTTGTTACCTGCATACCTTTGCTGGAAAATGCTTCAGTTGTGGAGAACAACTCTGTCAGTCTCGAACATTCAGTTCGACATGGGAGTTAACAGGATAGTACAGGGCTTTTCAAAATGAAGCGACAGATTTGAAAAAATTATTGCTTTTAAACTACGAAAAATAGGCACACAATTCCAATGTTTGTGAAAAGAGAAAAAGGTCAAACTTTTATACATTCCATAGAATCGCCATATGTCACATGGTGAATATTGAAACAGTGGTTCATTTCTTGCCACAGATAAAGCAGCTGGTGTCTCGTTATCGAATTCACAGGCTCAACAATTTAATGAGGCAGACTTTCACAGGTGTCAGGCAACAGTGAGATTACATAACCCCAGAGATAAGTCACAGGGTGTGAGGTCCGAAAATGTGGGAGGCGACAGCTGATTAAGCTGATCTTCAGCTGCTCCTCATCCAGTCCCACAACCTGAAATGGTGTGATGCAAGTAACGTTGGACGTCGGTACAGAAATGAGGCATGGGACCGTCTTGCATGAAGGTGAAGGCATCTGAATCCTCTTCCGATTGAGAAATCAACCAGTTTTGAACCATGTTTTGATAGGTTAGTCCTGTTGCAGTTTTCTCCATGAGCACGAGAGGTTGTTAGATATAAATGATCATCAGAATAAATTACGAGAAATCAGAGCTCGAACGGAGAGATTCAGGTGTTCTTTCTTCCCGCGCGCTATTAGAAAATGGAATGGGTGATAAATAGTATAACGGTGGTTCGATGAACCCTCTGCCAGGCTCTTAAGTGTGATTTTGCAGAGTATCTCATGTAGATGTATATGTGCAGGGATTAGGGTCCACACAGAGGCAATTATTCTTCCTGTGAGTGATACTGGACTGATTGTAGCATCTATATCTATTCAGACAGCCAGAAAGCCCTGAGATCACTGGCAGTTCCTGCAACAAAGTCTAAAATTGTTGCAGAATGTCACAGGGTTCTAGTGGAGCTAGGGGAAAGCAATAGAGTAAAGCTATTGTGGGTCCCTGGCCACTCGGGGATCAGTGGCAACGAACATGCCGACAGATTAGCCAGGATGGGGGCAGAGACTCCATTTATTGGACCGGAACCTGTCCTGACAATCACCAAGGCAATGATCAAATTGGAGCTACGTAACTGGATCAGAAGACAGCACGTAGAATATCGGACCAAAGTCCATCAACAAAAACATGGCAAGGTAATGATGCCAAAGCCATGTTTTAAAAGAAGCTCTGCAATCCTGGGTCTGGACAGGAGAGAGATTAGACTCATGGTTGGATTGCTGACAGGCCATGGGAATTTCAAAAAACACCTACACACAATGGGAATAACAGAAGAGGCCCCTAAATGTAGGATCTGTGATGACGGTGATGAAACTGCATCACATCTAATCTTCGAATGCATTGCATTGGAGAGTAAAAGGCACAGAACATTTGGGACGACCAGACCCGAAGAAATTGTGTCTAATAAAGAACTGGTAAAGGGACTCCTTGCACTGTTCAAAGGCATTGGTTGGTTTTACTAGACATACAGGGAGCGATACTGCACAATAAACTTAGTTTCGGTGCGGGCAGTAGCGGGTTGGACCAAGACTGTTTTGGCTTCCCTGGAAAAATGAAATCAAATCAAATCTATACTGGACTGGAATTGTGGGAAGCGATAATGGTACGCAAAATACCGTCCGCCCCTCACCGGACGGTGGGTTGGAGAGTATGGCTGTAGACGTGGCGTTTAAACCAGGTTTGTTTTCAGCGGAGTGCAGTGACGTTCGCTCGGAGCGGATACGTGGAGTTGTCCCTTGCCTGTCCTTGAGTCGCCCCTCTTGGCTCCTGGCTGCCCCTACCTCGGCCGCCTAACCCACCCCCTAGCCAGACTCACCCTCCGGCACCCCTTCCCGGTGCAAAAGGCGGCAGGAGGCTCGACCCCGTCCCGTCCCGTCCCGGCCTGTCAACACGCCGCGGGCGACATCGACCGGCCGAGCTGACGCACACGTCGACGGGCCCAGGCTGAGGCCGTCGCTGCCGATCTCTCAGCCCAGCAGCCAGTTAAGGGGGGGGGAGGTATAGTAGGGGACGGAGGGGAAGGTACTAGGAGAAGGGGGCAGTCTCGCTACCTGTCTGCAGTACAATAAGGAGAGAAAAGTGAGAAATTGGTCAGGGGACTGGGTCAAAAGTCTGGGGCCTGCAACATAATAGAGGTCATATAATGACATTTTACTAAAGAAATTCCAAATTTGCTGCTAAGTGTAAAGCTGGTTTTTTTATTTTTTATTTTTTTTTTTTATTTTTTTTTTTTTTTTTATTATTTTTTTTTTTAGTACAGACTATTTCGGCGCATTATTGCCATTTGCAAGTCACCTACAAATATACATAATACGTTTTACATAGTATTTTGTATTTTCAAACATAAATCTTATTTATATATACTTGTGGCATCTGTTCCAAAATAAAAGACGTCACTTCTGTTCCTGCAGTTGTTATTGTTATATTCACAGAATATACGACATCAACTGCGATTGGGCAAAGCTGAAAATGTGTACCCAGCCGGGATTCGAACCCGGGTCTCCTGCTTTCTAGGCAGTTGCGCTGACTCCTATACCACTGGGAATACAGTGATCAGCGCACCTGCAAGGACTACCTAAGCACGCCTCCCGTCAGATACAAATTCCCAGCTTCGCCCTGCCCACAGTAATCAAACTCGTAGTTATGAAACTTATTCCCGTAAGAGTAAGGGCTTCAAACTTTCCCACTCCTCCCCACTAACGATAGGATCATTGCCCGTCACTGGCATATTATATATATATATATATATATATATATTTATATTTATATATATATATATATATATATATATATATATATATCGTCTGTTCCGAAAGGACAGACGTCACTTCTGATCCTGCAGTTGTTATTATTTAATATTCACAGAATATATGACATCAACTTATTATTAATATTAATATAAACAAAGGTTTTTACTTACGTTTAGATGTGCATCTATCATCGTATTGGACAGTCTGATGCATGTCAGTCTTTTGATGTTGTAAAAAAAAAATAAAAAAAAATAAAAAATAAAAAATCGTTTGACAGTTCCGATGATATATGTTTACAGATTATCGTTTGATGGTGACAAATATTATGTTTGTATGGTTATCTGCAGTGATGTCTATCAAGGAGGTTAGAATAAAAAGCTCTGGCGTTATCTATGCGCAGCACATACGTCAACTGAAGCCTCTCCACCATCTTGGTCAGTTCAGGAATGCTATTTCTCTGTCAAAACTATGCGTTTAGTCGACCCTCTTGCTGTGAATGCATTGAACTGACAGTCACGACAAAGTATTTTCAAAGGATATACTTTATTGATTAAATAGTAATAAACATTCATTATAATATATTTCAAAACTTAACATTTAGCTACCAATTTACACTCGTTTAACACGTTGTACATCACTGCAAAACCGCTGGACGCCTTATTTCTGTTTTAAGTGACGTAAAACATTAGCTCTACAATACGAACACTTCTCCAAAACTTAGGAATACGGCGGAGGCAGGCTTCACTTTTTCAGCCTAAGGGCGTCTCCCTGCATTGTAACCTCCTTGATCTCTTTACACTCTGGATGTTCAACTTCAGCTGTCTTAGCATGCCAGGCAAAGATATTCATTTTTAGCTTCTTGCCAAATTCAAACATGGCTGCTAAGAAGCATTTCAAGAAAAAGACAAGAAAACATGTTTAGATTCCGCTCCCATATCAGCCTACAACCTAGAATATTGAATTAAATTCCAAATCAAGAGGTAAGCAAGCAATTCTTTGTCACGTAATAACTAATGGAAACTCGTTTGCCAAATTTAAACATAGCGGACAATGCGAAATCGGGTGCAAAACATATGAATGTGCAGGCATGCTGCAATTCTATGTTCAAACACCAGAGTTATACATCCAGTTTGTATAGAGCACAGACACACATTACTAGAGTTGGAAACGCCCCACTGTGCCTTAATTCTGACGTCGCCATCTTGCCTCACCTCACGTCCAAAAACTTTCGTGGGATACTACTATGATCTTCTGATACGATATGACGTTGTCAGCTTTACTACTTGGTTTGAACATGATTTGCATTTGAGCTAATACTTCCGCAATAATTTAGTTTAACACATAGGCGTACAATATCGAATCTTGTTATGAGAAGAACGTGTTACGTACGGTTAAATTTTACTTAGCGCCCTGGCGGCCTCGAGTGATTATGTTGTCAGTCATGTGACGTTGGCATTAGCCAATCCCATAACAACGCAAATGTCTTGTCTTGAAGTCTTCGTTTACGAGGGCAATTAGTTTTACTGACTGAACGAGGGTACATACAAGAACCTGTCAACCATAGAGCAGAAACAGCATTATTTATTTACTTCAAAATCTGTACGAAACACTAATCAAGTTAGTCTGTGTGGATTTCTAAGAATATTAACACCTTGCTGAGGGCTTTCTACCGTTTTGTTGATGTTGCCAACATAATCATGTGAGCCCACTGGGACGGTAAGTAAAATTTTACTGTTACGTATAGTTAAAGCAGACTGTACTTATCTGAAAAACACTCAGAAGAATAAAGATGTGTGTTATCCACGACAAATATCACATTTAAAACGGACATACTATTAAAAAACCCGAAGTTGATCGAAACTAGTAATCGATTAATAAAAACAGAAAATACGACTCATTAGTGTATATGTCAAAGCAGACTGTAGATTTCGTAAGAATTCTCAAAAGAAGGATACTTATTATGCACAATAAAGAACAGTTTTTGATGAACATACTACTGGAAGAAACTCCGAAGCTGAATGAAATTGGTACTGATTAATAATAACAGTATATCAATGAAACTCATTACTCCACTGCATGTGTCAAAGCTTACTCCAGCTGAAAAAATTATAGCCACATACAACACAAGAATTTCTCATATGTCAAAAGTCTAAAGACAGCTTAGTTTCATCAGTTCAACGGTGTTTTTCAACTGTTTTCTGTAATAACGCAAACGACTGCTCACAATGATATTGTATACGGCATTACCAGTCTAGTACTATGTGTCTGTGGTATAGAGATCACTGGTTATCTGCGGTAGATGCGATCTCTGGTTTTTGCATTACGTTTAAGTGCACCGATTTTGTAATTAATATATGTATATACATACAGTAAAATTCCGTTAACACGAATCCGAAGGGACCGAAACATCAGGAGTTCGTGTTAAAAACTCTTGTTAAATAAAAGACACGGTTTTTAATAAGTATTAATGTACAGCAGTACACTACTGTGTAATACGCTACACTATCAATGACGTTATTGTAGACTTATAACACTTATAAAGAGCAGTTGAACGGAATGGACAGTGTGCTGAAAGGTGCATATAAGATGAACATTAACAAGAGCAAAACTAGGGTAATCGAGTGCAGTCTAACAAAATCAGGTGATGCTGAAGGAATTAGATTAGGTAACGAAACAATAAAGGAGGTAGATGAGTTTTGTTACTTGCGCAGTAAAATAACAAATGATGGTCGCAGTACAGAGGATATAAAATGCAGAATGGCAATGGGTAGAAAATCATTCTCGAAAAAGAAAAAATTGTTAACATCGAATATTGATTTAAGCCTACGGAAGTCCTTTCTAAAGAGGTTTGTGTGGAATGTTGCCTTTTTTGGGAGTGAGATATGGACAATAAACAGTGCGGGCAGGAAGAGGATAGAGGCTTTTGAAATGTAGTGCTACAGAAGAATGCTGAGGATTAAGAGTTTGAATCGCGTAACTAATGAGGAGGTACTGAACAGAATTGGGGAGAAAAAGGAATTTCTGGCATACCTTGAGTAAAAGAAGGGATAGATTGGTAGGACACATTCTTAGACATCAAGGAATTGTGAATTTAGCGTTGGAGGGAAGTGTGTGGGGTAAAAACCGCAGAGGAAGACCAAGAGATGCGTATATTAAGCAGATTCAAATGGATGTGGGTTGCCGTTCTTATGTGGAGTTGAAGAGGCTTGCTCAGGATAGAGTAGGGTGGAGAGCTGCATCAAACCAGTCTACGGACTGAAAACAACAACAACAGGTTACCTGCAGATATAGGTAATACGTTTTACATACTATGTCGTATATTTAAATATAAACCTTATTCTGAATGTAATAGGTTTCTTACTTACTTTTAGATGGAATGACGCGCAATATCATCATTTGGACAGTCTGATTTGACGATTCCTATGATATATTTTTATAGATGGTAACAAAGATGATGTTTGTATCGTTATATATAGCTTAAACGTGATTGTTAGTGAAGTGTATTGCACATTAGTGTACTGCTGTACATTTATACTTATTAAAATCCGTGTTTTTTACTTAACACGAATTTTTTAACACGAACTCCTGATTTCACTTCGGATTCGTTTTAACAAAGTTTTACTCTCTCTCATAATATATATATATATATATATATATATATGATTTTTCGATCTCTTCGGATTCGTTTTAACAAAGTTTTACTCTCTCTCTCTCTCTCATATATGTTTTTTCGATCTCTTCGGATTCATTTTAACAAAGTTTTACTCTCTTTGTTAAAACGAATCCGAAGAGATCGAAAAATCATATATATATATATATATATATATATATATATATATATATATGAGAGAGTAAAACTTTGTTAAAACGAATCCGAAGAGATCTAAAAATCAGGAGTTCGTGTTAAAAAATTCGTGTTAAGTAAAAAACACGGATTTTAATAAGTATAAATGTACAGCAATACACTAATGTGCAATACACTTCACTAACAATCACGTTTAAGCTACGGACTGATGACCACGCAGTTTGGTGCGATAGATTTACAAACATTTGAACATTTTTTTGAACAATCACGTTATTGTAGACTGATAAAATAACGTGATTGTAAAATTACAAGTACTCACATATCATCTACGTTACTTCTTCGCATAAATTTCAGCCATAGTTCGCTGACTTTTATGGGAACGATATTTTTTTTTTATTTTTTTTATTTTACAACCGATTGTAATGACAGCGTCCGTAAACCCAGCAGTGACATCGGATGTTGAAGCGAACCGTTCTAAACAGTCCAAAGCTGTAAACATCTACTGACGGGTAGGTGGAATGCTGTCTGCATTCTCTTCCTCTTCACTTTCTTTGATAGCCCTTCTTGTACCTCGTTCACAGCTTTTGGCACATCTGATTCCACAGAAACACATATGGCAACATCGTCGTCTACACTAATGAACTCTTCCAAACTAATCCCAGGGTTCGTAGCTGTCCATTCATCATCTGAAGTTGGCGTCTTCTAACTCGTGGACATCTTCAGTGATGCTGTGTCTGCAAGCTCTGTTAATGCACTTCCCTATATGACGTGGCGATACTGAGTTCCAGGCTGCTGTGATGGCTTTTATTGCGTCAAGCAGAGTCCAGTTTGGGGTTGAACGAATCGTAGCTCTTATAAGTCGCTTAAGATAAGCTCTCTTTATGAGATAGGTCGCCGGCCGCGGTGGCCGAGGGGACTGAGGCGCTCCAGTCACGGTCTGCACGGCCACTACGGTCGGGGGTTCGAATCCCCCCTCGGGCATGGATATTTGTGCCGTCCTTAGGATTAGCTAGTTCGTAAGTAGTTTGTAAGTTTAGGGACTGATGACCCCGTAGTTAAGTCCCATAGACTCTACAAACATTTGAACGTTTTTGAGATAGGTTATGCCTTGGTCCAAAGGCGGAAGGCGGCTTGTAGCGTTTGGTGGAAAAAACTGAACCTTTATGTTGGATGGGTTTAGATAATGTACGTTATGGGCAGTACATCTGTCCAGTGTAAGAAGAACATGTCTATTTTGAGCAACCATTTGACTGTTGAAACGAAGAAGCCACTTGCGAAATGCTGTGCCATCGATCGAAGCTTTCATTTGATAGGAGTAGATGCAAGGATATATATATATATATATTAAACAACGTGGTCTCTCGGATAACCCAGGGACGAAACTTCTCACTGCCGTCAGCATTACAGAACAGTACAACGGTCTCACGTTGTTTGCTTTGTAATCCACCATGACACTTATCACCTTTTATTCCCAGGGTGTAATTTGGAAAAAGATTCTAGAAGTCCAGTTTCATACATGTTAAACACATCATTCGAGGCATACTTTCCCTTCACTCAGTCGAATTCATGCAACCAGCTGTTCGCACTTTCTTCATCAACTTTATTTGCTTCACCACAATATTTGTACAGATGAAATTGATTGTCTCTTTTGGAACCGATACCACCAATTAGCAGAGCAACGGAAGTCTTTAGCAATATCATTTGCTTATAAAATAACTGTGTACACTATGTATTTGTTCCACAATAATATTTACTTTTGTTGTGAACTAGCTTTCGGCTTCTTAGGCCTTCTTCAGACAAGTTAATACTGCAGATTATCCACATCACACCTGCTGCTGTGTTTCGAGTACAAAGATTTTACGATGATAACTGTCAGTCATAGACTATGTAGCCTTTATGTATTTTATAAACAGAGACGTTCAACCAATTAAAACAGTTGCTTGAAATCCTCTCTATCAGCAACCACCAAGCTCAAAAACCGAACCTAATCCTCAATGATCAGACCCAATTCCAGTATTCACCATTATTAAAGTAACCTAATTCTGCCACCATGGTTGTCGAAATTGTGTAATGACTCTCACCCACATTCCAATCTTTTCCTTTCATGTGTTACACCACTCCCTTGAAAACCAACGAATTTTAATATAGGCTATATACTTCAATATGCTCCTTTATTCCATATTCACAAACTCCAAACTTATGTAATTGTTCCCCCACCAACGTTTCATTTTTTATGTTTTCCTCACTGACCCGTTCCCCTCCTACTTTTGTTCGTTTATATAAGTTAACGTAATATACAATTGTATTTACTATTATTCACTGAACCATTGTTTGTTTCAACCTATTTGTTGAAAATTAATGTACAGTTATGTTTTAGTTACAGTTTTGTTTTAATTGTTTGGACGTCTCTGTTTATAAAATACCTAATTGCTACATAGTCTATGACTGACAGTTATCATCGTAAAATCTTTGCACTCGATACACAGCAGCAGGTGTGATGTGGATGATCTGCAGTATTAAATGTTCTGATGATGGCCTAAGAAAGCTAGTTCACAACAAAAATAAATATTATTGTGGACAAATGCACAGTGTATACAGTTATTTAATATGTCGATGTTCCATCAAGAACCGACGGAAGAGTTCACAAATTATATCATTTGCGTTTAACTCAATCATAGGGGCCAGTTAAAAGTATGTTAGATGTACGCATATGATTTAACCATTCTAGCAGTAACTTCTAGATGTCTTCATACTTGGCGGTACGAAGTCGTTTAGATTTGTTTCCAGAATCTGATGCCGCAGCATTAATATTTCTTCTCGATTCTTAATAATCGTTGATAAAGCAGATTTAGGTATTCCAAACTGCTCTGCAATTGCTGTTTTCTTGGTACCATGGTCCACTTCATCTCGAATCTCAAGCTCTAACTGTCCATTTAGAGCTGTCTGTTTTCTCTTGACCATTTTCGCGTGCTAGCGTGCTAAGGTAGCGGTTGTAACTGTAGTTTTTATTCAGTATTCCAACTCGTTAGGGCTTCGACTAACAGAACGCCTGTCAAATCTGGCAATGAGTACGTTCATAAAAGCTACCGCACACATTATTGAATGTCTTACAATGTACAGCATACGCTGATTGTTGAGGTGATAATCACGGCTACCGACCTACAGTATGTTATAAAATTGCGCTTTAGAATACTATAACGTCGGAAGTTTATGTTATAGTGAAATTTAATTACGCTAGGAACTAAACCAAAGTTCCTAATTCGCCTTAACTGAAATTCTGGTAAACCGATAAATTCCACGAATAAACACTGGCGGGACCAAAATGATTTCGCGCTAACCGCGAGTTCGTGTTATTCGAGTTCGTGTTACATATGTACATATATTAACGTCGTAAAATCGGCAAAAAATGGATGTTAAAAGATTCCACATAAAATTATATATTTTTCACTTACGTCTAGATGGAATAACGTGTATATATCATCGTATTAGACTGTCTGATGTATGTCAATTATCTTTTGATATTATAAAAGAAAATTGAATTTCGTTTGACAGTTCCGATGATATATGTTTACAGATTATCATTTCATGGTGGCAAAGATTATGTTGATATCGCTATCTGTTGTAGTTGCGATGTCTGGTTGTTGCATTACGTTTAAGTGCACCGATTTTGTAAACCTGTGTAGGGTAAGGTGGTACAAATTCGATATAGGTACAATTCCGATCAACATAAGTTTTCGCGCCATTTGTCAATTTCATGGTATCTCGTTGTGTGGCATTGTAGTGTAGCAGTTTTCTACAGCTCCTCCTGTCTTTCCCAATAATACACCACTTTGCGCTACGGAGATATAATTTTTTTTTCCTTTTAAGAGGCAAGTGAAGCTACTTAGTCCAACGCGCTCTTATACATTTTCTGGTTAAGGGTGATTGGATTCGCTGCTAAATATCCAATGTTTGCTACAACGAAGTGTGCATTGGTGCCTTAAGGAAAAAGTGCTTTCCGTGTGGAAGAAGCCCACTATCAAAACTGTACTAGGAAGTGATCATAATTGTACCTAGTGTGGTACATTTTCGATCGATTTTTTTCAATTCTGTAACCTTTTCTAGTGTTTATACCAACAATTGTAACTGTCTAATATTTGTGTTATATATTCATTAAACATCCGGGAGCAAGTGAAATACTTAAAATTATATATTTTCTCAATATATTTCCAGTTACAATGACATTTGTCCGAAATGATCGAAACTGTACCATCTTGCCCTACGTGCCAAATTTCATGGTGATAGCTCAGACAGTATCGTAGCCTAGAGAAAAGTACTCTCCCCCTTCCAGCGTACGAAATCTCTCGTGCACTGTGCTCTTCGTCTTGACTGGAAGGTCAGAATAGAACTGTACATTTGTGTAGGAGCCAGTTGTAAAGTACCCTCCTCCATGCACTGTACGAATTTTATGTAGACATAGCCGTTTGTCTTGTTTCCAAGATTAAGTAAGGCGATTCCTATAGAAAGTTCCCAATTTAGAATTTTTGGATCCTTCAGGTGTGGCTTCGCTCTTTTTTTATTGATGGTTTTTTACTTACACAAATGTAATGTTCCTTTTTTACGAATACAGTAACTTCTCTCATTTATGATACGTTCCAAAAATGGTACAGCCAATGTCGCAGGTATATAATTTTATTTGGACAACCGGTTTCACTGGTCTCTGCCAGCATCATCTGGTCCAAACAACTGATGTCAACAGTTGTTGTCTAAAACATTTTAAAGTACATAGGTGCACTATGTCATTGTAATAAAAGTGTACATATCGCTGTGAGTAACGGTAGGATCGACCGAATAAAAGTATATACTAGCGACCCTGGCTGTACCAAACAAGCAGGCTTCCGAGAACAGCACGAATCAATTAAGGTCATTTGCTGTTTCACCTGAACAGATTGTCCCGATCCCTCATGTTGGAAAGAAAAACAACCGAAAACCAGGCCGCAAAAAAGGAAAAGCTGTTGTTATTAGCTCCCCTTACAGAAGAGAACTCGTGAAGAGTGCAAGTAAAGAAGGAACAAGAAGGAAAGATTCACCTGAGAAGACTGCTAAAAAATCTCTCTTTGTTTGTAAAGAAAAATGTAGGAAGAATAAAAAAGCAATGACGAACTTGGCAAAAAAGATAAAAAAAGAAGAAAAAAGCAGATTAGAAGAAGATGACACTGCGTGCCTATATTGCGGCTGTTTCTACTCGCAGTCAACAGAAGGATGGGTGTCATGCGTCTCCTGCAAAAAATGGGCTCACTGTTCATGTACGGGAGAAGAGGACGAGGTTGTCGAGGTGCATCATGTGTGTGAATTTTGCGTACAAAACGACGATAATAACTGAATAACAATAAACTGAACTTTAACATCGCAAAATCTTTACTTCATGCAAAAAAATGTTCAAATGTCTGTACAACTTATGGGACTTATCTACGGGGTCATCAGTCCCTAAGCTTACAAACTACTTATGAACTAGCTACAACTAAGGACGGCACAAATATCCATGCCCGAGGGGGGATTCGAACCCCCGACCGTAGTGGCCGTGCAGACCGTGACTGGAGCGCCTCAGTCACCTCGGCACCGCGGCCGGCTACGTCATGCATTTTCATTAGATATTAGAATAATTCTTTTATAAATTTGTTAACCTGTGTTCATCGAATCATTTAATTACCTTTGCCTTATACAATACTAGCTAAAACCCGCGGCTCCGCACGCGTGTTGGTTGATTATGATAGATAATGCGCGAAACGTCAAATAATATTTTTTTAAATAAATGTATTAAAATAAATTTCTTTTTTACGGCTTTATTTATTTAGTCTTATATTTCCTTACAGAGAAAGAGCTGAAGACATTTAAGCACGCATAGACCAAAGATATGGTCGCTGTATGTAACCTCCTTGCTATAAATTCGCAAACGTCATCGCTGGCCTTCATTCCGGACTTTTTTTAATAATTTGATGACTTTCAACACCATATCTTCCACTCCCTTACAGCTATCGGCATGGAACTGCTATGGTGTACAGCGGGAGACTTCGGACAACAATTACACACAAACCACTCGTTTAAGTTCTGTAGTTTTCGCAGAAGAGTGAAATATTAACACACACACACACACACACACACACACACACACACACACACACACGTAGAATTCCATATACACCGATAACTTTCCATTCCAGTATACTCCACCCTTTTATCATTATCAACCCTCAAGAAACAATGCATCCAATAAAACCATTTTCAAAGAGAAAATATAATTTTAAAAGAGTAATTATTGTTCCGCTTTTCGCGTTACATTATCCAAATTAGTAAATATCTATCAGATCTCTATAAAACCATGCCTAAAACCTTCCTCGGGTGTAAATTAGTAACTGTACAAATATTTAAGTCTTTTCGTCTTATCGTCGGACGTGATAAGCGTACACCGAACAGACGTTCACACCGAGCGAGGTGGCGCAGTGGTAACGCACTGGACTCGCATTCGGGAGGATGGTGGTTCAAATCCACCTCCGGCCATCCACATTTAGGTTTTCCGTGATTTCCCTAAATCACTCCAGGCATATACCGGGATGGTTCCTTTCAAAGGGCACGGCCGATTTCCTTCCTCATCCTAACCCAAAAAACTCCGAGCGTTAGCTCCGTCTCTAATGGCCACGCTGTCGACGGGACGTTAAACCCTAAGCATCCATCCATCCACAGACGTTCACATTTATAGATATAGATTGAGGTAACCAATTTTGCCCCACCTGCGTCCCCCATCTTGCCCTCACTGTACGGCAAGTTCGGGTACTTTGTAAACCCTGAGAAAATGTTTTTTTTTTTTTTTTTTTTTTTTTTTTTTAATAGTAAATACTATCAATTTTGGTCCTTTTTTTATATACTCTAGAAATACTGAAGTTTAAGGTTCAAAATGTTCAAATGTTTGTAGAGCTTATGAGACTTAACTGCGGGGTCATGAATCCCTAAACTTACAAACTACTTATGAACTAACTAACACTAAGGACGGCACAAACATCCATGCCCGAGGGGGGGGGGGATTCGTACCCCCGATCGTAGTGGCCGTGCAGACCGTGACTGGAGTGCCTCAGTCCCCTCGGCCACCGCGGCCAGCGAAGTTTTAGGTGGAATACCTGGTATTTTACTAGAGCATTTTGTAAGCATACAAAAAATTGTGCTTAAGTGCTTAAGTACCCCGTCTTGTCCTGCTCTCCCCTATAATGATAAATGCATTTGCGTGAGCGCAGAAGATACACAATTTCCGAACTACTCGCAGTTTCCGAGTGTAAATTGTAGACTTTCAGGCGCGGAATCTCGGCGAACAAAACTTGCCGCCAGTCGAACTAATGAGATCGTGACCCTACAGTTACAGTGAAGCGATGCGAAACTCAAAACTGGCTGACTCCACTGTTCCAGCAGTCTGGTGAAACGGCCTTTGATAGCAGCGCTCTGAACACGAGTCGTGGTTCGTCAAGTGGCGGCTGCGGCGGGGAACACACGAACAGCCAGCTGAAAGACCTGTTACCCACACATCACGTGCAAACTTCACCTCTTTTCATTAGCGGTGTGCCATACGTACACGCAGTGGCGAGAGGGAGAGAGCACTTAATTATTTTTCAACAGCCCCACTGCCATTTTTAACTTACATGTAAGCCCTTCTGTGACGACTGCATTTGATGGAGGGCAGCATTTTCGGTGTTCTGTCGTGTGAGAGCCCATTAACAAGGGAAGCAACGCGCCACAATGTGCAGATTGTGTTAGCTTCCTGTGCATCGGCTTATAACGGCGCTGTTCGCGACTGTTTGTATCTACACGGGATATTCCGCAAATCACATTTAAGTGCCTGGCAGAGGGTTCATCTACCATTCCATTCTCGAATAGCGCGCGGGAAGAATGAACACCTGAATCTCTCCGTTCGAGCTCTGATTTCTGGTATTTTATTCTGATGATCATTTCTACCTAAGTAAGTGGCAGTCAATAATATATTTTCGCATTCGCAGGAGAATGGCGGCGATTTGGAGTTTTGTAAGTAGCCCACGCCGCAGCGATAAGCGCCGTTGTTGTAATGATTCCCATCCCAGATCCTGTATCATTTCCGTAACGCTGTCTCCCCTGTATCGTGACAATACGAAACGAGCTGCCATTCTTTGGACTCTTTCGATGTCGTCCGTCAAACCCACCTGATAAGGATCCCACACTGGGCAGCAGTACTCCATAAAAGAACGGACAAGCGTACTGTATGCAGTTTCTTTAGTAGCTCCGTTGCATCATTTCGCGGTACTGCCAATGAAACTCAGAATCTCCTTACCCTTTCCTACGACATTATCTACGTGTTCTTTCCAGTCTACGTCTGAAGAAATAGTAATTCCTAGGTATTTACTGGAGTTTACGGCCTTCACATTCGTTTGATTTATCTTGTGAACAAAGTTTAACGGATTTATTATCGTACTCATGTGGACAACTTCTCATTTCTCATTATTTAGAGTCAATTGCCAGTTTTTTACACCCCACTGATATCTTATTCAGATCGTCTGCAGTTGGTTTTGATCTTCAGATGATTTTACTAGACGGTAAATGACGGCGTCATCTGCAAACAACCTAAGAGAGCTACTTAGATTTTCCCCTAAATCGTTTATGTAGACAAGGAACAGCAGAGGAGCAATAACGCTACCCTGTGAAACGCCCGATATCACCTCTGTTTTAGTCGATGCCTTACCATCGATTACTACGAACTGTGTCCTCTCTGAGAGGAAATCCCCTATCGAGACGTAAATCTGGGGCGATATACCGTAACCACGCAATTTGATTAAAAGCAGTTTGTGAGGTACGGTGTCAAAAGACTCCTGGAAATCAAGAAATACGTAATCGATTTGCAAACCCTTGTCGATAGCACCCATCTCTTCGTGTGAGTAAAGAGCTAGTTGTGTTTCGCACGAACGATATTTTCTAAATCCGTGTTGACTTTGGGTCAATAGATCATTCTGTTGGAGATAATTCATAATATTTGACTGCAGATATGTTTCATAACCCTGCTGCAAATTGACGTCAGTGAAATAGGCCTGTAGCTTAGTGGGTTCCTCCCACTGCCTTTCTTGAATGTAGGTGTGACCTGTGCAACTTTCCACCCTTTCGTACAGATCCTTCTTTGAGATCTCGGTTGTATATTGCTGTTAAGTAAGGAGCTATCGTATCATCAACATCAGATCTAATGGGTATACAGTCCGGACCATAAGACCTGTTCTCGTGCAGTGATTTCAGTTGCTTCACTACTCCGGTGCCATCTACTTCAGCGTTACTCATTCTGGCCTTTGTCCTCCTGATGAGAGCTTTCACTCATCTTGCGATGCACTTCTTCATTCAGCAAAGTAGTCTGTATCAGCACTGGGGATAAACGTACACCGTCCTTCCACCAGAGAAAAGCTGTATGGAAGACTATGTGCAATGCACATATCTATAGAAGAGTTTAGCTATTTACTTTTGTGACACGACTTTCCGAATTTACGAAATGATGGATTTTTAAAAAATAAGTTATTCATATACTCGGAACGTATGACATTAACTGCGAATGGATAAAGCTCAAAATATGTACCCAGCCGGGACTCGAACACGGGTCTCCTGCATTCTAGGCAGATGCGCTGATCTCTACAACACTGGGGACACAGCGATCAACACCCCTACATGCAATTACTCAAGTACACCTCCAGTCAGATACAAATTCTCAACCTTACCCTGCCCACTAGAACTGAAACTCTTAGTTAATATAAACTAATTCCCGTAAGAGTAAGGGCCTAATAGTTCCTCCGCACTGAAAAAAAGATCATTGCCCGTAATTCGCATTTATATAAGGTATATAAGCTCGTAAATTCTACCAAATACCTAGGAGTTACAATTACGAACAACTTAGACTGGCGAGAACACATAGAAAATATTGTGGAGAAGGCGAACCAAAGGTTACGTTTCATTGGCAGAACGCTTCAAAGATGCACCAGCTCCACCAAAGAGACTGCCTACATCACACTTGTGCGTCCTCTCCTGGAGTACTGTTACCCAGTGTGGGACCCTCACCAGGTGGGACTGACGGAAGACATTGAGAAGGTTCAGAGAAGGGCAGCTCGTTTCGTTTTATCACGTTACAGAGGGGCAAGCGTCACGGAAATGTTGCACGATTTGCGGTGGAAATTGTTAAAAGAACGACGTTATTCGTTGCGGCGTGATCTGTTTGCGAAATTTCAATCAGCGACTTTTACTTCTGAATGTGAAAATATTTTGCTAGCACCTACCTACTTAGGGAGACATGACCATCCCAATAAAATAAGAGAAATCAGATCGATAACGGAACGATTTAGGTGTTCTTTCTTCCCGCGCGCTATTAGAGAATGGAACGGCAGAGAAAGGTTATGAAAGTGGTTAATGAACCCTCTGCCAGGCACTTAAATGTGATTTGCAGAGTATTTATGTAGATTTGCATGTGGTATCTGTTTTTTCGGACATGTCCGAAAGAACAGGCGGCACATATAAATCGGTTGTTATTGTTTAAATGGGCAGACTACATGAATTACCTCCAATCCCACTCTAAAACACTCTTAGGACACACATGCAGCCTGATTCTGATAAAAGAATGTCACAAAATAAACACACGGATTGGCTGCTTTAAAAATTGCTCGCTGAAATACCATTCAATACAGTTATGCTTCAAAAATGTCCAGTTCGCGGAACCAGATTGTGCAATATTATAAGAGTATTTAAAGCAGTTGATATAGACACAGTTCACATATAGAAGTAGAGTTCTTACATTTCGGCACTCAATAAACGATACAGAACACTTTCGAATACACCGCGATCTCCACACTTTTGCTTTATCGCGAAACTAAAAGTTCTCGTATTCACGTTATTGCTCGTGTTCATAACTGGACTCTCCTCTATTACAGTCTTATACTTCTAGAGAACTCGCACGAATTATCTCACTTCTCAGTGACTGATAGCAAAAGTCGCCTATCACCTTACATACAAAAAAACTCGCGCTAGCCAACGCTTCACCTACAGCCAGTCAAAATAAACTAATATTTTCAGAATGATTTACATGCTGAATCAACAGTACTTTTTCCTTCTAAGTTCTAACTTCACATTCACACGTCATTCACACTAACAATCAAATCAAATGTTTGTAATTCTGTGGGACCAAAGTACGTTGGTCATCAGTCCCTAGACTTACCAACTACTTATACTTCAAACGAACCTAAGGACAACACACAGGCCAAGCGCATTGAGGCGCTATGCTGCGATGCGCGAGGCCAATCCCCATCGGGGGTTTGAATTCCCCCTCTCGGGCATGGATATTTGTGCCGTCTTTAGTATAAGCTAGTTCAAAAGTAGTTTGTAAGTTTAGGGACTGACGACCCCGCAGTTAAGTCCCTTAAGCTTAACAAACATTTTTGACTACACACACATCCATCCGTAAGGAAGGACTCGAACCTCCGACGCAGGAGGCCACACGATCCGTAACTTGGCGCTCCAGACCGCTCGGCTACTCCCGCGAGGCACACACTAATAATTGACACAAAAGAAATTGGTAATAATTAATAATGTACATAAAATTTACAAAAAATTGTGTCTTATTAAACTCCAACTGTTGTTTCGGACAATATAGTTAAACATTTTGCCAGAAAAGCGTGTGTTTCTTGGAGACTATTCGGCAGCAACCGTGTGTTGTATGCTAAAGGGAACATTGCAATAAATTTTGTTTTACTGAACAATACGAAACTTTTCTATATGTACATGGACTACGAGACTAGAGAATTAGTAAATACCATGGCAACGCCGGGGTTCAGCTGTTTGTTCAATAAAAAGCAAAATTTCGTGTATGTTCTAGTAGTTTAATCACTTAACCTGTTTTTGGCTTTAAATACCACCTTTAAAGTTTAGCACAATTTTATGTATGATCTAGAAGTTAATTTTTATTTAGTTAACCGACTTTCGCCATACAACGTCTAAAGACTGAACGTGCCATTGTAAGCCGAAAAGTGGTGAACTAAGTAAAAGAATACTTGTAAAATTATGCTTTCAGTTCCGTGCTATGATGTTCTACCAAGAACCGACAGAAGAACCAGTGAAAATGACCTCATCTGCTTTTGCTTCAAGTATCTATCGGTTACGCACTAACAACTGCACTCTTTACTCAATATCTTCATACACATCTGTCATTTTTATTGCAACTTGTGTATACTACTAACCCATAAAGTATTTACTTCCCATATCTGAAACGCCCTGTATGCCTCTTTATGAAACTTAGGTTATATCTGTGTTAGAGTAAACATAAACATTCTAATTAATCAACCTGACGTTGACTGATTGCGTATGTATGGCCCTGTTAGAGCACTTGATTATTCAGAACATCAATCTCGTTAAATGATGAGTTGAGTTGACTAAATTAGCAGAACAAATATTATGTACAGTGCAATTACAGGGATCGACAATCATGAAATACGTTAATTATTTAGAGTAAACATCACAGGTTTTATTTCTAGCTCAAACACGACGTATAGGTACTGTTGCGACTTTAGAAATAATTGTTGCGGGTTCAAGTAACATCACAAGTAAGTGGTCTTTCCTGTTCATGATGTCAAACGTAACACATTTACATTTCACTCAGCTCCTCGCGTTGTCGCCCACAATATCCAGATTAAATAAAACAGATTAGAAAGTAGGCCTATATAATTTGTGAGAAAATACCGAAAGGTTGATTGCCGAGTTTCCTACATGTATTCAAAAACGAAAACACTCTGTAAAATTGTATTTGACAAATATAGTATAGTTATAATTGACAAATAGTATTGACAAATATAGTATAGATACTATTGACAAATAGTACTGACAAATATACTATACGTACTATACTCACAACTGAATTTGACAGAGCCCTGAAAGACCTAGGTCGGAACAAGGGCCCCTGGAGTATATGACATTCCTTAATAGCTACTGAAGTCCCTGGGAGAGCCAGCCATGACGAAACTATTTCACCTTGGGTGTAAGATGAATGGGACAGGCGAAATACCTTCAGACTCTAAGAAAAATGTAATAATCCCTATTCAAAGCAGGCGCAGACAGGAGTGAAAACTACAGAACCATGAGGTTGACAAGTCATGGTTGCAAAATTATAACACGAATAATCTACAGGAGAATGGAAAAGCTGGTAGAAGCCGACCTCGGGAAGATCAGTTTGGATTCAGGAGAAATGTAGGAACACGGGAGGCAATACTCACTTTACGTCTTATCTTAGAAGATAGATTAAGGAAAGGCAAACCTACATTTTTAGCTTTTGTATATTTGGAGAAGGCTTTTGACAATGTTGATTGGAATAAACTCTTTCAAGTTCTGAAGCAAGCAGGAGTAATATATAGGGAGCGTAAGGTTATTTACAACTTGTACAAAAACCAGACAGCGGTTGTCAGAGTTGAAGGGCATGAAAGGGATGCAGTGGTTGGGAAGGGAGTAAGACAGGGTTGTAGCCTTTCTCCAATGTTATACAGTTTGTACATCGAGCAAGCTGTGAAGGAAAGCAAAGAGATATTTGGGGAAGGAGTTAAATTTCAGGGTGAAGAATTACAAACATTGCGTTTTTCCGATGACATTGTAATTCTGTCAGAGACAGTAAAGGATCTGGAAGAGAAAGAGAAGGGGGCGTATAAGGTAAACATTAACAAGAGTAAAACAAGGGT
Organism: Locusta migratoria; assembly: GCA_026315105.1. NCBI lineage: Eukaryota > Metazoa > Arthropoda > Insecta > Orthoptera > Acrididae > Locusta > Locusta migratoria. Next base: position 66,578,258 of record CM048754.1, on the reverse strand, counting down.
AATGGAGTGCAGTCTAAGAAGATCAGGAGATGCTGAAGATATCAGATCAGGTAACGAAGCAATAACGGTGGTAGGTGAATTTTGTTACTTGGGCAGTAAAGTAACAAATGATGGTCACAGTACAGAGGATACATAATGCAAAATAATAATGGGTAGAAAAGCGTTTTTGTAAAAGAGAAATTTGCTAACCTCTAATATTAAGTGTAAGGAAGTCCATTCTGAAGACATTTGTGTGGAGTGTTGCCTTGTACGGGAGTAAAACATGGACGATTAACAGTGCGGACAGGAAGAGGATAGAGGCTTTTGAAATGTGGAGCTACACAAGAATGCTGAAGATTAGGTGGGTGGATCGCGTAACTAATGGGGAGGTACTTAACAGAATTGGGAAGAAAAGGAATTTCTGGCATACCTTGACTAAAAGAAGGGATCGATTAGTAGGACACATTCTTAGATATCAAGGAATTGTGAATTTAGCGTTGGAGGAAAGTGCTTGGGGTAAAAACCGCAGAGGGATACAAAGAGATGGATACAGTAAGCAGATGGAGACAGATGTAGGTTGACGTCTTATGAGGAGTTGAAGAGGCTTGGTCAGGATAGGGTAGGATGGAGAGCTGCATCAAACCAGTCCACAACAACAACAGATTTTTGGAAGAATATTGACCGAAAATCCTATTTGAACGAGATAGTCAGTTAGAATAACAACAGTTCGAACCATATTTTTAACGTAGGATGTAGCATGTTGTGTTGTCATTAGTATAAGCTAGTTCATAAGTAGTTTGTAAGGTTAGGGACTGATGACCCCGTAGTTAAGTCCCATAAGCTCTACAAATATCTGAACATTTTTTGAATAATGTTGGAGAAAAGCTGCAACCCTGTCTTATTCCCTTAGCAACGTGTATCCCTTTCATGCCCTTCAACTCTGATAACTAAAGATAATCGTCCGTTCCGTATATTTTACTCCAGTTGATTTCAGAATTTTAAACACGAAAAACTAGTCTATTGCCGCGAACGAGCTGTTACCAGTCGACACGAGGCAAATGAAAGACAGGGATTGATAGTTCGCCGCGCCAAATGACTTGGAAAAAATAAACGGAAAATTAGTTTGTGTCAGAACGGGTTTCAGATGTGCTGCAGTTCATATCGACATCTGATATTTATCAAATCATTCACGTCTCGACAAGAAAATATATTTCGGCGTGTTACGAGGGAAGGCAAAAGAGGTACGGCGTATTAATGCACGTCACAGTTAACGCGGGACGAACTGCGTGGAAGCGCCCGAGGGTGTAAATAAAATTAATGTGTGTGTGTGTGTGAGGGGCGTATCTCGGTTGGTAGCGGGGTGGTTCCGCTTTCCGCTTCCCGCTACTGGGGTGGCAGCGGTATGAAAGCGGATATATTTGGGGGTTGGCGGGTCGGGGGTTGTCGTCTCGCGGAGACTCTGGACAAGATTGATGATGGCGCCGCGGCGGCGGGGGCGGCAGCCGGGGGCGGAACGCGGGGGCGGAAGTCGCGCATTAAAAAGCGGCCGCCGCAGAAATACTTGGCGGCGTCGAGAGGGGGTGTAGGGGGGTGACTAAGTGCCGGGGGAGGGGTAGGTTAACACCGCGAGGCGCTGGGGGCGACAGAGGAGAAGAGGGGTGGCTCTCACTGTTACCGGAATAATCTATATCTATAAATTCGAATGTCTGTTCGGTGTACGCTTAGCACGTCCGAACGATAAGATGCAGAGACTTAAATATTTGTACAGTTACTAATTTATACCCGAGGAAGGTTTTAGGCACGGTTTTATAGCGATCTGATAGATATTTAGTAATTTGAAGAATACAACGCGAAATGCGGAACAATAATTACTCTTTGAAAATTATATTTACTCTTTGAAAATGGTTTTATCGATTGCATTGTTGCTTGAGGGTTGATAATGATAAAAGGGTGGAGTATATTGGGATGGGAAGTTATCGGTGTATATAAATTTCTACGTGTGTGTGTGTGTTAATACTTCGCTCTGCAGCGAAAGCTACAGAACGCAAACGAATGGTCTGTGGGTAATTGTTGTTTGAAGTGTCCCGTTCTACACCATAGCAGTTCCATGCGGATTGTGTGGAAGATATGATGATTAAAAGTCGTCAAATCATAAAAAAAAACTTCGTAAATAAATGTGCATTGCGTTACTTTACACATACTACAACAGTACATTTACTTTTAATAGATCACATTCAGACAATGTTACTCTAACCCACAATTCTGAAACGGTGCAAAATCATATTTTATACGTCGCTTGCTCAAGGGTGGGCAACTCAAAAAATCTCTACATTTACGCTCCAAGCAATACTACAAATAACGTAGTTTACCAGAATGCCCTAAAATGAAATTAAAACGAATTTGGACATTACTCTCACCATACGTGTTGAGATATTGCAACACAGGCTAGACAGAATAATGTACGTATTATAAGACTGAGGTTTCGTTTTGATATTGTTAGGCTGATGTTTAGAAAATAGTGGCACACAGTGTTGAAGTTTTGTATGTTAATTTATCTGTTGTGTGTGTGTGTGAGGCTAATTTAAATATAACAAATGTCAATCTTACCAGTGAAACTTGCATTATCCATTCAAGTCACCTAATCATTGTTCAAATTAAAGTGTAGGTCCAAAACTAAGGAGAGGAAAACTTTATTCAAATTAAATATTAAACATTAGATTCAGCTCTTCTCCACAAATTTTTGAGTAGGGCAGTTAGGCCGCAGGTAACAGCAACCTGACGCGAGGAGGAGATGCAAGTTAGTCTTGTTCATCTTTAGTCGCTAATCATGAGAGTATCTTCATACTAAAAAGGTTTATCTGTTGCTAGAACGTTGTTGATTAGTTATTTACAGTTCCATAGCAACACCAACTGTCACAATCTAACCGTGCAAAATTTCAAGACTTCGTCCGAAGAAAAATATAGGAATATCTCCTTTAAATAGTTCACAAAAAATAAATTAGGTTCTTGTACGAGCGCGGCAAGGAAACTAGTCTGTAGCCGTTACTAAAATGTTATGAAAGTCAAACTCAGGCACTACTGTTTACTGTCGCCAACGCGTACTGAAAAAATTAACATTCCACCGCCTGCTAAACACTGTTTTTCCATATTCACACTCGATATCAATATAATGTCACATTCGAAGGTAGTCAGTAATCAATCCAATCAGTATTGTTTTCTGGAATAAGAAGTTCTTCACAAAAATCAAATTACTCTTGCTATAATATATTTTTGATTATAAATAACTCTTCAAAAAAGCAAGATACTTTTCAATATTAACAAATATTTATTCTTCTTCATACTAATGCAAAGTCAGTTAGCAAGAGACCTGATCCTGTACAACCAGCTTGGACTGAATCTCAAACAACAATTATTTAATGTCTTTTATTTTCTTCTTTGAAACGATTGACTCGCCTCGATAGTACATAAAAAATACAGAAAATAAAACATTTTAAAAATCATATTATAAAATAACAATATTTACATGAACATCAAATATGTATACATTTTAAATAAAAAGTTTCGTGTTCCTATTTAGAACTTCAAAACAGGGCTGACATAAGAAAATGTAGTACGACTATCTTCTCCCGCTACAACACTTAATTTTTAATTATTGTTCCCAAACATGTTTTAGCACATTTTGTGCTATCATAAGAGGGGTGATTTCATTTTTGTTCTGAAAAGTTATAGTTGCTGTACAGTTGTCTTTTGAGATATATCTAACATGTTTTTGCAGGTTCATTCGTTATAAATTTTGCTTAGGTTATCAAATACAACTATTTCAGTTTTGTGAAATTAGGCCTGCAAATACAAGTGTCACATTTTTATATACTTTTACATTAAGCAACTTATAAAATCATGAAGTAGCCTACTTATTTGTTGCTGTGGTAATAGTTTCTTACAAAACTTTTCATCTGCAAACATAACAAACAGTTTAAATTTCTTAGTTACAAATTTTCGGTACGAGAAAACGCATCGTTTCTGTTACTACTTGCAATTCTTTTCCTTCTATTTAGATTCTGGTTGTACCTCACTCCTTTGTAATGTGTTTATTATTTGTTTTACATGTTTTGATCGTGGTATAGATTACGCCAATAGTAATATTCGGCGTATGTATACGGCTGAAGGCTGTTCATTTGTTCTCTAGGTGTTGTATTTTGGAGACTGGCGTGCGAAATACGAACAATATGCACATTACCAAAAATAAAAAATAAAAAATCAGGAACAACCAGAATCTACAGAGAAGCAAAAGAATTGTAAGTACTAACAGAAATTACGCGTTTTATCGAACCGAAAATTGGAAAGCAAGAAATTTAATCTAATCTTACGTTTGCATATGACAAGTTTCGTAAAAAAAAAAAACAACTATTACAACAACAAATAAGTAGGCTACTTAATTATTTTATACGTACCCACAAAAAACAAATGATATAATATAAAATGCAGAATGGCAATGGGTAGGAAATTTGTTAACATTGAATATTGATTTAAGGCTAAGGAAGTCATTTCTGAAGGATTTGTGTGGAGTGTTGCCTTGTATGGGAGGGAAACATGAACGATAAACAGTGCGTACAGGAAGAGGACAGAGGCTTTTTAAATGTGGTGCTACAGATGAATGATGAAGATTAGATGCGTAGATCGCGTAACTAATGAGGAGGTACTGAACAGACTAAAAGAATCGTGAATTTAGCGTTGGAGCGAAGTGTGTGGGGTAAAAACCGCAGAGGAAGACCAAGAGATGGATACAGTAAGATGTTGGTTGCCGTTCTTATGTGGAGCTGAAGAGGCTTGCTCAGGATAGGGTATTGTGGAGAGCTGCATCAAACCAGTCTCCCGACTGAAGACCACAACAACAACAGCCTTATGTTAAAGAATGTTGAAATGTCAGACTCGTATTTGTAGGCCTAATTTCACAAAACTGAAATAGTTATATTTGTCTGATAACCTAGGCAAAATTCATAATGAATGAACCTGCAATAACATCTTAGATGTATTTGTAAAGATAATTGAATAATAACTACAATTTTTCAGAACAAAAAATTAACCACCCCACTGATAATAGCACAAAATGTGCCGAAAGATGTTTTCAAAAATATAATTAAAAATAAAGTGTATTTTATACGGCCGAAAATCCTCACTATTTATTTATTTTAGCAAGCACCGAAGAAAGAAGAGCAGCAACATAAAAAACCTTTATATTTTTTAATTTACCCAGACTACTGAAAAGGAGTCGACATGACGTTCGTGAACTTCGATTCCACATTGCCAGAACCGCCCGTTTCTGACCCAATCCAGTTACCCCAAAAAATAACGCCGTACGTCATAAGAGAGTGAAAGTAAGCGTAGTAGAGTACTTTTCGTGTTGAAAAATTACTTATTTCAGATATTTTTGTAATACTAAATAAAGCAGAATTTAGTTTTTGAACAAGATCCTGAACATGGGCTTTCCACGACAGCTTACTATCTGAACACCTGGAAATTTAAACTGTTCAGTCTCACTTTATAATATGCCCATTATGTGTAATCAAAATGTCAGCTTTCGTGAAATTACGTGTTAGAAATGGTAAAAACTGAGTTTTACTGTGATTTAACATCATCTTGTTATCTACAAGCCACGAACTTATCTCTTGAACCGCATTATTTGATACTGTGTCATAATTACAAACAACTTCCTTCACTACCAAGCTGGTATCATCAGCAAACAAAAATATTTTACAATCACCAATACACTCGAAGGCATATTAATTATATAAACGAAAAGTCGTCGAAAATTGGAAATCGGGAAAGAGAAAAAAACTGAAATTTGAAACCAAAATCAATTAAGCGATAAAAATCAGACCGTCAGTTACCCCGTTGGGGAGGTGAACTAGAATAAGATGGAAGTATAAATGAAAAACTGAGGAAAATATGTGAATATGGTATCTATTGAAAAGTCAATAACGATTTACGATGTTAGTATTAGCAGATTGGTTTTAAAAGCTGGAGGTTAATTTTCACCTCGGCAATGTCTGTGATTCATGACGGTGACTGTACTGCATACACCATACAAACGTATGGTTTTTGTTCCAGTCTTCATGAAATATTATACATCTGACCTTTAATCCAAGATGAAGTTCGTCGTGCGTGTAAGGATCACATACAACGCATAATATCTGGCGTGTGACGTCATAAACAATGACATGCGCCAAAATCTCCTGCATCACCCGACAGTTTTAAACATCTCCTAAACCACTGGACCGATTTCAACCACATTTCGTGCACATATTCCTTACCGTGAGGTAGCAATTGCTGTTGTGGTAACAACCACCTACGACACATATTTCAGGAGATATGACGCGTGTGGTACGTCGCGGAGGGTACTGTACATGCGATCCTCCAGAAAATACAAAGTTCTGGTCCAGACTTGACCGTCAAAACGAGCTCAAATGTTCGAATGTTTGTTAAGCTTAAGGGACTTAACTGCGGGGTCGTCAGTCCCTAAACTTACAAACTACTTATGAACTAGCTAACACTAAGAACGACACAAATATCCATGCCCGAGGGGGGATTCGAACCCCCGACGGTAGTGGCCGTACAGACCGTGACTGGAGCGCCTCAGTCCCCTCGGCCACCGCGGCCGGCTCAAAAGAAGAGGGTCGTACTATTTGGCATGGTGTACAGTACTTTACTTACGGACTTTGACAAAATTTTTATTCCGATCCTGATGAAATTATATACACTTCAGTAAGCTGTCATGTGGTGCGTGGCATGGGGTACATTGCATTTCTACATCACTAAACTATACAATCTAAATGTACCGGGAAACACCGCTGTAAAGTTGAAACCTCTCTCCAGGATTTTAATTTGACCGCGTCGTGTGTCTAACAGATAAGCTATCGTTTACTAACATTGTTACCGAAATAATGCTGTCTGAATTACTTTTTACTGCATGTTAAATGAGCTGTAATAACATATGAAAACGGTCGCCACCCTGAATTAGGGAATGAATGCCTAGCATACCAAATAATGGAAAATTGTATAAAGTGAATATACGCCTAGACTAGGTATTACTGTTATTCAAAAATTTTGTTGCAAAGAAAAATATTATGGCAGTAAATCTGAGAAAATTAATATTTTACCCAACACTAAGGCTCATTTACTTGAATAATTAAGATTCAGACTCATTACTGTGATAAGTAACTGTTGATTGTTCTTAAGATTAGAAAATGTATGGTTATATATATACAAGTGGCGTCTGTTCCGAAAGAACAGACGTCACTTCTGATCCTGAAGTTGTTTTTATTTAATATTCACAGAATATATGACATCAACTGCGATTGGGCAAAGCTGAAAATGGGGATGCGTGCATGGGTAGTCCTTGCAGGTGCGGTGATCACTGTGTCCCCAGTGGTGTAGAGGTTAGCGCAACTGCCTAGAAAGCAGGAGACCCGGGTTTGAATCCCGGCTTGGTACACATTTTCAGCTTTGCCCAATCGCAGTTGATGTCATATATTCTGTGAATGTATGGTTATACTCAACAATACTCTTAACTGTCACAAGGATAATACGCAGATGAACTGACCAGCTATTATAAGTATTACATTTAACAGTTCAAACATTTAATAAACTTATTCTTTGGATAGTTTTTTTAAAGAAACCTGCTAGAAAGTGTGCTACCATCTGACTACTCTTGTCCAAGGAAATGTATGTAACTTTATATTTCTGTACAATGCTAATGGTTTTGTATATGGCCGGCCGCGGTGGCCGAGCGTACTGCGGCGCGCCAGTCACGGTCTGCACGGCCACGACGGTCGGGGGTTCGAATCCCCCTTTGGGCGTGGATATTTGTGCCGTCCTTAGTAGTAGCTAGTTCATAAGTAGGTTGTGAGTTTAGTGACTGATGACCCCGTAGTTAAGTCACATAAGCTCTACAAACATTTGAACATTTTGTTTTGTATGTGAACAGACAAAACTTTCTTTTAATACTAGTTTTAGTGCTAGTTTAAACTGTCAAGTGGCACAATTGCTTTATACTAAACAAATCATCTTGCAAAATATTTCCATACTTGAGCACACCTAAAGTTAATACCATTTGAATACTTTGTTCAACCCACCTTGACTTATAGCTTCTTTAATAGGTACAGAGTAGTACTTTTTCAAAAAATTTTGAATTTAGAGAATATTTTTATATCTGATAGCTAATTCTGTTCTGAATATGGAATGTAAAAATTATAGCTGCTGTTTGTGGTAAACTCATTAAAACAACTGAAACTAGCTGCACTTTCGCTTATGTAACTATATAGTCTAACTGTATAGAACTTCAAAATGCTATTTCAACAAAAATTGTTAACTATTTATGATTATTTAATGGCAGCTTATGATGACTGTATGAACATTATTTAAACAATTGAAGGATTTATCACTGCACTAATTGCATTTAGTTGCAGCACTGTTTTCATCAACTTGCATTCGTAAACTTTTTCATTCTTTGCTGCAATAATACTGTTCCTTGGGATTCTCGGAACCTTCATTACCAGGGAAAGGACGTTACTTGGTCAAATGACTCCGGAAAATCAGAGGTTGTTACACATTTTTCAATTAAGAGTTGTATTATACAACTTCACACTGCACGACTGGTTATTGCGAAGTTAAAAGGTAAAAATCGGTCAACAATCCGAAGATTGGTTAGAGCACCACAGTGCTTTACTAGGTATGGTCCTGTTTGGAGGTGGTATGCCGTTTCCTTCCTCCGACCTTGGAACTGACTTACCCAGCCAGTTATAGGGGGGCCTACAGTTTAACGTGGGATCCGAACCACGGTGCTACTCGGTATTTTTCACATCAGTAATACTGCTAGAGGTGAAAGTAGTGGAAAGTTACAGATAAAAATCCTAGGATCTGGCTGGGATCGAACCCGCGACCTTTGGATTTGTAGTCTGGCACTCTACCACCGAGGTGCACCATGCGCAGTTACAAAATAAAAGTACGTTATTTGCAGCGGAATAGGAGGCTGATTAGATGATTTTGTGGCAACGTGACTCTTGGAAAACTTTTGCTCATGTCTGCTACTCGTGGCGAAGGTAGTGTTGCATAATGAGCTTACATAACAAAGCCGCACTACAGAATGTCCGTAGATTTCCATCCGAGGCTATTTGTATCTAGTAAAGGTTGAATTAGCCTGTAATTCCACACCTTCTTGTAACAGACTTGTACAGTAGCGACACAAACCGGTGTATCTACCCAGCACTGGTAGCTGCCAGCTTTAGTAGCTAGCTGCCACTGCTCTCATACTGTGACTGACTGTCGCTACTGTCGGTAAACTCGCTCGCTCACGCACACACTTCCAGAAACTTCTCCTGCCAACTTGCCACCTTTTCCCGTGCGCTGGCTTTCTGTCCGATGCTAGGCACTGCATAGAATTCTGAACTTGCCGTTAGATGAACCAGCAGCACAGCACACATTAACAAACAGTTTATACATAACAGATTCCAAAATAATATATTTACTATTTCTGAATATTAGTTACACATTATTACGGAAGATCAATCAAGTTATAAAATTCTAGCACAGCACCTCCAAAATACTGTGAAAGACCATCTATACAGACATCACATTATAGTTCAATACAGTTAACAATCGATAAACACAAAACATGAATGTAAATAATTAATTAATTTTTAATCTTCTCTATATATAAAAGGCAGTGTCCGGATTGACTGACTGACTCATCATCGCCCAGCCCAAACCACTGAAGATAGAAACTTGAAATTTGTGGAGGGTTTTGATCTTATTCTGTAGGCTCATTTAAGAAGCGATTTTTCCATATTCCGTCCGTAAGGGAGTGAAATAGGGGATGAAACGTTTTTTGAAAATACGTAGCTATTTAGGCAATTTTCAAGCTAGAACTACAAAATTTCTTATTTTAATTCAGGGTTCGAATTTAAAAGACCCGTGTTTCGGCATTTTTTGAAAGTCGACAAATAGGTGACGCAAAAAATTGATTTTCAAAAATATGTTGCTATTAACACAAATTTTAAGCTACGCAACTTCGGAAATGGAATCTTGGTCAGGATTAAAAATCCATGATGTTTAGTATTTTTGGAAATTCAAAAACTAAGGGGGTAAAAGTGGGGATCATACATTCTTTTCGAAAACACTTTGTTGTCCAGATAATTTTGAAGATATAGCTGCAAAAAATTGATATTTTTATTGTTCGTTATGATTTTAAAAAATACGTGTTTCGCTACTTTCGGAAATTCAGCCATCAAGGGGGTTAAATTGGAGAGGGGGTGTTTTTCGGAAATATGTTGCTATTTAGGCAATTTTGAAGTTAGAACTACAAATTTTCGGATTTGGATTTGGGGTTCAAATTTAAAAGACACGTGTTTCGGTATTTTTGGAAATTCGACGAATAAGGGGGTGAAATACGATTTGCAAAATTATGGTGCTGTTAAATCAAATTTCAAGCAGTAACTACGAAACTTATGGATTCTACATCAGGATTAAAAAGAAACAACTGGTGCAGACCAACCAGCCTACGCATGCGAAGCAGTGGGGGTTCAGCTAGTAAATGAATAAAATAATACTAAATATTAGGACAGGAGGGAAAGGAATAGACTATAGTGTCACAACTTTCAGTCAGTTACCACGAACTGTGTCCTCTTCCACAATAAATCGAGAAGCGTATAGCACGCAGTTCGATTAGACTGCACTGGTATGAAACGCAGCAATGAGCAGATGACCCGTTGCAGTGTGTTTACAGACATACCGGAATTGGCGAAATATTGTCTTGAAGGAAGTTTGCAACTTTCATTTTGTTGCTGTCCGTAAGAAATGCAAGTTGTTATGATATATCACGCCAAATTTGCGACTGGATACGGGATTTCCTATCAGAGAGGACACAGTTTTTACTAATCGATGGAAAGGCATCGACTAAAACAGAGGTGATATCGGGCGTTCCACAGGGTAGTGTCTTTGGTGCTCTTCTGTTCCTTATTTACATAAAAGATTTGCGAGAAAATCTAAGTACCTCTCTTAGATTGTTTGTAGATAACGCCTTCATTTATCGTCTAGTAAAATCATCTGAAGATCAAAACCAACTGCAGAACGATCTAAATAAGATATCACTATGATGTAAAAATTCACAGTTGACTCTAAATAACGCGAAGTGTGAAGTGGTACACATGAGTACGAAAATAAATCTGTTAAACTTCAATCAAACGTGAAGGCCGTAAACTTCACAAAATATCTAGGAATTACTATTACTTCAGACTTAAATTGGAAAGAACACGTAGATAATGTCGTGGGGAAGGCGAACCAGAGACTGCGTTTTATTGGCAGAACCCTTAAAAGATGCAACAGAACTACAAAAGAAACTGCATACACTACGCTTGTCCGTCGATTTATGGAGTATTGCTGCCCAGTGTGGGATCCTTATCAGGTGGGTTTGACGGAGGACTTCGAAAGCGTCCAATGTAGGGCAGCACGTTTCGTATTGTCACGATACAGGGGAGACAGCGTCACGGAAACGATACAGGATCTGGGATGGGAATCATTACAACAACTGCGACATGGGCTACTTACGAAACTATAATCCCAACATTCTGCTCCGAATGCGAAAATATATTGTTGATTCCCACTTACATAGGTAGAAAAGATCATGAGCGTAAAATACGCGAAATCAAAGCTCGAACGGAGAGATTCAGGTGTTCATTCTTCTCGCGCTCTATTCGAGAATGGAGTGGGAGATAAATAGTATAAAGGTGAAATGTATAAAGGTGTTTGGATGAACACTCTGCCAGGCACTTAAGTGTGATTTGCAGAGTATCACATGTAGATGTAGATGAAGTTCAGCTGGTACGGAAACCGCTTATATGGAAGAGTCGTACAAGGGCCCGTGGCTGGATGTTATTAATATCAGTGATTCACGGCTGCTGTACCTTGGGCACCATCTTCGGCCACCCCGCCAGACACATAATGCAGTTCCGTCCTTCACTAAGTCACAGAGTAACATATACAGAGGAGCAGCCCTCCCTAAACCACTGTCCTACGCTCCCCTCGTAGTTCCGTAAGATGCTGGCAGGTGTCAGGCGGATCGCTGGCTTAGGGTGCCTCTCGCACGTCAGAGGGTAGCGTGGAGGGGAGGCTGAGGGGAGAGCTCGTGCCGCCTGCCACGAGGCCACGGCTGTGTCCGGCTTGCTGGCGTTTGAGGGGAGGTGGTGGTGGGGACAGTCTCTACCTGCCGCCTGCTCTGTCCAGTTTAAAGGGCTGCTTCTGACCTCAGCTCCATCATGGGACATCTTACGGGACTGCTGGAAAACCTCCCTCCCCGCACCCCTGAGCGTAGGAACGGGCCCTTACGGAGGTTTCCCGTCTGTATATATTTGCCTGTGCCTGCGTTCCTGACGCGTCCACGATGGGCTTCGGCGCCTGCCTCTTCCTCCCCCCTCCAGCCCTTCGGCCCTTCGGCCCTTTCGCATCCCTGTCGTAACTCTGGCTAACGCTCGGCCCTTCGCGACCTGTCGCTCACTGTCGACTGGCCGCTATGCGCGGCTGACTTTCCTACACTCTGTCCACCGACACGAGAAAAGAACCGCTAAAGGCTGGTCTACACGACGACACTAGGTTTCATGAAACTGCGCTACTGGCCATTGCGCATGCGCGGCAGGCGTTCGCGCAACTCGTTGGCGAAACTAAACAGTTTCGGCAGCTTCCAACTTTGGTGAAACTGACTGCGCGTGTTTTTAGATTAGGTTATAGCCAATACAGAACAAAACACAACATAAAGAGGGGAACGGAAGAAATAATTCGGTTTTTGAACATATATGCAATGCATAGGTGTTTGTACGATTTTAAGCGCCGGCCGCGGTGGCCGAGGTGACTGAGGCGCTCCAGTCACGGTCTGCACGGCCACTACGGTCGGGGGTTCGAATCCCCCCCCTCGGGCATGGATATTTCTGCCGTCCTAGTTCGTAAGTAGTTCATAAGTAGTTTGTAAGTTTAGGGACTGATGACCCCGTAGTTAAGTCCCATAAGCTTAACAAACATTTGAACATTTGATTTTGATTTTAAGCAGCGGCATGTTAGTGCTCTTGAAGCAATTGTTCGTGAATTAAATATTGATGGGTTACAATTAGTGAATTACATTCAATTCCAAATACCAATACAAACGAACTATGGCAACTGTGGATTTGGGAACACGGTAGAGGCACCGTAGAGACGAATATCTACTTGACAAGAAACGTAATGCAATTTGTAATTTCCGTTCTAGTAACAATGCCTCACACACAACAGTATCTTGATTCTTTATTGCATTACTAACTCTGTTTAAAAGGAACGTAAACTGCTCTGGTGACATTATAATTTGATTAAATTAACTTCTAGGGTCTTCAATTACAATTACAATTACAATACCACAATAATATAAATTATTTTAACGCTGCTTTAAACTTTATTAACTCACTATAAGCTTATTTCGGCCTTAGGTCATCATCAGGTTTTATAACTTATAATATTGTTGATGTTTATTTGCTGCCCAATTGTTTATAGAAGCTGATGTAATACATATCTGTATATGTGCAGCAGCACTGGTTATATGATTAGATTTTTTTTTAAATCAATGTTTGATAGTGGCAGTATCCAACGATATTATAAGTTTACATGATTACCAGTAATTTATACATTAATTAATGTATAAATTACTGGTAACCATGTAAACTTATAATATCGTTGGATGCTTGTATAATTACATTAATTAATGTATAAATTACTGGCAACCATGTAAACTTATAATATCGTTGGATGCTGCCACTGCAGACTGCCATTATCAAACACTGATACAAAATCTAATCATATGACCAATGCTGCAGCACATATACAGATAAGCATTACATCAGCTTCTATAATCAATTGGGCAGCAAATAAACAACAACAATATTACAAGTAATAACACCTGAGGATGGCCTAAGCCCGAAATAAACTCATAGTGAGTTAATAAAGTTTAAAGCAGCGTTAAAATAATTTATATTATTGTGGTACTGAACATATCAATCATAGACACACTCCACACTGCGGGCCCCAGAGAACGGAAATTACAATTTCTTTCAGCAAGGTCGCTAAACAATCGAGGTGACGTCTTTTTTTAATCCAGTCACAAACCCAAAGACGTGTATTTTACTCTTTTTATGTTTTGTCTTTTGCAGCGACTTCACACAGAGGAGCAATAGCTCCTCCACAACTCTTGCAGCTACCAAAACTTTCATTCTACGGAGACTACGGCACTCACAAAACAAAGAAAACTGAAGTGTATGGTATGGGCGCCGTGTCTACAGACACACACGAAACCAGTTGCGCGCTACTCATTTCATGAAACGAGTGTCGCAACCTAGTGTCGTCGTGTAGACTAGCCTTAACACACCGTGGCGCGGACCAGGGGTGCACAGAACTACCGTCCATTTCAAAATCATTGACCCCTGACAGTGAGCTCGTATTCTGGTCACACCGCACGACCAACATCGATGTCTTGTACCTCGCCGGAATCTTTGAAATGTCTACTTTCATTTGATGTATAAATATTACATTTTTATTTCAAAAAGGGGACGACGTACGCGGTAATATTTAAGAGAAAGCGTGCTTTTTCTGGCTTACGTCGGTGAATGTCAACTTTAAGGATGCACTGAAATGAGACCGTAATTAGGAGAAAGTTTTCCTCTGCACAGTTTAAAGATCCAACCTTTTTCTATTTACAGACAGAGTTTCGTTATTTTCTGATTAGTCGTTTTGTCCTAATGGTAGACGCAGACTGATGCAGTTCGCCTATTGGTGATAGGCATTAACAAGTCGAAAAGTGTAAATGCAAGATCTGTCGTTGCCTTTCACAGCTGTTGTCTGTTAATGCTCATAAATCTACACCAAGCGCTAATGTCACTTTATTACTTTATATTCCTTCAGCAAAAACCGCCTTGATTGCAAATTATTTTATTAATTAATGACGCGTTTCGCCCTTTAGGAGGGCATCCTCAGATTATCTGCGTGACAGAATTTACACAAAATTACAAGGCGGAATTACAAACGGGTATAATGGTACATGGGCTTATTTTGTGTTAAGAAGACGGTATAAATGGTAAACAAAATTTACAATGCGCTCTCCGTGGTGTGACACTGTAAGTAGTTCTGCAGTGATTCTATTTTTCTGGAATTTTTGGATAATCTGAAGATGCCCTGTTAAAGAGCGAAACGCGTCATTCATTAATAAAATAATTTGCAATCAAGACGGTTTTTACTGAAGAAATATTTATTCAAAAATGTTCAAATGTTTGTAAATCTATCGGACCAAACTGCGTGGTCATCAGTCCGTAGCTTACAAACTACTTAAACCTAGGTAAACTAACCTACGAACACACACACACCCATGCCCCAGGGAGGACTCGAACCTCCACGGCGAGCAACCGCGCGCTCCGCAGGGAGACGCTTTAGACCGCTCGGCTACTCCATCGCGGCAAATATTTATTCTCACTGATTGCTGTACACCATGGACTGGAAATAATTTTATAATTAATTTAGTTGGTTTTTCGTTCCTATGCGCTACGTGCTCGCGTGTGCAGTGTTGCCGTTCTTCTCAGTTTAGTAGGCGCTCCTGGCGCATTGCGACAGTGGCGGCGCGCTGGAGTGGCAACTATGCTCCGCCATAGCTGCGGTCTTAACAGCAGTGCCCTCTCCGTCTCAATAGCTATAACGGTAAGCTTATTCGCAGCTTCTTGCGTTTTATGTTATACGGACGAAACGACTAATCAAACAATAACAAAACGCCGTCTGTAAATATAACAAGGTTGGATCGTTAAACTGTCCAAAGGAGTACTTAGCAAAGGAAAACTTTCTCCTAATGACGGTCTCATTTCTGTGCATCCTTAAAGTTAACATTCGCCGAAATAAGCCAGAAGAAGGACGCTTTCACTCAAATATTACCGCGTACGTCGTCTCCTATTCAAATAAAATGTAATATTCATGTACCAATGAAAACTAGACATTTCAACGATTCCGGCAAAATATAAAACATCGACGTTCGTCGTGCGATGTGACCAGAATACGAGCTCAAAGTCAGGGGTAATCATTATGAAATGGACAATAGGCGGGGGTCCTCGCTCAAGGTCGCCACATACGTTTCAGACGTAGGGCCGTGGTACAGCGGCGCTATTACAAGCCAAACACATTGTGTTGATCTTGAACTTTGCTTTTCTTGAAGCAGCAACCATAACATCCATTTATTGCGCTACACCCACGAGACACAGCGCCTACCGTACCGACTGCCCGGCCGACAGTAGCGCTCCACAGGTTGCCTGCCCGGCAGGCGCCACACCAGAGAGGAACACACCAGCATTCAGTACGATAACTCGGGATTCTCGACTCGAGCGCCACAACTACGGCACAATCAATCCTTCATTTGGCACACACATAAATCATGAGATGAAAAAGTATTATCCTACTTAAATTAAATGTGTAGCGCCATGTGAACAGAATTATACGGATTTTATTTTTTTTATTTTTTTATTTTTTTCAAGATATAGTTTCTGCTTTGTAAGTAACATTGCCCAAAAACTGCGCATGGTGTTACAGTATCACTACTACAGTGTTGTTCTTATGACTGTGGAAAGTATTGTATTTGCGACTAGTTCATATGAAACATGAGAAAACAAATCGTTTTTGGTGCAAAGTTCAGAACATGCCATGATTTCCACATTTTACAGTCAAGTACCCCTGAAGACAAAACTTGCAAATTCCTCGGCCCGTAATCTGTCAAGTGAGAACATATTGTCATATCTGTCATACTGTACATCATTGACTGCTACAGGAGATGCTCTTTCGTTCTTCTCTTGGACTTATTCTCCATTTTGTAGTGGTCTATCAGGCCTCCTCTTCCCAATAAAAATAAGTCCATTTTCAGTCTCGCATACAAGAACTCGTCAACAATTTTCCATAATAATTGAACTTCAAGGCTTCCTCTTTCCCTTTTATAAGCAGTTTTCCACGTATCACAAAAAAAAAATATCTTCATAAAAGTGAAACAAACATGTACGTTGGTAACTTATGTTTGGAGTGTCCGCTAAAGACTACGCTTATTGCTAAACTTATCCAAAAAGAGAACGAAACCACTTTATTGGAGAGCTTAAATGTTAGTTTCAAGCACAGTTGCCCGTCCAAGGTTGAAACTTCAAATATGTTTAGAAAACCACGCGCGATTTTGACGTTGCTTGAGGGCAACATTGCCTAATAAAAGGTTAAGGCCTTCGCCGGCAGTCTACAAGCATTCTTTCATCCGCCGTCGTGGAAGAGCCGAGATCCGCCGACCGACCCACGACCTGCAGCTATTCGGACTAGTAGTAGCAGTTGTGTAGTGTAATGTACTGTATTGTGTTGTCGTAACCGAGTGTGTATAACACACAAGTAGTGATTATAATTGCCCTTAACGCCAAGTCGGGACACAGGAAAATAAATTTATGTTGACAGCATCTGTGGGACACTGTCGCTTGGCCACGCCCATGATCGCTCGGGTGGAGCCCTCTGCTGAATCGAGTGTTCCGATTTGTGCTCAATGCTGCCGCGTACTTCTCTCGCTTGGCGTAATAGCTAGGCGCCTGCCACGCTGGCAACCTGTGGAGCAGTACTGTCGGCCGGGCGGCCGTTGCGGCAGGCGCTGTGTCGTGAAACTGCGGAGTAGCAGCCCAACAAGTTGCTTGGTACATCAGACACTCTTTCTTACCACTTTTCAACCCCAGCTAAGGCTAACCTCATCAGAAGTATTCATAAAAATTAGAGCAACCTGAAGTCACACAAGAATAGCGAGTGTCGTTGACTTCAGGGAAGGGTGACCGGGTTCGATTCCTGATGGGGGACTTGATGTTGGGTTTTTTCATCATCATCATGATAATCATCCTTTCATTGTCACTGGCACATAAGTGCCCACGAGGCGACAAGTAAAGAGATTTGCAATGGAGCCCGTCTGCTCCCCTTCTCAGGTTCGAGTCCTCTGTCGGGCTTGTGTCTGTGTGTGAGTGTGTGTGTGTGTGTGTGTGTGTGTGTGTGAGAGAGAGAGAGAGAGAGAGAGAGAGAGAGAGTGTGTGTCTGTGTGTGTGTGTGTGTTCTCGTTAGCATAAGTTATTAGAAGTACTTTAAATGAATACATTTTGGTATAGGCTTTACCGTGACTGTTGTTTGAAACTGATTGAAACACAAGATATCACTGTTACCAGTCACTTTGTTTTGCTGTACTCACAACGCGTTTCCAGGGTTGAAGCCCCCATCATCAGGTGGAATGACATTAAGCTGTGTACATGTATGTTAGTTTGACCTGTTGCACTGTCTACGAGAGAAGATATGAAACACTACATTAGAATGTGACTTTGTGCAATTGTTGAAATGAAGTTAAATGTGGACAATTAAAATATCATATAGAGTGTCCACCCAAGGTATCTCTGGAACAATAACAGCTATTGGAAAACGACTTTCACCGCTATCAATGTACGGCTGGGGCCCATGAATGTACATATTTAGAAACATTCTAAAACACAAACTCATGTTTTTTATATGGGCACCCTATATTTTGTCTTCAGTAATCCATAGCATGACAAATCACATAAGCAATGGCGTTGATTGCATCGCAATATTTCAATTAGATCCCGAGATATAGCGACGCGAAGTTGACGCTTGAAATACGCGAAACGCGCGGCTAGCGCACGTACTGAGCAGCATGGGGTTCTCGCCTGAGTCTCAGGACGAGCGCTAGCCGCGCGTTTCGCGTATTTCAAGCGTCAACTTCGCGTCGCTATATCTCGAGATCTAATTGGAATATTGCGATGCAATCAACGCCATTGCTTATGTGATTTGTCATGCTATGGATTACTGAAGACAAAATATAGGGTGCCCATATAAAAAACATGAGTTTGTGTTTTAGAATGTTTCCAAATATGTACATTCATGGGCCCCAGCCGTACATTGATAGCGGTGAAAGTCGTTTTCCAATAGCTGTTATTGTTCAAGAGATATTTTGGGCGGACAAGATAGCTGGGACACCCTATATATATATTCAGTAAGAGCTTTAAAAATATAATAGTGTATAGACAGATGAATGATTATACTTTAAAAGATTATGATCTGATGAAGAAATATGCAATGCACATTATATATATATATATATATATATATATATATATATATATATATATATATATATATATAATTTTAGTATACAATACACATTAAAAATAATGTACAAACAGTTATAATATATATAGACCTTATGGGCTGACAAGGGTTGTGTATGTGTGTGTGTGTGTGTGTGTGTGTGTGTGTGTGTGTGTGTGTGGCTCAATCAGTTACTTGGAGCAGTTTGTAAGTGTACAGGCTGAGGAGCAATGCAGTTTTGTCCCATAGCTTTACAAACATTTGAACATTTTCGGAAACGTATGGCATTCAATTCTGCTGGCTTGCCACCTGAGGTCAGGGTACACTAACTGCAAATTTTTTACTTCTGCAGGCAACTAAAGGTCTTTACGTAGACTGTCAGCCAGCAAATTAAACTGATGGTTCAGGGTAGTTTGAGGTGTAAGACAAGGCTATAACTTGTCACCAGTGTTACTCATGCTATTCATAGATCACTTGTTGAAAACAGTAGACTGGCAGGGCGGGATTAGGATAGGTGAAAACAAAATAAGCAGTCTCTCATATGCGGATGACTTAGCTGTAATGGCCGATTCGATTGAAAGGTTGCAAACTAATATTTCAGAGCTCGATCAGAGTTGCAAGGACTATGATATGAAGATCAGCATCTCCAAAACAAAAGTAATGTATGTGGGAAAGAGATTTAAACAGATTGAGTGCCAGATAGGAGGAACAAAGTTAGAACAGGTAGACAGTTTCAAGTACCTGGGATGTATTTTCGCACAGGATGGTAACATAGTGAAAGAACTGGAATCGAGGTGCAGCAAAGCTAATGCAGTGAGTGCCCAGCTAAGATCTACTCTCTTCTGCAAGACTAAGTTAGCAGTGCACCGCTCTATCTTTCGACCAACTTTGTTGTATGGGAGTGAAAGGTGGGTGGATACAGGTTACCTAATTCACAAGGTAGAAGTTATAGATATGAAAGTAGCAAGAATGATTGCAGGTACTAATAGACGGGAACAATGGCAGGAGGGTGTTCATAATGAGGAAATCAAAGAAAAGCTGGGAATGAACACCATAGATGAAGCAGTTAGAGCGAACAGACTGAGATGGTGGGGTCATGTTACACGCATGGAAGAAGCAAGGTTACCTAAGAGACTCATGAGCTCGGCAGCGGAGGGTAAGAGGAGTCGAGGTAGAACAAGAAGAAAGTACTTAGATTCGGTGCAAAATGATTTTGAAGCTAAAGGCATAACATCAGACGAGGCACCGATGGTAGCATTGAATAGCGGATCATGGAGGAATTTTATTAGAGGCACTAAGCTCGACACTGAACGCTGAAAGGCATAATTAGTGTCTAATGATGATGATGAGACCTCAGAGTTTTAGGCTCTAAAAATCTTAAATTAGGTGCCTAAAATAGGTTCTATCACTTACAAAACTAGGTTATAAAAATCATAAAATAGGTGACCAAAATCTGAAATTTTATTGTCTGCAAAGATAAGCAGATTGACAAAAATCCACATTATTGTACTGTCTTTGTCCATAATTGCAGTCACAGTAAATAACAGTTTCTCCACACTCGTGTTTTGTTGATTTACCTGATAAGATGTCAGCCACTGTTCAGAGGGTCGTGTGTCCTGGTTTTTTTGTAGCTCTGTCTTTAGTTTCACACTAACTTTCATACCACCAGAACTTGGGACCAAGTTGAATTTTTTCTGTCGCCTCTTCTATCAACCGCAGTTGCATGTAGACTGAACAATCTAGAGATTTAATAATAGGGACCAAAAATGCATGATGCTATTTTATGTATGCAATGTTGTTGGAAAATCTTTAGCTGAAGTAATACTCACTGCCTCCTCCGTTAATTTAAGAACAATTTCTTTAATATCTTCCAAATGCTGGCTGTAATATTCCACGGCCTCTAGCAACATTCCCCAGCGAGTAGTATGGGTTCTGGTGGAAGTTCCTCGATGAATAACTGGATTCTTGTAGGTGCTTTAATAGAAACCTTTTTGGTGGTTAAAACTAGCTTATTTACATGTGGAAATTCGTGACGTATCGTGTCAGCTACATGATTCATGGCATTGGGCAAAGAATTAAGCCGGGAAGACCAGAACAGTATTTTTAGTCATACAAATTTTGACTCAGTTTTAGAAAAATATACAATCAGATTTCTAATATTAAATTAGGTGCTTTAGGTACTATAAAATTACAATTTTCGATAATATATCTGCATAATTCTTAGCTGGGAAGACCACGAGTGAATTTTTGGCATTAAAATTTTTAATTAATTCGATTTTTAAAATTTAGTAACAATTAGGTACTAACCTAAAATTAGGTACGTTGCTTGCAGTGGCCATTCGAGCAGCAGCTGAACATTACGTATTTCACTGTATTATTTTTAAAGGCAATGCCTTTTGCTACTTCAATGTAGGGTTTTATTTTTATAAGTCACCCATGCGCGTTTCGCCTTTGTCACAAGGCATCATCAGTGGCTGTCAGCACTTGCTACTCCACGTCAGCCTCTTCCTGGCAACCAGGAAATGAAAGAAAAACTGGGAATGAACATCATAGATGAAGCAGTTATAGGAACAGACTGAGATGGTGGGGTGGGTTTTTAGAATACAGTGTAACCTTTCGGACAGACAGACAGACGGACAGACAGACAGACAGGCATCCAAAAATCGACGTTATTTTTGCAAATATCTCTGAAACGATACGAGATATGAGACAAACATAAGAGAGCAAAGTTGTAGAGTATGTTCTCCTCTACAAATTCGGTTATTCAATGTTCGTGTCAGATGAATGGTTAAGCCGTTATTTTCATTTAATTTTCGAGCTGTCAAAAAACGATCGCAAAACGACCACTTTTGGTGTTACTACCGTAAACTAAAGTGGGCCAATATTACAGTGAAATACATGAAATTAGGTATTTTAGGTGCTATAAAAATAGCGTATTCGATCGTAAATTTGCATAATTCGTGTATGTACAACTTTTATTGCCATTATTTGATGAGGAACAAAATAGGTTTCTACTTAAAATCCGAGGTGCAATCATGATGGTGATGGTATATAACAGAGGCCAGAGGCAGAAGCAACATCATTAGACATGGGAGTGTGTTAGTGTCGTCCTGTTCTGGGAGTACCCCGCGTCTACCTGCCCGACGCCAAAGTGTGGTCCCGAGAGAGTGTGGTGTCCGCTGCTGTGTCCAGCTCTCCTCTGCTTTCCTCTCCTTTTGCTTTTGCTTTTGCTTTTGCTGGCTGGCCATCAGTAGCGGCGGGACATCAAAAGGCCGCTCAGCGAGTATTGTCGGCCTGTGAGAGCCGCCTGAATATTTCACTGTGCGCCCGCAGAGTGGCTGCAGAGCGGTATGGGGCGGGTCTGCCAACGGACCGACACTCACAACCCATTACTGTCACAGCGCTGGCCGCCCACTTGCTTCTCTACTCAAAAGGACACCACATGGGCATCCGATCTCTCTCTCTACATAAAAGCGAAAGCACACTCATTCAACCACTCACTCACTCACTGACCAAACACGAAATTATCGAAAACTACTTCACCCATGAAGCTTAAATTTGGCAGGAATCTTGTTTATACGTAGAATTTGTCACCTAAGACAGGATTTTGCCGTAGGCCGGATAGTTCAGGAGATATGCATCTACATCTACAACATCTACACTTACATAGATACTCTGCAAATCATATTTAAGTGCCTGGCAGACGGTTCATTAACCACTTTCATAAATTTTCTCTACCGTTCCATTCTCTAATAGCGCTCGGGAAGAAAGAACACCTAAATCGATCCGTTCTCGATCTGATTTCTCTTATTTTATTGGGATGTTCATGTCACCCTAAGAAGGTGGGTGCTAGCAAAATATTTTCACATTCAGAAGGAAAAGTCGGTGATTGAAAGTTCGCAAACAGATTACCAAGCAATGAATAACGTCTTCCTTTTAATGATTTCCATCCCAATTCGTGCAACATTTCCGTGACGCTTTCCCCCCGTAACGTGATAAAACAAAACGAGCTGCCCTTCTCTGAACCGTCTCAATGTCTTCCGTCAGTCCCACCTGGTGAGGGTCCCACAAGGGGCAACAGTACTCCAGGGGAGGACGCACACGTGTGATGTAGCCAGTATCTTTGGTGGAGCTGGTGCATCTTCGAAACGTTCTACCGATGAAACGTAACGTTTGGTTCGCCTTCCCCACAATATTATCTATTTGTTATCTCCAGTCTAAGTTATTCGTAATTGTAACTCCTAGGTATTTGGTAGAACTTTCGACCTTAATGTTTGACTGACTTATCGCGTAATTGAAGTTCAGCGGATTTCTTTTAGTGGTCATGTGTATTACTTCACAATTTTCTTTATTTAGTGTCAATTGCCAATTTTCGCACCATGCAGATTTTTGTCTAAATCGCTTTTCAGTTGCTTTTGATCCTCTGTTGACTTCACTAATCGATAAACAACACCATCATCCGCGAACAGTCTAATGTAGCTATTCAGATTGTCTCTTAAATCGTTTATAAACACGAGAAAGAGTAGGGGTCCTATAACGCTTCCCTGTGGAACGCCAAACATAACTTCTGTTTTACTCAATGACTTACCGTCAATTACAACTGTATATATAAAAGCGAAAGGACACACATTCACCTACTCACTCACTCAATGACTAAACACGAAATTATCGAAAACTACTTCACCCATGAAGCTGAAATTCGGCAGGAATGTAGTTTATACGTAGAAGACGTCACCTAATACAGGATTTTGCCATAGGCCGGATAGTTCAGGAGATATGACGTCATAAACAATGAAAACTTTCCCGTCTTGTGGCACGGGATAGTATGACTTTCTCAGTCCACTATTTGAGAAGGAGAGTACTTAGCGACTTGCAATAAACTTTAAACATAATTTCAAACATTTAGGAAAATTTTTCTCGCTGACAAACCCCAGCAAAATGATGAAAGGAAACAAATTTGTCACTTACTACTTCTTCGGCGTCCTTGCAGTAAAATTACGGAATTTGGAATGACGTTACAATTTATTACTCGTACACTATTAATTGTATTCGCCACAAATTTTACACACATTATACGCGCATACCACAACGAACGTTCGAAATTTTACCATTACCATTTATTTCTTATATATTCTCCGATAAATATAACATGATTTTACAAGAAATAGTAAAAGTAGTAACTCAAGGCAGGAATAAATAAATGCCGCGATAGAGTAGCCGAGCGGTCTAAAGCACCTCGCTGCGGAGCACGCGGTTGCTCGCCGTGGAGGTTCGAGTCCTCCCTGGGGCATGGGTGTGTGTGTTGTCCTTAGGTTAGTTTACCTAGGTTTAAGTAGTTTGTAAGCTACGGACTGATGACCACGCAGTTTGGTCCGATAGATTTACAAACATTTGAACATTTGAATAAATAAATAAATACCCGGGCAACACCGGGTTTTCAGCTAGTCTTATAGATACCAAAGTTCTTCACCGAATGCTTTCAAATTTGGCTCAGTGTGGTAATGGCATATGTTTGTTTCTAGTACCTAATATTTCTCACCTGTACTTCTATATACATATTTTTTAATATGATCTATATCACCTTTCCTTCTTCTTTGTATGTAATGTGTCTGTATGTTTGTGGGTCTGTGCCTTATGTTGTGTACGAATCTAAAGATTCATTTCAATCTTGATGAAACTTTTTACACATGATCTAACCAACATGATGGTTACCGTGGATGTAACGATCACGTACAATATACGATTCAGGAGATACATCGTGATAAACAGTAGGAGTGGCAAATAAACTGTCACATCATTCAACAAGACTTTACTCATACACTGTATGAGAATGAGAGTACTTAGCGTCCTCCAACGAACTTTAAACATGACTCCAAACATTTATTATACATTTTCTCGCTTACTACTATTTCGCTGTTCATGTTCGGCATGGCGTTACAGTTTATAATTTCTACACTGCAAATTGTACTCCCACGAAATTTTACAAACAGTATACACACATACAGCTGAAACTGTATGAAATTACGACGCGTAATTCATTAGATATGACGACGTAAACAGTAAAGTTCATGCAAAACCGCCGTATCATGTATCAGGCTTTCATCTGTTATTTCTTTACTAACTGTATTCCTAATACATTTTACAGGCATACAGCACTTACACAAATGAACATGCAACTTCGGAATAACGAAAATTCCTGAAAGCTGACAGTACTGATGACAACTTTCAACTACTAAGCGACAAATCTGCTGGCGAAAGAAATGCACTTCCATCAAGCTACAACGAAAGCAGAAGAATGAAACAATGTACATCCAAAGTACCGATGATTTCTGACGGATATACGTTTTCGCTTCAACAGACTGCAGTTTTTATTATGATTAATAAATCACAAAGCAGTCTGTTAGATACTGCGGAGTGGATTCGACATCTCGATGTTTCTCACACGGACAGCTTTACATCGCTTCCTGAACGGTGTGCTTACTGAACAATTTATTCATATTAGATTATCGACAAGTAACAAAATATTGTTTATAGTCAATGAAATAAATCGCAATTTGCGATCGGTTATGGCTTCACTGTACTAGGTTTCGATGGAATACCAAAGTGCGGCGAATGGAAATTTGTGCTCGGCCGGGATTCGAGCCCAGGATCTCCTGCTTACTAGGCAGACGCGTTGACCACTCCGCCACCGAGGACACAGTGACCAGCCCGACTGCAGAGGACTCTTCCCTGCACGTCTCCCGACACACACAAATCTACATTCGCCACGCTGTCTCTTTCCTATTATCACAAACTATTTTCATTCGCCGCACATTGGTATTCCATCGAAACCATAACCGATCGCAAATTTCGATTTATTTCATTCTTTGAACACTGTAATGTCGTCAAAAATATATAACCGTTTATAGTCAAGTTTTGCATTAAATGAATGTTACAAAGCATTTGTATTTTGTTTACTACCTTTGTTTGTTTCGATATACTATACTTATAATTTTCTACACTAAGTAAGACAGCTTTATTTTTCATATGTTCTTCGAAAAATAAAAATGCTTTTAGAAAAAATGAGGCAGACAAATATAGCTGGGATAGAAGTACTAACTCAGGGCTTACATAAACAAATAAATAGGCATCCAACGCTGGGTTTACAGCTATTACTTTTATAACTGGCGTAATGTTGTTAGAAAAATTAAGAAACGTTATAATACACTTAAAATAACTACATAAAAACCCTCCTGTATTAAATTACGGAGTTGCATCACAATTTCGAAGTAATGGGACAAGGATATTTGGTGATTATCGGCTATGCACAAACAAACATTTAAATTTTTATAACGTTCCCGAATTATTAAATATATGTATATTACACATATGCCGAAGAGGGTTCCAGTGGGTCCTTATAAACATGTGAGAAATAGATCTCAATATTGTGTCGAAATTTCAAGCCCGTCTGTTAGCAGATATATATTGAACAAACGAACGTATGCAATAATTACTTGTGTTTTATATATAATGCAGATGTTCCTAGTTGCATTTCTCTAAGATGTTTCATTTATGTATTTATATGAAATGTATAATAGAGAACATTTGGGAGTTATTAGAAAAAATCGCAAAAGTGATACGATTGCGATTTTCCGTAACAACTTAGACCCAACTTGCTGCTAGTTCTGGCAGCAAATAATTCAGTCTTATTCATTATAAAAAGATATGAATTACTACACTTGGAATAAAGTGCGACTGTCGGAAATGACGCGCCTTCTCGTGGGACGTGAAAGAAGCTATAGCCACTATATATGCAAGTCGATGGTAATCTACTACTCGCGCAAGTTCGCTGCTGGGGCAACGCCAGGGGAAAGTCCTGAATATGGTTGATCCCATAAGGGACCTCGCCTTTTGCGAAGTGCAGTGGCTTACTCAAGATAACACTGGGGAAAAGGTAACTTACGATGTAACAAAATGATACATCCCGCCAGATGTACTGTTACTCCGTCAACAGCGAAAATGTAGTAAGGGCCTAACCTTTTTTTCCCCTTTAATCCTTTCGCTATAAGGGTAAGAGAGGAAAAGTTTCTGAAAGATTTGGAATTACGTTTAAAGATTTTTGGGAGTCGCTGGGTGGTCTTATTGTCAAATGCTGTATGGACGTAGACTGTATAATTAGCACTCCATTACTTGCTGTCATTAGTAATTGTCTTGCTGATTTTAACTTGTATCATAACGTAGTAATCTGAATGAATAAGTTATGAGATCATTTTTATTTCTCCCATTCCAGTCAATATCTGCCGGAAGTACTGGAAAACTAATACTCAAAGTTCGCACAAGCCGTTACTCATCATGGTCAGTTTTTATGGTAGACTCTGATACTTTGACAAGAACTAACATTTTAGGACTGCTGTTGCTTAGCGTAAAAGCTAAGGTTGATTTCTGCAAAGAAGCAAACAGGAACCCGGCAGTATTAATAATGCTGTTGGTTTAAAATACAGCGCCGTTACGACTTTCGAACATGAAGAGTCATCAAAGGACGTCTGTTCACATAAAAACGATTTCGTTATTGTTTGCTTCTGGATTCCGTCGTAAACAAAACCTTGTGATGAATATTCGTTGGCTGGTCTTGCCATCGAAACCCCGTGCTATTATTTGCAGCGTTTGCTTCTGCTCATAAAATAATGTTTACTCTGTCAAGCAATTATTTCAGTTTTTTGTAACAACATAGAGCGAAGAAACACTGAAGAACAACAACATTTTGCCACGTGCGAACATTTGTATCCCAAAAAGGTTCTCACGTGACAAAAAAGTCTAGTTTTGTTGCGGTTATCCATATTGTGTGGACCCGCAGGATTCAGTCTTCGGTCCCTTGCTATCTATAGATATAAAAATGAATGTTTGTCTGTATGCCATCTATGTGTTCATAATCCATTCATTCCATTGCAACATCTGTAGCGATGCTGAAAGACAACATTCAACGCCAATGCTTCACCATAACTCCGGATATTCTTTACAGTGCTGTTCGCAACATTATTCCTCGGCTACAGCTATTGTTGGGGAATGATGGTGAACATGTTGAGCATTTCCTGTAAGGAACATAATCTTTCCTTTGTCTTAATTTGTTATGCTAATTATTGCCGTGAAAGACCTAAGTCGAAACAAGGCCCCTGAAATAGATGACATTTCCTCGGAACTACAAAGGTCTCTCGGAGAACTAGCCATGACAAAACTATTTCACCTGATGCGTAACATGTATGAGATAGGTGACATACCCTCGGACTTTAAGAAAAATGTAATAATCCCCAATCCATAGAAAGCATGTGCAGACAGATGTGAAAATTACAGAAACATAAGTTTAATAAGTCATGGTTGCAAAATTTTAACACGAATTATTTACAGAAGGATGGAAAAGCTGGTAGAAGGTGACCTCGGGAAAGATCAGTTTGAATTCAGGAGAAATGTAGGAACACGGGAGGGAATACTCACTTTCCGGCTTATCTTAGAAGATAGATTAAGGAAAGGAAAGCCTACATTTCTAGCTTTTATAGATTTGGAGAAAGCTTTTGACAATGCTGATTGGAACACACTCTTTAAAATTCTCAAATCAGCAGGAGTAAAATATAAGGAACGGAAGGTTATTTATAACTTGTACAAAACCAGACAGCAGTTGTCAGAGTTGGAGGGCATGAAAGGGATGCAGAGGTTGGGAAGGCAGTAAGACAGGGTTGTAGCCTTTCTCCGATGTTATTCAATTTGTACATCGAGCAGGCGGTGAAACAAAGCAAGGAGAAATTTGGAGAAGGAATTAAGTCTCTGGATGAAGAAATAAAAACATTACGTTTTGCTGATGATATTGTAATTATGTCAGAGGCAGAAAAACACCAGGAAAAGCAGTTGAAAGGAGTGGACAGTGTCTTGAAAGGTGCGTATAAAATGAACATTAACAAGAGAAAAACAAGGATAATGGAGTGCAGTGTACGAATGTCGGGCGATGCTGACGGTATTAGATTAGGCAAGGAAACACTAAAGGTGATAGATGAGTTTTGTTACTCATGGAGAAGGAATTAAAGTTCAGGGTGAGGTATTAAAAACACTGCGTTTTGCCGATGACATAGTAATTCTGTCAGGGACAGCAAAGGACCTGGAAGAGCAGTTGAACGGAATGGACAGTGTTTTGATAGGTGCATATACGATGAACATTAACAAGAGCAAAACAAAAACAATGGATTGCGGTCTTAGAAAATCAGGCGATGCTGAAGGAATTAGATTAGGTAACGGAACAATGAAGGTGGTAGTTGACTTTTGTTACTTGAGTCGCAGTACAGAGGATATAAAATGCAGAATGGCAATGGGAAGAAAAGCATTTTTGAAAAAGAGGAATTTGTTAACAACGAATATTAATTAAGTGTAAGGAAGTCCTTTCTGAAGGCATTTGTGTGTAGTGCGGCCTTGTATGGGAGCGAAACATGGACAGTAAACAGTGTGGACAGGAAGAGGATAGAGGCGTTTGAAATGTGGTGCTACAGAAAAATGCTAAAGATTAGGTGGGTGAATAGCGTAAGTAATGAAGAGGTACTGAACAGAATTGGGGAGAAAAGGAATTTCTGGCATACCTTGACTAAAAGAAGGGATCGATTGGTAGGACACATTCTTAGACATCAAGGAATTGTGAATTTAGCGTTGGTGTGGGGTAAAATTTTCAAATGGACGTAGGTTGCAGGTCTTATGAGGAGATGGAGAGGCTTGCTCAGGATAGAGTAGGGTGGAGAGCTGCATCAAACCAGACTGAAGACCGCAACAACAATTATTGCTTTTCTGATCAGATTAAGCTCCATCCGTCGGGGACTTATTTTAACTTTTTTTTTCTTTTTGTTCTAATAAAAACCCCATGTAATTGGAAACGTGTGTGTCAATTTTTACCTCTCTATCTACATTATTTCGCGATTTATTAAGTTTTCAAATTTATACTAACTTTCTGATCATCCGGTATATAATTTGTTTTATTTATTTATTTTTTCACGACGAGCCTTTTTTCCCAAGGGAACCAGTGAACCAGTGAAGACATAGGACGCGCTGCTACTGCAGTGGATTGCGTTAAGCAGGTAGCTATCTGGTGGATGGAGTGTGGCTGAGTAGAGAATTCTCGATACAGCCTTCCCCAGACGGGCTGCTGGTAAACAGAGTTTACTGTGGCGGGTCTGAAGCCGGCCATACGCCACTGCTTGCTCCCAATTTGCCTGCCAGCAAGGCGGCCATATTGCCCGCTAGCGGGAGGGTGGAGGAGAGGCGGAAAGAAGCAGCCCTCCACCTGATGTGATGCGAGCGCACCCCCTACCCCCTACCCCTAGTGGGGCGGCAGGCAGGTTTTCTGGGGCTCTGCGGGATTTTCGCGAGCACAGCAATCCAATTCTGGGCCCGCGCTGCGGAGACGCAGCCGGTAGCTATATAGCTCACCTGCTGTGGCGAAACGCAGCACCGACGTAGCCCTGCCTCTCAGCGGCGAACACATGCTGGCGTGCTCTGTTCGTACGTAAAGCCCCTGTTACACGAGCGACTTTCTTGTCTCTGTCGACTACTCGAAGCGAGTGCGTCTACTGCAGCGCCCCCTGGTGGTTCCGAGTTTCATTTGTTTTGCGTGATCGTTTGTGTTGTGAGAAGGGAGGTGAAACTCATATAGGGACAAGCCCCCACAATCCCGTAAGCGAGCGACTGCGAACAGCGGACAAATTGAAGAGCGCCTCGGCGGCCATTGTAGTGGCAAACTTCCGCGCCAGCTTTAAATGTCCATACTGCTAAAGTAGTGATACGGGGCCTGCATTAAATGTTCAATACCACGCAATTCTGTAAAAAGACACTTGTTTATTCATTCGACTAACATAGAATCAAGAAAATTAAATTCAAACTAATAACAATTACTTAAAGAATTTATCAGGACAACTATCATGAAATGTTTCCCAAATTAATGCAGATATATAAGGAACTAATAGTTCGATGGGGCGATCTATAATTGTTTAATAATGTTTTTGCAGCCAAGATCGCATTTTTCATTTATTATGTTACCGGTTTCGGCGAGCTCGACGCCATCTTCATACCAGTCGTAATTTACATAACTTCACAACATTTTTTATATACTAAAAGAGTACATCCAGGTTGAGGCGTCACCAAACATAAAATTACTAGTAACAAATAAAATATATACATCCATATTCTAATGGTTCTGAAGCGAGGTACCTCAAAGTCTAAGTTCAATATTAATTGAAGTCCAGTATAACACTCCATTTATTTGTGACTAGAAATCTTATGTTTGGCGACGCCTCAACCTGGATGTACTCTTTTAGTATATAAATTTTTTTTAAATGTGTTTATTTCAGCCAACAGTTGCAATAAAATAGTTTAATAACTTGTTTCGATCTCTTGGATCATCTTCAGATCTTATAGTTGCGTCCGCAACTCGTCTGGCTGAGCACTAATTGGTACTAATTGGTACTCAGCCAGACGATTTGCGGACGCAACTATAAGATCTGAAGATGATCCAACAGATCGAAACAAGTTATTAAACTATTTTATTGCAACTGTTGACTGAAATAAACACATTTAAAATAACATAGTGCAGTTGCGGACATTCTCAAATCGACCATGTCGACTATAATGTATATATAAAAAATGTTGTGAAGTTATGTAAATTACGACAGGTCTGAAGACGGCGTCGGGCTCGCCGAAACCGGTAACATAATAAATGAAAAAATGTGATCTTGGCTGCAAAATTATTATTAAATAATGCAGATATTTAGGAACTGACTGAGCCAGTCACTATCTCGCGATTTCTGCGCTGGATTAATGGCAGGGCTGAGTGTGATGTGATTGTGTTGCCTACGCTGTCTGACAGTACCTTTCTGACGTAGCTGCTGCGTCTTCTCCAGACGTGCAGAAACCTAATCTCAAAAATAGAAAATCTCGCCTAAATAGGGTATTTTCCTGTGTTAAACATATGGTTCGAATTACTGTTATACTGAGTGATTATAACATTCAGACAGCATTTTCGCTCATAATTCTTACAAAACATCTGTTATTTTTACGTAATTAAAGCTTAAAAATCATCAAATTTCACGATTATATAACGTGATCGAAAACGCTCCGTTATTGGTTGAAGTACTGGTGACGTCGTAGAACACCTACAGCGCGGCAACTAGAAGTCGGAGCTGTATTATCGTACGCGTTGCCTCAATTTCGCAGCTTTAAGTTCAGTTTTTTCGTGAACTAAACGCGTTTACAGTTCTTATGCCACAGTAGAAGATGGTTATGTGAAGGTTGACAGCGGAAACCTCCCTAAAGTTGATGCAATTGCGGTGTCTTCATTCATTATAAACAATGCAATTTTTTACGTGCCAGAAATAAGAGACGTAGAAACTGCAATGTAAGTAACGCATACCTACATTTTAAAGCTAATTATTTCGAGAGATGTTTAATGCCATTGGAAAAAAGTACCCTATTTGTTGATGTCAGCAGACTTAATCTGAAGCTGCCTTTCGCGGGCAAGCGCTCTACCGACTGAGCTATCCCGATACGACTCACGATGCCGCCTCAGAACTTTACTTCCGCCAGTACCTCGCCTCCTACTTTCCAAACTTCACAGAAGCTCTGCTGCGAAACATGCAAGAATAGCACTCCTGGAAGAAAGGATATGGTGGAGGCATGGCTTACCCACAGCCTAAGGGATGTTTCCAGAATGAAACTTTCACTCTGCAGGGGCGTTTGGAAAGTAGGAAAGGGGATATACGGAATTACTCCGCGCCGTAATGTCACCACAGAGTACCAAATTGAGTTTTACAATCTTCAGCCGTAACTTTCGGGCAAACTGCCGATACTTTGTTTGCCACTACTTTCAGCATTTCTATCCGTGCATTCTTCAAAAAATATATTTTCAATGAGTATATGCAGTCAGCGTAACACACAAAGATCACAAATAATACTAGAGGCTGTTGAAATTACCTTATTGTGATATAAATGTTGTTCTAAGTTTATATATATATATATATATATATATATATATATATATATATATATGTGTGTGTGTGTGTGTGTGTGTGTGTGTGTGTGTGTGTGTGTGTGTGTGTGTCTGTGTGTGTGTGCGTGTGCGTGTGTGTGGCGTCCTTTGTTTCGGACATGTCCGAAAGAACAGACGTCACTTTTGATCCTGCAGTTATTATCTATTCATATTCACGGAATGTATGACATTAACTCAAACTCGTAGCAACTTAGTGCTTATTCCCGTAAGAGTAAGGGCCTAGGAGTGCCTCCGCTCTGAAGAAGAAAGGATCATGCCCGTCACCGGCAAATCGAGAGTAAGCACTAAGCACTAAGTTGCTACGAGTTTGAGTTCTAGTCCGCAGGGTAGAGTTGCAAATTTGTATCTGGCGCGAGGCGTGCTGTGTAATTCCGCGCAGGTATCGTGACCGCTCTGACCCCAATGGTGCAGAAAGCAGGAGACCCGGGTTCGAATCCCGGCTGTGTACACATTTTCAACTTTACCCATTTCGCAGTTAACCTTCCGATAGGCGCGCCTTCTAGTCAGCCAAGGAGTTCACGCTTACTAAGCAGACGTCTTACCGTTATACCACCACAACACAAACGATTAATGCGCCTCGAAATAGTCTTTAAGTACGACTTTCCTCCACGTCACAAACTGTAATTCAGCTTCTGTGTTCCGTAGATAATTGCGACTACTGCCAAGGCTCTCCATGCAGCGGAACAGCACCTCGGCAATGGGCATAATGGAAATTCCTGCTAAGATGATATTTATGTCTTTTAGTGGTCATGTGTATTACTTCACACTTTTCTTTATTTAGTGTTAATTGCCAATTATCGCACCATGTAAAAATCTCGTGTAAATCGCTTTACAGTTGCTTTTGATCCTCTGTTGACTTGCACTATCCAATAAATGACAGAATCATCCGCGAACAGTCTAAGGGAGCTATTCAGATTGTATCCTAAATCGTTTATAGACACGAGGAAGAGTAGGGGAACTATAACGCTTCCCTGTGGAACGCCAGATATCACTAGTTTTACTCGATGACTTACCGTCAATTACAACGAACTGGTCCTTTCTGATAGGAAATCGGGAATCTCTGCAATTTCTGGTGTATAACAAACCACAGGCTTTCACCTATCACACATATACGTTCAGTGTCACTAATTCGTCAGACAGGTACCTGTCAGTTAACCATCATAAACAGAGTGCTCGCGTTATTATGACTGTCCGTGTTGCCCACTGTTAATCCGCTGTGACCGCTGTGACTAGCGGCCATGTCTGGGGTCTGCAGTGATGGATGGGTGTCCCGTGTAGCCGCAGACACCGCCCTGGCTGACCGCGCAATCAATCGTTTAGCCAGGCTGGGCAGTCACAGCTGCTAGTGGACGGTGGACGGACACACAGGGGCCAGCTACCTCTGCTAAGGACGTTGATGGACGACTCGATTACCTGCTGTCTCTGCCGGCGTACCGGTGGGTTTTACAAACCTCCTGCAACAAGTGTCAGGAAGGGTAGCTTCAATCACTTTGTCACGTCGCTCTACTAAATAATCTATCCTTCCCTAATCTTGCAGACAGATAAACGAACACAAAATACCAGGATTGGCGATCCTACACAGGTTCTCGAAATTTAGCGAGGACTTCAATCCGATATGCTCACAATACTTCCCACTGCGAAACACTTTCTCGGAATTAGATTGAGAACCAAAAGAGATTTTGACAATATGTCAAATATGCTGGAAGCAAAACATAAGCCGGCCGCGGTGGCCGAGGGGACTGAGGCGCTCCAGTCACGGTCTGCACGGCTACCACGGTCGGGGCTTCGAATAATTCCCCTTCGGGCATGGATATTTGTGCCGTCCGTAGTCTTAGCTAGTTCGTAAGTAGTTTGTAAGCTTAGGGACTGATGACCCCGCTGATAAGTCCCATAAGTTGTACAAACATTTGAACAATTTTGCAAAACACAAACAATACCCTCACTGAGTGATAGAAATGGCAATCCCGCCGATGACAGCACTAGTAAAGCAAAGTTACTAAACATAGCTTTTAGAAAATAATTCACCAAAGAAGACGAAACCAATATTCCAGATTTCGAATTACAAACAGAGGCCGTAATGAGTAATGTAGAAGTAGATATCATCGGAGTAGTGAAGCAACTAAAATCACTTAACAAAAACAAGTCTTCTGGACCGGACTGTATATCCATTTCA
The DNA here is from genome assembly GCA_026315105.1 of Locusta migratoria. Taxonomy (NCBI): domain Eukaryota; kingdom Metazoa; phylum Arthropoda; class Insecta; order Orthoptera; family Acrididae; genus Locusta; species Locusta migratoria. The sequence continues at coordinate 66,542,865 of CM048754.1, read as the reverse complement.
TTTCTATCTGATTATGCTGCAGCGATAGCTCCTTACTTAACAGCCATATACAACCGCTCTCTCAAATCAGGATCTGTACCAAAATATTGTAAAGTTGCACAGGTCACACCTATATTCAAGAAAGGCAGTAGGAGTAACCCACTAAACTGCAGGCCTATTTCATTGACGTCAATTTGCAGCACGGTTTTGGAACATATGCTGTATGCAAATATTATGAATTATCTCGAACAGAATGATCTATTGGCCCAAGGTCAACATGGATTTAGAAAATATCCTTCATGTGAAACACAAATAGCTCTTTACTCACGCGAAGTGATGGGTGCTATCGACAAGGGTTCGCAAATCGATTCCGTATTTCTTGATTTCCAGAAGGCTTTTGACACCGTACCTCACAAATGGCTTTTAATGAAATTGCGTGGTTATGGTATATCGCCCCAAATTTGCGACTGGATAGGGGATTTCCTGTCAGAGAGGCACAGTTTCTAGTAATCGATGGCAAGGCATTTATCGTCTAGTAACAGCATCTGAAGATGAAAACCAACTGCAGAACGGTATAAATAAAATATCAGTTTTGGTGTAAAAACTGGCAATTGACTCTAAATTACCAGAAGTGTGAAGTGGTCCACATGAGTACGAAAAGAATTCCATTAAACTTTGATTACAAGATAAATTAATCAAAAGTGAAGGCCGCAAACTCCACAAAATACCTAGGAATTACTATTACTTCAGACTTAAATTGGAAAGATCACATAGATAATATCGTGGGAAAGGTGAACCAGAGACTGCGTTTCATTGGCAGAAACTTAAAACATGCAACAGAAATACTGAAGAAATTGCATACACTACGCTTGTCCGTCCTGTTTTGGAGTATTGCTGCCCAGTGTGGGATCCTTATCAGGTGGGTTTGACGGAGGACATCGGAACAATCCAAAGGGCAGCTCGTTTCGTATTGTCACGATACAGGGGAGACAGCGTTACGGAAATGATACAGGATCTGGGATGGGAATCATTACAACAAATGCCCTTATCGCTGCGGCATGGGCTACTTACGAAACTCCAATCGCCAACATTCGCCGCCAAATTCGAAAATATATTGCTGACGGCCACTTACATAGGTAGAAAAGATCAGCAGAATACGAGAAAACAGACGTCAAACGAAGAGATTCAGATTTTCTTTCTTCCCGCGCGCTATTCTAGAATGGAATGGTAGATTAATAGAATAAAGGTGGTTCGCTGAACCCTCTGCCAGGCAAAGTATCTCATATAGATGTAGATGTAGACTAACACTCCGTGCGGTGTACTTCTCCAACTTTCGCTTGTGCATGTCAGTAGTGTGATGGGGTGAATCCGACGGCTGTAGTAGCTCTGAAGTCTTCCTCAAGGAGTTAAGTGTTATCTGAAGTTGTGTGTCTGAGTGCAATCCATACAGGTATCTCAGTAATCAAATTGAACGCAATGGCCTCTTCGATTACATGGTCTATGTACGCCACATGTTGTCACAAGCCGGTAGAACTGCACATGGTTTAACACTGGGTCGCAACCATAGTGCTCACTTGATGTACCGTATCTTGGATTACATCAGATTAATACTTGTTTCACAGATCATAAATACGACTTTTCGCAATGATGGTGTCTATACACTACACTCAATATTTGAAGGATTTTTTTATTTCATTTTATGTATTTTAATAGAAATTACTTACCTAAAATTTCACCTGCAGTATAGAAGGACTTGCCATTCAGGAATTCTTCTAATTTCTTTATAAATACAAGCTCAATGCTACTTGGTGACCGAAGACTTTTGTGGCAGCATAAATAACCCCTTTCTGTGTGAAAAATAAATTTTACCTTTAATAGTGAATATCACCCTTTTTCCTGGTGTTGTAGCTATGCACACTGCTATCACTTTTAAATTGTCAGATTATTAATAACAAATTTCATGACTGGATATACATATTCTGAAGCTACAGTGTAGATCCCTAAATTATGTGCAGGATGATCGTGGATGGGCTCCAGCAATTATTCTGATTAGACGTTTTTGTGATATGAATGCTTTTTTTATTCTGCGTTGAATTGCCCTACAACATAATACTATACTAAAGCAATGAATGAAAAGAGGCATACTACGCTAATTTACCGAGATGCATATCACTAAATTTTGCAATGACGCTAATAGGATAAGTAGCTAAAATCAAACGTTTTAGCAGATATTCAATGTGTTTCTTCAGGTTCAAGCCCTCGTCAATGGAAACATCTAATAATTTTCATAATTCTTCCTTAGCTACACATTTCTGTTAAAAGTCTATATTTATTATAGGTGCCATGCCATTTACTGTATATACTGCGTTTTATCAAGGTTTAATGATTCCATATATAGAGAACCAATTAATAATTTTCTGAAAGGCATCATTTACAGATTCATCAGTTAATTCTTGTTTGTCAGGGGTGATAGCTATACTTCTATCGTCAGCAAAAAGAACTAGATTAGCATCTTTGTGAATATAAAATGGCGAGTCATTAATATATATTAAGAACAGAAAAGGACCCAAGACCGAACCTTATGCGATCCAATTTTTGATAACTCCCCAGTTAGAGGAATTAATTGTTCCTTCTGTATCATGTAAGCTGCTTACTTCACCTCCTTGAGTAGAAGTTTCATTCTGCGACGGTTACCACAAATCATCAGTGAAATTATTGATCTTCCAGACTGATTTGTCTTGTATCTGTACCTCTCCGTTCGAGCTCTGATTTCTCGTATTTTATTCTGATGATCATTTCTACCTATGTAAGTGGGAGTCAACAATATATGTTCGGAGGAGAATGTTGGCGATTGGAGTTTCGTAAGTAGCCCACGCCGCAGTGATAAGCGCCGTTGTTGTAATGATTCCCATCCCAGATCCTGTATCATTTCTACATCTACATCTACATCTTCATCGATACTCTGCAAATCACATTTAAGTGCCTGGCAGAAGGTTCATTAACCACCTTCATAACTTTTCTCTACCGTTCCATTCTCTAATAGCGCGCGGGAAGAAAGAACACCTAAATCGTTCCGTTTTCGATCTGATTTCTCTTATTTTATTGGGATGGCCATGTCTCCCTAAGTAGGTGGGTGCTAGCAAAACATTTTCACATTCAGAACTAAAAGTCGGTGATTGAAACTTCGCAAACAGATCACGCCGCAACGAATAACGTCTTTCTTTTAATGATTTCCACCCCAATTCGTGCAACATTTCCGTGACGCTTTCCCCCCCGTAACGTGATAAAACAAAACGAGCTGCCCTTCTCTGAACCTTCTCAATATCTTCCGTCAGTCCCACCTGGTGAGGGTCCCACAAGGGGCAACAGTACTCCAAGAGAGGACGCACAAGTGTGATGTAGGCAGTCTCTTTGGTGGAGCTGGTGCATCGTCCAAGCGTTCTGCCAATGAAACGTAACCTTTGGTTCGCCTTCCCCACAATATTTTCTGTGTGTTCTCTCCAGTCAAGGTTGTTCGTAATTGTAACTCCTAGGTATTTGGTAGAATTTACGACCTTAAGGTTTGACTGATTTATCGCGTAATTGAAGTTCAGCGGATTTCTTTTAGTGGTCATGTGTATTACTTCACACTTTTCTTTATTTAGGGTCAACTGCCAATTTTCGCACCAAGTAGAAATTTTGTCTAAATCGCTTTGCAGTTGCTTTTGAACCTCTGTTGACTTCACTAACCGATAAACGACAGCATCATCCGCGAACAGTCTAAGGGAGCTATTCAGATTATCTCCTAAATCGTTTATAAACACGAGGAAGAGTAGGGGACCTATAACGCTTCCCTGTGGAACGCCAGATATCACTTCTGTTTTACTCGATGACTTACCGTCAATTACAACGAACTGTGTCCTTTCTGATAGGAAATCGTGAATCCAATCGCACAATTGGGGAAATATTCCATAAGCACGCAATTTCATTAGAAGCCGCTTGTGGGGTACAGTATCAAAAGCCTTCCGGAAATCCAGAAATATGGAATCGATTTGAGATCCCTTGTCGATGGCACTTAACACTTCATGTGAATAAAGGGCAAGCTGTGTTTCACAAGAGCGATACTTTCTGAATCCGTGCTGACTATTGGTTAATAGGTCGTTCTCTTCAAGGTAGTACATAATATTCGAACAAAGTATATGTTCCAAAATCCTACTGCAAATCGACGTCAATGAGATAGGCCTGTAATTTTGGGGATCACTCCTATTGCCTTTCTTGAATATTGGAGTAATTTGGGCAACTTTCCAGTCTTTGGGTACGGATCTTTCGCTGAGTGATCGGTTGTAAATTATAGCTAAGTACGGAGCTATTTCATCAGCATAGTCTGCGAGGAATCTAGTTGGTATACAATCTGGCCCGGAAGATTTATTTTTGTTTAGTGACTTGAGTTGTTTTACTACTCCAGGAACATCTACTTCTAAGTTTCGCATGCTGGCAGCTGTTCTTGGATTGAATACTGGAGTGTTCACTTCGTCTTCTTTGGTGAACGAATTTCGGAAAGCTGTGTTTAGTAATTCTGCCTTAGCAGTACTGTCGTCGGTAGTATTACCATTGCTATCGCGTAGTGAAGGTATTGTTTGTGTTTTGCCGCTAGTGTACTTCACATATGACCAGAATTTCTTTGGATTTTCTGCAAGATTATGAGACAGGATTTCGTTGTGGAAACAACTATAAGATTCTCGCATTGAAGTCCGCGCTAGGTTGCGAGTTTCAGTAAAAGATTTCCGTAACGTTGTCTCCCCTGTATCGTGACAGTACGAAACGAGCTGCCCTTCTTTGGACTTGTTCGATGTCCTCCGTCAAACCCACCTGATAAGAATCCCACACTGGGCAGCAATACTCTAAAAAAGGACGGACAAGCGTAGTGTATGCCGTTTCTTTAGTAGTTCTGTTGTATCTTTTAAGGGTTCTGCCAACAAAACGAAGTCTCTGATTCGCCTTTCCCACGACATTATCTACGTGTTCTTTCCAGTTTAAGTCTGAAGTAACAGCAATTCCTAGATATTTAGTGGAGTTTACGGCCTTCACATTCGATTGATTTATCTTGTAAACAAAGTTTAAAGGATTTCTTTTTGTACTCTTATGGACGACTTCACACTTCTCATTATTTAGAGTCAATTGGCAATTTTCACACCATAGTGATATCTTATTCAGATCTTTCTGTAGTTGGTTTTGATTTTCAGATGATGTTACTAGACCGTAAATGACGGCGTCATCTGGAAACAACCTAAGAGAGCTACTTAGATTTTCCCCTAAATCGGTTATGTAAATAAGTAACAGCAGAGGACCAATAACACTACCCTGTGGAACGTCCGATATCACCTCTGTTTTAGTCGATGCCTTACCATCGATTACTACGAAGTGTGTCCTCTCTGACAGGAAATCACCTATCCAATCGCAAATTTGGGGCGATATACCATAACCACGCAATTTGATTAAAAGCCGTTTGTGACGTACGGTGACAAAAGCCTTCTGGAAATCAAGGATTACGGAATCAATTTTACATGCCTTGTCGATAGCACTCATCATTTCGTGTGGATAAAGAGCTAGTTGGGGACGATACTTTCTAAATCAGTGCTCACCTTAAGTCAATAGCTCGTTTGTATTACAAAAAACCGTCTTGATCACAAAAATTTACAGTTTCTATTTACCGGTTTCGACCTTATGTAGGTCATCTTCGGAACAAAATGTAGCCCATGTGGCCAGTGCTGCACTCACAAAGAAAGTACTTGGGCTCGAACGAACACATATACATCAAAATCGTACGAGAGATAATGTAAAGATCCCTTATTGCACAAGTGATACTCTCGCATCTGCAAAACTCTGCAGTCGTCCGTTAGAGGCCTCTGCGTGTGCCATGTCGCATTGCACTTTGACCTGTCGGTTCGCCAGTAGGGACGGTGCAGTGTGCCTCCGAAGTTGCGTTTTGTGACGTTATATGTGTGAAGCGTCAGATGGGGCGGCGATTGCTAATCAATCCTGCTAATGTATTGCGATTGGTCGAGATGAAGTTACGAAGAACCCTTCTTCATGAAGACGGTATTAGTGTAGAAGATGAATCATTCACATGGTTTCTTGTATCTGTTATGGTACAAAAAATATGAGCATAAGTTAGATACTGTTGTTACAAACTCATAATACTGATAATAGGGATGATAATGACGAACAACTCATTGCAAGCGGTAGTGCTACGGTAAGTGCGGGAAGAGGCGATGGAAGCAGTGGCAGTGAATACCAACAGTCTTTCGGGAAGAAGGTTAAACTTGGAACTATCATCATGGCTTTTGATGACAATTCGCTATTGAACATGTATGATGACTATTACACAAGTTATAGTTAAGATATCTGCATTATGTATGTCGTCTACAATTACATCTACAGTGCTATCTAGAGCATGGGTGGAGAGCTTTGCAGAAAAACGACACCCACCAGCACACTGAGGTGTACGTAGAGATACTGTAAGCAAATGTTCCTACAGATATGTTTCTTCGAGCCCATGTACTTTCTTGTCAGCGACAGCTCCTGCTGGCATCAGAACAGCCAGGACAGCCCAGATCAGCCGAGTGCAGCACTGGACACATGGGCTACATTTTGTTTTGAAGGTGACCTAGATCAGGTCGAAACTGGTAAATAAAAACTAAATTTTTGTAATATAAAGCATACTAAATAGATCGCTGTTTCTCTCCACTGACAATGTTGTCTAAATTAATCAATAGATCGTGTTCGTTGTAATTCATAATAATTGAATACTGGAGATGTTCCAAAACCCTGCTACAAATAGAGACTATTGTTCCAATAACTATCTTACCCATCTACTCAACTACTATGTGCTCCACGTGGATGTAGTGGCAGCAGAAAACGTCACTGTGTGTGTGTGTGTGTGTGTGGCCTGCGGATGCGCACAGAACTCGCTGCGCCGCTAAACGCCCTCCGGGTTCCTGGAGGGTGCTCGCGGAGGGCTCCCAGATGGCTCCTTAGCGCCCACAGCTGCCTGCCTGGGGGAGGGAGGGGGGAGAACACGACGTGATTTAGCTTTGGGGCCGCGCCGGCGGGCACTTTGTCACTAGGCGCTGATTGGCTGCCGGCCGGCCAATCCTGGCGCGCCGCCAGCCGCCACTCTGCCGCGGGCGCTGCCAGCGCCTGCCTCGCTCTGCTAATCCTGCCGCTCAACTCCTCTCCCTGCACCCTGCACTGCTCTCACTCCTATTTATACTCTGCTCTCACTCCTACTTATACTCTGCTGGAAATGAAAACTGATGTACCATCTTACAAGGAGACCACATGGCTTATTTTGTCAAGTGGGATCAACCACAGAGATCGTGTAAAAACACCAAAGTATGCCATGGTGGAGTAGTCGAGCGGAGCGTGCGGTTGCTCGCCATGGAGGTTCGAGTCCTCCCTGGGGCATGGGTGTGTGTGTTGTCCTTAGGTTAGTTTACCTAGGTTTAAGTAGTTTGTAAGCTACGGACTGATGACCACGCAGTTTGGTCCGATAGATTTACATTGAACATTTGAACATTTGAACACTAAAGTATGACGTATTTCAAGGGTCAAGCCCTCATCATAAGATAAAGTATACAAGAATCTTAAAACCTGAGACAATAAAAATCTTGCATCTTGACAAAGTATAGTATGCTGAGGACCTTTCTGTGCAGACACGGTTACAAGGGAAGTAACCACGTTTTCTTTTATTACGTTTTTGATTTTTATCGTCTCACTTTTTAAGATTTTTGTATAGTTTATCTGATGATGAGGGTTTGACCCCTGAAATGCGTCATACTTTAATGTTTTTACACGATATCTGTGGTTGAGCCTACTTGACAAAATAATTAAGTATACATCTAAATGGTTTGGATTTTCTGCCGTATGCAAGACACCTGATTTTTTAATTGTTCCCAAACATGTTTAAGCACATTTTGTGCTATCATCAGTGGGATGGTTTATTTTTGTTCTGAATTTATATTTACTGTAGAACTGTCTTTTCAGTTACTTCTAGGTTTATTCGTTTTTAAATTTCACTTAGGTTATCTGACTATATAACTATTTCAGTTTGGTGAATATTAGGCCTAGATATACAAGTATCACATTTGTTACATACCTTTTTACATTAGGCTACATAAAATTCGTTGAGTAGCCTACTTACTTGTTCTTTTGGTACAAACTTGTCATCTGCAAACATAACAAACAGTTTACGATTTTCTTGCTTTCTATTTTACGGTTCGATGTGAAAAACGAGTTACATCCACATCAAAAATTAACAGCAACAACCAGATTATAACAGAGAAAGAAAAGAATCGTAAGTACTATACAGAAATGACGCGTTTTTTCGAACCGTAAAGTAGAAAGCAAGAAAATCGTAAACTGGTTGTTATGTTTGCAGATGACAAGTTTGTACCAAAACAACAAATATGTAGGCTACTCGACGAATTTTATGTAGCCTAATGTAAAAAGGTATGTAACAAATGTGATACTTGTATATCTAAGCCTAATATTCACCAAACTGAAATAGTTATATAGTCAGATAACCTAAATGAAATTTAAAAACGAATGTACCTAGAAATAACTGAAAGGACTATTGTACAGTAAATATAATTTCAGAACAAAAATAAACCATCCCACTGATGATAGCACTAAATGTGCTGAAACATGTTTGGGAACAATTAAAAAATCAGGTGTCTTGCATACGGCGGAAAATCCAAACCATTTATCCAAGCAAGCACGGAAGAAAGAAGAACAGCAGCATAAAAAAGATGATTAAGTATACAACCGCGACCTCACATCCATTATGGATATAATTAAGACCACATTGGTAATTTAGAATTATTTGATGCTAGCTATAAACCCGTCGTTCTTCTTCTTCTTCTTCTTCTTCTTTGAGTACGTCTGTTCTCAGACAGGTTTCAACTGGATGTCCTCCACTTCGCTCTGTTCTGGGCATCCTCCTTCATTTGCCTGTAGTTGCTTCCTTCCTTTCTTCAGGTCAGTCAGCATTCCAAATCTTCTCCTTCCTCTCCCTCATCTTCTTTCTACTTTTCCTTCCATTATTCTTAGCAGCAGACAATTCCTACGTAATATGTACCCCAACCAACATGTTTTCCTCTTCTGGATCGTCCTAATGAAGGTCCTTTCCTCTCCTACCCTGCTCACACCTCCTCAGTTTTCATTCTGTCTGCCCACTTCACTTTTTACATTCTTCTCCAAGGTCACATTTCAAAACTTTCTAAATATTTTTGTTATTTTTGTCTGATTGTCCACGTTTCACATCCATGACACCACACTCCACACGAAACATTTGGCAGGCCTGTTCCTTAGAGTTCAAAAATGTTCAAATGTTTGTATAGCTTATGGGACTTAACTATGGGGTCATCAGTCCATAAACTTACAAACTACTTATGAACTAGCCAATACTAAGGACAGCACAAACATCCATGTCCGAGGGGGGATTCGAACTCCCGACCGTGACTGGTATGCCGCAGAGCGCTCGGCTTCCTTAGAGTGATGGGAATACTTTTGGTTGTTAGCAAATCTTTCACTTTCCTGAAAGCTTTCTTTCTCATAGAGACTCTTCGCCTTAATTCATCTGTGCAAGTTCCAGTAGATTTTATCCACTGGCGTTCCCCAGGTATTTGTTTACCTATGCTACACTCTGGTAGTCCACCTCCCCTACCCCCCTCTCTCTGCATCCACCTCTTTCTCTCCCATCTCTCTGTTCGTTTCCACCTTTCCCTCTCTCGGCAAAGTTTTCTGCAAGGTACCCTCTGTCATGTACCATACAGACATTTATGTATACCCAGTGATCTCTTGGTTTAAAGGTCATGTGTGCAAAATTCATAAATATTGGAACAAAGCTATGCATTTTCTAAAATTCCGGAAATTAAATACCCTCCACCTTGCACCGAACGAAATTTTATACTGACAGTGACATTCCTCTTCTTTTTAAGCTGGAGAGTGCAAAATTTCATCAATATCGAAACAAAACTATAGAAACACAGGGTCACATTGAAAAATGCACTTTATAGTTCTCAAATATTCCTGTTTCATTTCGTATAATCATTGTTCTGAGAATAAGGAAAACAACAAAAAAGCATCTGTGAAATCGGTCGATCCATTCTTAAGTTGGAAAATTATTGAAAATATGTGTTCCGGACTAGTTGACCCCTTTTTGAACTAGAGTAATTACTTTTAAGTCCTTGTGTAGCTCATTTTTGTTCCTAGTATTGTAGGTATGACCTGAGTTGTTTGTTGGGAAAAGGGATGTATTATTTATGACAAATTTGATTAAGGAATAAATATACTGAGCGGCAGTAGTTAATATACCCAGTTCTTTGAAGAGGCTTCTACAGGATGTTCATGAATTTACACCAAAATAATACGTATTACACGCTTTTGGACTCTGAAGACTTTTGACTGACTTGAATAGTTACCCCAAAATATTATACCATATGACATTATGAAATGAAGTAAGCAAAGTATACAAGCTTTTTTATTTTTGTATCTCCTATGTCTGATACCACTCGTATTTCCAATAAAGATTTGTTAAGTCGTTTCTGCAGTTCCTTGGTGTGCTCCTCACAATTGAATTTATTATCGACCTGTAATCCCAGGAATTGTATACTGTCCACCTCTTCTATCTGCTCTTCTTCGTACTTTATGCATTTACTGCATGGGAATCTCTTACTTGCTCTGAACTGCTTGTAGTGAGTCTGTTCAAAGTTGAATGCCAATGAGTTGGCTTTAAACCATTTATTAATGTTAATGAAAATATCATTATCAGACCTTTCTACAACTAAGTTCGACATGCTATTTATTGGAATACTTGTATCATCTGCAAACAAAACGATCTCTGCTCCTGGCAGTATGACTGGTGAGAGGTCATTAATGTACACAAGAAAAAGCAATGGCCCTAAGATGGATCCTTGTGGAACATCACAGGTAATTTCTTCCTTATCTGATGATGACTACTGACTTAATTTACTAGTCCCTCGCACTGTTTCCTGTTAGCGAGGTACGACTTGAACCATTTTGCAGCAATTCCCATGACATCATAGAATTTTAATTTACTTTAAAGAATGTTATGGTTCACACAATCAAATGCCTTCGATAAATCACAGAAAATACCTGCTGCTTGTCATTTATTGTCTAATGAATTAAGTATATTCTCACTGTAGGTGTAAAAAGCCTTCTCAACATCGGAACATTTCAGAATTCCAAACTGTGTTCTAGCCAACACTATCGAGAAATAGTGTAGTTTAGGTTTCAAATTGTGTGTTAAGTTTGTAAGAAATAAGTAAGTTAAACCATTTAGAAGTAACGGATGAACAAAGTACATTTTGCGCTGGGTAATGGAGGTGCCGATGAAATATTCGTGGAAGAATCCGCAAGATGTGCAGTTCTCGACTGTAGTCAGCAGGTTCCGACAGATTTACTACGCAGCACATTCTGCAGGACCTGCTAGAACAACTCGAAGCCATATGGATCAACCTGAAACATTGTAACCTTTGAAACTGGCGCCATAAGGAAAGCAAATGTAGCAGTTCTGCAGGTAAAATATCTACGCTCCTGGCAATTAAAATTGCTGTACCACGAAGATGACGTTCCACAGACGCGAAATTTACCCGACATGAAGAAGATTCTGTGATACGCAAATATTTAGCTTTTCAGAGCATTCACACAAGGTTGGCGACACCTACAACGTGCTGACAAGAGGACAGTGGCCGTTACATTTGAGATGTGTTACGACTCTCTACCCCTACCCTCGATTCGATCCCTGCGAAACCCTACATTTCAGCAGGATAATGCACCACCGCATGTTGCAGGTCCTGTATGGGCCTTTCTGGATACGGAAAATGTTCGACGGCTGCCCTGGCCAGCACATTCTCCAGATCTCCCACGAATTGAAAACGTCTTATTAATGGTGGCCGAGCAACTGGCTCGTCACAATACGCCAATCACTACTCTTGATGAACTGTGGTATCGTGTTGAAGCTGCATGGGCATCTGTAACTGTACACGCCATCCAAGCTCTGTCTGACTGAATGCCCAGGCGTATGGAGGCCGTTATTACGGTCAGAGGTGGTGGTTCTGGGTACTGATTCCTCAGGATCTATGCACCCGAACTGCGTGAAAATGTAGTCACATGTCAGTTCTAGTACAATATATTTGTATGAATGCCCTCGGCATTTGTTCTTGGTGTACCAGTTTTAGTGGCCAGTAGTGTACTTCGCTCCACCTTCCATACTTGTAATTTTCCGGTCCTATGTAGGTATGACCATTCTAGTAAGAATTTGTTTGACCGAATCCTTCTCTGAAAGGCAGTCTGTGTCTCGCACGGTGGCTGGATGTAGAGGAGAGGTTGGAATGCGACGCTCCTCGGCAGCTGGGCTTAACGCGCTCCACTTGTGCTCGCGAGGCCCTCTGAACGGCGGGAGAAGCGACGAGCCGACGAGCTGCAGGCGGAGCGAGGTGGAGGGTGCTTTTAACGCGATGAGCAGCGGGAAGCCCACCAACAGGGGTGACACACACACACACACACACACACACCTGTCTGGGCTCGGCCCTAAAACCGCCAGTGCCGGAAGTTACCAGAGGGTGACTTTAGGTCGACTGCTACCGAGTTCTGTGGTCAAATCATGTCACTGAACTCCATTAAGACTCCAATAAGTACTAGCTGACGCATCCGCCATTTTCATTCCCGTGGCTCGTAAGTTAAACACACTGCAGTGCTATAGGATTTGCGTCACGGCACTTTAGCACGACATTACTGGTGCTTGTGTGGCCCTAAACTGTTCAGATCATTCCAGAGGTGGCTACAAAACGTTTAGTTTCCCCAGAGATTCTGAGAGAAGACAAACGGATCATTAAATGTCGGCGCAAAAACTGGGAATCCGGACCGAGCCCACACTTATGTATTGTAAGTAAGTACTTATTATTATTATTATTATGAGTTGAAGCAATATTTAATAGTAGAAATCGTCTGTAATATTTGAACTTACGGTTTTGTTTAGCTCTTCTGAAAGTACCACCTCTTAACAGAGAAGCTGCCTGTAGGGAATTAGCCGCCACAAAATATCATATTACAGCAAAGCATCCCAGAACATACCGTTTTTCGAGCACAATATGCATGTGTTATATATTATGTTGAGAAATACGCCTCATCAAAAAGTTTTGTCCAGTCATTTCACAAATTGTTGAAGATACTTCTATTACGTTACTACGAGGAAGTATTACAAACACTAAAACGGAAAATGTAAATATACTGGCAAAACGTTTTGTTACGGCTTTGGCAGCGTACTGAGCTGATACAGGCAATTACCGTTGAATGATAACTGTGGTATTTCGAAGTTTTAGCGTCATAACTTGTAGTATGCAATTTGAAAGAATAGTACGGTACCTGATGTTTTATCACAAAATACACTCTCTTATTAGTAAATGCCAATATTGTCGCTGACCTATAAGAGGCTGTAACATAACTAGCAAAGAATAATGGGTAAATTTTACTTACGGCTGCAGCGGCGTAGTGTGCTAATGTTGGCAACGAAATGCTTGCTTTATAAGGAGTATTAAATTACTGACAAGACAAGGGTACTGTTACATACGAAAACCTGTCAACGTTAGAGAAGGAACAGAATTATTTATTTATTTCATGGTCAACACATTCTATACGATTAGGGTTTCAAATAGCATTCAAAGGTTGTTTCTAACATCGGCACCATGTGCCTCTACGACCGTAATCTTTAGATCCTGTACACTAATATTCTTTAGTGTTTGTAATACATTCTGAAACTTTCTCAGTAACATAATAGAAGTACTTTCAGCAATTTGAGTACAAAAATCCGATGTGGTGTGTTTATCACAGCAGACAACAAACACTTATTGCGAGACGACAAACAAACCTCGCATTTTGACAGTCACTATTCAAATAGAAGCCAAGATCGCTAAAAAAAATTATCTAGATGATCAATATAGGCAGCATTAAACGTAGTACGCGATTTTTATCACAGAAATATATGTTTCTTGCTCTTTTTTTGTATTTGGACAGAAGCAGCAATAAGTAAAGAAAACGCGAGATTTCTGTGTCTAATCCACATATCGATGTGAACAAGAGCGGAATGCAAGCTGAAAGTAGCACGATCTAAGGCTCTATGCCGGGAACTTGTAAAATATTTCACTAAACTGAAATAAAACAACACTGTTCGTATAAGCTGCGTGCTGTGTTTAGCATTCGCAGGAATGAAAATGGCGGATGCGTCAGCTAATACTTACAGGAGCCTTAGACTCCAGGTTGACGACATTGTCGTAAATAAACTTACGACGATTTGTGACGACGAACGTAGATTTTTCTGCAACTCGTTTCATTCGCAGAGGTGGTCTTACTTAATCACTATCTCGGAAATCGCTACATATACGGGAAAAAAGCGAACTTATTCTTGTAACAGAATGCCAGGTACAGTATGTGCCCCAAATATCGTCCCTGCTGCCGTCTGTTGTAAGATTCAGCCTCTCTGTGTTTGCCCCAAGTTGAGAGCTTCCTTAGAGTGACAGCGGAAATAATTGAAATAATTCAGTAATACCAATTATATATTTTTCATAATATTTCGTTCTATGTAGCCCATTTATTTTATACAGAGTGCAAATGAAATTAATACAAGCTGTTAAATTTTGAATTTATAGCGACGAAATGATTTTCATACTTTATAATATCTCGTAACTTATAATATTACGTTTTCATATACAAGATGTTTATTATTCACTAAAGTTACGGATTTTGACGTTCATTTGACAGCTCCCAAGAGATGCAGTATCTTTACATTTTTACGAAAAGAATATACAGGGTATTCACAATGACGCTCCAACATTTGAACTGATAATATCTGAGAGGAAAGACAATTTACTGACGAAGATATACAGGGAGATCATACAGCATCTCATCAAGTCTTCATACACAGGTGGGCGGTTCAGTACACTTGAACATGGGCGCCACGGGCATCGCGAAGAATATTAAGTCTATAATAAATTCGCGCTGTGTGTTGCGGAGCATCTGTTCTGCGACAGAGTTGATGACAATTCTTATGCGCTCTTTCAAATCTTCTAGTCCTTTACTGGTGTAGAGTAAACTCGGTCCTTCACATAACCAAATGTTCAAATGTTTGTAAAGTCTATGGGACTTAACTACGGGGTCATCAGTCCCTAAACTTACAAACTACTTATGAAGTAACTAATACTAAGGACGGCACAAATATCCATGCCCGAGGGGGGATTCGAACCCCCGACCGTAGTGGCCGTGCAGACCGTGATTGAAGCGCCTCAATCCCCTCGGCCACCGCGGCCGACTTCACATAACCCCACAAGAAAAAATCGACGGGGATTATGTCGGGCGAACGTGGCGGCCAAGGAATTGAACCTCCACGGCCAATCCATCGTAGCGGGAATGTGACATTTAAAAATTTTCGCACATCAAGGCTGTTGAAATATCACATTTGGCTGCGTTTCTGTTATCTGTGGCACGGCAAATTGTTCCAACGTGTCCAAATAGATGGCTCCATCCACGGTCGGCTCCTGAAACAAAAAGTGCCCAATAGTGCGATTTATCATCATACCACAGCACACATTAACTTTCGCATTGTCGCACATGTGTTCCCTAAGTGCCTGGTGAGCTTCGGACCACCAGATGCGCACATTGTGACGACTGACAGCCCCTGACACATGACAGGTTGCATCGTCACTAAACATCACGTGTGATAAAGATGTCTCGTCCCGCTTTGGTCGATCATCAGGCTTGATTTCTTGCACAACCTGTACTTTATATGGGTACAAACGTAATCGCTTTTGAAGCACGGCCGGCCGCAGTGGCCGAGAGGTCTGCGGCGCGCCAGTCACAGTCTGCACGGCCGCTACGGTCGGGGGTTCGAATTTCTCCTCGGGCATGGATGTTTGTGTCGTCTTTAGTATAAGCTAGTTCATAAGTAGTTTGTAAGTTTAGGGACTGATGACCCCGCAGTTAAGTCCCTTAAGCTTAAGAAACATTTGAACATTTTTGATGAAGCACTTTCTGCACTGTTGAACGTTCCATACGAAGTTCTCTTGCTGCCTGTCGCACTGACTTCCGTGGACTTCGCCGCGGTAGAGTAACCGAGCGGTCTAAGGCGCCTCGCTGCGGAGCGAGCGGTTGCTCGCAGTCAGAGGTTCGAGTCCTTCCTAGGGGCATGGGGTGTGTGGGTTGTCCTTAGGTGAGTTTACCTAGTTTTAAGTAGTTTGTAAGCTACGGACTGATGACCACGCAGTTTGGTCCGACAGATTTACAAACATTTGAACATTCTGTCGACTTCTTTCGAATGACCGCTGCCACATGATGTTCGCTGATCTCAGGCTTACCAACACCGTGCCCTTTCGCAACACTCTCAGTAGCCCGAAACTGATCACACCACTTCTTTAGTCTTGAACGACGGGGGCGCTTTTTTGTAAACTCGACGAAAGTTTCTTTCCACTTGCGTCGCCCATTTTGTTTCCGCATACCACCAGACCACTTGTGCACGCTCCTTCATATCCGCCATTTTGCTAAAACAATTGATTGCAGTTCCACTGCGGCCACTTGGCGTATCATATTCACACACCACAAACCTGTTGAGTTGCTTCGTCTGCCCCTTCAGGATTCACAGTCCCACCATCTGAAATCATAAAGATAGGGGATATTAAAATCTTGGAGTCTCATTGTGGACTCTCTGTACATCCATAGTGTCAACAGGTAGATTATATTATCGACTTGTGAGTGTGGTGTTGATTCTGTGGATTTAAGGGAAAGTTTGTATTTGAAATCAAAGGTAATATGGGAAACGGAATTACGCTACTTTGGGTTTTTTAGTTTATTCTTTGATAATTTTCCTGACAATTACTAACTTAGATCAACGGCGGGTTTGTCTCATGTCAGAAACCGTGGTTCCTAACAATATAGAGCCATTTACGGGGTTGTTTGTGTGGCAAGGCTGATTCCGACATTGGCATCCGTGTTCTCCTTGAGCTTAGAGGACGTTCTGTAAGGTCTCTGCTGTGACAACAGGCCTACTGGGGAATCCCCCTGCTCACACGCATTGATGGCCGTCTCGCGTGTAGGCTGTGACGTAACTGAGCGATCACTTAGCTGAGTGGAGGGTGGGGGGGTGGATTTATCGCACAATAAAGTGCAGGCCCTGAGGGATGCAGCGCGGTTGCCCTTCACTCACATTCCTGAGGTCACCAGCCCTTCAGGTGATTTGACCTAACACATGCACGGACGTATTTTCGCTATCGTAGATGTTTAGCGTTTGTAGGTTTGACAAAGTCGACTGGAATACACTCTTTCAACTTCTGAAGATTGCAGGAGTAAAGTATAGGGATCGAACAGTAATATTCAACTTACACAAAAATCGGACAGCAGTTATTCGAGTCGAAGGGCAAGAAAGGGACGCAGAGGTTGGGAAGGGAGTAAGGCAGGGTTGTTGCCTTTACCCAATGTTGTTCAATCTGTACATTGAGAAAGCACTGAAGGAATGCAAGGAGAAATTTAAATAGGGAATTAAAGGTCAGGGAGAAGAAATAAAAACTTTGAGGTTTTCCGATGACATAGTAATTTTGTCAGATACTACAAAGGATCTGGAAGAGCAACTGAATGGAGTGGTTAGTGTCTTGAAAGGAATTATAAGATGAACAAGAGTAAAACAATAAAAGTAATAGATGAGTATTTTTTATTTACGTAGCAAAATAACTTCTGATGGCCAAAGCAAAGAAGATATAAAATGCATATTGGCTATGAGAAGAAAAGTGTTTCTCAAGAAGCGAAACTTGTAAGCATCCAATATTAATTTAAATCTTATGAAGTCGTTTCTGAAACCATTTGTGTGAAGTATAGCATTGTATGGGAGTGAAACGTGAACGATAAGGGGTTCAGATAAAAAGATGATAGAAGCTTTCGAAATGTCGTGTTACAGACGAATGATGAAGATTAGATGGGTAGATCACGCAACAAATGTAAAGGTACTTAAATCGAATTGCGGAGAAAATTAGTTTCTGGCATATCCTTACTAAGAGAAGGGATAGATTGGTGGGACACATTCTGAGACATCAAGGAATTGTCAAGTTAGCATTAGAAGGAAGCAGATTCAAAAGGATGTAGGTTGCCGGACGTATTCTCAGATGAAGAGACTTGCTCAGGATAGGGTATTGTGGAGAGGTGCATCAAACCAGTCTGCGGACTGAAGACCACAACAACAACAACAGCTGCCAACGCCGTTGATCGTAAATCACAGTTCGAAGTAACATATTCGTCAACGAATAGGAAGAGTGGGCAGAAACTTTTTAAAATCATTTTGAATGAAACACACGAGATAAAGGTGTAATATTCTGCAAACTTATTGTTTTTAGAAACCGCTGTCCAGCTGTTACGCCATCATAAGGCGAACACTATAGAGATACGGCAATGGAGCTTTTAAGTTTATTTGCCTCCCACTTACATAGGTAGAAACGATCCTCACAATAAAATACGAGAAATCAGAGCTCGAACGGAGAGATTCAGGTGTTCTTTCTTCCCGCGCGC
Source organism: Locusta migratoria (assembly GCA_026315105.1). Lineage (NCBI taxonomy): Eukaryota > Metazoa > Arthropoda > Insecta > Orthoptera > Acrididae > Locusta > Locusta migratoria. The sequence goes on along the minus strand of CM048754.1, from coordinate 66,524,283 downwards.
TATTCGCGAATGGAATCGTAGATGAATAGAATAAAGGTGGTTCGATGAACCCTCTTCCAGGCACTTAAATGTGATTTGCACAGTATCCCCTGTAGATGTAGAAGTAGATAACACTTGAAACTTCCTGGCAGATTAAAATTGTGTGCCGGAACCGAGACTCGAACCTGGGACCTTTGCCTTTTGCGGGCAAGCGCACTATCGACTGTGCTATCCCGACACGACTCACGATGCCGCCTCACAACTCTACTTCCGCCAGTACCTCGCCTCCTACTTTCCAAACTGGCGGAAGTAAAGTTGTGAGGCGGCATCGTGAGTCGTGTCGGGATAGCACAGTCGATAGTGCGCTTGCCCGCAAAAGGCAAAGGTCCCAGGTTCGAGTCTCGGTTCCGGCACACAATTTTAATCTGCCAGGAAGTTTCATATCAGCGCTCACTCCGCTGCAGAGTGAAAGTTTCATTCTAGATAAGACTTCATCATCGAGCAGCAAAAACAAGTAGTCGAAAATTTACTGTTCCGTCAGTCTCGACATTTCTAGAAACACGAAATGACAAATTTAGATAAATTCGCCCCTTTGTGTGTCCTGGTGAGTGTCCTATTTAATTTACCTCCTCAGTTTCCAATGGAGCATCCCAATGCAATGTCGCGGCTTCCAGTACGGGACAGTAGCAGCCAGCCACCTACAGAGTGATGTTTCTCACATTTCATAACAAAACAAGGTTTGGCTTTGTTGCACAGTCGTTCGGTGGCAGACGTTGAATCCAAAGGTCGCAGGTTCGATCCTGGCCACATCCTAGGATTTTCATCTGTAACTTTCCACTGTTTCCACCTCTGGTAACGTTGCTGATGTGGAAAATATCAATAACAGTTTCCCCGCACATAAAAATGACTCGCTGCGACCGGATATTACATGTATCTTCTCTCTGACCGTCATGCCATCTCAATCTCATTCCACGCAACTCATCACATCACTAACCCGCGCACTAGCTCTTCACTCCAGCCATACAACACCGTCCCAAAAGATAGCATCCATAGAGAAAAAGAAAACGTAAATGTATCCAAAGGAAGAATTACAAGTTTGGGCCCCAGTTCGACATCTACATGTATACGCCGGAATCCACCGTAAGGTGCGTGGCGGAGGGTACACTATACCACTACTAGGCATTTCCTTTCCTATTCCACTCCCAAACAGAACGAGGGAAAAAAGAATGCCTATTTGCCTCCGTACGAGCTCTATTTTCTCTTATCTTGTCTTTGTGATCACTACGCGAAATGTAAGTAGGCGGCAGCAAGATCGTACTACACTCAGCTTCAAATTCCGGCCCTCTAAATTTCCTTAACAGAATTTCTCGAAAAGAACGTCGTCTTTCCTCCAGCGATCCCCATTCGAATTCCCGGAGCATTTCCGTGACACTCGCGCATTGGTCGAACCCACTAGTAACGAAACTAGCTGCTCGCCTCTGAACTGCCTCTATGACTTCCTTTAAACTGATCTGCTGCGGGTCCCAAACACTTGAGTAATACTCAAGACGTGTTCGTACAAGCGTTTTATACGCGGTCTCCTTTACAGATGAAGTACATCTTTCCAGAATTCCCCCAATCAACCGAAGTCGGCTGTCCGCCTTACAATTGCCCTTACATGTTCGTTCCATTTCATATCGCTCTGCAGTGTTACGACTAGATATTTGAACGACGCGACTGCATCAAGAAGCTCACTACTAATGGTGTATTCGAACATTATGGGATTGTTTTTCGCACTCATTCGCATCACCTTATATTTTTCTACATTCAGAGCTAGTTGCCATTCTTCGCACCAACTAGAAATTTTGTCTAAACCATCCTGTATGCTATTACACCCTCCCATACACCACAGCATCATCAGAAAACAGCCACAAATTACAAGTTACTCTGTCCATCAGATCATTTATATAGATAGAAAATAATAGTGGTTCTATCACACTCCCCTGGGGCACGCCTGACGATAAACTCGTCTCTGGTGAACACTCGCCGTCGAGAACAACGTACTGCGTTCTATTACTTACGCAGTCACAAATCTGTTAATCTATTCCATATGCTAGTATCTTCGTTAGTAGTCTCCAGTGTGGCACCGCGTCAAATGCCTTTTTGAAATAAAGAAAAACACAATCTACCTCTTGCCCTTGAACCATGCCTCACAAGATGTCATGTCAGAAAAGGACAGACTTTCACTCAAACGATGTTTTCTAAACCCGCGCTGATTCGCAGAAAGACGCTTATCCGATTCAAAAGGAAGCATTACGGATTTCTGTCCCATTTGTACGATACGTCTGTTTTATCCCTGCTACTTAAACGATCTCAAAACGGAAACATAAACAGAAAAAGCGCACATTACATGGTTTACCTCTCAAAGTGGCGATTGCTCTAGTGGCTAGCGCAGTACGTCACTAACACCTGTGCGTCGAAACACGGGCTCATAAATTAATGCCAGGATAATTTATCACAGCGATCCGTAATAATTCCGTTTCACACCGCGAACGTTTAATTAAATTTAAGCCTTTTAAAGTACAGCACATGTGTCCGAAATTCAAATAAAACACCGAAATGATTAGCGATGCAAATTGTAATCCGACAATCACGCATTGTTTAACGACACCAAAGGGCGTTTGTGGGAACATCTGTTTGGGAACATATCGCTATACAGATGCTGCCCAAGTTTTTTCTTCTTTTGTTCCGAAAAAGTCTCTCAATTCTCTGGCGCACATCATCTGGAATAAATTTAAATACAGTTGCTTTGTGCTTAAATTTTAATTATTATGGTTGGTCTGTTCAACGTCCTAAATTCAAATATTGGTCGAAGTTCTGTTTAAATTGAATGACCGGTTGTAAACAGAGTCCAACAAGAATAGATTTATCTACAGCTACGAAGGCGTAAATAGAAGTACATAACATAAGAAATGCTATAATTTTTCGTTATTTTAGCTGAACAGATAACTCTAGCTATGGAAGGGGTATGCTTTCATTGTAAACTGTATGTAAGGCTATTAACTGAGTTACTAAAGCCTAGTTTACAACCTCTTGAAATAACTTGTGAAATGTGAGGGCTCTGCATGAACAACTAACAACTAAGTTTTATTTAATCATAGAAAATACGATTAATAACTGCGTTTATAATTATCTGAAATATTGGTAAAAGAAATATCTGAACAATTTGAGACACAGAAGATGGATAAGAATTTGCAAATTGGCTAACGTTGATTACATGTGTTGTGGAAGATTTATCAAAGAATATTGGGAGACATTAGCAGAACTAACTTCTAAAGACAAATAGGGGTACTCTGAAAACTTGTGTTTTAGAATATTTAGAGAATTACAATTCATAGCCGGCCGCGATGGCCGAGGGGACTGCGGCGCACCAGTCACGGTTTGCACGGCCACTACGGTCGGGGGTTCGAATCCCCCCTCGGGCATGGATATTTGTGGCGTCCTTAGTGTAAGTTAGTTCATAAGTAGTTTGTAAGTTTGGGACTGATGACCCCGTAGTTAAGTCCCATAAGCTATACAAACATTTGAACAATTTTTGAACGATTCATAGTTGGCATCGAAAAACTTTTGGAATCCAATCTTGGGGAAGATCAGTTTGAATTTAGGAGAAATGTAAGAACACGGGAGACAATACTCACATTACGACTTATCTTAGAGGATAGGCTAAGGAAAGGCAAACTTTCGTTTTTAGCATTTGTAGACTTGGAGAAAGCTTTTGACAATGTCGACTGGAATAAACTCTTTCAATTTCCGAAGCTAATAGGGGTAAAATATAGGAAGCGGAGAGTTATATACAACGTATACAAAAACCAGACAGCAGTTATTAGGGTCGAAAAGAGCAAGACAGGGTTGTAGCCTTTCCAATGTGAACATTCAGAAAGCACTGACGGAATGCAAGGAGAAGTTTGGAGAATTAAGGTTCAGGGAGAAGAAATAAAAGCTTTGCGGTTTGCCGATGACATAGTAATTGTGTCAGAGACCGAAAAGGATTTGGAAGAGCAATAAATGGAATGGACAGTGCCTTGAAAAGAGAATATAAGATGAACATCAACAAGAGTAAAACAAGGATAACGGAATGTAGCGTCAGAAAATCAGGCGATGCTGAAGGAATTAGATTAAGTAATGAGACAAAAGTAGTAGATGAGTTTTGTTATTTGGGTAGTAAGATAACTTTTGATGGCCGAAGTAAAGATAATGGCTATGGGAAGAAAAGCATTTCTGAAGAAGCGAAATTTGTTGACATCCAATATTAGTTTAAATATTAGGATGTCCTTTCTGAACGGATTTGTCTGGAGTGCAGCATTGTATGGGAGTGAAACGTGGACGATAAGGAGTTCAGACAAAAATATGATAGAAGCTTTTGAAATGTCCTAATGAGTAGGTGCTTAAAAGAATTGGGGAGAAACGAATTTATGGCATATCCTGACTAAGAGAAGGGATAGGTTGGTGGGACACATTCTGAGACATCAAGGAATTGTCAACTTAGCATTAGAAGGAAGCGTGTGGGGTAAAAATCGTAGAGGGAGACCGAGGGACGAATACAGTAAGCAGATTTAAAGGAATGTAGGTTGCCGAACGTATTCTCAGATGAAGAGGCTTGCACAGGACAGGGTAGCGTGGAGTGCTGCATCAAACCAGTCCGCGGACAGAAGACCACAACAACAACAGTTCGTGTGCTATAGAAAGTACAAAAAATATATAACGAAAACCATCCAAGCCAGGATTGCATCCACCTTCGTACGAAACAAGGGTGAATCATGGATAACACTACAGCATGAGAACTGTAAATCATGGAAATATCAGACGAACAAACAGGTATAGGTGTATGCGCAACATCTCAGAGCCGAGTTCACGGTGGAAATGTGGTCGGGCGCACCGGAGCACGACGGTCCAATGCGCACGGCTAATCCGCCACGGCTTGGACATTTTAATTTGATCGTCAATGCCAGGAAATGATTAAGTGAAGAAAACGTTAAAGAACGATTGTTAACAAGAGATTAGCAAATTAAACATGAGTAGGGGCATTTAAATTAAGAAATAACGCACTGCATAGAATCGTGTTTGAAAACTCACAAGGAAAATACATGGACTCGAAGAAACATATCTGTATGAACGTTTGCTTACAGTATCTCTACGTACATCTCAATGTGCTGGTGGGTGTCGTTTTTCTGCACAGCTCTGCAACCATGCTCTAGATAGCACTGTAGATGTAATTGTAGACGCCGTACGTAATGCAGATATCCTAACCATAACTTATGCAATAATCATCGTACATGTTCTCTAGCGAATTGTCATCAAAAGCCGTCACGGTAGTTGCAACTTTAACCTTCTTCTCGGAAGACTGTTGGTATTCACTGCCACTGCTTCCATCGCCTCTTCCCGCACTTACCGTAGCACTACCGCTTGCAATGAGTTGTTCGTCATTATCATCACTATTATCATTATTATGAGTTTGTAACAACAGTATCTAACTTATGCTCATATTTCTGTACCATATCACATACTAGAATGATTCATCTTCTACAGTAATACCATCTTCACGAAGAATGGTTCTTCGTAACTTCATCTCAACCAATCGCAATACATTAGCAGGATTGATTAGCAATCGCCGCCCCATCTGACGCTTCACCACACAAATGACGTCACAAAACACAACTTCGGAGGCACACTGCACCATTCCTACTGGCTAACCGACAGGTCAATGAGCAATGTGGCAAGGCAAACGCAGAGACCTCTAACGGACGACTGCAGAGTTTTGCAGATGCCGGAGTGTCACTAGTGCAATAAGGGTTCTTAACATTATCTCTCATACGATTTTGGTGTATATGTGTTTGTTCGAGCCAAAGTACTTTCTTTGTCAGAGATGAAATTAGGAAGAGAGAAATGGTAGAGGAGACAGATATTTGGCTGCATTAGGGCAAGAGGTGGACATTTGTGCCGGACCGGAGTTCCGAACCAAAGGTTAAAAATGTTCAAATGTCTGTAAATCTATCGGACAAAATTGCGTGGTCATCAGTCCGTAGCTTACAAACTACTTAAAGCTAGGTAAACTAACCTAAGGACAACACACACACCCATGCCGCAGGGAGGACTTGAACCTCCACGGCGAGCAACTGCGCGGTCCGCAGCGAGACACTTTAGACAGCTCGGCTACTCCACCGCGACTGTTCCGAACCCGGAAGTCGCCTTGTGTATTTTAACACGCCTCCCGTCTGCCCCAATTTCCGAAAGGTCACACACCAATGGAGTAGTGCCCTCATGGCATGTATATTGGTGTCCAAAAGAACGGGGATCAGGAAAGTGTAATCTGTGAAACCACTGGCTGGTCACTCCATACCTGCACACGCGTGCGTCCTTTATTCCTTTATTCTCTTTGTACTCGGCCACCGACACCAGGACCACCGGTGGAAACGGGACACAAAAGTGGCGTCGAGGCTGGAACACAAAAAAAGGATGCTATCTCAAGTGATGTGTAAGGAGTTACGTCGACAAGTGTCGAGATGTTGTGGATGTTTATTGCGATCTTACATTGCATTGGTCCTATACCAGTGTTTGGCCACGTTGTGTACGCATGTGGATCACGTGACTTAGTACAGTTTACAGCGATTACGCCCGTGTGTGTGAGAGACAGTATGTGTGTGTGTGTGTGTGTATGTGTGTGTGTGTGTGTGTGTGTGTGTCCGCCAGCTATCTAACAACGATAGGACGCCAACACGTCATCGCCGAATTCGTCCAAATGTATGGAACATGTAGGGCGTGATGAGACACGAAAGTGCTCAAAACTGTTCAAATGTTTGTGTAGCTTATGGGACTTAACTACGGGGTCATCAGTCCCTAAACTTACAAACTACTTATGAACTAGCTAAGACTAAGGACGGCACAAATATCCATGCCCGAGGGGGGATTCGAACCCCCGACCGTAGTGGCCGTGCAGAACGTGACTGGCGCGCCGCAGGCCGCTCGGTCACCGCGGCCGGCACAAATGGAACAAGTGGGAACTCCAGATGGCGAAGCGTTTAGGAAGTAAAAGCAAGTTTGATACGGATCTATCACCATATGCACCTTATCAGCTGTCCCTGAGAGAATCTGTTTATAGCCGCGGTGGAGTGGCCGAGCGGTCTAAGGGACCTCGCTGCGGAGCGCGCGGTTACTCGCCGTCGGAGGTTTGAATCCTCCCTGGGGCATAGGTGTGTGTGTGTGTGTGTGTGTGTGTGTGTGTGTGTGTGTGTGTGTTTACGTTAAAGTAGTTTGTAAGCTACGGACTGATGAGCACGCAGTTCGGTCCGATAGATTTACGAACATTTGAACAATCTGTTTAGAAAGCGGTGTTTGGCTGGGCAAACCATTCAACGAACAACCAAGAACGTCCTGAACCAACGACCGCGAACCATAGATCTACCAGGTGGGAAAAAAAACCGGTAAGAGAACGGATTTTTATTTAAAGGTTCGCGAGTTCGATTCCGCCCGGCAGCAATGCGTACACTACTGACCTCACAATTAACAGCAACATCATATACGTTATTTTGTATTTACATGTGCACAACATGAGCATGCGACGTCATTACTTAAAACAAGCATTTTATCTTGCAGACTTGAGGTTGTGAACGGTCCATAAAGCGAGAAAGAAGAAGAGATCACTTCCAGAGAAGGTCGCATCAGACTACATTCCATTATACTATCCACCAGCTGTCCTCGGAATTCACCGACACGCTGCGTTACGCGTGGTTCGCTGCTGGACTGTGCGATGAAAGAAGCTGTTTTCAGAATGCCAGTCAGGTTTGTTTTCCTATGGAGACATTAAAAAAAACCACGTAACTGCAAAGGGGCGACGTTCATAACGTGCACAAGAAGCGGTCAAAATTATTGATTCCCCTATTACTTCGATGAATATCACCCCGGTGCATGCAATTGATCAATTGCAAAAGAATGGAAGTGTCGATTTACATACACGACGTCCCCAAGTACGCGTTAACTACAGTCCCTTTATAAATGCTTGTAGTCCCGAATTTTATCCAATGCCCTTTCTTTCTTTGCTTATATAAATTAACTAGCTTAAACCCGCGGCTCTGCTCGCGTGTTTGATTGATTATGATAGGTAATTCGATTTTTAAAGAGATGTATTAAAAGAAATTTCTTTTTTACTGCTTTATTTATTTATTCTTATATTTCCTTATTCGCACGCTTATCCTTACAGAGAAAGAGATGAAGACATTTTAGCACGCATAGACCAAAGATATGGTCTGTGGCATCACGTTTCGCCATATGTAACCTCCTTGCTATAGAGTCGCATACGTTATCGCTGGCCTTCAGTCCGAAATTTTTTTTATAATTTGACGACTTTCAACCACCATATCTTCCACCCCCTTATGGCTATCGGCATGGAACAGCTATGGTGTACAACGGGAGACTTCGGACAACAATTACGCACAGACCATTCGTTCGCGTTCGTTTTCGCTGCAGAGCGAAATATTGACACACACACACGTAGAATTTTATATACACCGATAACTTTCCATCCCAATATACTCCACCATTTTATCATTATCAACACTCAAGCAACAATGCAACCAATAAAACCATTTTCAAAAAGTAAATATAATTTTCACAGAGTAATTATTGTTCCGCATTTCGCGTGATGTTCTTCAAATTACTAAATATCTATCAGATCCTTATAAAAGCGTGCCTGAAACCTTCCTCAGGTATAAATTAGTAACTGTACAAATATTTAAGTCTCTGCGTCTTGTCGTTCGGACGTGATAAGCGTACACCGAACAGACATTCACATTAATATATATATATATATATATATATATATATATATATATATATATATATATCCGATCGCCGTAAAACCGTGCCTAAAGCCTTCCCCAGGAAGACATTAGTAACTGTACAAATTTTTAGCTCTTTATGTCTTGTGTTTCAGACGTGATAAACGTACACCGAACAGACGTTCACATTTATATAGATAAAATAACCTATTTGATGTTGCGGTCTACGTCAGTCTACTACTACATCAATAATCTGCAAACCACTGTGCATGGCAGAGGGACTGAGGCGCGCCAGTCACGGTCTGCACGGCCACTACGGTCGGGGGTTCGAATCCCCCCTCGGGCATGGATATTTGTGGCGTGCTAGTTGGTAAGTAGTTCATATGTAGTTTGTAAGTTTAGGGACTGATGAACCCATAGTTAAGTCCCATAGAGTATACAAACATTTGAACATTTGATTTGAGTTATTACGTTTTTTTCCCATTCCATTGACGTGTTGAGCGTGCAAAGAATGATTGTTTAAATGCCACCGAGCGTGCTGTAATTAATCTAATCTTGTCCTCACGTTCCCGATGTAGGTGTACGCATTGTCAACGAGCTGAAAAATTTTTAACGCCTGGTGGAGTTGAACCCGCGACCTTCATAATACGAATACGATCTTTTCCTGCTAAACCAAACACCGCTTTCCAAACACGCCGTCGCAGGGACAGTTGATAAGGTGCATATGGTGACAGACCCGTATTGAACTTGCTTTTATTTCCATCTGGAGTTCCCGCTTGGTTGACTTTCGTGTCTCATCACGCCCTACATGTGCCATAAATTTGGACGAATTTGACTACGTACTTGTCAGTTGGTTTTACAAGCCTCCTTTCCATTTCTAAGGGCTATTTTATTCCATTTTTACGTTTTGATTTTTCTTGTAGCGGCATAAATTGACAGGAGTACGAGGTACGAAGTACACGCTTTCATATTTACAGAATACAAATTAACTTTCGTCTAGAGCTTCCTACACTTTTACATTTTTCGTAAAATTTCCCATTCTAGCGTCAACTCTCTCTCTCTTATTACATTCAGCCGGTAGCAGTGCGAAAGAAATGAGTGATATGTGACTATCAAATTGTAACAACCGTGATTCTCTTAAAAAGACGTCTTTCCATTCGCTGACAATTCCACGATACTCATTACAGTGCGAGGCACTGATTGGTCTTACTGTATCTGCGTGCATATCTACCCTGTGCAGCCACCTGAAGATGTGTGCCGGAGGGTACAACTCTTATCACTGTCTGCCCTGTATCACAATGGTAATCGCTAAACCAGCATCTGCTTAGCAGCTAATGTAATGTTCTTCTTGCTTAGTGGAATGCAGTCGTAACATTTTCATTCTTTTTCAGGTACACGAACCATGATCTATGGAATGCACACGAACTACGCAACTCCAAAAAATAAATAAATAAAAATATTGCAGTGTGTAGAAATAGTCATTTTCTTTAAATGATGGATGAAAAATTTAGCAGATTTATCGCATTTTCAAGGTAAATTGAGAGGTGCACTGTACAAAATTAGGTATATGGGTACCTCTTCATTTTCTTAATCCAGAATTTGTCTCTGTATATGAAAGCAGCTTTCGGCGTGTAGTCTGTGCACAACGGACTGGAAATACAAATCATACTCGTATTACTGGGTGGTCAAGTTCATAGTTAGAAGTAAACTCATCATTATTCAATAGATCAGTTAAGATATTTTCCCCACATTTACTATACAAAAAAAAAAAAAAAAAAAAAAAAAAAAAAAAAAAAAAAAAAAAAAAACTGAAATAAATCGCAATTTGCGATGTTATGGCTTCTCTGTACTAGGTTTAGAAAGAATACCAAACTATGGCGAATGAAAATCTCTGCCCGGCCGGGATTCGAACCCGGGGTCTCCTATTTACCCTAGACAGACGCGTTGACCACTCCGCCACCGAGGACACAGTGACCAGCCCGACTGCAGAGGACTCTTCCCTGCACGTCTCCCGCCACACACAAATCTCCTTTCGCCACGCTGTCTCTTTCCTGTTACCACAGCCTATTTGTTCTGTAATGCCCGCAACCACAATACTGTATTCCCGCATCAGGGAGAACAGACCATCAGGTATCGAAACACAATTAATTGTCGTCAGGAGTCCAGCCTCGGCTTGTATACAATTATATATATTTTTGACGAATTACAGCGTTCAAATGAATGAAATAAATCGCAATTTGCGATGTTATGGCATCACTGTATTAGGTTTAGATGGAATACCAAACTATGGCTGTAGGCTGTGGTAATAGGAAAGAGACAGTGTGGCGAATGGAGATTTGTGTGTGGCGGGAGACGTGCAGGGAAGAGTCCTCTGCAGTTGGGCTGGTCACTGTGGCCTCGGTGGCGGAGTGGTCAACGCGTCTGCCTAGTAAGTAGGATATCCCGGGTTCGAATCCCGGCTGGGCACAACTTTTCATTCGCCATAGTTTGGTATTCCATCTAAACCTAATACAGTGATGCCATAACATTGCAAATTGTGGTTTATTTCATTCATTTGAACGCTTTAATTCGTCAAAAATATATATATTGGAAAAATAAACACAGTATGTATCATGCTAACAAATATAAACAAGTAATCACAGAGGAACTGAGCTATCACAGCCTTAAGGATATGGTGACTACACGGACTGTCTTAAAGCACGTCTCCCTCCACACCACGTACTTTAATTCTGCCTCATGTTACCTGTGAAATGCGTATTAAACTGCCAGGACTCTCCTATATTGGAATAGCACCGCAGCAAAGAACGCGAATGGGAATGTTCCCGCCTTGTACCTTGTGCAGAGGTGACATAAATACCAACAAATAATTCAATTCAAATGTTCAAATGTTTGTATAGCTTATGGGACTTAACTACGGGGTCATCAGTCCCTAAACTTCCAAACTACTTACGAACTAACTAGCACTAAGGATGACACAAATATCCATGCCCAAGGGGGGATTCGAATCCCCGACCGTAGTGGCCGTGCAGACTGACTGGAGCGCCTCAGTCCCCTCGGTCACCGCGGCCGGCAATAATTCAATTCCCTTAGACATGTATCGTTTCATTAGATCAAAGAATATTGAATACTAGCCGCGTTGTACAGTTGTATAATTTTTCAGGTATCTATTCATTTGGGTAAAAGTGCAGTTTCTGCGGCAGCGGCTAGTCGTCGCGCTAGGTAGGCTAGAAACGGCAGAGCAGCCAATCAGGAGTCGCGATGCTGCGACCAATAAGAAACAGCGTTACAATTGAACTATGTGAACAAATCGAAGCCACTCGAAGCGGTGTATGCAAAAGTTTTTGACGTTCTACAAGTTTACAGTTCTATAAATATGGATGTCACTTGATCACTGTTTCGAAGATATAAAATAAATAAAACATGCTATACCAGCTATATGGTTGACAGGTTCTTCAAAAAAAAAAAAAAGTTTAAATGTTTGTATAGTCTATGGGACTTAACTACGGGGTCATCAGTCCCTAAACTTACAAACTACTTATGAACTACTCACGAACTAGGACGACGCAAATATCCATGCCCGAGGGGGGATTCGAACCCCCGACCGTCGTGGCCGTGCAGACCGTGACTGGAGCGCCTTAGTCCCCTCGGCCACCGCGGCCGGCGACAGGTTCTTGTATGTACCCTTGTCCGGTCAGTAAAAGTAATTGCGATAATTTCCAAAAATGTTTGTAATTGAGGTAGCTCGGACTGAAATGATATATACATCGAGCGTACAACTGTAAATCAAAATGTTCAAATGTTTGTTAAGCTTATGGGACTTAACTACGGGGTCATCAGTCCCTAAACTTACAACCTACTTATGAACTACTTACGAACTAGGACGGCACAAATATCCATGCCCGAGGGGGGATTCGAACCCCCGACCGTAGTGGCCGTGCTGACCGTGACTGAAGCGCCTCAGTCACCTCGGCCACCGCGGCCGGCAACTGTAAATCGTTGGTGTGTTTCTGAACTGGAGATTCGGGCACTACGCGCCCTCACATACTAAAAAAAAAAAAAAAAAAAAAAAAAAAAAAAAAAAAAAAAAAAAAAAAAAAAAAAAAAAAAAAAACTTCTCGTTTAACCTATATCTAACTTAACTTTCACTTAAAATGATCACTGTTTCGTACTGGTCATAAAATAAATAAAACATGCTATACCTGCTCTATGGTTTACTGCTGTGGTGTATTAATAGTAGGTCACTTATGTCCGTAATACGACAATTATCTAACAATCTCTTATACATGGAAAATCAATGACAATCACACAAACGCCGCACCGACATCCTCGAATAAACTTCGAAATTGACGCTAAATTTACACGTTATGAAACACGCAATCCTTTTGGCCGGCATAACTGGACTCCTGATTGGTTGCTCTGCCGTTCCCAACCTAGCGAGAGCGACGGCTAGCCGCTGCCGCATAAACTGCACTTTAACCATTCATTTGTATAAGTGCTGTATGTGTGTAAAATCTCTTGGGAATACAATTAGTAGTAAAGAAGTAATAGATTAATACTTGGTGCGTGATGGAGCTGTTTGCATGAACGTTACTGTTTACGTGCTCATGTCTCATTAACTACGTGCCGTACTATGATACGATTTAGAAGCTACATTCAGCCATATGTGTGTATACTGTGTGTAAAATTTCCTGCAGCTACAATTTGTAGTGTAGAAATTATAAACTGTGACGCCATACCGAATGCCGTAGTTTTAGTCCATAAACAGCGGAAAAGTAGTAAGTGACAAACTTTTCTCCTTTCATAATTTGCTATGGGTGCCAGAGAGAAATTAGTTCAATAAAAGTTTGAAATTATGTTTACAGTTTGTTGCAAGTTGCTAAGTAAACTCGTTCTCATATACTGTGTTCATAAAGTGTTCAAAAAGATTAATTTTTAGATACAAATTAGTAATTTTACCAAAAACGCAAGTCTTCAAATATGTAAACTTACGTTTTATTAAAGTGACTTACGTAATATTGATGTCCCAATTTTCTCATGTAATTTTTCTCGTTTCACGGTCTGCTGCACGAGTCGTAATTTGATATTGACGGATCGCCATGCACTGATCGGCGAGTGGTTATCGTATTATTAAAATTTCATTTACCGCCGAATTTCAACCACCGATGGATCTGCTGATAAACGGAGCCGCTCGTCGATTCTTTCTGTAATGTTCTGCCTGCACAACTCTCCACCGTTAATTGGCTTGCCATTTCATTTAAATGCAATTGCCGTTCGTTAGTCTCGCTAAAACTCGTGAACGACTGAATCGATTTGGCTAATCTTGAAATATTCGTGCCAGTTCAGGGAAGGTTTGAACGGCGATAAAATATGGAAAAGTTGTCCGGAAAAAGAGTCAAATCGGGAGGAACTGAAACATCTTTTTCCAATGAGCTATCAATACCGTTCGTCCAATAGCGATAAAATTTTGTAAATTTCATGTTGAAAGCAAGAGGAGGGTTCGCATCAAATAAAAATTTGGAAAATTCGCCCGGGAAGTAGAAAAATTTACGAAAAACCGAAAGCGATTTTTTTATGAATAAAAATCAATTGCTACATGGTTGTAATACCATCACTTGAGTACGGCTTGACAGGACGAGGTTTGTATGAAATAATTTTTTTAGAAAATCTACCGGAAAATTTGAGAAAAATTGAAAGTGCGTTTTTCAGTGTGTTTTTGATTGAATTCTGCACTATAACTAACTATTCGCAGGACGGACAGGGGTAATTTTTTTTTATTTTGTTCATTGTAGTCTTGCAAAAGTTTTGAGTAGAAAAAAGAGGGACAGTTAAAAAGGAAAGTCGCAAAATTCTAACCAAATTACTTTATCAATGTGTTTCTAAATGTTACTTCACATTATAAGTTGAGAATCGTACATCCGATTGCGATAAAATTTTGATCATTTGACGTTGAACGAAAGATGTTCTTATGAAATAAAAAATTGGGAAAGTTACCCGGAAATTTTGAAAATCCGCGAGAGACTGAAAGAGCTTTTTTTTAATGGAATATCAATATCATTCGTCCGAATGCGAGAAAATTTTGCATATTTGACGTTCAAAGAAAGAGTAACGTTCTTATGAAATAAACATTTGGGAAAGTTTCAAAAAAATTGGAAAATTCAGAATAAAATAGAAACAGATTTTTGTATGAAATATCAAAACCATTTATCTGATTGCGATAAAATTTTGCACATTCGACGTCCAAAGCGAGTGGAAGGTTCGAGTGAAGTAAACGTTTGGAATAGTTGGCCAGAAAATAGGAAAACTTGTGGAAAACGGAAAGAGCTCTTTTTTTTTGGGATGTCAATATCATTCGTACGATTGCGATAAAATTTTGCACGTTTGACGTTAAAAGCAACAGTAGATACATATTTGCAATGGCGAAGCATTGCCGGAACGACTATAATTTTCCTAAATTTCTCCGTAATTTGCTGACCGCGATCTCGCATAGCTTCAAACTTTAAATCCCTTTCGTCTGTAAATTTGTTAATCTCCGACGTTAACAGCCAGGCTAGAACATTATAAACGTTAACCTAACCTCTAACCTGCGTTGTTCCCGTGTTGCAGTGCCCCGATATCAGTTTTAGTCGATGCCTTACCATCGATTACTACCAACTGTGTCCTCTCTGACATGAAATTCTCTATCAAATCGCAAATTTGGGACGATACACCATAAGCACGCAATTTGATTGCGTTAAGTGATTTAAGTTGCTTCACTACTCCGATGATATCTACTTCTACTTTTCTCATTCTGGCCTCTGTTTTTAATTCGAAATCTAGAATATTGGTTTCGTCTTCTTTGGTGAAGGAGTTTCTAAAAGCTATGTTTAGTAACTCTGCTTTAGTAGCGCTGTCATCGACAGGATCGCCATTACTATCACGTAGTGAGGGTATTGTTTGTGTTTTGCCCCTAGTATATTTAACATATGACCAAAATCTCTTAGGGTTTTCAGTCAAGTTCGCTTTATGTTTACTAACCGACAAACCTGAACTGGTCTTTCAAAAGAATATTATTTTCTGTCGCAGCAATAAAAGAATTAGAGTAGTAGCCTGCGTTTCTAGCCTGTCTGCCTCTGTGAAGAAGGGAGAAGAAGAGACGTGCCCTGACCTTAAAATAGGCGGTTTGTGCGTGGAAAGCGACGAACCTGCAGTCACACAGTGCACAAACTACGTAACTCCTTTATTTTTGTTTAGCAAGTCATTTCCTATGCATTTTCTGTATGATATTCTGTTTTGTTAATACATTTAGAGAGACTATTGTCCATATTATCCTGTATTCATAAATACAAACTTTTTAAGGTCGGTATTACACTATCAAATTTTTGATCAAATCATTGACATAAAATATCATCACAAGTTCGTAAAAAATTTTTTAATGTAAATCTTTGTCGTGACGCTAAAATGGGGTATTACACTGAGGTCATATTTTTGATCATATTTCAAGATGGCGGTCAGTAAACACATGTTATCATGCGCTGTCATTGCTACTACGAAAACTGCATTTTGAAGAAAAAAAAGGGCTTACTTGGGGGAAACTGTGGAAACCATTTCGTTTTGCAGGAGCTGCAAGCGCAGGGCACCAAGGCATATACAAGTTACTGGATAACGGATAATACAACGTATCGGTATTTACTCAGTACAGTGGCTCCACACATTACAAATAAGTATACGCACGTCAGAAGACTATATCAGCAGAAGACAGGTTTTCAGTGACACAGCAATTTCTTGCTATTGGGGTTAAATTTTACTTACGGCGCGACGGCTTAACGTGCTCATCCCTCCAGGGGGCCCACAGTTCTTTTGTGGGTACGTGTGTGGCGCGCACGGGGCCCCGAGCCGGAGCAGCCTTTCTTCTGCCCCAGGCTGCTTCACTTTCCCTCCCGGTTTATGCCTTCGCCCGGAGACGGGCATATTTCGTGAGATACGGTGGTTCTTGTTCTTGTTTTTCTTCCTTCGTTCCTTCCTTTCTTACCCTTCGTTTTCTGTCTTTCTCTCCTTGTACTCTCCTAGCCTTCTTCCCCTCATTAGTCTCCGCCTCGGCGTTTGAGACACTTCTTTCCTTCTTTCTCTTCACTTCCTCTATTCTTCTTCTTTCCTCCCTGTGCGTGTCTGAAGGCCGACCCACGCATTATCATGCGTAGCAGGTGACGGGGTAACGCGTAATTCCCCGCCCCGGGTAGACAAGTAGGGCACGTACGTACCCCCTGGTAAAGGCCAGGCCCAGGGAGGGGTGATTACCCGAGCTGGTACCTTCCGAACGTGCCGATTGGTCCCTCCGTCAGTTCTCGGGAGGTGTGACCTAAGGTGTGAACAATCACCTAAGGCGGGTAAGCCCTCGGAGAGGGCCCCCACTAGGAAGGAGCGCGCCATCGGAGACGCCGGTAATCACGGGGGACACTTCCGCGATGACTTCCTTCTCTTCTTTAGTGACGTTGACCCAGAAACGTAAGTTAGATTCGCCTCAGCCAAAAAAGACTCTGCCTAATGTACCTAAATTTCTTGTTGTCTCTCGCACCGACGGAAAGGATTTCAATTCTGTCAATCCTTTCGTTATACAGAAAGGTGTAGATGCAATTGCTGGCCCTGTTAAAACCTGTTCACGTCAGCGCAATGGCACATTGTTGCTGGAAGTGGACAGTTCCTTCCAAGCTCAGAAACTACTCCCGACTACACTGTTACACACGTTTCCTGTCAAGGTGGAAGCACATCGCACACTCAACTCGTCACGGGGGGTAGTCTTCACGAGATCCCTTGACGGGTTGTCTGATGAAGACATCCAATCCTATATGTCCGACCAGGGTGTGACAGCCGTCCATAGGGTAATGAAAAAGGTCGATAACCAATTGACACCGACTCGTACTGTGTTTTTGACGTTCGACAGAGTTGACCTCCCGTCGAAGGTCAAAGCAGGGTATGAAGTCATCTCCGTCCGCCCTTATGTACCTAACCCAACGCGCTGTTTTCAGTGCCACAGGTACAACCATACCCGTGAACATTGCCCAAATGCAGAAAAGTGTGGTAGGGACGCCCATGAGGGGGATTGCCCACCTCCGTCCCCTCACTGCCTAAACTGCAACGGTGAGGATGCGGCTTCCTCTCGCGACTGCCCTGTATACAAGGATGAGAAGGTAATCCAGCAAATACGGGTTACGGAGAAGGTATCGACATCTGCCGCTCGTAAGTTGTTGGCGAGTCGAAAGCCCACTGTCCTCCCAGCGGGTACATACAGTAAGGTACTCACCTCAACTCGACCTACCAAGGATTCCAGTACCCAGACATGTGACTTCACTTTCGCTGACACAGTTGTGCGATCCGCCAGCCCGAAGATTGCCCGTTCCACGTCCCCGCTTCCTCCTGCTGCTTCTAAGGTACAGTCTTCGTCAACCTCTAGTATACCGCAGGCACTTAAACAAGATGCCCGGACCTTGAAAAAGGAACACGTCCGTGAGGATTTTCTGCGTTCTCAGGCTTCCCAACCGTCAACTGTCTCTTCCCGCCGTCACTCTTCCAGAAGAGCTGACAAGAAAAAGAGTTCCTCTCCTTCCCCGCCGAGGCGTGACCCATCCGTCACGCCGTCCAACAGTTGCCGGCCTCGGCCGTCTTCTGTTTCACCGGGTCGCTCCGTCTGCCGGGCACCCGGCCCTCTACCGGCGGCGGAAACTGCCCCTCCTGATCAACTCAGGGTGGTGGCAGGCGCGTCGGTCGAACCTATGGACCACGACCCTTTGCCCCTAGACAGCGATAGCAGTGCTCCCTCGAAATCCGGTCCTCAGCGGCCGTCGAGGTGACCCCGCTTGCTAGTTGGTTTTTATCCTTATTTCTTCTCTCATTTTTATCATGGCGCTCCTTCAATGGAATATTCGCGGCATTCGTTCTAATCGGGAGGAGTTAAAACTACTCCTTCGATTGCACTGCCCGCTTCTAGTCTGCCTCCAGGAAACTAAGTTGCGTCCACGTGATCGTGCAGACTTTCCACACTACACCTCTGTGCGGTTCGACCTGCCACCCGTGGAAGGTATCCCAGCCCATGGAGGGGTTCTGATGCTCCTTCGAGACGATGTCTATTACCATCCCATTTCATTGCATACTCACCTACAGGCAGTTGCCGTCCGCATCACCCTATCCACATTTACCTTTTCCCTCTGTAATATTTATTCGCCATCGTCATCTGCCCTTACTAGGGCAGATGTGCTACACCTTGTTGATCAGCTCCCTTCACCTTTCGTGTTGGTAGGCGACTTTAATGCCCACCACCCCCTATGGGGCTCTCTGGCACCTTGTCCGAGAGGCTCCCTTTTGGTGGACCTTCTCCAACACCTCGATCTTGTCTGCCTCAACACCGGTGCACCGACCTTCCTTTCAGACACAACACACACTTATTCCCATATAGACCTCGCAATATGCACTCCTCAGCTTGCCGGTCGGTTTGAGTGGTATGCACTTTCTGACACGTACTCGAGTGACCATTTCCCCTGTATCATCCACATTTTGCATCATTCCCCATCTCCTCGTCCCACCAGTTGGAATATTTCTAAAGCCGACTGGGGGCTTTATTCTTCCATGGCTGTTTTTCACGATCGGGATTTTCCCACCTGTGACAGTCAGGTCGACTACCTCACAGAGGTTATTCTCACAGCTGCCGAACGTTCCATACCTCGTACATCCTCTTCTCCACGTCGTGTCCAGGTCCCTTGGTGGACTGCAGCCTGCCGCGACGCGCTTAGAGCCCGGCGCCGTGCTTTACGCACCTTCCGCCGCCACCCGACTTTGGAGAATTGCATCAATTACAAACGTATGAGAGCGCAGTGCCGTCGTATCATAAACGACAGCAAGAAAGCTTGCTGGACTGCTTTTACTAGTTCTTTTAACCGTTTTACTCCCTCCACGTTTGTTTGGCGTGGCCTACGCCGTCTATCCGGCATCAAGGTCCACTCCCCGATTCCTGGCCTGACCGTGGAGAACGCAGTCCTCGTGCACTCGTCTGACGTTTCCAACGCATTGGGCCGTTTCTTTGCGGAGGTTTCGAGCTCTGCCCATTACCACCCTGCCTTTCTCCCTCGAAAACAGGTAGAGGAGGCCCTGCCGCCTTCTTTCCACTCTTTTAATCGTGAAAATTACAACGTTGCCTTCACCATGCAGGAGCTAGACCGTACTCTCGCCCTGTTCCGATCTTCTGCTCCCGGGCCCGATTCCATTCATATTGAAATGCTGAAGAACCTCTCTCCTGCGGGCAAGTGCTTTCTTCTCAGTACCTACAATCGCATATGGACTGAAGATCATGTTCCCACAAGTTGGCGTGAAGCCATTGTTGTCCCCATCCCCAAACCAGTATAGGACAAACATCTTCCTTCCAGCTATCGTCCTATTTCTCTGACGAGCTGCGTCTGTAAGGTGATGGAACGCATGGTTAACGCTCGATTGGTCTGGCTCCTCGAATCTCGCCGCATCCTGACTAATATCCAATGCGGTTTTCGTCGACACCGTTCTGCTGCTGATCACCTCGTTACGTTGTCGACCTTCATTATGAACAACTTTCTAAAGAAGCGTCAAACAGTAGCAGTGTTCTTCGACTTGGAGAAGGCATACGATACCTGTTGGAGAGCGGGCATTCTCCGCACATTGCACACATGGGGCCTTCGGGGCCGCCTTCCTCTTTTCATTCAAGCGTTTTTGGCGGATCGCAAGTTCCGGGTACGGGTGGGCTCTGTTTTGTCAGATACCTTTTGCCAGGAGAATGGGGTACCACAGGGCTCCGTCTTGAGTGTGGCGCTCTTTGCCATTGCAATCAATCCGATCGTAGATTGCCTTTCAGCCGACGTCTCCGGATCTCTTTTTGTTGACGATTTCGCAATTTATTGCAGCGCCCAGCGGACGTGTCTCTTGGAGCGTTCTCTTCAACGCTGTCTTGACCGTCTATATTCCTGGAGCATCGTAAACGGCTTCCGATTCTCCACTGAGAAAACTGTGTGTATAAACTTCTGGAGATACAAGGAATTTCTTCCACCTTCTCGGCCCTGTTGCTCTCCCTTTCGTGGAGACTACGAAATTCTTGGGACTCATGTTGGATCGTAAACTTTGCTGGTTCACACACGTGTCCTACCTGGCTGCCCGTTGTGCCCGATCCCTTAACGTTCTTCGTGTCCTCAGTGGCACGTCATGGGGAGCGGATCGTACCGTCCTGCTTCACCTTTACCAGGCTATTGTTCAGTCGAAGCTCGACTATGGAAGCCTTGTATACTCTTCTGCACGGCCGTCGATTCTCCGCCGTCTCAACTCTATCCACCATCGGGGTTTACGTCTGGCGACCGGTGCACTTTATACTAGCCCTGTTGAAAGTCTGTATGCCGAGGCTGCTGTATTACCCTTGACCACTCGGCGTGACATACTTTTGTCTCGGTACGCATGCCGCCTGCGGTCGATGCCCAACCATCCATCTTACCGATTATTTTTTGACGACTCACTCAATCGCCAATATCAGTTGTCTGCGATTGCCTTGCTTCCACCTGGAGTTCGGTTTCGCCGCCTACTACAGCGGCTCGATTTTACCCTTCCTTCCACCTTTCGGTTGAGCGAAAGCCCATTGCCACCGTGGCATCAGGCCCAGGTTCACTCACCTCGAACTTAGTTCGCTCCCCAAGGAGAGCACTCCGGATTTGTCGAACTCCGTTCGCGGTTCGATAATGCCATGTTTATTTACACTGATGGTTCCAAGAGCACTGCCGGTGTCGGATCTGCCTTCGTCGTCGGGGACAACCGTTTCCAATACAAGCTCCCTGACCGTTGCTCGAATTTCACGGCTGAGCTTTTTGCCCTCCACCAGGCCGTTTTGTATACCTGCCGCCACCGCCAACCTTTCTATGCCATATGTTCGGACTCCCTTAGTGCCCTGCAGAGTCTTAAGGACCCTTTCTCGAACCATCCTCTCGTGTATCGGATCCAACGCTCCCTCCAGTTGCTAGCTGATGACAGCTGTCACGTTTCTTTCCTGTGGGTCCCTGGCCACGTGGGAGTGCCCGGGAATGAGACCGCCGACATAGCAGCCAAGGCCGCCGCTCTTTTGCCTCGCATGGCTACCTTTTGCGTCCCACCGGACGATGTTCAACGGGCTCTTCGCCGGAGAATCGTGTCGTCGTGGCACGGTGTGTGGCTTTCACTGTGCAACAATAAATTGCGAGCTGTAAAACCGATCCCGACCGTTTGGAGGACCTCCTCACGCCCCTCTCGGCGGGAGGAGGTCATCCTGGCCCGGTTGCGGATCGGTCACTGCCGTTTCAGCTACCGTCACTTGCTATCCGCCGACCCTGCACCGCTGTGCTCCTGCGGTGAACTGCTGACAGTGCGACATGTTTTACTGACTTGTGTTAATTCTAATCATCTCCGTGTAGCCCTTCACTTTCCGTCTACTCTGGAGGAAATTTTAGCTGATGACACACGAGCAGCTGCTCGAGTTTTGCGTTTTATCAAATTGGCCAACTTATCCAAGGATATTTAACCCTTTTGTCTTTTATCTTTCGTTTTTAGCCTTTCCTTGATTTTCTGACAGTCACCAAATTTTTTGAGATCTAGTGAATCTAAGTTCTTGTCTGGGCGCTAATGACCATAGAAGTTGTGCGCCCTAAAACCACGAAAAAAAAAATTAACGTGCTCATGTTGACAACGAAATGTTCGTTACAGGAGAAGGATTAACTTACTGGACGGACATGAACGCATACAAGAACCTGTCAACAACAGAGCCAGGAACAGCGTCGATTATTATTAGATTGAGAAGAGTGGAGAGCTTATAAAATCCGCTTCATATATTTCTATTAATTTTGTGGTTGATGTAACACACGAGGCCATTAATCTTCTTCTTACACCCAGGCCGAATTTCTCCGTTGAGTACCTCTGCCATTCTCTTGTAACTTTCGAGTCTCCTTAATCTGTCCTTATTCAGACTGTCTGCGATTGTATAGTGCTTCGTCTGCTTCAGATGACAGCACACACCAAATAAACTTCGACGCCTTGTTTTGAAACAAGGACGTTTGCTTTCAAATCAGCGCGGTCCAAGAGCTACAGCGATGCTAGCGCTCCAAGCGGTTACACATTGCAGTGAACAGTAGACAAACGACTTTTATGATCAAATCTACTGCGAGGTACTAGATATGATCATATTTTTTTGACGAAAGCATAGATATGTCAAAGTTCCCTATTACACTATAAAATTTTATGGTGTAAATATATTATGTAAATTTTTGACAAATAAATATGACTGTGTAATACCGGCCTAATGAAGGTGGAGTTACGCCACTTATGCTCTGGCCCCTTACAAGTTCCATTAAAGTGACTCGTTTGACATGATTGCAAAATGTCGTATTAGTGATGTGTGGGACAAACGGTGGTCTAATCTGCGTTGTCCCCGTGTTGCAGAACGCCATGCCTGGGCCCCCCGTGACGTCATCATCCGCTGGGAGCGCCTTGCCCGGACTGAAACGCTGTGGCCGGTGACCGCCCTCTGCCTGTGACGTCATCACCAGCAGCAGCAGCAGCAGCGGCCATGGAGGGCCTGCACTTGGCCAACGGTAGCGAGCCGGGCAACGGCACCGACCTGCTGGCCAACCGCACCAACCCCATCTACAGCATCGGGCCCGACTACATCAGCCAGTGGTGAGTGGTCTGGATGGCATACCCTTAACACAGCCTGCTTCATAATAGTCAAAGTACATATAAGAAAAAAGAACAAAAATTAAGGTCCCTCAAGGCTCTGTTCTATCACCATTCTTTTTTTTTAACATCTTCACTGCACTGTCAGGAAACCATTAGCTACCTGACACTTGGTTCCGGTCTGCATGCCATCTCATTAAAACGACCTACTTCATCAAACGTTCAAGTACATGTAAGAAAAAATAAAAAAAAAATAATTTTACTCAAGGCTCTGTTCTGTCGCCATTCTTTTTTAACACCTTCACTGCTCTGTCAGGAAACCACTAGCATCTTCAAGATTTTCTACAATTTCTCACACTAGATTTCTTTTAGTCATTTTTAAACAACTACAGCCCTCAGTCGCTAGTTACAATGGCATCTAACCTAGGTTTCAATGTCGCATAGCACACCTTATTCAGGCGCTTCAGTCACGGTCTGCACGGCCACTACGGTCGGGGGTCGAATCCCCCCTCGGGCATGGATATTTGTGCCGTCCTAGTTCGTAAGTAGTTCATAAGTAGTTTGTAAGTTTAGGGACTGATGACCCCGTAGTTAAGTACCATAAGCTTTACAAACATTTGAACATTTTTTTGAACACCTTATTCAGGCAATACGAGATAAGAGGGTTAAAATTACGTGTCAACCATTTTATGGTAGGGTAAATCCGGGA
Organism: Locusta migratoria; assembly: GCA_026315105.1. Lineage (NCBI taxonomy): Eukaryota > Metazoa > Arthropoda > Insecta > Orthoptera > Acrididae > Locusta > Locusta migratoria. The sequence goes on along the minus strand of CM048754.1, from coordinate 66,500,109 downwards.
GAGACGCCGCACATTTTCAAAAACAAATTCCGTAATGTAGTTAAGTCAAAATAATTTCTTTCACATGTAAACAAACCAGTTTACCTTAAAGTATAATTTTTTGAGAATTTTACATGCACTCATTCGTCATGATATTTCACCATTCAGAAAACGTTACAGTGCGGCATCTGTCCCTTAGGCTAACTGTGAGATGCCTCGCCATTATGGGTGACATGCCACATAATATTTGTTGAAATTTATAATTGTTAAACAAAATATGTAAAAATTTCAGTTTATGATTGTAACAATTGAGGAATAAAAATAAACAGTGAGGTAATGGTGAAAAAATCCTTTATTTTTTGGCCCACTTTAGGTTACGGTAGTAACACTAAAACTGGGCCTTTGCGATCGTCGCAATTTAAATGAAAATAACAGCTTAACTGTGCATCTGACACGAATACTGAGTAAACATGTTTACAGAGGAGAAAATTCTCTACAACTTTGGCCCGTTATGGTTTTTTTTCATATCTTGCACTGAATCAGAGATATTTGCAAAAATAACGGCGATTTTGGGATGTCTGTCTGTCTGTCCGTCCGTAACGTGTTCCCAGATTTTAGGTCGAATCGTTCAACAGATCGGCACCAAATTATACAAACATAATAGTTGGCCGCCAGAGACCAGAATGTTCTCCTTTCAAATTTTTCGGACGAAAAATACGTCAGTAACACTAAAAAAAAGCCTTTTGTAATGTAATTCTAATTACAAACAAACCGTTCATGTGACACGAAAACCGAATAACCGAATCTGTAGAGGAGAACATTCTCTACAACTTTCCTCTCTTGTGGGTTTTTTTTTTTTTTTTTCGTAACTCGCACCGTTACAGAGATATTTGTAAAAATAAAGGCGATTTGTCACCGATTTGTCTTGATTTCACGTATGCCAGGCGTTAGGAAATGTCACGTGACATTCCTCGCGCAGAACTCTCTCTGGCATACGCCAAGTTGCTTGCTGTATTTGATGATTTTCTTATTGGAACTTACGCTTTGCCATTCCAAAGCAGTGGAGCACTCAAGAATTAACAAAAATATGTCGTACGTAGTACAATAAATTATAATCTAGTGTTTAAAAATGTCATTTTTAGCTGTCAGCAAATGCCAACAATAGTACGAGAATTAAGGGACACTGCCAGAGTTGTTCGCTGTGGTGTAGTGGGTAGTGCGTTAGGTTGTGATGCATGTAGTTGGTAGTTGGAAACCCGCCTATACCATATTTTTCTTTTTTTGCCTTGGCACCTAAAAGGGTTTCCGGCACTCTTATTAAATAAAGATCGCTATCTTCCGCAATGTCTAGAGTTGTGCACATTTAAGAGTGCTCCCTCTAAAATGTGCATTTATTCTGTTTTTTTGAAGATGCCGTGTAATACGTAACAACGAATTGAACACCGGTGTTCTCAAGCATTTCCATAACAACGGGGAAGATAATGTGATAATGAATATTCTAAACAACGTGCAGATACTGGTAGCTTCATGTATGAATGATGGAGTCCTAGGTTTGTGTGGCAACTGTCGTTCCTTAATGAAACGGAATGGAAGTGTAAACATTGCAACAAATCAGCTGTTTTTTCCCCTATGAAATTATTCACTGTTAATGGAATATGTTGAAAGTGATTAATTAGAATCAATGCGACCAGTAAAATGTTTGTCTTTAGAATGGTACATAGATATTATCACAATTGATTTGATTTGATTTTCTCAGGGAAGCCAAAACAGTCTTGGTCCAACCCGCCACTGCCCGCACCGAAACTAAGTTTATTGTGTGGTATCGCTCCCTGTATATCTAGTAAAGCCAACCAATGCCCCTGAACAGTGCAAGGAATCCCTTTACCAGTTCTTTATTAGACACAATTTCTTCGGGTCTGGTTGTCCCAAATGTTCTGTGCCATTTACTCTCCAATGCGATGCATTCGAAGATTAGATGTGATGCAGTTTCATCACCGTCATCACAGATCCTACATTTAGGGTCCTCTTCTGTTATTCCCATTGTACGTAGGTGTTTTTTGAAATTCCCATGGCCTGTCAGCAATCCAACCGTGAGTCTAATCTCTCTCCTGTTCAGACCCAGGATTGCAGAGCTTCTTTTAAAACATGGCTTTGGCATCATTACCTTGCTATGTTTTTGTTGGTAGACTCTGGTCCAATATTCTACGTGCCGTCTTCTGAGCCAGTTACGTAGCTCCAATTCGATCATTGCCTCGGTGTGAGTCGTGACCGTATCGTCCACCAAATTTTTTGATTTATATTTTTATTATTTATGTCCGAAATGTTGGCAAAAAGTTATAAAACCACAGAGAAATCTAAAGTGCGCCGTAAAACACGCGTGTGCGGTAGTTTCTTTTCTTTTTTTCCCGATTTCAAAACAATTTAATTTTAAATTATTTTCAAAGATTAAACTTAGGCGTATGAGAGTTTTTCAAAAGAAATCCTCTCCATCATTAGCTTTTATTCCTAATTTCCTTGTCACAGTCTGCACAATAAGTATCAAAGATCGCGGCCTGTATCCCGATGCATCAGCGATCGACACCGCACCCTACGACTCTGCGACCGTAGCAGCCAAGATGGCCGGAATAGAATTAAAAGGCACCCAGCATGAGTTATTGTTTGTGCAGCTACTCAGATATTTAACAATATGTCACTATTTAGCACCATCTCATAACTAACCGTAGCACTAAAGAGATCTCCATGCAAGATAGCGAAATTTACCTGGTTTATTAACACTATATCGGTTAAAAAGAACACTACTGAAACAAAAGCAGTTGCCTTGCCGCCCAGGGTCTACTGCAAAGCGCCTACACACATGAGGAGTTGTGGCGACTTTTACCAAAAGTAGGGGAGTGCATAGTCTCTACCGCGTGCGCTAACTCTCCCGGACTTGATATATCACTATCTGTCTACGGCAGATAAGTTATTGTATTTTAATTTCTCTTACTTGACATGTAATTTTAACCCTCATATCTCATACTGTCTGAAGAAGGTGTCCTTTGTATCAATGAAACCTGGGTTACATTCCATTCAAACTTACGACTGAGGGCTGTAGTTGTTTAAAGAAGTCTAATACAGAACATTCGCTGAACAGAAGCCATGCATAAAGTATTAAGACTTATTTTACTTATTAGCTAACAGGATTCCAAATTCAAGACATATTTATTTTTACAGTTTTACGAAAATATTCTCTTAGAATTTCCTCAACAAATGATATTTTCAAAATATTTAAAACAAACCTACTTAGCACTCGAGAACAGTAATTTTTCAATGAAACAACAATAGCACAAATTTTGTTTTAGAAAATGGTAATAGTATGGTTATTGAAAACGCAAACGAAATTAAATTTCAAACAATTATGCAATTTCTGAAGACACATGTCGTCCTGTAACATCAAAGATTCTGAATAGAAAGAGGGGCACTGAATTAAAGTTTTTGTTTTATATTCAAATTTTAATTCAATGTCTCTGTTTCTATTCACTTTCTTTGATGTAATGAGACAACATATGTCTCGCTAAATGGAATTATTGTTTGATATTTATATCACGTTCGCATTTATATTCATTGCTGGGGTGTAGGCTAGTTAATACTGAGGAGTGTATTTGAAATCTCCACGTTTAATAGATTAAAACTTGCTACGTAAAAGAAGCTGTTTTTCATGAATGGTACTGTTTATGTGCTCATATCTCATGAACTACATGTCTTACTGTGATACAATTTAGAAGCTACATTCAACTATATGTATGTATAATGTCTGTAAAAGTTCTTGCAATTATAAATTGCAACGTCATACCTAATGATGTAGCTTTATTCCATAAACAGCGGAAAAGTAGTAAGCGAGAAACTTTTTTTCTTTCATCCTTTTTCTATGGTTGTCAGCGAGAAAGAGTTTAATAAAGGTTTGAAATTATGTTTCATGTTTGTTGCAAGTCGTCAAGTATTGTCATTCTCATATAGCGTGTTTATAAAGCCTCGCCGCATTGTATGGCATTTTTTTGTGATTCCTATTGTTTATGACGTCATATCTTATGAACTATGTCCCGTATGTGATTCTTCGCCCTGCAGCAATTGTTACCTCACGGTCCAGTGGTTTAGGAGAAAATGAACAGCATTGTCGCAAAATGCAGCAGTTTTTCACGCATCTCATTGTTTATGACGTCATATCTCGCAAAGATTGGAAGAAAACTGTAGATTTGTATACAATACGTACACACCAACATACAGTCTGCTTTATATACAGTGTGTGACAAATATATGTTTTCAGGAAAGGGATAGGAGATGTACTAACTCAAGGCTTGAATAAAAAAATAAATACCCAGGTAACGCCGGGTTTCAGCTAGTAGAACATATTTTTCGAAGGAAACAATCACTGCTAAATTGATTTATGTGGTGTGATAAAATTTTTCTTAACAGTGGACAACGATGGATCTTGTGGAGTTATGGGTCAAAGGTGAATGTCGTACGTGGAAGTCTGTAAGCCTGAGCTATACCGAGTACGGTGGGAGGGGGGAGGAACGTAGTTCATAACTGGGCCCGCCACAACCGCTGGAGATATTGCGTCACAGCCGGCGGCGTATTTTCTGGAGGCCAGCACTGGAGAAGTATCCCCGCTACACTAACCTACGCTGCACTACAGGGAGGCTGCCGACGAGTGTCGAACGCAACTGTGCGCACCACACATTCTAACAGTCGACGGGTCAGAAACCGCGTCACCATTCGATCCCTTTCGATGTAGACTCATCAGTGGAAGAAAGCTTCGTAGATAATCGTGGTCGTCGTCAGAACTTCCTTTCAGCGTACCAGGCAGGAACTTCGTAAAGTGTTTGCCTCCACTAATTTCTCTACACCGCATCTACATCTGCATCCATACTCCGCAAGTCACCCGACGGTGTGTGGCGGAGGGTACCTTGAGTACCACTATCGGTTCTCCCTCATATTCCAGTCGCGTATTGTTCGCCAAAAGAAAGATCGTAGGTATGCCTCTGTGTGGGCTCTAATCTCTCTGATTTTATCCTCATGATCTCTTCGAGAGACATGTCGGGTAAGTGCTGCTTGGATGGACCAGTAGTACAGACGGACCCATAGAATATTTCTCTCGTCTGCTAACAAACAACGGCACAGGCGCGCCATCTGGCGTTAAGATTGTACCTAAATTCACAATACATTAAAGCACACGTATTATGTGGAATTAATTTAACCACATAACAAAGAATCTAGAATATTTGTAAAATACGCAGGAAACTCACTATCAAACTAAACGTATGTCGTCTACTCGAGAGTGACAACTGGAAACACTGACTACAGCGCTGCTGTGGCAGACGAGAGAATAGAATACAGGAAATGAAGAGAAAGAAGTGTCTCAAACGCCGAAGCGGAGACTAATGAGGAGGAGAGGAAGGCTAGGAGAGTACATCAGGGAGAGAAAGGCAGAAGCAAAGGTTAGGAAAGGAAGAAACCAAGGAATGAGAGAAACTACTACAAGAAACCACCTTAACTCGCGAAAGACGCCCGTCTCCAGGTGAAAGCATGAACCGGGAGGGAAAGTGAAGCAGCCTGGGGCAGAAGAAAGGCTGCTCCGGCTCGGGGCCCCGTGCGCGCACCACACGTACCCACAAAAGAGCTGTGGGCCCCCTGGGAGGTCGACATTCTTTTGTTTTTAATTCATTTTCAGGGGTTATTTATGTGTCAAATTGTACATTAATGAAGTCTGAATATTCATATCTCCAATATCATTGTCGTCCAATTGTTTTAATTGTAATCATAGCATAGTATGTCTCATCAAGTAGATATGGTAATCGTAATGATGATAATCCAATAAAAATTAATGTAATTCCTGGCAATGCTGTTCAGGTGGTTTCAATTATGTGACCATGAAGAATGTTTCGGTGTGTGTAGTTTGTTAATAATATATATCTCGGTGGCGTCCACATTGATAAAACACAAAATTTCCAGGAACACATTAAGATAACCACAGACAAAGCAGAGAAAATATCACACAAGGTGGCAAGGCTTAATTCAACCACACAGAGACTGGATCTGTCGACTATACGAACCGGCCGTCTTAAATAAAAATTGATGATTAGCGATTTTGGCTTTTTTATATCTTTCTACTATATCATAAGTGGATCGCCTCCTAGAACATAAACTAAATTAAAAATTACTAGAATATTACTGCGCCCAAGCTAGTGTTTGTTTTATGTTTGTGTTGTGTAATTTTACTAAATGTTCGAATGTCTGTAAATCTAGCGGACCAAACTGAGTGGTCATCAGTCCGTAGCCTACAAACTACTTAAACCTAGGTAAACTAACCTAAGGACAAACACACACACCGATGCTCCAGGGAGGACTCGAACCTCCACGGCGAGCAACCGCGCGCTCCGCAGCAAGACGCTTTAGACCGCTCGGCTACTCCACTAAGTGGGTTCGTTGTAACGACCACTGCAGCAGTGTGTATGTTGTTTTGTTGGTTGCTACCTTGGGTTTGTTGTGTTAGTGTTGTCAGTGATTCATAAAGGCATGTCAACTGTTGTGAGCAGTGTAGCCGCACTGCTGCAGACAGTGCTTACATTTCGGAGCACCCAGCGGCGATAGCGCCGTCACCTGTTCGCGGCTAGTGGGCGTGGCTCATTGATGAGGCTCAGCCAATTACAGCCCATTAGCCTGAGGCGCTATCTGCAGGCAGCGAGGGGCGTGGCCGCGTGGTCCAGCGGTGGCGAAAACACCGCCAGGGGGGGGGGAGTAGGTGTGGGGGAGGCAGGGCAGATAGCGCGGCCGTCATTTCCGGCAGCGGGCATCGATCACGCGACCCTGGCCATTAGTCCGGCTGCCAGCCGCTTATCTGCCGGCGGGGGGGAGGTTAAGGAGAGGGGGGGAAGCGACTGATAGCCAGGGGTGGGGGCTGCGTGTTATCTGCCGCTGGTCAGCCGTGACGTC